>BSBM01000005.1:6792500-7392500 GCA_027924585.1 Larix kaempferi | reverse complement strand
CCCATCACATTTATCTCAGCATGACAATAAACCCATTGTTCAAACCCACATATATGTGATCCATAATCACAAACCCCATGCACATAGCATGGGGGCAGGTCATTAACCCTGCTCACTTTTTCACACTTGTGATCTCAACCATTTTTTGAGGTCACATATCACTTGTAGATTTGATTTGATACGCCTAGTTATTTTCTTTAACCATTTCGGAGTCCTCATGACCTCCGTTTTTCGCACCATTTGCACCGCCGGATTCATATTTCTGAGCTGGTGATGATGCTTGAGATCATTTCTCGCTCTCACCCCCCGATTTTTCGGGTATTTTTTGCAGACGCCACTAGTTGCCTCGGTTTGCGTGCCACATCGGCCGTTCTCGGTTTTTCACATGTTTTATATCATCGGATTCATTTTTCCGAGCTGGTGAGGATGCTTGAGATAATTTCTCGCTCCCACCTCCAGATTTTCTGGGCATTTTTCCAAAATGCCCCCGTCACCTCGGTTTGCGTGCCACATCGGCCGTTACCCATTTTTGACGTCCTTTATATCGCCGGATTCATTTTTCCGAGCTCGTAATGATGCTTGAGATCATTTCTCGCTCTCACTTGGTACAATTTCAACATTGTGTCCCGACACCTTGCTGCCTCGGTTTGCGCGCCACATCGGCCGCCATCGGATTGTTCCACATTTTGTACATGAGCCTTTCACTCCTGTCATACTGCAAATGTCTCGTTATTTTGCCACCATTTCATCCACCCCGCAAGGAGGTCCATCAGTGTTCCCACCTACCCTCGTTCTTGGTCATCATTACTAAACCTTGATTGAACACTTCCTCCTTGCCTGGCCATTCCTTTTGTTCGGTATAATTTTATCCCTTTTTCGGGCCGGACAAGTCCTTTATGAAAAAGGCACTTAGGGAGTTTCCGTTAAGCTCTTTTCTGACTCCTAAAAGAATGAAAAGATCGCCGAGCAATCTTGCTTCCTTTCATGCTCGTTAAAGCACCTGAAAGGGCGTCTATCTGGTATAAGTTTAACCCTTTTCCGGACCTGGTAGACTAATTACGAAAAAGGAATACTCTAGTCACACCGGCTAGAAGAGTTCTTCATTGCATCCTTTTATGCTTCTTTGGGCCTTGGAGACTAAATCTACGAAAAAGCAACCCCCTGGAGTCTTCTTACTTGCTTTCAGACTCTCTAAAATTGAAAGCAACCACGAGCATGCGCTGTCCTGGGCTCGTTAAATCCACACGACAGTACCATTCCTTTACTTCAGAGTCTTCTTATCGCTTTCAGACTCCTTAAAATTGAAAGCAACCACGAGCATGAACTGTCCTGGGCTCGTAAAATCCACACGACAGTACCATTTTACACACACTTCTTCTAGTTCCTTAACCCATGAAGAAGTTTTCCCCCGTGCCTCCTGGCACTACGATCGATCATCTCGGCAGCACCCCCAATCAGGTCGCCTTTTTTCAGAGTATTCTGCAGTCTCCTGCCATTTTATACCAGCTTGAGTCTCCCTCCGACCCATCACCCTCTCTAAGCCATTACAGCTATGATCCCTTTCCCCTCAGTCAGTTTCATATGCTGCTAGATCATTCCCATTATCATACTCTGAACAAAGGAAGTTTGAGTCCACCCGCTCTACTTGCCCAGTTATTCACCCACAGTTTGATCAGTCCTGCCATCAGTACTACCACATTTCGGTTCTCTACCTCGCGCTCCTGTCAAGGAAACATCATTGCCTTGATAGGGGCAGGTCTCCCTCTGTCGACGACAGCTCCTCTATTCCAGAAGATAGGCCCAGAGGTCCCTACGCCTTGGACTTATCACCATCTGTGGTAGGTGCCTACGGATCATTCCGAGAGGAAACATCATTGCCTCTCCGAGTGGTTGTTCCTCACATGCTCGACTTCAGCACCTTGATCGCATCGTTGAGGATCGCGTAGGATTATATTCCATCAGTTTTTAGTCGAAGACCCCGGATTTCCCCCGACTCTAGCACATTGGTGAGTCACTTCGGAACGCCCAGTTCTATGTTCCTGTGGATGTCCGGGCTGCGTTGGCGTTTGTATTCGGAAGCCATCCAGTTCCATGCTTCCTTGAGTACCCAGTTTCAGTTCCAGATCCGTTCCAGTTCCGTGTACCATGGAGAGTTTGACCCCAGTCATTATGATCCAGCAGCTCATCAGTTCCTTTGGTACCACACTCAGTAGCACTGTTGATTGTTCTCATGTATCTTACAGGTCCCCCTTTTTTCGGGCCTTACAGTTATATTTATGTATCTTGATACGAGCATGGGTATGCCCGCCTCGTCCATATATTGAGATTATTCCTCAGTCAGTATCAGAGGTCATGTATATTTCAGGTCCCCATTTTTTGGACCCCATTGTTGTTATTATGTTATATCCTGATACGAGCATGGGAATGCCCGCCTCGTCCATATGATCAGATGATTCCTCATCCCTTATTGAGGTTATGTACTTTTAGTTCTTGCAGTTGTTCGGGATCGTTGTTCCGGGCTTCAGTTTGTTTCTTCTCTTCTCTCCATACCCAGGAAAACCATTCATGACCTATGATGTCCATCGGCCATACGATGAGCTCCTACCCTCGCACATCAGGGGGCAATCTGTTAACACCCAAAAAGTGTTCACTACCTCATCTACCACATTATATGGCTCATTTGTCCATTTTCCTACCATATTTCCATTAAAAATCCCAAAAAACCCATTAAAAAGCCGCCAAAAGGCCTAAAATGCCTCCAAAAGGCCCAAAAACCCTCAAAATAGCCTAAAAAAGGCTAAAAAAAACCCCCTTTTTCCTCCAAAAATAGCAAAAATCCCCTAAAAAGGGAATAAAAAATATAAAATAATGAGGAAAAGGAGGAAAAAACCCTATACAGCTGCACAAAACCATGTTTTCCCTAAAACCATGGGTCAGCACTCCACCACCAAAAAACTATAAATAGGTGATGGAGATCCCTTATTCCATATCCACAATCACAAGCACCCTTACTCTGCCAAAATCTCTCTTGAAACCCTAGTTCACCTTTGAACTATTTTCACCTTGAGAGCCACCTTTGGCCCATCCCCAACATTGGAGAAGGAGAAAGGAGCATTCTGAAGCTTGGAGCATCCTCTTGGACACTGCAAAGGGCTTCACCAACCTTGACACTCAAGGTAACATTAATATAAAACCATTTTTTACATCTTTTATTTATGTCTCATGCAATGTTTAAAGTAGTTTATTAATTGTTGTTTTAGCTTAATCATTTAATCATTATTGAACTGCTACTAAGGAGTCCATTCTCCTTAGTAGGTGCTCATTGGCACAAGCTAGGGGTAAAACCCTAGCTACAGCTATGACGCGAGAGTTGAGATCCTACTATCTTGCAGACAGAACACGGCTACCCACATCAATGACCACATTCATGAGTGGCGTCGACGCCGCAACCTCTGCAAAATCAAGTTGAATGAACGTATCTTCTTAGATTGGTTTCTAAAATCTCTCCTTCCTGTCATTGCCAAGGATGTGGCATCTGAGCGACCCCAGTCCGAAGAAGAGGCCATCCTCAAAGCCCAGCAATTTGACCTTATTTACGCCCAGTCTGGTTACCTATATTCCATCACCCCTGACGCCCCTCGTGGCAATTCCTCCTGACACGATGTGCCGGGAGCATCCCATGCCGCGGATGGCATCATTGGCTGTATAGCCTCACATAACCAGCCCTTTTCCATAGCACGTCCTAGCCCTGGACCCAACCTTTTGCGGGCTACATCCCAATCTGGAGCAACCAATTTGTATGCTCCTATGGCACATCACCATCATTCCCACGGACCCTCGTGTCCACCTTAGTGCTTCGGCCATGCCGCCCCCGCTTACGTCCCACTAGTCGCACCTCAGCCATATTACCACTCGCAGGCCGCACAAGCTCCCGTTCCCTCTCAAGCCCCCCTTCTTATTATCCGCCACAGGCAGAACCTACGGCAAACCCACAACTCGTTGCATAGGCATATAAGCAACCCCCACAAGGTTCAGCACCTGCGCCGCCTCCACCCACTTATTATCCATCGCAGCCTACTCCCGCACCTGCACAACCCCAGAACCCACCTGCCACCCAAGGGAAAGTGTATGCCCAACAGAATCTGCAGCAGAACAAAAAAAACCAATGCCAACAGGGCCAGCAAAACCACAACAAAGGCCGTAACCGTGGGAACAACCCCCCTCCAGACCAAGGCAGTTAACCTCCCAATCCCCCAAACAACAATAACGCGACACCTGCCAACCAGAACCCTGATCGGCCGCCGAAGCAGGCCAAAAATCCTAATTTGCGAACAAACCATCCTTGTTCTATTTGTGGGGTTTATGGCCACTACACACACGCTTGCCCACATTTGGAGCGGGCTCGGCAACTTTGGACTGATGATGCTCACCGCCAAGGGCATGCGGCTCCTCAGGCGCCACCCAACCCCCCACCACCTCAGAATCAACCCTTGGTGTTACAAAACCCCTTACCAACCCAAGGCGTAGTGAACACTCAGCCATTGGATCCCCCTCAAGGAAACGCGCCACCAGAACAACAAATCACTTATGCCGCTCCTGATCAACCCATGATAGACTCAGGTACCCACCACTTGTTAATGATGTCATCTGCCGATGTCAACCTTCAAACCCGTCGGAACCAATATGGCTCCACCCTTGAAGCCCCTCCCGCCGACAAAAATACCAACGCTCATCCCACCGACCAGTCGTTACGCATACCTCCGGCTCCACTAGATGGCACCTCCAAAGCCCCACGCTTCCCACTTCGCCGCATCAACAATAACCCCAATGCTCGTGCTGCGTCTAATTACAACATTGTATATGACTTAGCCTAGTTCCCCGCAACCATGTCTGCATTAGAGGTCTTAAAAAACTGTCCCACACAGCGCAAGACTTTGCTCTCAGCCATTGGTGCTATTGACCCAAATGATTCACGAATGATGGCCTTTGATTTGGACCAATCCGAACCACGCCTGCCTTCCACATTAGCGTTCCAAGTTTTTGTATCCATTCGGAATCTTGTCATTCATCGGTGCATTATCGATGAAGGTGTCTCTACATGCGTTATCTCCACATTCGTTTGGCAGAAGTTGGGATCCCCCACTCTCCAGCAGTCCACCACTGCGTTGCGAGCCTACAACGGTCATTCAGATCAACCCCAAGGTCTCTTACCTAATGTACCCATCCAGTTGGCTGGAAAAACCGTGCTCATTGACATAGAGGTCATCAACTCCCAACTTGATTATAACCTCTTACTTGGCCGCAGTTACATGTACGCTAGGCGGGCGGTTGCCTCATCCATTTTTTGTACCATGATGTTCCCCCATGATGGACGCGTGGTCAAGGTCGATCAACTCACCTATTATGATCCCAATGTCCCCGTTGCACCCAAAAATGTTCTCCCCATGGTTGAACAACCTGCTTGCAGTGCAACTACCTCGTTGGTTTCCTCAGTGGGACCCGGAGTCTACTCAGATACGTCGATGACTTTGACATTCCAAGCGAGTCCACCCCCGTCACCCGCGACCGAGATATTTGACTTATGTACCCTTTCCCACAATACACCAACACCCAACCATCAACCGCCCTTGCTACCTCAACCACCGTTGGTACCTAGTCATGTTGGTGTTACACCCATCCATACTTCGAGAGTAGTAAGCTCCCCGGTTATGGCTACCCTCAGCCTCCCCGGTTTAACTTTAGGATTACCTGTATGGTACATCATGCCTCCCGTTACCTCTCTGACACCAAATGTCGTCCTAAAACCGGTGCAACCCATCACCACTACTAGTCAACCACCTCCCGATGTCACTACCCCTTCATCATCTACTACTCCATCCCCTCTTATCAAGCACAATGGGGGCAGAGGCCCACAACCATACACTGATGTGCCCCTGCCCAAAACAGTTTAAAACCCCCCCGTTTTTCATGCTCCTCCTAAATGCTCGTTGTGTGGTGAGTTAGGCCATCCTACCCATCAATGTCCACAATTACCTGCATTACAAGAGCACATGCAAATGCTTGGCGACGACCCCAACATCTCGGTTGTACAACTCGACCCGGCCCCTAAGCCTTGTGATAAATCACTGCGTACCAACCACTCTTGTGCAATATGCGGTATTTACGGCCATTACTCACATCACTGTCCTGATCTCCCAGATTACAGAGCAGCTCTGTATGAGATGAATAATTTGGACCTTGAGACGGCTCCCCCCACCATTGAAGAGATCCACCCCCCAGTATCCCCATCATCTGGAGAGATTAATACCATTTATATGATCTCTTCTACTACCACTCCCTCGTCAATCGATTTGACAACTTAGAGTTTCCACAATGATGAGGAGATTCTAGAGGCTCTTACTGCCCCTGATTACCCCTGGGAGGATATGCACCATTGTTCCTATTTCCTTCCGGAGGACTCCTCCTCCACCACAGCCACCAAATTTGCGATTGAGTCCAAATATTTCCTCCCCACCAAAGTTGACTGGTTTAAGGATCCCATTCCCGCTCCCGATTCCTTTGAGGAAGGTAACATGGCCAACATCTCACCCATCATCCACATTGATATCTCTGTCCCACCTGGTGCTCTTGAAATCATTACATTAGGAGCCTCCTGCATTGAGTATGAGATCGGAGAGTACAAATTTTTTTTCCAAGAGTTCCGTGATGTCTTTGCCTGGTCCTATACTGAAATGCCTGGTCTTGACCTCGCTATTATAGAACACCACATTGACACATGGCCAGATGTACCCCGTTTGCCAAAAACAACGCCCCATTCACCCGTCAAAGCTCCCCGCCATTAAAGCAGAGATTGAGAAACTTCACAAAGCCGGATTCATTTATCCTATTGCATATACCACTTGGGTTTCTAACCCCGTCCCTGTTAACAAGAAACAAGGCACCATCAAAGTATGTATTGACTTCCGCTATTTAAACCGAGCCTGTCCCAAAGACAACTTCCCTACGCCATTTATTGACCAACTCATCGATGCGTGTGCGGGGCATGAAGTCCTATCTTTCATGGATGGTTTTTCCAGATACAACCAGATTCAGATCCGCAAGGAAGATCAATACAAGACTACCTTTACCACCCCATGGGGCACCTTTGCTTATCGCGTCATGCCTTTCGGCCTTAAAAATGATAGTGCCACCTTCCAGCGGGCCATGACCTATTATTTTCACGACTTGGTCCATATCCTGCTAGTCTATCTTGACGATCTTACAGCTCGTTCCCGGAAACGATCAGACCACCTTAATGACCTCCGGCAAGTCTTTCTGCGTTGTCGCAAATATCAAATCTGCTTGAACCCACTCAAGTGGGTCTTTTGCGTTTCGGCAAGCTGGTTGTTGGGTTTCATTGTTTACCATAAAGGAATCACTGTTGATCCCCTCAAAGTCCAAGCCATCATAGACCTTCCCATTCCTCGCACGCTCCGGCAGCTCCAGAGTCTGCAGGGGAAATCTAACTTTCTCCGACGACTTCTGCAAGGTCGCGTTGCTAAATGGGTAATTATCCTCCAAGAATATGACCTAACTTTCACAACCCCTAAGAGCACTAAATCCCTTACGCTTGCCCAGCTCATCACCGATCTCCCATCTCTTGTGCCGTCCCCCCAAATCTCCGATGAGTTACCTAACAATCACTTGTTCATCACCTCGTCCGATGACCCATGCTACGGTGATATCTTGTTATACCTTCGCACAGAGAAGTTTCGACCCAACATAAATCGCGATGGACGTCGTCGTATCCATCACCAGGCCTCTCAATATCTCCTCTTGGGCGATGTCCTTTACCGGCGAGGGGTTGATACTATTCTCCGTCGTTGTCTTACCCACGAGGAAGTCGAACAAGTCCTCAATGACTATCATAGCGGTGCCTGCGGTGGACATTTCTCTGGAATGGCCACTGCCCAAAAGGTCATCCACGCCAGATACTTCTGGTCCACACTCTTTACCGACTGCATCATAGCCGTCAAACATTGCCATAATTGCCAACTTTTTGCCCCTAAGGCTCGGACACCACCCACTCTGTTACACTTAGTCGTCACCGTTGGTCCCTTTTGTAAATGGGCCATCAACTTCATGGAATGTAAACCCTCAACCGCCAACGGCCATAAGTACATCATTGTCGCTGTTGACTACTTCACCAAATGTGTTGAAGCCATGCCCACCTTCAATTGTAAAGCTGATTCCGCTGCTCATTTCTTTTTTAACCATGTTATCACATGATTCGGGGTCCCCAAACAGTTGGTCTCAGACCATGGTTCACATTTTGAAGACTCCATTTGGCCCGAGTTCTCCACTCTACTGAAGTTTGAACATCAGTATTCCTCTGCTTACTACCCCCAAGGGAATGGCCAAGTAGAGGCCATCAATAAAATTTTAAAAACCATCCTCCAACGCACTGTTGACCAACATAAGTCCAACTGGCACCACATGCTTTTCCCCGCATTATGGGCTTACCGTACATCAACCAAAACTGCCACCGGTTTTACCCCGTTTCATTTAGTTCACGATGTAGAGTCTGTCCTCATCATCGAGTGTCAGATACCTGCCTTACACATCGCCATCGAGCTTCTTCCAGACACCTCCCCACTCGAGCAAGCTAATGAAGACCATCGCACCACCCTCCAGACCATTGAAGCTGCCAAGAACTTCTCCAAAGCTAGTTACGACAAACATGTCCACCCTCGAACTTTCCGTGAAGGGGACCTCGTCCTCGCCTATGACCAAGCCCACGACAAGACTGGTAAAGGAAAGTTTGAATCCATGTGGCAAGGCCCTTACATCGTGCAGACCTGCCTCGGAAATGGGGCATACATTTTAACTGACTCTGAAGGTCACCCTTTGCGCAACCCCCGTAATGGGTTGTATCTTAAATGCTTTTATCCATAAACAAATCTGCGTCCCCATTGGTCCGTATTGTATAGTTTGCTTTCTTTTTTTTTTCACCTTTTTTACCGCAACCTTACATTCATCATTTTTGCATGATCACAGATGGACCATCTTCCACCTCATTACATTGGCTTCACCGATGGAGCAAGCCGCTGGTCTCCAAATCTGGCCTCTGCAGCCTGGGTCTTATATTTCCCTTCACATGAGTTGATTCACCTTGACGGAATGTGCATAGGCGCTGCTACCAATAACCAGGAGGAGTATGATGCTGTGACTGGTCTCCTGAATACTTCCCTTCAGATGGGCATATGTCACCTTCATGTGTTCCTTGACTCCCAGCTCAACAACTGCTACCAGGTGCGTGATCCATGCCTCTTTAGAAAGTTCCTGCGCACAAAACAACTCAGCTGACAATTTGAATCCATAACATTCACCCATGTCCCACGAGCTCAGAATAGTGTCGTGGATCAAATGGCTAACAACATCCTAGATTAGCATATCAATCACACCATGTAAAACATCCATCATGCATCATCATCCCATATCATCTCATAAAAAATATATAAAAACCCAAAAAGATTGCATTTACAACAATGGGCATCTACGTGCCTATCATCACATAAATATTTGCATCCATGTGCAATAACATAAACACATTATTATACAAGGGCATCCATGTGCCTATCCTACATATATAATGTTGCATCCATGTGCAATACATAAAATAAAATACACAAGGGGAATCCACGTGCCCATCATCCTACACTACTTGCATCCACGTGCAGTACAAACATATAACAAACCACAAGCGCATCCATGTGCGTACACTGGATCATTATCGCAAAAAGGTGCATCCATGTGCATATATATATATCAAAAAATAAGCGTCAATGTACTACACATGTCCTGAGTACCTTAGTACTCAGCTATACCAAAAATATCTATACATCAACGTGCCTCATAGAATACATGTCGTAGCTACAAAATCGGGGGGGGCATCTTCTGTACTCCCTACTGACAGTCACACCCTCCGTCACTACCTGCATCAGCTGCCTCCAAGTCCTCACCCTGCTCCTCCTCCGGCAGCTCCTCATCCCCTGCAAGCTCCTGTTCCCGACCCCTCTCCACCAAAATGGCTACCCGGATCGCGATCGATCAGAAATACTGTGGCGCCCCAAGACAGTCCTGAATCACCTCCGGATCCAAGTCTTGCCACCCATCATCAGTCACTCCAACCAACAAATGATCGAGAAGCATCCATACAGACTCTAGAGTCCCCTCCATGTCCCGTCGATGCACTTCCCCTCGACCTGGTAGGGTTGGTATCGCCACATGCTCCCTGCAGTCTATATGTCCCGGTGGTGGTCTCGGGCCAACATCTGCAGATCATACATCAGTCAGTAACAACATAGCAATATCTCAAACCTATCATACACAAAATCTGACATCAACAAAAATCAAGCAAATCAATACATACCATCTGGTCCCCACGCCTGCCCTGGAGGCCATGGTGCCTCCAGATCTCCTGTATAGTCCATATCTCTGTATGGATAATCATCCAACGTCAGTGGCATATGAAACCACTGTAGGTAGAGCTCCTGGGTGAAGTACCTCCCGACCTCACCTCCACCCCATCGGCGCATCATCTCTCCCCACCGCACCATGCATGGCACCCTAGGTCCTCCTGCCCTGATCGGCACCCGCGGCTGCAGTGTAGGTACCCTCTCCATGAAGAAGGAACAGAGAAACGACCCGTAGCAAAATCCCTTGCCAGTGTCCTTCACCTTGCTCAACTCCTGCTGAACACAAGTGAGGAACATTTGGCCCCAGGCATAGTATATGCCACCCAGCACCCGCTCCACCAGCTGCATCTGGCACCCGCTCCACCAGCTGCATATGGAACCCGCTCCACTAGCTCCATCTGGCCCCCTGACACCCGCTCAGGCGACTGGGACCCCAAAACCTGAACCACACACGCCACGATCGCCTGTACTGATGGCTCCCGCAGATCCACAATCTGGAGTGCATTCCTATGCACTATAGCCTCAGGAACACAATAACGCTCCAACATATCCTCCATGTCCACGTCTGCGGACACTTGTGGCTATGTATCATCCACCCTACCTAGACAGGGCAACCCCGTCAAGAAATATACATCTGCAAGGGTGAGATCCACTCTCTCCCCTTGCACCTTGAACGCTTGTATGTCAGGTTCTCAAAAGCTCACTAACCTATTCAGTAGTAGCCCTGCTGAACGCATCATGGGCACCTGTGCGAACTTCAGCAGCTTGCACAACCCCAAAGTAGACCGCACATGCCGATCCCTCTGGATGACATCCACTATGTCGTTTGGGACCTCCCGCTCTCACCACAACACTACCAGCATCCTGTCAATCACACAATGCACACTCATCAGACCCATGTCAAAGAAATAACCCTTGCCCCCCCCCGGGAAACCCTAAAGCTCGATCCAAATCGTGGCTTTAGGGCCCCTTGTCGCGATCTCATACCGCGGCTATCAGGGCTACAGTCGCAGTCCGGGACCGCCACTGTAGGAGCTGAACTCGCAGTCCCGAACCGCGAGTTCATCCTCGGAACTCGCGGTCCACGATCGCATGTTTAGACCCGGAACTCGCGGTCCCCGATCACGTGTTCAGACCCAAAACTCGCGGTCCCCAACCACATGTTCAGACCCGGAACCCACGGTCCCAAACTGAGGTTCCACCTCGGAAACCCGTGGTCCACCCCCTCGTGGACCATATAGGACCCCCCCTTGGGACCCACCACCCCCTGAACCCAATAAAAAATGTAGGTATGAGTTTATGGGCATACTTGCAACTCTTGTATCTAAAAATGGTTAGTCGGATCATCCAGAAACACTAACTAAGCTCTGGTCCACTCTGATCTCTAATCAAAGTCAAACAAGTCCAAATGACACTTGTCATGTTGGACCCACTTACTATTTATAGTCCGTTGACTTTTTCTTGTTTTGGCCATTTTGAATCCATACGGAGTCCATTTTCCGAACCGTTTCCATCACTGGAATCAGCACGACGAGACCGTCATGATGGTCGACTCGTTTTCTTAATTTTTTTGCATCATTTTTTGAGCATTTTTCTAGACACCACTCATCACCTCGGTTTGCGTGCCACTTCGGCCATTCTCCATTTTTGATATACTTTATATCATCGGATTCATTTTTCTGAGCTCGTGATGATGCTTGAGATCATTTCTCGCTCTCACCAGGTACAGTTTCAACATTGTGTCCCGACACCTTGCTGCCTCGATTTGCACGCCACATCGACCGCCATCGGATTGTTCCACTTTTTTACATGAGCCATTCACTCCATTCATACTGCAGTTTTTTCGTTATTTTGTTACCATTCATTATCCTGCAAGGAGGACCACCAGTGTTCCCCCCTACCCTCGTTCTTGGTCATCATCAATGTTCCTTGATTGAGCACTTCCTCCTTGCTTGACCATTCCTTTTGTTTGGTATAATTTTATCCCTTTTTCGGGCTGGACAAGTCCTTTACGAAAAAGGCACTTAGGGAGTTTCTGTTAAGCTCTTTTCTGACTCCTAAAAAAATGAAAAGATCGCCGAGCAATCTTGCTTCCTTTCATGCTCGTTAAAGTACCTGAAAGGGCGTCTATCTGGTATAAGTTTAACCCTTTTCCGAACTTGGTAGACTAATTACAAAAAAGGAATACTCTAGTCACACCAGCTAGAAGAGTTCTTCATTGCATCCTTTTATGCTTTTTTGGGCCTTAGAGACTAACACACGAAAAAGAACCCCCTAGAGTCTTCTTATTGCTTTTAGACTCTCTAAAATTGAAAGCAACCACGAGCATGCATTACCATGGGCTCGTACAGATCCACACGATGGTACCATTCCATTACTTTAGAGTCTTCTTATCGCTTTCAGACTCCTTAAAATTGAAAGCAATCATGAGCATGAACTGTCTTGGGCTCGTATAAATCCACATGGCAGTACCGTTTTGAACACACTTCTTCTAGTTCCTTAACCCATGAATAAGTCCCCCCCATGCCTCTCGGCACTATGATCGATCATCTCGGCAGCACCCCCAATAAGGTCTCCTTTGTTCAGAGTATTTTGCAGTCTCCTGCCCTCTTACACCAACTTGACTATCACTCATCCCAGTCAGCATCCTTGATCCATTACAACTATGATCCCTTTCCCACCAGTCAGTTTCATATGCTGCCCGATCACCCCCGCCAATCATACTCTGAACAAAGGAAGTTTGAGTCCACCCACTCTATTTGCTCAGTTATTCCTCACCCCCACAGTATGTCAGTCCTTCCATCAATACTCTCACACTTCGGTTCTCCACCTCGTGCTCGTATCAAGGAAACATCATTGCCTTGGTAGTTGCAGGTCTCCCTCTATCGACGCTAGCCCATCTATTCCAGAGGATAGACCCAGAGGTCCCTGCGCCTTGGACTCATCACCATATGTGGTGAGTGCCTACGGACCATTTTGAGAGGAGTCATCAGTGCCTCTCCGAGTGGTTGTTTCTCACATGCTCGACTTCAACACCTTGATCGCATCGTTAAGAATCGTGCAGGGTATATATCCCTTCAGTTATTGGTCGAAGACCCCGGACTTCCCCCGACTCTAGCACATTGGTGAGTCACCTTGGAACACCCAGTTATATGTTCTCGTGGATGTCCAGGTTGTGTTGGCGATTGTATTCGGAATCCATCCACTTATATGCTTCCTTGAGTACCCAGTTTTCAGCTCTAGTCCAGTGTACCAGTAGCTCACCAGTAGCTCACCAGTTCCTCCGGTACCACACTCAGCAACACTATTGATTATTCCAGTGTATCAGTTCTTCAGCTCAGACATAGTCAGCCCAGCAGTATGTCCCATATTCTGTGTCCCCTCTGGACCCTTATGATGTACACAGTGGTTCTCCATGTATCTTTCTGGTCCCCATGTGTTGGACCCCATTATTATTATTATAGATCTTGATACGAGCATGGGTATGCCCGCCTCGTCCATATATTGAGATTCTTCCTCATTCCATATTTGAGGCCATGTATATTTCAGGTCCCCATTTTTTGGACCCCCTTGTTATTGTTCTATATATTGATACAAGCATGGGAATGCCCGCCTCGTCCATATATTGAGATTATTCCTCATTCACTATTGAGGTCATGTACTTTTA
The DNA here is from genome assembly GCA_027924585.1 of Larix kaempferi. Lineage (NCBI taxonomy): Eukaryota > Viridiplantae > Streptophyta > Pinopsida > Pinales > Pinaceae > Larix > Larix kaempferi. Next base: position 7,378,376 of record BSBM01000005.1, on the reverse strand, counting down.
GTTTTTGTAGTTTGTTCAGGACCGTTGTTCCGGGCTCTAGTTTGTTTCTTCTCCTCTCCACATCCCAGGAAAACCATAAAAGACCTATGATGTCTATCGGCCATACGATGAGCTCCTGCCCTCACACATCAGGGGGAAATCTGTTAACACCCAAAAGTGCTCACTACCTCATCTACCCCATTACATGACTCATTTGCCCATATTTCCTACCATATTTGCCTCCAGAACCCCAAAAAACCATTAAAAAGCCTTCAAAAGGCCAAAAAACCATTAAAAAGCCTCCAAAAAGCCAAAAAACCATTAAAATAGCCTCCAAAAGGCCAAAACCCCTCTTTTTTCCCCCAAAATAAGTTAAATTCCTCCAAAAATAGCAAAAACCCTCTAAAAAGGGAATAAAAAATACAAAAAAGAGGAAAAAGAGGAAAAAGAGGGGAAAAAGGAAGCAAAAACCCTATACAGCTGACCTAAACCATATGGTGCCCAAAACCATGGGTCAGCACTCCACCACTAAAAACCTATAAATAGGTGATGGAGGCTCCCCATTTTTCATCCACAATCATCCCTATCCTTACGCTGCTGAAAATTCCCTTGAAACCCTAGCTCTCCATTTGGAGCTAATTCTTGAAAACCCTTTTGGCCCCATTTCCGAAACATCTTTGGAAGAAGGAGAAGGAACAACATTGGAGCTTGGAAGCAACCCTCTTGGACTGCTGCAAAGGCTCCACAACCTCTACATCTGAGGCAATTTTTAATACAAAAAGAGAGATCTTCACCATATTTTCATGTTTTGTTATTTATGTTAATGCTCATGTTAGTTTAATTTTATTTTACTGTATTGTCATATTTCACCATTTTTTTGAACTGCTACTAAGGAGTCCCTTCTCCTTAGTAGATGCTCATTTGCACAAGCTAGGGTGAAAACCCTAGCTACAGGTTGTGACTATTTCTTTTTTCAAAGAATATTTTCTCATCGGTCTAAAGGATGATATTAGAGCACAAGTTGCTATTATTGTGATGAATAGTGGATCACTAAGTCAAATGGCATCGAGGTAAGGAATCAAAATTATTTTTCATGAATACGGTCCAATTTACATGCCTAAAGAAAATTCAGAGGAAGCCATGTCAAATTTGGATCCCATAGAGACTACACTTCGTCCCTTGTATGAAAACACATAGGAACCTCCTTCTGAGGAATCCCAAATTCCCCTTCATTCTTGCCAACATCCTTTTTCCCAAAATAATTACATTGAATTCAAGAACTATTGGGGATTAGCATGTATATTCTAGCACTGACCCTTACTTGTCCCTAATGGTCATATGCCCCAAATTTGTTTCTCTTAATAAGTAGATGATCAAAGACAAAGTTCCCATCCCTATCATTAATGACCTCTTGGATGAGTTTCATGGTGCCCAATTCTTCATTAAATTGGAACTTTTCTCTATATTATTGAATCTAAATAAATGAGGTAAACATTTCTAAGACTTCCTTCCACACACATTAAGGACAGTGTGAGAGTTTAGTGATGCCTTTTGGTCTTTGCAATGCCCCGCCACTTTTTAGAGCATTATGAACAATATTTTTCGACCTTCCTTGTGTAACTTCATGCTGATCTTCTTTGATGATATCTTGATCTATAGCAAGACTCGAGAGGCACATGTGGAGCATATGGATAAATGCCTTCAACTACTTTGATATAAATAATTGTTCCTTGAACGCTCAAAATGAACTTTTGACACTACTAAAGTGGAATACTTGGATAACATAATTAGTCAAATAGGGGTTAGAGTGGATCCTAAGAAAATTGAGGCTATGAAAGATTGGCCATGCCCTGAGACTTTGAAAAGATTACTTGGTTTCTTAAGACTAGCTAGCTACTAAAGGACGTTTATGAAAAAATATTAGTGAATTGCAACCCCTTTAATCTCCCTACTCAAGAAGAATTATTTTGTGTCAAATGATGCAACACAGTAAGCCTTTCATGCTTTAAAGGAACCCATGTGTACTACTCAGGTTTAGAAATGACTAATTTCACTAAGACTTTTGTCCTGGAATATGATGCCTCCATAGAAGGTATTGGGGAAAAATTGATGCATAGGTGCACCCATTAGCATTTACTAGTCACTAATTGTGTGACCAAAATTTGGGAAAGTTCACATATGAGAAAGAAATAATGGTCATCCTTTATATGTTGATATATGTTTCTTGTATCTCATTGGTAAGTGCTTTTGGGTCATTACAGAAGATCATAGCTTTGAAGAAATTTTTGGAATAGTCATTTTCATCACTAGAGAAATGCAAGTGGGTCACTAAGATGTTAGTTTGTGATTACAGGATCATATAGAAGAAGGATAAGGAGAATGTGGTGTCTAATGCTTTTTCTAATAAATCTTAGGAGAACGGGTAAGTCTTTTCCTTGTTCTCATTAATACTTAATTAGCTTGAAGAGGTACGATAATAATTGTTGAATAATGACATAGTTTTTAAACTCATATAACATCTCAAGGAGGACCCCAACACCCCTATTAGCTATACTTGGTACTAGGATACCTTGTATTATAAAGGGAATTCTTTTGGTATAGTATTTTCCTTTAAAAGAATGGATGTTACTGGAGTTGCATTCATATCCTACTACATCTTACTTGGGATTTCAAAAAAACGATGAATGAGTTAATCACTCCTTCTTTTGGGAAGGTGTGAAAAAAATCTATAGATTTGTTGCTCAATGTGGCACTTGTTAAAGGAACAACGGAGAAACAATCAATACCTTCTGATAATTGCAACCACTAATGTTCCCCACCACTATATAGGATAATATTTCCATGGATTTTATAGTGGACCTCCCTAAAGTAAGAAAAAATCATTGATCATGGTGATAGTTGACTACCTTTCCGAATATGCTCATTTTTGTGCCATACCACTCATTTATATCATCCATAGTTCCCAAGTCTTCATGGATCATATTTTTAAATTACATGGAATGATTAGTTTCATTGTGACGGATCATGATCCCACCTTCACTGACAAATTTTGGAAAATTTTGTTTAAGATATAGGGAACACGCTTTAAAATGAGCATGGCTTATCATCCCAAAATAGCTGGTCAAATAGAGATGTTCAACAAGTTCACAGAAGTTGCATTGGACTAAAAACACCCATGGGTTTAATGGTTACCCCTTATAGAATGGTGGTACAATGCCACTTATTGTGGTGCTACCAAAATGTCAGCATATGGAGCAATCTATGGCCAAAATAATCCTTTAGTGTCTTTTCATTAACTAGGTACATCCAAGGTTCGGGTAGTGGATCACGCACTTAACACCAAGAAAACCATTCTTAATACACTCAAGGATAAGGCATTTTTGGCTCAGTATTAAATGAAGTAGTAGGTAAATCAACATCACTTTGAGAATTCTTTGAAGAAGGGGATTGCGTTTTTCTTCATATCCAAACCTATAATAAGACCTCTCTAAAAAAAAAGGGCCACTAGAGTCTAGAACCAAAGTTTTATGGACCCTACCAAATATTCCAACACATTGGAAATGTTTCATATAGATTGGCATTTCCTACCAACTTTAAGATCCCCTCATTCTTCCATGTGTCCTATTTGAAAAAGGTAGTGGGACTAGATTTCCAAGTCTAGACCATCCTTTTCAAACTTTATGAAGAAGGTTCCATTTGAATATAACTAGTTGTATTACTAACCACAAGATTGCATTGACTTTACAAACATGGTATTGAAGAAATCTTGATATAGTGGAAGTCTTGGAAAGATATAAAATGAAGATAATCATGAGATTGATTTTCATTAATATGATACACATATAATATATTCGGATGTAACCCTTGGTTTCATATTCCAATAGGTCTATTGGACTGCTTGATTCAACTCTGACTCTTCACTTGAATAGTAATAATAATATTACACAATATTCCATAACCCCAAGGATTATTTTTCCAACATCCCCCCCTTAATCCAAAAAGGTGCTTGTGAGTCCAAGAATCTTTCTAAAAGAGAGATGAAATATGGAAGTGCGCAATTGCCAATGACTAAACCTATCACTAAAGTATTCTCTAAATTGTTGGTTTTGGGATGACCAAAACCAATGGCTAGCAGAAGATGGTACCTTCTACTAAATGGTGGTTTTTGGATGAGCGCAAACCAAGTGTATGGTTTTTTAGAATGACCACAAACCAATGGTTAGCAGAAACTGATTTCTTTTAATGAATGGAGGTTTTAGGATGACCACAAACCAAGCGGATGCTATGGCTCTATCTTTGTCTCCTAGATATATCTCTAACTCTCACCCTAGCTCTGGCTCAAGGCCCTGGGTACAGGTTATGATTCTAGCTATGGCTCAAGATCCCTTGTTTCCGCAGTGTAGATCTTTGCTTAGTGAGAAATATGTCTGATTGATAAGGTTTTGAAACTTGAAGCTTGATTATCAATCCAAGGGGGAATATAGTGGATATTTAATCTTAAATAAACACATAGTGAATCTTAAGATTAAAGAAACCCATAGTGAATCTTTAATATTATAGGTTTCTTTGTTGAATATCTATATGAAGAATTATTATGCTTCTAGCAATATTGACAATGATGGAGATAAAAACATTGATCTTCCATGCGGCAAATTCGATGACAATATTGGCACTGATACTGAATTGGAACGGGTGAAGAAGAATATTCTTGAAGGAATCTAGAACTTTGAAAATGGATTGGTCTGGAATAATCTAGAAGTTGAAAGGTCGCTTCCATATCATAGCTGATACCTATTCCATATTTTTTGTTGATGATTTCTTCCCCAAGGTCTAATGATGGTCTTGGAAAGATAAGTTGAACATGTTCATGATAGGCTTCATTTTCAATTGAAACGGTTTTTGAAGTGGTTTCATTGAGTTGATCATGTGGTAATTGTTTATATGAATCATTATTAGATTCAAAAATAGGATTATTGTAAATAATAACTAGTTGAAATGTTGATTCCTTCATTTTATCTCATCGTGCTAGAGATGTGATTGAGTCTAAAGCAATTCTGATTTTTCTTGTGAATCCTGCAAACAAGTTAAAACATATTGGAGATTTGCTTTGTTGATTTTTATTTTATTGTCCCAACAGTTAGTATTAGAGTGTTCAGTAACTCTAATAATTTTTTAGTCTAATACAATTGAAAGATTTCCTAATACCACAGAGGGATTCTTATAGTTCCAACTCAGAAAATGAAGGGAGTCAATTGCTATTGAGAATTCACTTGATATAATTCAACTTAGTTTTGATTTGACACTCACCAAAATATGTATTTGCAAGTTACAATTATTGTTGATTATGTAGTTGAATTGATACAAGATGTAAGAATGATTTGCGATGCTCCAAGTCCTTGATGATTGATGATGTTGTACTGTGGTGCCAAGGCCACCACTATTCTCCAACTTCTCCTCACAATAAAATTTCCTTCCTCACAATATTTGCAATAAAAATCTATGCAAATAATAATAATAATATATTTTTTATTGAACCTAGTCCAAACTGAGGAAAACAATGTGGGATGTCTCCACCTCAATCATCTAGCACATACACCATACTAGTTTATATTCACAAGAAAACTCTTAATCACTTCAAGAAAATCAAATGTTCCTCAAGTATAGGATTAGTTAGGCTAATGTGTTGACTCTACTCCATGCATATGTAGAAAGGCTAAAATAGCATCATGTGTTATGCCACAAAATTTCTTCAGAAATAGTTGTCAATGCATATTTCCAAAAGCCTTAGGTCATAACTAGTCAATCAACAAAATGGAATCTGAGATGGATGCATACCAAATCACTTCCTTCCATTCAATGGCCATTTTCTTTCATTCAAATCCACTCACTAAAGAATAAATTTTATTCATGGTGAACATGACCATTCCACACTCATCTTATAATAACAATATCACTTTCTTCATCATCCAAATTAACTAATGAAACATGAATATGCAAGTGCATCATTAGAAAGTTTAAATGGTGATAATTTGTCTATACATATACATGCACATATTGATTCAAAACACCTAGAAATAGAGATGGAGATGGAAAACTTGTTACTAATCCAAATACATCATAATAGCATAATCAACCATGTACTTACTGCAAGCCTTGCATATCTTTCTAATCAATATAGGAATTTGGAAACTAAATGCCTACGTGTTTTAAGAATCGAGATACAATTGGAGGCATTATTTCATTTGTAGGATATGGCTAGTAGGGATTACATAGAAGACTTTGAGGACTTCATTATTTCCCTCACATCACAAATAAAAAGGAGAGATAAAGAGATGGCTCTAGATATTACACAAACAAAGTGAAACTATATGTTTAGTGGAATCTATCAATGTGATGCAGTTCACAAGAATGGACATATATTAGCACTATAATGGTAGTGTACAAGATATGTTCCAAATATGTCACACATGAAATTGGTCCTCTACTCAGATTCTTGGGGCTCGAACACCATGGAAATCATGGACCATGAATTATAAAAACCAGACCCAAATTAAAATGCAGAACATGAGCATATATTAGAGAATATGAATATAATTTTTTTCTAAATACTTAGAATTATTTTTCTATGTTTCGTTTGCATGTAGTTCCAATCGCTCCCTGCCAAACCCTCATTTTGTTGGCCTCCTTTTTTTTGAACAAGAGAGTATTTTACTCTCAATTGGACTATGATAGCATGAGTTATGGGTGCCAAAGGTACATAGAGGATGCACGTAGGATAAGATTCATGCTAATATCTGGTTGAGCTTTGATCTTTAAATATTTTAGATGTTGAAACTTGAAACAATGAGACAATTCAATCACATGAAATTCATACAACCATAACACAAGACATACCCTGGGGAAAATCCTCAAAACAATGAGAACAAAATTCCCATTGTTACACCTAAAATCTTACCATCTTGAGATTCAGTGTATACATCCCTAAAGTTCCATTGACTAAGTTATTGGCCTGGAAGAGATATAACCCATTTATACTAGGTTTTGAGAGGTCATCACAGGCTTCCCTCATGCAACATGCGACGTCGCATCTTGCTCTCTTGCAGGGTGCGACGATGTCAGTTAATGGACAAAAATAGCTCCTTCGAGCCCATTCTCAAAGCTAGCTTACATGGATCCTTATCCCTGACCTTTTGGGAGAGCTAGCACTCGATTCCTAACCTCTTGGAAGGATCCCCTATCTCTCTCCTACCATATCTCAACCTACCCTATCCGTACCCTATCCACTTAGTCCTATATAAGTGAAGCTCACTCCCATTCCAAAAGGAGGAAGTCTATAGTGTCTGCATGCTGGTGAAATCATCTTAGAGAGATCTCTACTCATCCATTGAGAGACTCACACTTCCTTGGGAGGATATGGAATTGGATTGGATGGAGAAGGGTTACTTTGTTAAGCTCTGGTTGTAGTCATTCTCTTCTATGTACTTTCCCTATTTTTACAGTAATATAAATGCTTTCCACCAATATTGTTGTGTTGATGATATTGTGTACTTTACCTGCTTAACTGTTTACTTAGATATGCTATCGTTTAGATGATTTTACTTGTTTGTCTTCTTTTGTGTGTCTTGGAAGGTATTGCAGCTTAGATATGACGACCGCAAGGCGTGGAACAACATCCAGGAAAAGGGGCTACAAACTTAAGGTAAGACATCTAATAACTTGATCCTTAACTAGATCTAGGAAAGTGGTTTATAGTATGTTCTATTTGTTCTAGACTCACATTGAGCTAGGGAGATCCGGCTCGCGTCCGCTTGAGTGGATTGTCTATCAAACAAATATGGCGACCATACTAGGCGCCTTCCATGATGTGAAGGACTTCGTGGAACCCTACTTGGATGACCTCCCTGCCCACTCAAAGTAGCGTGAGTTCCACATAGATCATCTGACGGCCGTTTTCCTCAGATGTAGATGGTACAATATCCATCTGAATCCTCATAAGTGTATTTTTTGTGTCGAGTCTGGACACCTCTTAGGGTTTATCATCTCGAAAGATGGGATCCGAATCGATCCCTTGAAGGTGGAAGCCATCGTCGCTCTTCCACCTCCAACTAATATTACGGAACTTCAGAGTCTACAAGGATGTGCGACTTATTTAAGGCATTTTGTTTGTAATTTCGCGCAAAAGATGCAGGGTTACATGAGATTGATGAAAAAAGACGTCCCGTTCATCTGGGATGACCAAGCTCAACAATATTTTGATAGTTTGAAACATGCCATCACGCATGCCACTGTGCTCCAACCGCCGAATTATTATCGAGATTACATTCTATATATCGCTGCTTCCGACACCACTATCGCCATGGTTTTGGTGCAGGAATACCAAAATGCCCAAGATAGGAATACCAAAATGCCGAAGAACATGTGATATACTATGCCAGTAAAGGTCTCATTGACACTGAAACTAGCTATTCACTTGTTGAAAAACTCACTCTCGCGGCAGTTATCGCCGTGTAGAATTTCCGACATTACATCCTGCTTCGCACCACCACCATCATCGTTGATTCGAACCCCATGTACCACGTTCTGACACGTCAGGTGCTTGGGGGCAAGTATTCAGGCTGGATCATGATACTGCAAGAATTTGATCTTCTTTTCGAAAAAGCCAAGTCTAAAAACTCTTTGGTGTTTGTTGAGCTCATCTGCGACCTTCCTTGTACCGATGTAGAATCTGAGCCCAATGACTCTTTTTCGAATGAGTCATTGTTTCTTATCAGTACGTCTGATCCATAGTATCGAGATATCACTTTGTATCTTCAAACCCAACTTTTCAGCCCTCAATTGTATCGTTACGACTGTCGTCGAATACGCCACCATGCGAAGTATTATCTGATTATCAATGATACTCTGTACCACCGTGGTATCGATTCCATTCTTCAACGTTGTCTGACTCATGATGAGGCTAAACACGTCCTAAATGACTGTCATGCTGGGGCTTGTGCCGGTCATCTCTCTGGGATGGCTACAGCTTAGAAGATTCTGCGTGCAGGATATTATTGCCCGTCTATCTTCAAAGATTGTATCTAGGCCGTAAAAAAATGTCCTCCATGTCAACATTTTCATACGAAAAAGCGCACCCATCCCGCCCCGTTACACTCGGTTATTGCTGTTGGCCCCTTCACTAAATGGGGCATTGAATTTATGCATTGTAAGCCTACCTCGGTCGGGGGGCATAGTTACATCATTGTAGCTATGGACTACTTTACAAAGTGGGCTCAGGAAATGCCTACATACATGAACGACAGCAAGATCGCCGCACTCTTCATGTTTAACCATGTAATAACGTGGTTTGGAGTTCCTCAAGCGATAGTTACCGACCATGGTTCTCACTTTATGAACCATATGGTTGATGAGTTGAGCGATAGATTGGGTTTTCGCCATGAAAACTCAACACCGTACTACCCACAGTCAAATGGACAGGTCAAGGCCATTAACAAGGTCTTGAAAACTATAGTCCAACGTATGGTGGGTACGCACAAGTCCAACTAGCATAACATGCTCTTCTTTGCACTGTGGGCTTATTGAACCTCCATTAAAACTACCAATGGATTTACTCCCTTCCAACTATTGTATGGATTGGAGGTGGTCCTTCCTATTCAGTGCGAGATTCCATCCTTCAAGCTCAGCATCGAACTTCTCCCAAACACTACTATCGAGGAAGAACGCTTCCTCTACCTAGCTAAGATCGACGAGACTCGCTGAGACGCCGCTCTTGCCAACGAGGCCCATACGAGATGCATCAAAGCTCAATATGACAAGCTGGTAGAATCTTGCGCCTATAGCAAAGGAGATTTGGTCCTCACATACAACCAAAAACATGATAAGATGGGGGCAGGAAATTTTGAGTCCATGTGGCATGGACCTTACGTAGTGAAACGTGTCTTAGAGAAGGGAGATTATGAGCTTGAAGACTATGACATGATATCTTTAGGTGAGCCTCGCAATGGTCTCTACCTGAAGAGGTACTATGCCTAAGTCTTTCATGCATAAGTACTTTTGTATATACTGTACATGGCGTGTGTGTGTTTTTGTGTGGTGTGACGCTTTGATTTTTTGCGTGCTTAGGTCTTGTTTCATTTCTTATACCATGTTCTGTCTACGTGTGCAGATGGAAACTTGCTATGGATTTGCGGACGGCGCCAGCCGACATACCCGCAACCTTGCTTCGACAGCCTGGGTACTCTATTCGTCTACTGGCGAGCTTATCAGCTCAGGGGGAATGTGTCTAGGTTTTGCGACCAACAATGCTGCAGAATATCAAGTAGTCATTGGAACCCTAACCGATGCTATTTCTTTGGGTATGGACCATGTTGTCATCCACTTGGATTCTCAACTAGTGGTCTCTCATCTTAATCGAGTCTACGCCATCCGCGATCCTACTTTACTCTATCTTTATAAACGAGTCTGTCTTCTGGAAAGGTCCTTCGAGTCCATTCAGTACCTGCATATTCCATGAGACGTGAACATAGTTGCCGACTCTATGGCCAACTTCATTTTAGATTGGTACATTGCACACACATAGCATATTTATGAACTGTAAAAGTAGACATAACAAGTAAATAACTCATTTTATAAGCAAACACATAAACAAGACCGCACCATTCATCTATTGTAAAAACACATAATGTATAAAACCGCCAGAATGTACATATATCATCATAAAAAATAGTGTTGGTACAAAATCTGAAGCACGACGGTTTTCAGTGAGTCTGTACAAAATCTGAAGCCTAGTAGCTTTCAGTAGTACAAAATCTGAGGCCTCTAAGCTCTCAGTACATACATAATAACAACATAAATCCTAACACCTGGCCCATACACGACTAGGTTGCGCAGCTCTAGCCTGCTGAGTATGGAAGCAGTCAACTGCTCTCGCGACCGTGCGAGGTAGCGCATTGAAGCGCACAGACGCTGCCACCGTATACCCCTGCATAGGCCACGGTAACTCATCCACCATCGGCTTTGGAACATCTAACGTCAATCCATTCAATTTCGCGTAAACGTCCTCCATCTCCACGATGGCAGCATGCGTGGCTGGAGCCATGACTGCTCCCTCTCCTCTCTCTCTCCTCGCAAGAAGAGAGACTCCTACTGGTCGTACGGGACCCACATCTGCACACACATGTTTTTAACTTGCTAGCACTATAACAAAAAAATCATAAATATACAAAACTAAAAAGTACAAGGGTTTTGGCTCTTACTTATGTCTCCCCACACTACTCCCTCGGGCAGTGCCAAGTCTGGGTCATCTCTGTAATCCGTACCACTGTACGAGTAGTCCTCTACCACAAGCAATTGGCCCTCTATCCAAGTGAAGAACTCAACACCATATCTGATGATGGGGCCCCCACCATGGCAGGCCATCACCTCTATCCATCTAGCCATGTGAGGATCCTTAGGATCCCTATCATCCAACGGTACCTGCAGGCGCAAGAGGGGAACCCGCTCCAATAGAAACGAGATCACTATCGACTCGTATCCAAATTGTTTGAGATCTCCACGCCGACACTTGGTCAACTAAGCTCGAATGTTTGCGAGGAGTCCCTCACACTAGTTGAATATCTTCGGAGACATGCAGTATTCCATGTATAGCATCTGAGACCTGGTAGTTAAGTGAGGAGCTTGACTCCCTGCTATCCTCGTGATGGTAAAAATTATGGCACGCGGTGTACGTTCTCGTGCATCTTTGATGGGAATCTTCCCACTAGAAGCACGGGTGTGAGGAGTACAATGATGTAGGATCATATGATCCATGGTCCGATCACTTACCCATGATCCGGTAAGAGCCATGTTTTCCCCCCTTCAGGACATTCCAGTCAAAAAGTAGATGTCCTCGACATCCATAGTAAGTATGTGCTCACCGATCACAAAATATTGTTGAGCCACTTCCCAACATTGCAGCATATGTTTCAACAATGAGATTTGGGCCCTCATGCCCTGGATCTGGAAGAACTTTAGGAGACCACAGTTCCTCAGTGCTTCTACACATTGTGGATCGTTTGCAGCTTGTATGTCATCTACCTCATGTTCTTGTTCACACCACTCCAAGACCATGATTGGTTGTTATTAACCTGCCAAAAGGAGCATTTTAACATCATTAGGACTCACTTCAACCACTGAAAGTTCATCTTTTGGGTTAGGTTTGATGGTTGGGTTGAGCGTTTCCATCATCGCACCCTGTCAATTCTGACAGTGCGACATCGTCACAATCCACTTTTGCGGGATTTGTGACGACCCGGGTTCATCGCAGATCCTGAAAGGGCGACCTGCGAGGACCCAAGGACGTAATAGCCCTCCAAAAACCACCTCAAAACCCAAAAAAATGAACTAGAATAAAAAATGTAAACCATTGGAAATGTGTTGGATGAAGTTTAGAGTTACCTGCTCTGAATGGCTGGTGAAATGGTTGCTCGCAGCTCTCGGAATTGACAAGTGAAGTTTTGGCTCCAAATGGCACTTCTTCTCCCAAATTTGGAAAATGAACAATGGTGACTATATTTGGTTTTTGTTTCTATTTATAAACAAAAGTCATATTCTTTTTCAAATATTTGATGCTTTTTAGGTCATTTGCTATAGTTTGGATCATTTTTATGACATTTGAATACCCAGTTGACTTTTTGACCTAGTTTTCAAGTGTGCAGGAGTTGTTAAGTGGTCTTTGCATGCCATTCTCATATTATAACGATCATCTCAGGTATGAACAACCCCTTGAATGTTTTGTCATTATTTTATATCCGTTAGATTGTAATTATTTTATGATGACGAGCTTACTCTTTGTTCTTTCTCGTGCTCTTAAAACCATGAGAATAAGTTACCGAGTTACGATTTATCACTTTTTCGGGCTCATTAAACTCCTATGGAAAAGGAACCCCCCGTAGTCTATCTTTAATCTCTTTTCAGGCTCTCGAAATACGAAAAGATTTCCAAGTGAACTTGTCGCATTCACACTTGTTAAAGAATTTAATGGTTGTCTTCCTAGTGATAGTTCACCCGTTTTTCGGACTAGGGGGAACTACTTACGAAAAAGGTATACTCTAGCCAATCATGACTGAAAGAGTCTTCTCTCACGTTGTTTTACCCTTTTTTTTGGTGATGAGGCTAACTTTACGAAAAAGGACCATTGGAGTCTTCTTTAGTTCTTTTCAGACTCTCTAAACATGAAATGACGACCGAGTTTACCTTCTATGGACTCGTTAAACTTTCACATCGAAGGGCCTGTCATGGGACGAAACCCTCCTATCCCAAGTTCGGAAAATATTTGGGATTGGACTCATCTATGAGATGAGCTATACTAAGCATCTGGTTACCATCATCAAGCTCGTAAAAAACACATGAGGCACTCATCGTTCATGATGGGGAAAAAGGAAAGATTTTATGTTACACCCTTTATCAGTGGCAATACCTAGTCATTTCTTGAACATGGCACTCATTTTCATTTGCATACTGCACTTGGATCATTTGTTTGTCCTCGAGTTTCACCTACTTCCTAAGTATTGTTACTCCTTTGAGTCATTCAAAGCACGCTTCCATCATCAGTTGCATTAGGAGTCGGTACCATAACTCGTCAAGTCAATACTTCCAAGGCATGCCACACCCATGTTCAAGAATATTATCACTACTCATTATCTGTAGTCAGTACACCTTCCATAATGTCGGTCTACTCTGAGTCAGTTTTGCATGTTATTATACCATCCGATCTGCTCTACACATCCTTTGTCGTGTTTCGTGTCAATGATGGGGGATTCACCATGGCCCTCCTTCAACGGATTCATCCTTGTCGACTTCAAATCATTATCAGAGGATTGAATCTAGAAACCAACCAAGTACCTTGGCCCTACATGCCTCAATGGCAGGTTACCTTGCTTTCAACATGAGTTTACATCATTGACTCTTGATTGAAAGATTTCATCTTGCATTTGAATTCAACTCATTTATTCACACTTGATGATATGTATTGTGATACCTTGGGAATCATTGACATCAATGGTGATTTCCCTCGTGCTTGTTAACGGTATACATCAATGACCGGTAATCAAGTGGTTTCTACCATGTTCGACATCAAGACATTTGTAATCACATGGATAGATTCGTATCATTGCTGGTTCAGCTTGAAGACCCTGGGGAGTCATATTTTACCCAGGTTGCGATGGAGTTTGTATTGAGTCATATCACATGGATCCACATTTGTATTGGTCGTGGCTGTGTTATCATCTCATCATGGATCTACGCTTGTGTCTAGTAGCCACGATTGTGTTCAGTCGGTCATTACTATCATGGATCTGCATTGTATTGGTCGAAAACCATGTTGTACGTCATATGAGACTGTGTACTCAAGGTCAATTGTACTACAGCAACGTCCTTCGTCCGACAAGCCATTGCCATATCTTCTGTCAAAGCATTTCACCTGTCCAATTTTCAACAGCTTCATGCTTTGGGGGGCATTCTGTTACACCTAAACTCTTACCATCTTGAGATTCAGTGTATACATCCCTAAAGTTTCATTGACTAAGTTATTGACTTGGAAGAGATATAACCCATTTATACTAGGTTTTGAGAGGTCGTCGCAGTCTTCCCTCATGCAACATGCGATGTCGCATCTTTCTCTCTTGTAGGGTGCGATGATGTCTGTTAATGGACAAAAATAGCTCCTTCGAGCCCATTCTCGAAGCTAGCTGACATGGATCCTTATCCCTAACCTTTTGGGAGAGCTAGCACTCGGTTCCTAACCTCTTGGAAGGATCCCCTATCTCTCTCCTACCATACCTCAACCTACCCTATCCATAACCTATCCACTTAGTCCTATATAAGTGAAGCTCACTCCCATTCCAAAGTGAGGAAGTCTATAGTGTCTACATGCTGGTGAAATCATCTTAGAGAGATCTCTACTCATCCATTGAGAGACTCACACTTCCTTGGGAGAATATGGCATTGGCTTGGATGGAGAAGGATTACTTTGTTAATCTCTGGTTGTAGTCATTCTCTTCTATGTACTTTCCCTATTTTTACAGTAATATAAACGCTTTCCACCAATATTGTTGTGTTGATGATATTGTGTACTTTACCTGCTTAATTGTTTACTTAGATCTGTTATCGTTTAGATGCTTTTACTTGTTTGTCTTCTTTTGTGTGTCTTGGAAGGTCTTGCAACTTAGATCTGACGACTGCAAGGCGTGGAACAACATCCAGGAAAAGGGGCTACAAACTTAAGGTAAGACATCTAATAACTTGATCCTTAACTAGATCTAGGAAAGTGGTTTATAGTCTGTTCTATTTGTTCTAGACTCACATTGAGCTAGGGAGATCCGGCTCGCATTCGCTTGAGTGGATTGTCCTTCAAACACCCATCAACTCTTCTCAGTATAATATAATGGATAGCATAGAATTTATTTCTTTTACAACATAGTATATTTCTTTCAGAAGACAAGAGATCACCAAAACACTCTTGGTGAAGATACAGAAGCAATAGAGAAGAGAGATCAATCGGATGTGTTTTCCAATGTTCCCAGCACATCAATATATAGCAAAAATCACTTCCATGCAAGGAATAGTGAATCAATGCATGAAGGATAGTAAGCCTCCCATGCAAACCATAGCGAGTTATATTCTTGGATAGTTGCATTGCACTTCTAGTTTCTTCAATCATGCACCATCAATGTGCCATTCCTTTCTTCCTTAACTTGAAATCATGCTTAACTGAATTTGGAGTGAAATCACCTCATAACTAATGTAGGAGTACTTAGTTAACAAGCTAATCTAAGTGTCATCACGCGATAGGATCAAATTTAGTGTTGCAACTTAAGTTTCCTCTTTTAACTTTTAGTTTAACTAAAGTGTCGTCGTGCAAAACACTTTAGTTAACTAATTCATTTTTAACATTTTAGTTAACTTTCCTTAAGTGAAAATCATGATGATTGATTTGTTTAAGTTTTTGCTTGTTTAGCATAATAACATTAAACATTATAATCACTGAAATAAATACAAGCACAAAAATCACAAAGAACAAAAAATTTCTCTCGGGGAAACCACAAGGGAGAAAACCCCGACAAAACTTCCTTAATATAGAATTCACCAAGTACAAGATAAAACCCCAAGACAAAAAAAATTATCTCCTTCACCAGTGAACTTCTCTCTCTCTCCTATGCAAACTTGAGTTAGTGAGTGAGTGTGTCAAATGAGAAACACAACCCTCCTATTTATATTCTTCAGTTGAGGTGACTTTTCCCCAACATGTCCGACTTGACCTAATTGACTAGGTCGACATGTTAAGTACATAAAAAAATATTCTTTTTTGGATTCTTCTAGGCTGACATAAGTCCTAGGGTTTACATTGTCTCTTTAAATGACTCTTACATTATCAATTACATCAATGACATCTCCTGAAGGAGGAATACAATAATACAATAGACTAGTACATTTAGAATATCTTCCGCAATTACATTTCTTTAACACTCCCTCTTAACTAGGCCCAGGTATTCTGTAGACATCATCATCAACATCAACAAATGCACAACTAATTGGTGAAACTCTATATGTCGTAGGAAGTTTTTGGAACATCATCATATGTCTGTGGCATCATCAACATCATTGTCATCAACATCATCATCATCAGCATGGTCTTCATCAGCATGGAACTGCTAGAGCATCAACATCATTGTCATCATCAATATCATCATCAGCAAGGAACTACTGGAACATCAACATTATCATCGTCGACAAGAAACTGTTGGAACATCAACATCATCATCAACAAGGAACTGTTGGAACATCAACATCATTATCATCGGCAACATCATCATTAGCAAGGAACTGCTAGAACATCATCATCGTCAACAACATGATCATCAGCAAGGAACCTCTAGAACATCAACATCATCATCATCAGCAACATCATCATCAACAAGGAACTGCTGAAACATCAACATCATCATAGTCAGCAAGAAACTGTTGGAACATAAATATCATCATCAGTATGTAAATACTGGAACATCAACATCAAACATCAGTAAGTAAATACTGGAACAACAACATCAAACATCAGTAAGTAAATACTGGAACAACAACATCAAACATCAGTAAGTAAATACTGGAACATCATCAACCATCAGTGTGTGAATGTTGGAACCATCAGTATCGAAATACTGGAACATCATCATCCATTAGTATGTGAATACTGGAACATCATCAACCATCAGCATGTGATGTTGGAACATCATCAACCATCAGCATGTGAATGTTGGAACATCATCATCCATCAACATGTTCATGTTGGAACATCATCATCATTTGGAATATGTACTGTGGTGGGAACTCTAGTAGATGATGATGAATTACTAATCCTTTCATACCAAAAAATCCTAGCCAGAAATACCAATCCCCCTAGGATATAGCCAATGTTGACATACCAATCCTTTCGGATCAACTAGGCCTTGTCAGGATGATGTACCAATCCTAGACCAAGCTTCCATACCAACGCTCTAGGAAACTAATCCCTCTTTCGAGGGAGATCCTTTCGGACCCATGTTCACTCCTTCTTTTGAAGGAAGTCTTATCAGACCATCATCATATTCACTCCTTCTTTTGAAGGAGGTCCTATCAGACCATCATCATCTTCACTCCTTCTTTCGAAGAAGGTCTTATCAGACCATCATCATCTTCACTCCTTCTTTCGAAGGAAGTCCTATCGGACCATCATCATATTCACTCCTCCACTCCTTCTTTTGAAGGAGGTCCTATCGAACCATCATCATCTTCACTCCTTCTTTTGAAGGAGGTCCTATCGGACTAATCATCATCTTCACTCCCTCTTTTGAGGGAGGTCCTTACGGACCACACCAAGCTTGTCTCGAAAGTATTCAAACTTTATGAGAGATAGAGGCTTAGTCACATACTCGAGCTTTAGAGCTCCCTTCTGCACCATATCCCGGATATAGTGATACTTGATCTCGATATGATTCGATCTATCATGAAACACCAGATTCTCTGACATCTTGATACAACTTTGATTATCACAGAGAATATCGGTCACATCTATCTTTGCATCAAACAATCCTACCAACATCTTGCGAAGCCAAACAACTTCACTGCAAGATGAACATGTTGAGACGTATTCATCTTCTGTTGTACTAAGAGCAACACATGGATGCTTTCTACTGAGCCATGAGATCATACATGATCCCAAACTAAAACAACATCCTGAAGTTCCTTTTTTCTGTCTTCGACACTTCCAGCCCAATCCAAGTCTGTATACCCGTACAATATGAACTCACTATCTGATGCATATCTGATTCCATAGTCCAACATACCTTTTAGGTACCTCATCACATGTTTTATTGCAATAAGGTGAACATGTCTAGGCTCTACCATATACTGGCTCAAGGTGTTCACAACAAAACATATATCTGGTCTAGTGTTGGTCAAATACATTAATGAGCCAATGATATGTTTGTACATCGTAACGTCTACTATCTATGATGAAGCATTGTTCAAGAGCTTCAATTTTGTCACCATCTGTTGGAATATTCTCACCATCATCATTTGTATTTGCATGCATGTATCTAGTCATCAGTATGGTAGTCTCTAAGCACCTACTCCCCAGTTTTTAGCCCCCAGGAGCATGTTTTTAGCCATCAGTAGCCCTCCTACCTACCTAGTGCGCATTGTTTTCATCATATAGATACTAACACACCCTACTACACACTTCTTGGATCACATCAATCAGTTCATGCATTGATCAGCTAGTTCTTGCATTGATTGCTCAGTTAACTGACTGTAGCTTCTAGTTGTATATATCAGAGTTCCACTTGACTACTAAAAGTCTATCATGCACCCTTGGGGTCTCCTTCCCTTTATTAGTGCTCACATGCATTAGTTAGACTCAATTAGACTCACATTTGACTGAACTTTGACTATCGGTGGCCACTACTACTGATTGGGTGATGTTTCCAATGCAGTCCAAGCCATGCCATGAGGAGAATTCGAATCACCTAAATTGATATCGAATTCACTCTATTGTACTCATATTTTTTTTCCAACTTACAACCGATGAATGACATTACAACAGTTGTCCACATTCTTTGAGTTTCATGTGTGAATATTGATCATATTCTTTCTCTTCTTCTCTGCAATTCTTTGAGTGAAATTGCGAGGTTTGTTCTAGCTAAAGTGATCTTCACCTGTATAATTTCACATGGTATCAGATCTGGTTACATCTATTCGAGTTGCAACAGTTTATTGAATAATTTCTTTTCAGTAGAGCACAAGAAGCCTCTGGATTTATCGATTGCATTGAATTCACTTGATAAATCCAGTGAGGTCTAGCCAAGTTTGAAGGATCCAGTCAAAATTTATCACTGTCCTAAAGCAGTGTTCTTTAGATTCTGCAACAAACCTCCATCAAATTTCCTTGTTTTATTGCAGGTTATTCCATCTTCAGCAGATTCAAATTCAACAGCTACCATGGATCTAAAACTCACCTCCTTCAACTATTTCAGATGGAAAGCAAAGATGAACATATTCATGAACTCCAAAAGTCTTTCTAGAGTGTTGAATGGGACTCCACTCGAACCCACTGTTGCTACTGAGAAATCAAATTATCTTGATAGACTTGATGAAGCAGTTGGAATGTTACTCCTCAGTACTTCCGATGATTTACATTTTCATGTCATTGATCTCAAAACTCCTAAAGAAGTTTGGGACAAGCTCGAAATTCTATTTGGGAAGAAATATGACTTGAAGGGTCACCAAATGGAAAATGAGCTTATCTCCTTGAGCCCCAGCAGTTTCGACTCAATCAATTAGTTCTTTACCAAGTTCAAAAATCTGGTTTCATAGTTGAATTCATATGGAATAGAGAAAGAAGACAAGCAGCTTATCCTTGCCATTTTGTCAAAATTGGGTCCTGATTACTCAGTTTTTGTCTCCACCTTCCAGTCAACAAAGATATCCATTCCAAATTGGAAAATTCCCACTCTTGAAGCCTTCATATAGTCTCTCTCAAAAAATCAATACAAACTAGTGCAAATGGGAGTGATCAAACCAAGAGTGGATTCAACTCTTGCAGCTGCAGAAGAGAAGAATGTGAATGCCAGAGGGAAGCAAAAAGTCAAAGAGAAGAATTCGAATGAGCATAAGCAAAGAGAGGCTTCCTATCAGTCAGAAGGGGCTTTGAATTCTGAGAGAGTCAAGCAATATCAAAAGAATAAGTCCAAATTTCCTTATTGCAACAGGGGCTTCCATCCTGAGAGTGCTTGTATGAAGAAGACAATAGATCTAATGGAACAGCTACAGGAGAAGAACAATATTCTAGTACCAGCGAATGCTAGAAGAAAATTTGATCCAAAATATTAGGACAAGGAGAGGTGTCATGCACTCATGGCAGACACTTCGAATGACTCCTCCTTCATCATTGATTCTGGAGCATCAAGACACATGTCTGCTTGTAAGAATCTCTTCTCTGATTTCGAATCCACAGTTGGCCCTTCAATCTTGATGGGAAATTATTATGAAGTCTCCTCTGAGGGGATTGGAAGGATCAATATTGAGCATGGGTATTTCAGTGATGTACTCTATGTTCCTACTCTTGCAGCAAATCTACTTTCTGTCTACCAAATGACTCATATAGGAGTACCCAAGAAGGTCATCTTCACTCCTAGTGAATTCGAGATACAAGAGATCTCAACTGGAAACATCATTGCAAAAAGTATTTTTTATCATCATTCGAAACTCTATGAGTTTTATCACTTCCTACCTTACTCAAAACCAAATGCATTGCTCACACATGCAAATGAAGAGAGTATACTTTGGCATTAGATATTTGGGCATCTCAACTACAAGTATTTGCAAGACATGCAAAATCAGAAAATGGTTGAAGGACTAACCAAGATCAAATTTGCTAGAGGCACATGTAAAATTTTCTTGATTGACAAGCATCCAAAGAATAAGTTTGAGAAAGAGAAAGCTCACTGTAAAGAGTGAATGCTAGATCAAGATCCACAAGAACCCGAAGATCTCGCACCTAAATATCTAGTTTCTCTTGCTAGATGGGTACCACCTCTTGTATCCACCAAAGATATTGTTGGAGATTCATTAGATCTGAGAAAAACTAGATCTAATTTTCAATATGGAAGGATTGTACTCTCTCACACAGATCCATTTCTTGTTGAGAGATGCTTTCTTATGATTGGGTCAAATCCAAAAAACTTATTTGAGGCCTCCCAAGATCCGATATGGATAGAAGCTATGGATGAAGAGTATCAATCTCTTCAAAGAAATGAAACTTGGGAGCTAGTTTCTCTCCTTCATGGGAGGAAGCTTGTTCAATGCAAGTGGGTATACAGAACAAAGATGGACTCATATGGGGTCACAAGCAAGTGCAAGGCTCGATTGGTTGCAAATGTTTTCTCCCAAGTTCATGGGATTGACTATTCTGAGACATTCGCTCCTATTGCTAAGATGGATTCCGTCCATCTTGTTCTTGCTCTTGTTGCATCCAAGCACCGGAAAGTGCATCACATGGATGTCAAGAGTGCATTCCTTCATGTATATCTAGAGGAGGAGATATACATGAAGCAACCTGAAGGGTATATTGATGATTCTTCACTAGTGTGCAGATTGAGGAAGTCCATGTATGGGATCAAGCAAGCTCCCCAAGCTTAGTATGCAAATATGGAATCCTTCTTACTGTCACAATATTTTCAGAGGTGCAAATATGATTCGAAAGTCTATATGAGACATGATGGTAACTCCCTAATCCTTATTGCTCTTTATGTTGATGATTTGTTGATTATAGGGAGAACTCTTCATGCATCGAATCTATCAAAACAGCTTTGCACAACTCCTTCTTTATGTTAGATATGGGATTGCTAAAACAATTTCTTGGTCTTGAGAATGACTTAGGAATCAAGGTTGCACAGTCCAAATATGCATCAGATCTACTTGACAGGTTTCATATGAGCGAATGCAAACCAACAACATTTCCTTTTCTTTCAGGGATCAGCCTTGAGGATGGTTCTTCCACACCTTTGGTGGATAGTACTTTGTATCGGTAGTTGATTGGGAGTCTTTTGTTTTTTACACACACTCGACCTGATCTATCCTATTTTAACAATGTTGTCTCCAGATACATGCAGGAGTCTCATGAGATTCACTGGAAGGCAGCAAAGAGGATCTTGCATTATGTGCAAGGGACGAAGACCCATGGTCTTCACTATGCAGCTGGGTCTCCTTTGAACCTAGTTGGGTATATAGACTCATATTGGGCTAGAGATAGCTCAGATCGAAAGTCTACATCCAGTTTTCTTTCAATGATTAGATCTGGACCTATCTATTGGTCAAGCAAAAAGCAGACTGCTTTAGCTCTTTCTCCAGGTGAGTCCAAGTACATAGGTGCAGTGAATGCATCCACACAGTGCATTTGGTTGCGGGGCATCTTGTCATAGTTTGGGATTCGCTTCAGTACTCCACCAGTCATCTATTGTGACAATCAGAGTGCTATCAGGATTTCTACAGATCCGGTTTTGAGACAAATAACCAAACATATTGATATACACATGCATTACATCCAAGTATTAGTGCATGATCATACCATTACACTGCTCTACTGTCCTACGGAAGAGCATATTGCAGATATATTCACTAAGTCTTTCTCGGTGAATAAGTTCACTTACCTCCAATCCCTTCTATCTTGAGCTGGGGCTTTCTTCCCACTAGGTTTTCCCTCTTCCTCACATTTTTATTTAGATTGTTGTACGGGGTGACCTTTAGTCTCAGTTACCAGGGCCCTATTTTTTCAGTTATACTTCCTCATAGTCCGGCTTGCGTGGAGGTGTTGGAATATTATCACCATCATCATTTGTATTTGTGTGCATTGCATGCATGAATGCATACATCCAGTCATCAATATGGTAGTCTCCGAGCACCTAGTCTGCAGTTTTTAGCCCACAGGAGCCTGTTTTTAGCCATTAGTATCCCTCCTACCTACCTAGTGCGCATTTTTTTCATCATCTGGATACTAATGTTCCCTACTACACACTTCTTGGATCACATCAGTCAGTTCATGCATTGATCAGTCATTTCTTGCATTGATTGCTCAGTTAACTGACGGTAGCTTCCATTTGTCTATATTAGAGTGCCATTTGACTAATGACAGTCTGTATGTGCCCTTGGAGTCTCCTTCCCTTGATTAGTGCTCAAATGCATCATTTAGACTCAGTTAGACTCACATTTGATTTACCTTTGACTATCGGTGGCCACTACTACTAATTGGGTGATGTTTCCAATGCAGTCCAAGCCATGCCATGAGGAGAATTCAAATCACCTTCACTAATATCGAATTCATTATATTTTACTCAGATTTGTTTGCCAGCTTACAGCTGATGAATGACGTTACAACATTTTTCCACATTATTTGAGTTTCATGTGTGAATATTGATCATATTCTTTCTCTTCTTCTTTGCAATTCTTTGAGTGAAATTGTGAGGTTTGTTCTAGCTAAAGTGATCTTCATCTATATAATTTCACACCATCGGGGTAGTCATGGCCTTACAATCCAACATCCAAAATCTCTTTAGGATCTCAACAGTATATTTTCCTTGATTTAGGAAAATCTCATCTGGAAACTGCCCCACCTCAAGACCTAGAAAGTAGTGCATTATCCCAAGGTCTTTCATCTCAAATTCTGAAGCATGCCTCTTCTTACATTCAATGATGGGATTGTCTTATCCTATTAAAAATGGATCATCTACATACAATAACAATATCATAGGTTCATCATCTATGACCTTATAATAAATATTGGAATATGCTTTACTTTTGGTAAATCCCAAGCTCATCAAGAAACCATCAATTCTTCCATACCATGCTCTGGGTGCTTGCTTCAACCCAGATAGTGTTTTCTTTAGTTTACATACATGTGTTTTTCTGTCATTTGTTTCAAATCCTTCTAGTTTTTCGATGTATACTTCTTCCTCTATCTTTCCATTCAGAAAAGTTGTCTTCACATCCATCTGATGTAACTTCCATTTCATCTTATATGCTAAGGCAAGGATGGTTCTAATTGAAGTATGTCTAGCCACAGGATCAAAAGTCTCCTCATAGTCAAGTCCATCCTTTTGAGATAACCCCCGAGCTACAAATATTGCCTTCTACTTTTCAATGTTTATGTCTGTTGAATGTTTTGTTTTGAAAATCCATTTTGACGAAACTACTAACTTGTCCTTCGGTCTTGTTACCACATCCCAAACATAATTCTTTATGATGGAATGGTACTCTTCAATCATAACATCCAACTGTTAGCACTCGAAATGTACCTCAGGTTGTGAGAAGGTCATTTCAAGATAACCACAAAACCAAACTTTAGGAAAGAAAGTTGGCTTCTTTCTCTCCAGAGAGGGATCTCTCAATGATTGTTTTTAACGGGGCCAGATATATGAATAAGAAATAAAAAAATCAAATTGTTGTTTGTTTGGTTGAAACAAGGTAAGAATTCATTGGGCAATGGAGTCAAAATACATATGATGGTAAATGGCAATGCTTTGCAAATAAATTCTTAACAGAGGCAGGGTAGTTACTCGTTTACAGTCAAAATGCTATTTGTCTGGTGATAAAGAAGAAAGTAAGAACAGTCCATTAACACAGAGCATCATAAGATGAATTATGTACTAACTTTAGTATAAAATTTTTGTGGATGCTTGGAATTAAAGAAACAGAGCATAAATCTATGAATTCTGCTTCAATTTTACACTTATCCAAACATGAAAGATAACAATATGGAATAGATAACAGGGGAAACATTCACATGAGGAGAAGAACGGTACAGACTGTAAAGTAAATAACGCAAGAATCTCTAATAAAACAACTTGCTCAGATCTGCAAATTTATTAAAGATAGTTTTCAAAATACAAAACTCAAGTCTTACGGGTTCCAACCCTTCTTTCATCGTATTCATTAGTACTTATACAATTGCTCCATGCGCTGAATTAAAATAAACTACTAAAAATAGGCATAATTTCCTTTACATGTGTCATTCGGAATTTATTAACTAGTAACTGCTTTGAAAAACAACTAAAGGCCTAGATAACCAATTCTTCAGCAATAAATCTCCATGATCTTCGAAATCTTCATGCATGCAACGTGTACTTTGATCTCCCATATTTTTCTACGATCTTCCATTGGTCTGCAGCTGGCATATCTGAAGTGGCCACCTCCTTTAGTAGTACACGCAATTCTGCATGATCTCTGTATGAATAATTCTGTAAATGTGCACATGGCTCTTTGAAAACCAAGACCAACTCAAACTCCTTTTCCAGCTTGTCCACAACTATTTTTCCAGATAGTGATTCGTTCATGTCAGCAAAGTTTGCATGATCCAATATGCATTCCATTAACCTATCTTGATACTCCTTTTGTAGATGTATCATGTCAGGAATGGGAATGTCCTCTAGGGTCATTTTCACTTCAGTGGCATTATCCTTGGTGGCTATGGCCAAGTTCAAAGTGTTCTAAGAATGGCTCCTGAAAGTGACTAGGGATACATCCTTGTTGGAGATCTGTCTAACTTCTGCATACAATTTTGACTCTTCTGAAGTTATATCTTTATTCTGATTGTATTCATCCAATAATTATGATCTACTTTTTCCTTGTGCAGCTGACTCCATGGCTACTTTGTCAAATACATACTCTTTAATTTCAAAGGCCGGTCCTTTGGCCTTTACTTGCTTCTTCTTACCTTTATCACTTGTCACATGTACAAGTTGTTGTCCTGCCTCTTCCACTTTTTGTCTCTTTGGGGCTCTTTCTGTTTCTTCATCCTCTATGTCCATGGCATAAAATACTTCCATTTTGTTGTATTTTTCAGAGCAACTGGCTAGGGGTGTAATTGCTCCAACTGCTGGGATCATGCTAGAGGTGCCAGGTTGTGGTGATGTGGATTTCTATACAAAATAAGTGGAGTTTTCATGTATATCTACATCCTTCTGACCCTTACAGGGATATTCCAACCAATTCGCAGTCTCTAATAGACCTGCAAGTTCAAAGTGTTCAAAGGCTTTTCTTTTGTTGTCTTGACTTCTGTTAGAAATAATGTGATGGGGATCATAGTTTATGGCAGCTTTTGTTTGAAATCCCATTTCTCTTAACACACACTCAACTGCTGGGAGGGAAGCTTTGTTCTTGATGATAAATGGACCTACATCCCATGGAAATGTAATGTCAGAAGCTTTCTTATGATCTAGAAAATGTTCAATCCCTACACTTAATTTTTGCCTGATTGGTTCCAGAGCAAACACTCTGGGAGTCAAAAATGTTGGTAGTACATAAGGTGGATGAACAAATCCATATACTATGATTACTATGCCATGTTCCAAGAGAAACCAATCACCAATTTTATTTTCAGGAGAGGGTTGCAAAATCTCTGACATCTCGGTCAGAACCCTGGGTGATTTTTTCTGGAAGAAAACACTGTAAACCTACAACATAAGAACATTCATGAACTTGGTGTAGTCTGTGTTCATTTCCTTTGTGAGCATAATCTCTGGGAGCTGAAATTTTCTTCATTAAATGATAAAAACATCCTCAATAAATAGGATTGAAATATGAAACTTTTGGTCTTGTGGAAGTCCACTAGCTGAGAATGGATATTCTCAGCTAGGAACTCATAAAATTTAAGGCAAGAACACTGGACTAACTGGTTAGACTCTTCAGAATCAAAATGGGCAGGTGCTAAGGAAAAACAACAAACTCATCAAGGGTTCAGTAACATACATATATGTGTCCATCCCTAAGAATTGACTTATCATGGTTATGACACACTTAGTTTCTTCAGTAAAAAGACTAACCTCAACTGGGAAAGGTTGGTCCTGCAATGAGACATTAGGTTTTAGGAAAATCCTGAAGAAATTTTTTCCAACTTCAACTACAAACTATCTAAAGTACTGGATTAAGGACTCTTCCTTAAATCCTGAAATCATCAGGGAATGAAAGGGTTTTTCTAACAGTGGCAGAATTGAATGGACACAATATTTTCGAGCTGGATGCATCCATAATTACCCTCTCAGAGGAGGAATAATTAGTAGCACACCAGTCGACGAATTCAGGGTAATTTAGGGTTTGGTTGACTGAGAAAAACTAAAAAAATGACCTGTAGACATTATGCATATCTATACCCTAGTATCTAATGAGTTTTAATATGTCTTTCATTGTTTCAATGGATCCATTTAGCAATACTGTATCAAAGATATATGAATCTTTATCTTCTAAAAATTCCTCTATTTTCTGATATTTTAGACTCTGGACTTCAACTTCAACTTCTCCGACTCCAGCCATTTAAATAGTTTCCTATGAGGACAAAGGCCTACCTGGTTTACTGACAGTTGGTCTGAGATTCCTGGATGAGGTGGCTACTTTCTGCACAGTCGTCGACTTTCTCTTTCCAATGCATAGGACAAATAAGAACCCGAATCCCCGTGCAATGTATTTTTTATATTATCTTTCTTTTCATATCCTTCTTGCATCTTTTGGAGTGAAAAAAACTTTCAACCATCGATCTTGTATGATCCATCCTACGTCATTGATCATTTTCCCTATTTAAATCTATT
This sequence comes from Larix kaempferi, assembly GCA_027924585.1. Classification (NCBI taxonomy): domain Eukaryota; kingdom Viridiplantae; phylum Streptophyta; class Pinopsida; order Pinales; family Pinaceae; genus Larix; species Larix kaempferi. The sequence goes on along the minus strand of BSBM01000005.1, from coordinate 7,350,756 downwards.
GTCTTCATCCTTCAAAATGATACTTCCCTTGCACCTTTAAACTGCAAGGTAATTGCCAACCATAGATTTGAAACCCATATTCATCTTAACCATTGAAAGCCGCGGTCACTACCAAACTTCGCAATTTTGGAAACTTTATTTTCCCGTGCATGTTCAAATTGTGAAACATGTGTGCACCGTAGATCTATTTCTCCACCAAATCTGTGCCGTCGAAATATGTGGAGCCTACCGCCACTTCGCAGATTTGGAAAGTTTGTTTCTCCACGCATGTTTAATATGTGAAGTGCCAGATAGTCGTAGATCTGTTTCCACCCAACGATCCGATAGTTGATTCTGACTGCGAGTTAACACTATTCCGCCTTTGCAAAATTTGATTATCTCCATCACTAAAATCCACTTTCTTCATTTCTATGGGCTTTAAGCGCTTCCATCTACTTATCCCAAAAATAGTGCCAACACCAACCATTCCTTCTTCTTTGTCGCTTCTTTGAAACATGTGGGTTCTTCTTCAATGAGGTTACACATCAAGGCTACATAACTAGAGTATGGCCTTGGTCTCTTGCTTTATCTACTTGTTCCTTCTGGGCACCATATTTTCCTGCATCTTGGATTATTTCTCATGCCCAAGCTGGTCTTCTCTTTTGTGGATTTATCTCATGAGTTGGTTCCTTAGGTCTTTGAGTTTCTGTCATATCATGATCCTCTGGTATATGCTCTTCTTCAATATTCCTATCTGGTTCATTGTTAGTTTCTATAACTCTAGGAGCTTCATGCTCCTCTTCATCCTCATGAGTCTTCTTAGATTTTTTGAAAGTTGTATCTTCATCAAATGTAATATCTCTACTAAGTTCGATCTGGTGGTATACTGGAATGTAGATACAATAAGCCTTTGGTTTCTCATTGTAACCCACAAATATCCCCTTCCTTCCTTAAGGTTCCAACTTTGATCTCTTCTCTTTTGGAATGTGTATGAATACTGGACACCCAAATATCTTTAGATGACTAACTTCAGGCTTCAAACCGGTAAACATATCTTCTGGGGTCTTGTTTCCAAGGAACTGTGGGAGATTCTATTCTGCACATAAATTGCAGTTCTAGCTGCTTCATCCCATAGATGCATGGGTAGGTCTTGATCATGGATCATGGCCTTCATTGCTTCCATGATAGATCTATTCTTCCTTTCAGCTGCACCATTTTGTTGTGGGTTATAGGGGATGGTGAGCTCCCTCTTAATCCCTGCTTGTTTACAAAATTCTTTTAAATCACCTGAAGTGCATTCGCCTCCATAATCTGGCCTTGGTATCTTGATATTCTTTTCAGAGAGTTTTTCCACAAGAGCCTTAAACTCTTTAAACTTTTCAAATACTTCACTTCTATTCTTTAGGAAATAAATCCATGTTTTGCGGGAATAGTCATCAATAAAAGAAGCATAGTAAACACACTCGCTTAATGAAGTAGTTGGCATAGGTCCACAAATGTTGGAGTGAACAATGTCCAATATGCCTTTTTCTTTGTTATCACTGGTTGGAAATGGGTTCTTTGTACTTTTTCCTTGTGCACATCCCTTGCACACCCTTTCATGATCAACCTGGATTTATGATAATCCAGTCACCACTTTACTCACTATTGGTAAATATTTTTAGTGTACATGAGATAGTATTCTATGCCATAATTCACAAGGGCTCATGGTATTAGCCATTAGTGTTGAATCTGCATGTCCCTTGAGTTTATAGAGTCCTCCTTCCTCAATTCCAATAGCAACTGCATCATTGATTTTCTTCCCCTTTGGACACATAAGAACTTCACCATTTAGGAATGCAACTCTAAGACCTTTATTATCTAATGTTGAGATAGAAAGAAGGTTCTTTTTCAAACTTGGAGCATATATGACTTCCTTAATCTTCATGGACTTTCCAGAGTTCAACTTGTAAGTAGCCTCTTCCATTCCTTTGATAGGATATTGGTAATCATCTCCAAGCTTCACTTTGTGTGGAGAATCTTTCTGCATAAGGTTTGTAATAGAGTCTTTATATCCTATCATGTGTTTGGAAGCTCCACTATCTACTAACCAAGTGCCACTTCCATGAGATACTGAACTAGTGAGAGTTGAAATTAGAACATATTCTTCACTGGAATCTTCATCTTCTCTGGTATTAATTTCGTCATCATGTTCATCGTCCTCGGCTGCATGGGCATGAAATATTATTTTCTGCTTCTTGAATTGTTCATCTCTGGGAGGACAATTTATTGCAATGTATCCCATCTTGCAAAAAGAGAAACATTCAAAGGAGGAGAAGTCTCTCTTGACCCTTTTGTTCCTTTGATATCTTTGAGGTATTCTGGGAGAGTGGTCATGAGAACGTACATCATTCTTTCTTTTGTTTCTTCCTTTGGCATGGGTTTCCAAATCTTGATCTTCATTATCATTTAGCTTCTTGGAATACCATTCAAGGTGGTCATCACAACTTCAGCTTCTTCTATCATGTCTCCAATAGCTTCTAATTGTTCTTTGATCTGAGATACTCTGGTGAAATGTGAATGCATAGTCTCAGACTTCTGAACCTTCACACTTTTGAGTTGATTTCTCATCTTCCTATTAATGTTCTTTCCTTCAAACAGACTGGTCAAAGCATCAAACATTTATTTTGGAGTCTTCTTTGAGGACACTTGAGGAATCAAGTGATATTTGATAGAGTCAGCTATGATCCTCTTATCCTTGATGATATTCTTCTTGTGTCTTTCTTTGGCCTCATCTTATTTTGGTTCTGCAACTTCTTCCTCATCTTCATCTTCTTCTTCTAGGTCATGTTCTTCAAGAATGAGAATGCCTCTATATTTCCATGCCCTGAATTTCTCAGCTCCTTCAAGCTTCTCATCAAACTTGGTAGTGCTTGTCATTTTGATAATATGAGAACCTCAAATGGAAATAGAATGGAAATATAAATTACCAGTAAAGTTGTCCTTTTGAAAACTACTTGTACCTTGACCTAGGGTTTGATAGAGAAACTGATTGGAGGAAAATATGCGCCTCCTTAAGGCGAGTTGAGTAATGTACTCTTTCTCCCAAATATGGAGCAGATCTTCCAAAAAATTGATGCCCTAGTTCTCCAAGCTGTAGTGGTGGACCCAAAAATGAAAATTCTCGGAATTAAATTCTTCTTCGATAGAAATATGCACCCTAGTAAGGTGAGTTAGATGCACCCTTTTTTCAGTTGATCTGTGGAGAGGATCCTGGAACAAGAAACCCTAGTTTTTGCAGATGTAGTAGATGTACAATGTTTTCTTCCATGCCTGCTAAGATACCATGTTAAGTTTTTACTCGTTTAGCATAATAACATTAAACAATATAATCATTGAAAGAAAGAAAAGTAGAAGAATCACAAAAAACACAAAATTTCTCTCGGGGAAACCACAAGGGAGAAAACCCCGGCAAAAATTCCTCAATATAGAATTCACAAAGTACAAGACAGAACAACTTCTCTCCTTCACCAATGAATTTCTCTCTCTCTCCTATGCGAACTTGTGTGAGTGAGTGAGTGTGTCAAATGAGCAACACAACCCTCCTATTTATATTCTTCAATTGAGGTGACTTTTCCCCAATAGGGCCGACTTGACCTAACTGACTAGGCCAACTTGTTAAGTACATAATAAAATATTATTTTCTGGATTCTTCTAGGCTGACATAAGCCCTAGGGTTTACATTGACTCTTTCAATGACTCTTACATTATAAATTACATCAATGACATCTCCCAAAGGAGGAATACAAAAATAGAATAGACAAGTTCATTTAGAATATATTCTGCAGTTACATTTCTTTAACAGATTTTACTAAAGTGATCACTAAGTTATCCTTTAGTTAATTGACTGCATATCTTTAACTGATGCTTTAACTGAAGCATTGATTGAGGCATACATTGTTACTTAAGTGAAGCTTTAACAATTCGAGTTCTCTATAATTGGCTGAAGTGTTTGCATGGGCAATTTCGAATTCTCTTGATCTCAATGCTTTATCTTTTATTTCTTTATATTTTACTGCATGGTCAATATGTGCTAATGTTAATTATATATCATATTACATTATACTAAGAATAATTATCAGATGTTGTGATCATAATATATTATTCCGGACCAAATGATCATATGCTAAAGTAATTCACTTCAGAGGTGATCAATCTTTGAAGGAGACTTAATAGCAATTGGTGATCGTGGTTAATAATACATCACACAACATTAAATGATTTTAACAAGTAAAGTGTTATCACACAGATTTTCCTTGGGTTGTATAAAGGAAACCCAGAGGTAACCTCAAACCAATCTTTAGACTGGAAGTTGGCCTCTTTCAGTCAGAGAGGGCTCTCTCTACAAATCTACTATCCAATGTCACTACGATAGCAACTTGACAATAAACTCAATGGCCAAATTTATAAAATAATGGTAAAATCTTGTAGAATTTAAATGATGTTGGACAAGCAAGAGAAAATACAATTGGGTAATTGAGTCAATAAACAAATACTAATTTGGGCTGCAAGAGATTAGGGTTTTGAAAAGAAACAAGGACAAAGGCAAGGTAGACATTATTTTCTCGGTCATTTAGGCATTGCAAGATGGTAGTGGATTAAGGAAAACAATCCATTCAAATAGAGCATTTGACGAAGATGAATTCTATAATAACTTTAGAAGAAAATTTAAAATGTTCGAATCCAATAAAAATAGAGCATCGAAGGATGAATTCTAGTTTATATACTCTCATTCAAACATGAAAGAAAAATACAAAATGAAGTGGAAACAAGAAATACAATCCCTTAAGAAAGGTTACATACTTAAAAAATAACGGTACAAGAATCTCTGCCTTGAAAAATTCAACACTCTTTTTCTCAGCAACTTTATTGATATCAGAAATTAAGAACAATACCCAATAGCTACACTAAAAAAACCTCTCTCCTTCTTCTGATAGTCAAACCCTTTTTCTATCTATTACATATGAATATATATAAAAACTATGACCTCCCAGTCCTCTTAAGAAGATCTGAGTCACCTTAACTTCCCTTTCTAAAAATAAACCGCTGATACTTAAATAATGACAACTATATAACTAATCACTACTTTCTAGGAATTAGTTTTTAATAGTAAATGGCCGAAAATCTGGAAATGTTTCTTTGACATGTTTTGAAAGCCAGCGGATGTTGCCAGCTGCCTCTAATTCTATAACTGTTACCTAATTGTCAATTGTGCCTAGAAGGTTGGCATACTCTATTCCCTGACTGCCATCCTTTCTTTTTCTACCTTGATAAATGCACTAAACTGCCAACTATGGATCCGTTCCTATCTTCAAGCTGATCAAAATAAGGGTATATTGTCAGCAGTGTTATGATGTTATGTTTGAATTATGGAAAGATGTTTCCATCTATTGATAGACATTTATGAAAAATAGCTTCGAATTTTCTTCAATTTTGTCTAACATCTTTTAATTGCCAGGTGTTCTGCCACCTCATTTCCGACCGGTTCATTTCCGACCGGTTGAGTGTTCTCCAATCATATAAATTGCAATGTCTTATGATAATATGTATAGGCATTGGTGCCAAATAAACCCTCGATTTCTCCCATATGATGCTCTGAATGACGAAAAGATGGTTTCAATTAACCATTTTCTGAATGCGATATCAATTTATGCAAAACTCCTGGTTTTTCCATCGCACTGCCCACCATTTTTAACATGAATAATAATCCAAATCCCTTTGACAATGTTTTGTGTTTCGATAGATGAGTGCTTGAGGTGGTAGTGAAGGAAGGTGTGCATCAATTTCGTCCCTTTCTAAAGTGTCCTCTAACTTAATCATGGTAACAACAAGAGTCAACGTACTCTAACTAGCATGCATTCCTTTCTTATATATGCCACATTCCTGTCTTATATATGCCAGCGTTGCTATTTTGTGGAGGATGAAAATGATTCATTTCCCACCTATTGCCATATGCCAACAAATTCCTTCACTTCTTCAATCACCAACACCCTCTCTTGACGACAACATTTTTCTTGGCTACCAATTTTTGGGACAAATGGCGTTTCAGGATCACATTTATTTTACTCCCTGCTACTCTTGACCCCGGAAAAGTCATCATCCATCAACTTTTTAACCTTTAACATTGCAACGAAAATGGTTTCGCATGGCATTTGAGCGGTTTCCAATAACACTTTTTCTATATGCAAAATTCCTCAACACCGCCACGTGCACAACAGTTTTGGATTTCGCGACCATCCATTTCATCATTTCTCTGCGCAGGTTGGTGTTGTGGAATGGCTATGAGTCGTTGATCTGCCTTTAGATGTTGCATTCAGAGAAGAAGGTCAGGACAGAGAGCTAGAGGATTTCCCATCCAATATAATAGTGATTAAGGATTCAAACTCTGGAGTAAGCTTAGCTGCTGCTTCTGCAAGAGAAGTTTCACAGTCTCCTTTGCCACTGAAAACAACCTCACAATGACTCTTGGGGGTAGGAAACAAGATCGTGTTCTGTCCAAGTGGTGCACGGAATGCAATCCGATCAAAATTTAAGCATTTCCCTCCTGCTTTCAAAATCCGAGCTCTTGTTGTCTCTACAAACGAATAAAAAATCCTATCATCATCTGTAATAGTGACTACAAACAATTGCTTTATAAATGCATGCATCAACAACCAATAAAAAAGGATTTGGGTGAACGCTTAAACATCCAAAATTTCCTTCACATAGTATATCCTCAATATCAAGCACAACCCAAGGCCTTCCATTTGAAGACACAATAAAAAACTTGTCGTGTTGCAAACGAGCATACGCCTTCATCAAACTTGGACGATCATGGAACAATACAAACCCGCTTGTAAACTTCTCAAAATTCATGCATGGGACGATATAAACTTGAACAACACCAGATCTCAAAAGACATGACCCTTATCACATCAGAACAGGATACATCTTTTTCTAAATTATCCAAAATGAGAACTTATGAAGAAGAAAACTGTGTCTCTTGGACCTCAACTTCCAGATCATTACTAATATGATCATGGCTTGGTTGTTCACTCTCTCTTGGAACCGAACCAATGTTACTTACTGGATCAATACTTGCAGGTAAGAATTCCCGTAGATGAGCATGATTACTATGTTTCGTACTGATATCCTTACTTTCATAATCAGTTTCATTGTCTCTGTCAAATGAAATAACCACTGCTTCAGGTAGCACTTGAGATGGCTTTATGTGCTTGGATGCATTTTCATCAATATGTTCCTCCACAAATTGTGTTTGAAGATCACTTGAGTCTATAAAACTATCACACAGATCCTTTCTCTTGTTAACCTTCATAGATGGAGTTGTCAAGCAGCTGGTTCTTAAAGCATCAATGGAAATATTAACAGATTCCCCTTTTTCAGTATCTACTACACCAAGTAAAACCTTAGGTGTTTGCACCTCATTGATTAGTTGTTTCAGAGACAGTTTGTCCTCATCCATTTACTCCATTAGCATTTTGTAGCACATACAGTTTGACAAGTGGAGTTTGATCTAACACCGGAGTCTTTTACAGCTGAGAACACATGGTATTATTTTATTCAGGCGCTGGCAGATTTATAGAGATTTGGCACCGTTGATTTTATTTTTTTATTTTTTCAAACATATAAATTTTTCCCAAATCCATATCTTTTTGTCTTTTGCAACACTGGTGCCAACACTCGAGGGATAATGCTTGAATTTGGTCGAGTTTGAAACTTCTACGGTGAAAATGCTCTATCTTGTACTATAAACGCTTCCAAAAAGAAATTTTGGCATAAAAATTATGGAGTGGTTAACAACTGGATCCAACTGGGGATGCTATCCTCCCAGTCAGGTAGCAAAGAACCTCGTAGACCAAGTTCTTGATCCATGGGTCACTCAACACATAAACTGCAACATGTAACTCTTCATCTGAAACTGAATGCAAACTGAAACTCGAAACTGAAAATCATTCTGCAAATCTGAACTGAAACCTTAAGCTGAAAACTGAAATCTATATTGAAACCAAACTGAAAAATTGATGAAAGAAATGATCACCATGTTGAGCTTATTCACACATTCCTACCCTACTTTACTGAATGCAAATGTCGAATCAAGTAATTTCAAATTCCCAATAAATCCAATCAAGTAACTTCTCACACAAATTGACTGCTTGACTGTGCTTGAACAGAATTAACCTCGGAACATGTGATGACTCGATGAGAAGGATAACTTATAATACTTATGTTTTTCACAGTGGAGACATGGCTGTGAATTTGATTTGAGGAATCCTTCCATATATTCATCTATTGGGTCATAAAAATCATGGATGTTTGGTTGATTCCCACATCAGTTTATAATATGGTTATCATGCATGGACTGTTCATATGTATCTTCTACTTGCTCATACTATTTCAGGCGTGGATTATCAAACTCATTTCCAGACATAAAATTTTTCTCAATCTTCACATCTAAAGGCATTTGAAATGGGTCTTCAGAAGACCATCTTTGATAGTGAAAATCCTGGAACTGAATTTTACCCTTTAAGGCATCAAGCTCATTCTCAAGTTTTTCAACATTTAAGAAACTACCCTTATCTTTAGAATAACACTTGCATGACCTCAAATATATAGTTAAAATTTTTGAGAAAGCCTCTTCAATTTGGTCATCATCAAATATATCAAAATATTCATAAAAACCCTCAATAGAAATAGGATTTGCCACATACCCTATCATCTTGGTTTATGAGATAACCAGATCAACACTTCAAATTATGAAACCTTTTGATAGTGGAATCGCCATAATAAATTCTGAAATATGGATTCTTCGAAGTTGGAGTCGCTAGGTGAAATATGCACAGCCTACTTGACATCTGACCATTGTTCACCATCAACCATCAGAGCTTGAAACTTTGTCGTTTTTCCTAGGGAAAATGCAACTTTCGCTCCCCAACAACGGCACCAAAATGTTATCACTCAGATTTTCCTTGGGTTGTATCAAGGAAACCCCGAGGTAACCTCAAACCAATCCTTAGACTAAAAGTTGGCCTCCTTTAGTCAGAGAGGGCTCTCTCTGCAAATCTACTATCCAATGTCACTACGATAGCAGCTTGACAATAAACTCAATGGCCAAATTTATAAAATAACAGTAAAATCTTGTAGAATTTAAATGATGTGCTTGGACAAGCGAAAGAAAATACCATTGGGTAATGGAGTCAATAAACAAATACTAATTTGGGCTGCAACAGATTAGGGATTTGAAAAGAAACAAGGACAAAGGTAAGGTAGACATTATTTTCTCGGTCATTTACGCATTGCAAGATGGTAGTGGATGAAGGAAAAAAATCCATTAAAACAAAGCATTTGACGAAGATGAATGTTAAGATTTAATATGCTAAGACATAAAATAGCAGCATTACATTCCATTTCACAATAATAGCATATACAGGATCACTGAAGAAACAACAAGCATAGCATAAACACAAGAGACAGAGATTTATCCTGGGAAACCCTCATGGGGTAGAAAACCCAGCAAAGCTTCCTCAATATAGATGACTAGCAATATACAAAGATGAAACCCTGAGACATGATCTCCTCCTCCACAATAGCAGACCTCTCCTCCACAAGTGCGCTATCCTCAAGTGTGTGAGTGTGTCAAATGAGGAACACACCTCCTCTATTTATACACTACACTGACATGTAATTTACACAGGTACACGTAGGCTCGTATTTAACCAATGGGTTAAATACCCTACTACAACTAACTGGGCCAACCCCTCTAGGGTGGTCTAATAACCCTTTGACCCACATGACACATACAGGGCCGACCCCCACTAGGTGGGTCTAATAACCCTAGTTACCACAACCAACTTGGAGGAATAAACATCTCCGGATTTATAGTATAATCACATCGGAGGTATGGAACATCTCCGGAATAAATAATATACAAATATAATATTCTTTGAAGTTACAATATTTCAACACTCCCCCTTAACGAGAAGGATATTATAACAGTATCTGCACGAGCAAGGAGTCATCAACATCATACATGATACATCTATAAATCATTGGAAGCTTTCTCAACATCATCAGTAACTCAAGCAGTTACTGGAACATCTTCAATACTGGAACATCGACATCTTCAGTATTGAGTCTTTATCTTCTGTAGCACTTGAACAGCTACAATAATATCATCATCTGGATCCTCACGATTATCGTCATCACACGATCATCAGCATCGTCATCTCATGATCATTAGCATCGTCATCACACAATCATCAGCATCGTCATCTCACGATCATCAGCATCGTCATCACACGATCATTAGCATCGTCATCACACGATCATCAGCATCGTCATCACACGATTATCAGCATCATCATCACACGATCATCAGCATCGTCATATCATGATCATCAGCATCGTCATCACACGATCATCAGCATCATCATATCATGATCATCAGCATCGTTATCACACGATCATCAGCATCGTCATCTCACGATCATCAGCATCGTCATCATACGATTATCAGCATCGTCATCACACGATCATCAGCATCGTCATCAATACAAGTATCCATAACAATACAAGTATCCACATCATTAGCACAAGTATTCATGCCAATACAAGTATACATATCATCAATACAAGTATCCATACTGATACAAGTAACCATGTCATCAATACATGTATCCTACCGATACAAGTAACCACATCATCAATACAAGTATCCATACCGATACAAGTAACCACATCATCAATACAAGTATCCTACCGATACAAGTAACCACATCATCAATACAAGTATCCTACCGATACAAGTAACCACATCATCAATACAAGTATCCTACCGATACAAGTAACCACATCATCAATACAAGTATCCTACCGATACAAGTAACCACATCATTAATAAAAAATCACTTTCTCGGAGACCATTCGTCTACGGATCAATTCAGGGACCAAAGTCCAGGGATGATACAATCCCCACTTCTCGGAGACCACACGTCTACGGATCAATTCAGGGACCGAAGTCCGGGGATGATACAATCCCCACTTCTCGGAGACCACACGTCTACGGATCAATTCAGGGACCGAAGTCCGGGGATGATACAATCCCCACTTCTCGGAGACCACACGTCTACGGATCAATTCAGGGACCGAAGTCCGGGGATGATACAATCCCCACTTCTCGGAGACCTCACGTCTACGGATCAATTCAGGGACCGAAGTCCGGGGATGATACAATCCCCACTTCTCGGAGACCTCACGTATACGGATCAATTCAGGGACCGCAGTCCGGGGATGATACAATCCCCTGCCTGTTCATTCAGGACTTCATTATCGGAGACCCAGTCTACGGCTCTATTCTGGGACCTCAGTCCGGGGACGATGCAATCCCCTTCCTGTTCATTCAGGACTTCATTCTCGGAGACCTCACATCTACGGCTCTCTTTAGGACTGAAAGTCCAGGGATGATCCAATCCCCTCAACTGTCCACTAAGGAATTCATTCTCGGAGACCTCACGTCTACGGCTCTCTTTAGGACTGAAAGTCCAGGGATGATCCAATCCCCTCAACTGTCCACTAAGGACTTCATTCTCGGAGACCTCACGTCTACGGCTCTCTTTAGGACTGAAAGTCCAGGGATGATCCAATCCCCTCAACTGTCCACTAAGGACTTCATTCTCGGAGACCTCACGTCTACGGCTCTCTTTAGGACTGAAAGTCCAGGGATGATCCAATCCCCTCAACTGTCCACTAAGGACTTCATTCTCAGAGACCTCACGTCTACGGCTCTCTTTAGGACTGAAAGTCCAGGGATGATCCAATCCCCTCAACTGTCCACCAAGGACTTCATTCTCGGAGACCTCACGTCTACGGCTCTCTTTAGGACTGAAAGTCCAAGGATGATCCAATCCCCTCAACTGTCCACTAAGGACTTCATTCTCGGAGACCTCACGTCTACGGCTCTCTTTAGGACTGAAAGTCCAAGGATGATCCAATCCCCACCTGTCCACTAAGGACTTCATTTTTGGAGACCATACGTCTACGGATCTCTTTAGAACAAGTGTTCAAGGATGATACAATCCCCACATGTATTCTGATCAATACAAGTACAAGTATTCTCAACCATACAAGTACATTAATCAATACATGTATCATCAAAAGTATGTATTCTTACCAATACATCTTATCATCAAAAGCATGTATTCTCACCAATACATCTATCATCAAAAGCATGTATTCTCACCAATACATCTATCATCAAAAGCATGTATTCTTACTAATACATCTAACATCAATAAGCATGTATAAGTAAAACTAAGTATTCTAAGTATAAGAGTCCTAAATCTAAATATTTCTAAGTATCTAGGTGTAGAGAACAGGTTACCTCATCATCGACCTTGTTGTTCGATGAGACAACCTCATCATCAGTGACTATACTACTCCCCCTTTCGAGGAGGGTCCTTTTGAACTACACCAAGCTTGTCTCGGAAGTATTCAAATTTCACTCGAGACAGAGGTTTGGTTGGTAACTTCTTCACTTGAGGTAGAGGTTTGGTTAGTACAAAGGTAACCTGTTACAAATTCAAACTTTATAGTTCCTTTCCGCGTCATATCTTGTTAGTTCCCTATGATCTTTGACTTATCATGGAACACTAGATTCTATGTCATCTTGATACAACTCTATTTATCACATAGGATCACAGTTGGTTCTATCTCTAAGTCAAACAATCCTGAAGTCAAACTTCTTCACAACTAGTAGAGCAAGCAGCCACATATTCCGCTTGTGCTGAGAGCCACACTAGACTGCTTCCAGCTAAACCACGAGATCATGGCTAATCCCAGACAATAACATCCTCTCGATGTGTTCTTCCTGTCTGATACACTTTCTTCCCAATCAGCATCTGAGTAGCCATCTGAAGTCATGATCTCCAAGATAGCATAGATCAAAGTCTATCGTATCCTTTATGTGCCTCATCACATGCTTTGCAACTTTCGGGTGAACACATCTAGTTTCCACTAGATACTGACTCAAGGTGTTCACAACAAAGCATATATCTAACCTAATATATGTTAGATACATCAATGACCCAATAATTTGACTGTACAGAGTTATATCCACTAACTCTGATGAGTCATCTCCTAACAGTTTCAAGTTGGAATCCATAAGAGTGGCCATTCCATCATATCAAGTCTTCTCAAGATTTCTCAGCATACTTTCTCTGGTTGAGAAAGATTCCTACTGAGCCTTTCCATACTTCCAGACCTAGGAAGTAATACATTAATCTAAGATCTTTCATTTTTCTTTTCTACAGTCTTCTATCTGTGCCATCTCTCATCAGATGGGTCTACTGATATGAGCCTCAACATCATTCCAACTCTGTGGTGAGTTCCTTCTTGCATCCATGTCATATGTGTATAGAAGCCATATTCAACCTTGTAGCAAAGGTTGAGATCCACATCACCCATGGTGATCATTAAGCTCATCAATTGATTATCGATCCTGGGAACCCATATAAAACCTGATTCACACTTCTTCTTTAATTACACCATTAAGAGAATGGTCTTATCTTAGCCACTTGGAGCAAACATCTCATCATGATTCTCTTCCTCTTTCTAAGAGAATCTTCTAGCCATGAGCCTTCTATATTTTGTTTGATTTGTAAATCTTCTTGTTGAACATCCATTGCTTGTTCAGTGTTCATCATTCATCATGATTTTCCCTACAAATCAAAATTAGGTACATGATTAGTAATACTTCATAATCATCAAATCATATTGACATGATAACCTATTATGCATACATATATCATTTACATAGTTATGCAACTATTTTGACCAATACTTTGGCACAACACTTTCCCATATCCTGTATGCATACAGTGGCTATCTAGATGCCTTCCATCTCTACCAGAACATACTATCGAGAGTGTGCACAACTCTCAGCATGTCAGCAAAGAGGTTTCATTCTAGACAAGCAACAATGGAATGTTTGTCCAACTTACCAATCATATGCATATTAGTAGTATACTGTTCAATGTTCTATAAATATTTACACTCACCATGATATATTATAGGAATACAAATATGCATACAACCTATTACAGGCAATATCATTTACTATTTCAAATAACAACTCAAATACTTATCTTTTATGTTTGTGTGGTTGCCTCCCGCTTGATCTTCTGTATGTCTTTTGAACTTCTATTCATTCTGTACCACTGTGCATGTTCAAGTGTCATCCTCATGATCTCATACACAAACATACACCCATTAGTATGTTCTAAATGTTATCAAAACATTATAGTTCTAAATAATCTTGAAAATGTATGGTCATGATTATAGTTAATAAACATTAGTATTCAAGATTTCAGGGAAGTCTTCTTTTACTCATGCATATCATCAATCAAGATAAAAGACATAATATGCATAATCCCTTGATTACTAACTTTATGAATAAGCATAACCAATCATACCAAGTATACTTAAGGGATCCTAACACAAGGTAAGATTAATGGGAAACATACCTGGATTAGTATACCTACTTAGTTATGTACAACATACCTAAACAATCTCTTCAATGATTTAGAGATCCTGAGCTAGAACATGCATGTCTCATAGGTTAAGCATAATATAAAAAAGTCATACATACCTCGTAAGTAGAACAAAGATTATGGATGAGTCTTTGTCTTCATGTTTTCATGGTCATGGAACCTGATTTGTCTTTTGTGATGTACCTGTATCTTGTTAGCAGACAACATCAACCTCACACAACATCATAATGCATTAGTACAATCATATAGCCCTAATCAATGAATGTCTTTGATCATTCACATGCATTCATACTGTTACTAGGGTGATAAGACAATTCTAACATTAATCAAGATTGTACTAATAAATAATATGAAGACAAACACATCATGAACTTAATCAAGAATTAGATTTCAAGACATACCTGAGCCTCCTTAAGTCATACCTATCGAGACTTCTTGTAGTCTTCTTATGTAAGGCCTTAGCCTCAACTCCCCCTGAAACTGGATCTGGAGCTTGATTAGGGTTTGCTAGAGAAACCCTAAAGATTCAACCTTTGACTTTCATACTTCTGAATGGATGAAAGAATATGTCTTGCTGAGCTGATCAAACTGGCATACTTCAATTTTGGAATCTCCAAAATTTGACCCCTCAAAATTGCCTTTGAAACTTCTGGATCTTTTGGACAGGATCCCGAACTAGGGTTTGATGAAGCCCACCCTTCTGCCCAAACAAAAGGTTCGATCCAAGGCTCTAAACTCTTATTTTTCTTAGGAGCTTCCAGCCGTGGTTACAGACTTCAAAAAATTCCAACTTTTGCTGAAGCCCTAATTTTCCATCTTTCCGATCAAAATCCCGAACTGGGGTTTGATCAAGCCCGGTCTTCCACCCAACCAAAAAATTCAATCTTGGTCTCTAAATTTCGATTTTCCTGATTAGCATTCAGCCGTGGACTCCGATTCCAAAAGTTCTAACTTTCTCCGAAACCCTAAATTCCGGAAGCCATGAATAAAGGTGCTCCAAAAATAATTCTGTTTTGACAGAAATATGCACCTGATTGTTTCTGCTATAAATCTGAAATTTTTGCTCCACAGGGTCTGAAACCCTTTTTCTGCAGTAGCCTGACCTGTCATCTTTCTATCCTGACAGGTCTGACCTCAATTGGGTTTTCTGAGAGAGAGTTATGCCAAGTGTCGCAACATGACCTGTTTATGGGATAAAACAGGAGAGCGAACTTGTACGGCATGCCACGTGTCACTGTTTGAACTTCGGCCTCTGAAAACTTTTTCTGCGATAGCTCGACCTGTCATCTTTCCATCCTGACAGGTCTGACCTCAATTGGACTCTCTGAGAGAGAGTTATGCCAAGTGTCGCAACGTGACCTGTTTATGGGATAAAACAGGAGAGTGAACTTGTACGGCGTGCCACGTGTCACTGGTTCACCTTCGGCCTCTGAAAACGTTTTCTGAGATAGTACAGTATGTGTACTACCTGTCATTTTTTACGAAATTTCATTTGGATCTTCCTAGCCCAAGTTATGACCTTTTTTCCAAGGTCAGCTGATTTTGACTGAGTTCTGGAAGAGGCAGAAACCCTAACTTGTACTGATCATAACTCATAAAGTACAATGAATCTGAGGGTGCCCTTTGGACAAAAGGTACTTGGGGATGTTATCTTTGACCTGTAAACTTTTCAGACCCTGAACCTTCGCAGAAATGGATTTATAGCGAAAGTTCCACGATGACTGGTTTTTTTTCTATGTAAAACCCTAACCTTCAAATTGTCGTAAGTAAAGCAAGTGTCGTAAGTGCCATACCTTGTCTTCCTTCAGGTTAGCTCTGATACCATGTTAAGATTTAATATGCTAAGACATAAAATAGCAGCATTACATTCCATTTCACAATAATAGCATATACAGGATCACTGAAGAAACAACAAGCATAGCATAAACACAAGAGACAGAGATTTATCCTGGGAAACCCTCATGGGGTAGAAAACCCAGCAAAGCTTCCTCAATATAGATGACTAGCAATATACAAAGATGAAACCCTGAGACATGATCTCCTCCTCCACAATAGCAGACCTCTCCTCCACAAGTGCGCTATCCTCAAGTGTGTGAGTGTGTCAAATGAGGAACACACCTCCTCTATTTATACACTACACTGACATGTATTTTACACAGGTACACGTAGGCTCGTATTTAACCAATGGGTTAAATACCCTACTACAACTAACTGGGATGACCCCTCTAGGGTGGTCTAATAACCCTTTGACCCACATGACACATACAGGGCCGACCCCCACTAGGTGGGTCTAATAACCCTAGTTACCACAACCAACTTGGAGGAATAAACATCTCCGGATTTATAGTATAATCACATTGGAGGTATGGAACATCTCCGGAATAAATAATATACAAATATAATATTCTTTGAAGTTACAATATTTCAACAATGAATTCTGTAATAAATTTATAAGAAAATTTAAAATGTTCGAATCCGATGAAACTAGAGCATCGAAGGATGAATTCTAGTTCATACACTCTCATTCAAACATGAAAGAAAAATACAGAATGAAGTGGAAACAAGAAATACAATCACTTAAGAAAGGTTACGTACTTAAAAAATAACGGGACAAGAATCTATGTCTTGAAAAATTCAACACTCTTTTTCTCTGCAACTTTATTGATATCAGAAATTTAGAACAGTACCCAACAGCTACACTGAAAAAACCTCTCTCCTCTTGAGAGTCGAACCCTTTTTCTATCTATTACATATGAATATATAGAAAAACTATGACTTCCCAGTCCTCTCAAGAAGATCTGAGTCACCTTAACTTCCCTTTCTAAAAATAAACCGTTGATACTAAAATGATGACAGCTGTATAACTAATCACTACTTTCTAGAAATTAGTTTTTAATAGTAAATGACCGAAAATCTGGAAATGTTGATTTGACATGTTTCGAAAGCCAGAAGATGCTGCCAATTGCCCCTAATTCTATAATTGTTACCTAATTGTCAAATGTTCCTAGAAGGTTGGCATAATATGTTCCCTGACTGCCATCTTTCCTTTTTCTACCTTGATAAATGCACTAAACTGCCAACTATGGCCTTGTTCCTATATTCAAGCTGATTAAAATAAGGGTAGGTTTCCCGCAATGTTATGATGTTATGCTCGAATTATGGAAAGATGTTTCCAGCTGTTGATAGACATTTATGAAAAAGAGCTTTGAAATTTCTTCAATTCTGTTAAACATCTTTTAATTGCCACGTGTTCTGCCACCTCATTTCCAACCTGTTGAGTGTTCTCCAATCATAGAAATTGCAATGTCTTATGATATATGTATAGGTATTGGTGCCAAATAAACCCTCAATTTCTCCCATATGATGCTCTGTAACGAACATTCATGGCAAGCTTCTATTGGTTCATCGGAATGACGAAAAGATAGTTTCAATTTACCATTTTCTGAATGCAATATCAATTTATGCAAAACTCCTGGTTTTCCATCGCACTGCCCACATTTTTAACAAGAATAATAATCCAAATCCCTTTGACAATGTTTTGTGTTTCGATAGATGAGTGCTTGAGGTGGCAGTGAAGGAAGGTGTGCATCAATTTCGTCCCTTTCTAAAGTGTCCTCTAACTTATTCATGGCAACAACAAGAGTCAATGTACTCTAACTAGCATGCATTCCTTTCTTATATATGCCAGTTTTGCTATTTTGTGGAGGATGAAAACGATTCATTTCCCAACTATTGCCATATGCCAACAAATTCCTTCACTTCTTCAATCGCCAACACCGTCTCTTGACGACAACAATTTTCTTGGCTACCAATTTTTGGGACAAATGGCGTTTCAGGATCACATTTATTTTACTCCCTGCTACTCTTGACCCCGGAAAAGTCATCATCCATCAACTTTTTAACCTTTAACATTGCAACAAAAATGGTTTCGCATGGCATTTGAGCGGTTTCCAATAACACTTTTTCTATATGCGAAATTCCTCAACACCGCCACGTGCACAACAGTTTTGGATTTCGCGACCACCCATTTCATCATTTCTATGCACAGGTTGGTGTTGTGGAATGGCTATGAGTCGTTGATCTCCCTTTAGATGTTGCATTCGGAGAAGAAGGTCAGGACAGAGATCTAGAGGAATTCCCATCCAATATAATAGTGATTAAGGATTCAAAATCTAGAGTAAGCTTAACCGCTGCTTCTGCAAGAGAAGTTTCACGGTCTCCTTTTCCACTGAAAACAACCTCACAATGAATCTTGGGGGCAGGAAACAAGATCGTGTTCTATCCAAGTGGTGCACGGAATGCAATCCGATCAAAATTTAAGCATTTCCCTCCTGCTTTCAAAATCCGAGCTCTTGTTGTCTCTGCAATCGAATAAAAAATTCTATCATCATCTGCAATAGTGACTACAAACAATTGCTTTATAAATGCATGCATCAACAACCAATAAAAAAAGATTTGGGTGAACGCTTAAACATCCAAAATTTCCTTCACATAGTCTATCCTCAATATCGAGCACAACCCAAGGCCTTCCATTTGAAGACACAATAAAAAAAGTTGTCATGTTGCAAACGAGCATACGCCTTCATCAAACTTGGACGATCATGGAACAATACAAACCCACTTGTAAACTTCTCAAAATTCAGGCATGGGACGATATAAACTTGAACACCACCAGAAGTTAGAATAAACATGACCCTTATCACATCAGAACATGATACATCTTTTTCTAAATTATCCAAAATGAGAACTTATGAAGAAGAAAATTGTCTCTCCTGGACCTCAACTTCCAAATCGTTACTAATATGATCATGGCTTGGTTGTTCACTCTCTCTTGAAACCGAACCAATGTTACTTACTAGATCAATAATTATAGGTAAGAATTCCCGTAGATGAGCATGATTACTATGTTTCCTACTGATATCCTTACTTCCATATCAGTTTCATTGTCTCTGTCAGATGAAATAACCACTACTTCAGGAAGCACTTGTGATGGCTTTATGCGCTTGGATGCATTTTCATTAATATGTTCCTCTACAGATTGTGTTTGAAGATCACTTGAGTCTATAAAACTATCACACCGATCCTTTCTCTTGTTAAGCTTCATAGATGGAGTTGTCAAGCAGTTAGTTCTTAAAGCATCAATGGAAACATTAACAGATTCCCCTTTTTCAGTGTCTACTGCACCAAGTAAAAACTTAGGTGTTTGAACCTCATTGCTTATTAGTTGTTTTAGAGTAAGTTTGTCCTCATAGATTTCCTCCATTAGCATTGTGTAGCGCACACGGTTTGACAAGTGGAGTTTGATCTAACACCAGAGTCTTTTGCAGTTGAGAACACATGGTATTATTTTCTTCAGGCCCTGGCAGATTCATAGAGATTTGGCACCGATGATTTTCTATTTTATGCTCTGGATATTTATCCCACATTGTAAGCGTAGAGCCACTTTACTACCTTTTAAATACATTGGCAGTCACATTGTCTATCAATGCATTGAGCAATATGCCATTTGTGGGTTCCTCCTTTGTGTTGTGTTGTGTGTCGTGCTTAGCTCAATAAATTGTAGACCTGACTCGAGTAATTGGAGTTTGAGCTAGTATTTTTTAAATTAAAATAATTACTCTCCATAAGAAATTTTGGCATAAAAATTATGGAGTGTCAACATAAAGCATGACCTTTATGTGGAAGTTCCACCTCTATACAGGAGGTCCATCCCATGGATAACTTTATACGGAAGGTTCACATGATAATAATGACTTGACACACAAGTTTAAAGCCTTGTCCAACAAGACTTTACAAGATCATTACTTTGATCAATTACCCCTATATGGGATGAATAACCTTTACACAGAAGGAAATCAAAGTGCTCACCACTACAAGGGAGGATCAATCTTGGTTGCACACGATTGGTTTGGAGAATGTCTCCTGATGTTGTACATTTAAGACTCCCTCTCAGCGAGGGAGGCATTCTCTGTCATACCTAGCTTGTCTAAAGCAGGAATTTTACTCTATGAAAAAATTCACTTAATTTAAGAAATCCAAAGCAAATCATTCACCTAGTTTATGAAAGCAGGAATTTTACTCTATGAAAGCATTCACCTAATTTATGAAATCCAAAGCAAAACATTCATCTAGTTTATGAAAGCAATAATTTACTCTATGAAAGCATTCACCTAATTTATGAAATCCAAAGCATGAATCTATTTAGTTTTAAAAACATGAATCTAACCTAAGGAAAGAGAGATCTATTTAATTGGAAACTGAGAACATCTAACCAGGAGTGCGAATCCAATCTAGTCAAGGAATATTGTGCAAGAAGTGAAAATATAGATCTGGAAATTACATTTGCGGATGGTATCTACAGGACTACAGACTCTATGCATTGGAACTATGGATGCTAGGTTGCGGAACTACAGATGAAAGATGTTGTGCGCAGAACTTAACTCTGGTATCAAATAAGTGTCTTAAATAACCCATGCGTATTTGTTTCAGAAATACACAACATAATGCACAAACTAATACAGAAAATAAAGCATAGAAATCCTGATCTATGCAATGAGGGGACCCTCCCCAATGCGCATCATAGAAGAAAAATAAAATTTATGAACTCACAAGTGGTAGGCAACGCTGGTTCTTCATTAAAAATTCATAGAATCCATCACAGTCGTAAGAATTCTAAACTGTATATCCAAACTTAAAAACAAAGAATAGATTCCAAAATATGCGTTAGGCCCCCTGCTACTCAGGTGCCTCTACTTATTACAATGTTTCAACCCTAGTTTCAACATTGAAAATCATGACCCCAATTCAGGGGATTCTTTCTTATAAGTTAGGGAAAACATGAGCGTTGTGTCTCTCTTTAGATTTAACTGGAGCTTAGGTATTGTCATCCTTCATATTTACCTGTGCTTGTCCAAATATAGTCTCATTCACTTGATTAGTAGATAAAATATGCTAAAACAATGAAAAGGATAATTACTAAATCACATTGTTCTATTATCAATCAAATTGCATTCTTTCCTACAGAAAGGAATGTTTTCTGATTGGTTCTTTTTTCATCCATGGCATAATGGAGTGTATTGAATACCTATATCATGGACTTATCATCTCCCTCGAACTTGAAGATGTTACCCATCCTTGGGAAACCCATCCTGTTGTGCGATGGCTTCTCTAATGTACCAAGAAACAACCCTAGGATTTCCTTCCTTCCAGTGGTATCCTTGAATCTGGTCTTGCTTGGCCCAAACCCTCCTTTCTTCATCCTCATCGATGTTCTCTTTAAGTATCAGGGGAAGGAAGAATGGTGGGCTCAGCTTCATCCCAATCCATTTAATTTTTTTCTTCTTTGAAGCTTCTTTGTCTTGGATTTTTCTTCTTGGTAGGCTTCAATACTACTTAGCATCTCTGCTCTAAGATCATTGAATACTTTCCTTTGAAGGTTCAGCATTGCCTCTAGCACTGACTAAGTGTTGTTTTTGTTAGAAAAACAAGATCACATAGTAATAAAAATAAATAGAAATGAAAATATAATCACCCACACATTACAAGAGAGACACAGATATATCATGGTTCACCCAACTTGGGCTACGTCCACACTAAAGTTGCTAGTCCTTATTATTATATCGTCCAGCAAAGTGAAGGGATACAACCTGCAACACAACCGCTGCACTTCCTCTTCACTGTCTCATAGTCTCTCTTTTGATCTCAGAGATCTTTACAATGCATAATACCTAATACATCAATCTTAGTCGTGTTACAATGTCTTTCTTTTATAAGGCAGATACAATGGGAAAATACCACGGGTTACCCAAAACCATGGGCCCGTAAAACAACCCCAAAAATTTCCTTCGGGGGCTTCACCCCCAAACCCCTGTCGGGGGACAGCTGGCCCCCGGACCCCCCAACTGGGGGTTATAATCCCCTGACCCCCAGCTGGGGGTTATAATCCCCAGACCCCGGTGGGGGGAGGCTTCGCCCCCCCCCACACCCTCCCCCCGTTAGGGTGAGTGTATAGTCCTTTTTACATATCATATAAAGCTGGGGTATAAACACGGCTGAATAATAATATCTCTGAATCTGGAGATCGGGCTCCACAACCAACAATCTCCTACTTGGAGACTGACCACAACAACTCCACCACTGCTGCACTTGCTGGACCTTGGACTTGAAAACTTTCTCCTTTTCACCTTCATGCTAGAAGGCCAACTGAAACCGAGCAGGAACTCAGTTTCTCTCTGGTCACTACCTTTGTGAACATGTCTGCAAGATTCTGGCTAGTGTGTATCTTTTCCAGCTTCAACAGTTCATCTTCCAGAACAGAGCGTATGAAATGGTACTTGAGATGTATATTTTTAGTCCTGGAATGGAATGTTGAGTTCTTTGCAAGATGAATGGCACTTTGGTTGTCACTATACAACCTGCTATCCTTCTTCTTCTTACCCAATTCCTCCATAAACCTCTACAACCAAATCATCTCTTTATTAGCCTCTGTGATAGCAACATACTCTGCTTCCGTTGTTGAAAGTGCAACAACCTTCTGCAGTTTCGAAATCCAACTTACTGTTGTTCCACCTACAGTAAACACATACCCTGTGGTGCTCCTCCTGCTATCCTTATCACCTACCATATCTGCATCAACATATCCCTGTAGAACAGTGTCTGAACCTCCAAAACATAATGTCTGAGTGGTAGTACCTCTCAAACACCTGAGAATCCACTGTACTGCCTTCCAACGTTCTTTACCTGGATTGTTCATATATCTGCTCACAACTCCCATTGCTTGTGCAATATCTGGTCTTGTGCACACCATGGCATACATCAAGCTGCCAACTGCTGATTGATAGGGAATCTTGGACATGTAATCTGTCTCTTCCTGTGTCTTGGGACACATTTCCTTACTTAGACTAAAATGGCTGGCCAAAGGTGACTTACTGGTTTTGCATTCTGCATTCTGAACCTCTCCAACACCTTTTGTATGTACTCACTTTGAGACAGTGTCAATTTGCAATTTTTTCAATCTCTCGTTATTCTCATACCAATGATTTGCTTTGCAGCACCCAAATCCTTCATCACAAATGAGTTAGCTAGCTTCCTTTTGAGTACATTTATATCCTGCATGTTAGACCCTTCAACAAGCATGTCATCCACATACAATAACAAGACAATATATCTTTCATTGTCTAGCTTCTTGAAATAAACACAATGGTCAGAATGACATCTACTATAACCTTGTTCTATCATAAACCTGTCAAATTTTAAATACCACTGCCTTGGAGCTTGCTTCAAGCCATACAAACTTTTTTTCAATTTTCATACCAAGTTCTCCTTACCTTTGACCTCATACCCTTGTGGCTGCTGCATATATATCTCTTCCTCCAAATCCCCATGGAGAAAGGCTGTTTTTACATCTAACTGTTCAAGATACAAATCTTCTACCACCACTAGACTTAAGATAGTCCTAATTGAAGTCATCTTAACAACAGGAGAAAATATTTCATCAAAATCTATACCTTTCTTCTGTGCAAACCCCTTTACAACAAGTCTCGTCTTGTACCGCTTCTTGCCTCCTTCTTCTTCCTTCAACCTGTAAATCCATTTGTTTTGCAATTCTATTTTACCAGCAGGAAACTGAACCAAATCCCAAGTCTGGTTTCCTACCAATGAGTCCATCTCCTCATTCATTCTTTGTTCCCACTTCTTTCTAGTTTCCACCTGCATTGCTTCTTCATAAAATTCTAGTTCACTAGCATCATTCATCAACAAATAATACATTGAAGGAGAGTATTGTTCAAGGATTCTACTTAACCTGGTAGATCTTCTTGCAGTTGCAGGAGTTTCAGGTACTTGCTGTTGTTCTTGAGTTTTTGGCACCTTTGGAACTTCATTTTCTTGAATTTCATCAAGTACTGTGTACTATGTGTTTTCCTTTTCCTGTGTCTTTCCCTGCAACTGATCTTTATACATGACCTTTTCATTGAATATGGCATCTCTACTTCTAATGATTTTGTGATTTTCATAATCCCATAAACGATAACCAAAATCATCAACCCCATATCCAATAAAGGTACATTTCTTGGATTTAGCTTCAAGCTTTGTTCTATTTTCTTTATCAATATGGACAAATGCTTCACAACCAAAAGTTCTAAAAAATGAGTAGTTTACCTTTTTATTTGTCCATGCCTCCTCTGGAATACCACCATCCAAAACACTTGAAGGTCCTCTGTTTATTAAATAAACAGCAGTATTTACAACATCTGCCCAAAACTGTAAGGGAAACCCTGCATGCAATCTCATACACCTTGCACGCTCCATGATCGTTCTGTTCATCCTTTCAGACACACCATTTTCTTGTGGTGTTCCTGGGACTGTCTTCTCTCTACGAATCCCGTGGTATGAATAGTAACTATCAAACTCCTTGCCACAGTACTCACCTCCATTATCAGATCTGAGACACTTCAACCTTTTTCCTGTCTCATTCTCAACCAAAGCTTTCCACTTCTTAAAAGTAGCAAACAAATCAGATTTCTGTCTTATGCAATAAACCCAAGTTTTCGTAGTTGCAATAATGAGAGCCACCAAGAGATTGTACCTGATCCAGGTCCCATGCATTTGTATGCACAAGCTCTAACTTTTCATTCTTCTTCTGTTTCCCAACCTTGAGAAATATGACTCTCTTCTGTTTTCCATAAACACAGTTCTCAGAGAATTCCAAACTTACCTGCTTCAAATCTGGCAGTAACTTCCTTGAGTGGAGAATCTGCATCCCCTTCTCACTCATGTGGCCAAGCCTATGATGCCACAATGCTATATATGTTCACGTGGAAGCTAAAGAGATAGAATGGTCAGTATTATGATGACATAAATACAACGTACCTACCCTGTCTCCTTTTGCTATCACCATTGATCCTTTAGTGATCTTCCACCACTTTTCTCCAAATGTAGATAGACAACCGCCATCTCCCAACTGCCTTGTTGAGATTAGATTTCTTTTCATAGCAGGAATATGCCTTACATCTTTCAACAACCAATCAGTTCCATTCTTAACTTTTATCCATACCTTACCCATTCCAACAATTTTACATGGCTCATCATCACCCAATAAAACATGTACAAAATCGCGTGGAACATAATCATGAAAATATTTTCTATGGGGTGTAGCATGACATGAAGTCCCTGAATCTACTACCCAATAATCACTAGTATTATCTAACGCAAGAATCAAAGCATCTTGTAACACATCACTTGCTACATTTGCTTTCTGGGTAGTTTCCTTTTGTGCATCTCCTTTCTTCTTTAGAGATCTGCAGTCTTTCTTCAGATGTCCTTTCTTTCCACAGTTCCAGCACTCTATCTTTCCCAGTATGGACTTGGATCTGCCCTTTTTAGAGTTGTTGCGATTACCTTGGCTCTTTCCTCTCTCCTTTTGTCTTCCCCTTCTCTCCATGGTCAACGCATTACCTGATGTCTCACTTGTGCTTTTTCTTCACATTTCCTCGCTAAGAATAACACCAATAACATCATCAAATTTCAAAGTGTTTGAACCAGAGACAGAGTTACTTACAGCCATGACCAAGCTATTCCATATTTCTAGCAATGAACACAAGATTAGAAGAGCCCTAACCTCATCATCAAAGTTCACATTTACAGAACATAGTTGATTTGTAACCGTATTAAACTCATTTAAATGATCAGTAACAGATCCACCTTCAGACATCTTCATATTAAATAAACACTTCATTAGAAATACCTTGTTGGAGGCTGAGGGTTTTTCATACAGCTTACCCAGTGCGCTCATCAAACCCTCTGTTGTCGTTTCTTTTGAGATATTGAAAGCCACCGACGAAGCCAGGCTCAACCGTATTGTTCCCAGAGCCTTTCTGTCAAGAACCTCCCATTCTTCGTCCTTCATGGCCGCCGACTGCTTTGCTCTTCCTTCCAACGGTAGGAATAGATCCTTCTGGTACAGATAGTCCTCCATTTGCATCTTCCATAACTGGAAGTGTTGTCCGTTAAACTTCTCGACCTTAAAATTTCCTTCTTCTGCCATTGCTCCCACTCGAACCAGAAACCCTAGCTTCCTGCGGGTTTATCTACCAAATGGACCTTTGGC
Source organism: Larix kaempferi (assembly GCA_027924585.1). Taxonomy (NCBI): domain Eukaryota; kingdom Viridiplantae; phylum Streptophyta; class Pinopsida; order Pinales; family Pinaceae; genus Larix; species Larix kaempferi. The sequence continues at coordinate 7,324,089 of BSBM01000005.1, read as the reverse complement.
TCTGATACCAATTGTTAGAAAAACAGGATCGCAGAGAAATAACAATAAACAGAAATGCAAATATAATCACACACATTACAAGAGAGACACAGATATATCGTGGGTCACCCAACTTGGGCTATGTCCACACTGAAGTTTCCAGTCCTTATTATTATACCATCCAACAAAGTGAATGGATACAACCTGCAGCACAACCATTGCACTTCCTCTTCACTGTCTCACAGTCTCTCTTCTGATCTCAGAGATATTTACAATGCATAATACCTAATACATCAACCCTAGCCATGTTACAATGTCTTTCTTTTATAAGGTAGATACAATGGGAAAATACCACGAGTTACCCAAAACCATGGGCCCATAAAACAACCCCAAAAATTTCCTTCGGGGGTGCTGGCCCCCAGACCCCATAGCTGGGGGTTATAATCCCAAGACCCCAATGGGGGGGGTGTGGGGGGGGCGAAGCCTCCCCCCATTGGGGTCTGGGGAGGTGTGGGGGGGGCGAAGCCTCCCCCCATTGGGGTCTGGGGATTATAACCCCCAGCTGGGGGTTATAATCCCCAGATCCCAATGGGGGGAGGCTTCGCCCCCCCCACACCCCCCCCATTGGGGTGAGTGTACGGTCATTTTTACATATCATATAAAGCTGGGGTACAAACACGGCTGAATAATAATATCTCTAAATATGGAGATCGAGCTCCACAACCAACAGTTTTATCCTATGGATACCCCCCCGCCAACTATTTTCTTCCCACAATAATTACATATTTTTTTCCCACTATCATCCAATTGGTAATGAATCCATGTTGGATCCTTTTTCTCTTTTGGAGCCATGGAAAACAAAAGCTCGAAATAAAACCCTATAAATTATTAATAACATATTAACTAAGAAAAAAACAAATTTAAAGAGAAAAGGAGTCTTGATTCTTGATTCTTAACATACCTTTGAGAAAGAAGAAGAAATGTAGCAAATCTTGAGAGGAATTGCCACTACCAACAGCAAAATAACAAGATGATCAATGATAACAGCCCACAAATTATGCACAAAACCCTTCAATAACCTCCAAAACAGTCCACGAAATAGCTCCAAATCTACTCCAAGAAAGAAGGCTTCGAATCTCCTCCAAATCTTCCTTGTAAAAGACACTTGAATATGCCCAAGAAGTTCTTGCAAACCACCCAAGAAACTCAGCTCAAGAAGACTCTGAAACTTCCCAAGAAACAAACCTCTCAATAATTCCAAAGGAGATGGAATGAATAGTGTGAGTAACATAGGGGGTGTGGGGATCTTTAAATAGCTTTAACATATGCTAAGGGTTAGGTTAGAATCATAGGATACTTTTTTTATGGTTTTTTTTAAAAATTGGGTTCTGTGGGTCCCCTATCCACGATCGTATGACACCGTACGGACCGAAACGGTTCTGTACGGAACCGGGCGGTTCTATACCCGATTCGACAAAAGGTCCAGCTCAGCCGGTTTTGGTCTTTGACCAAACCGGTCACCTCTGTAAATTGGTTGAATCGACCGGTTTTTCCGGTTCCAGTCTAGTTTCAATAACACTGGGAATCATATCCAAATTCCTAAAATATATTCGCATCGAATTCGACAACCCTCATGAACTCGATCATCATCGACGAAGAGGAAAGAGAATGACTATTCCATACATAGATATGGGGTATAGAATAACCTGTTGCATCTGATTGTGGAACTGGACAATAGTATTCAAAAGAAATTTGTTGTTAAATACATTGTGAAGAAATTGGGTCTTGTTACTACTCCACATCCACAACCTTACAACATCAGTTGGATGAAGGATGGACAAGAACTTAGGATGACTTGACAGTGCAAAATTGCCTACTTCGTCAAGCCTTTTTGGTATTAGGTTCTTTGTGATATTGCGCCACTTTCAATAGTTGATGCACTCTTTGGGAAACCCTACTTATGGGACAGACACGAAAAGCATCAGTCTAGACCATAGAAATTGATTTTCAAAGTCCGTAATCAATGGTATGGCATTCATGAACATCGTCCCATGCCAACAGTCGAAATGGTTTTAGCAAAACAAGGCAAAAAAATTGATAAACCATGCACATAAATTCATGTTGTTGATGATCAAACCTCAACATGCCAAGATTATCACAACAACCATTTGACTCTCCATCGACCACAAATATCAGGAGCAGCAACAAGTTGACATAGTACTTGAAGAACAAAAATATGTGTTCAAAGATCCAGTTGGAGTACCATTGCATTTCCAAGTAAAAGACTCCATTGATCTTGTTTGTAGTTCTTCATTACCTAATGCATTTGTTTACAGAAGGTCTATTTTGATATAATGAAGAAATCCATAGACAAATTCAACAGTTGATCGATAAAGGGCATATTTGACCCAGCTCCTCTCCTTGTGAAAATCTTGCCATCCTTGTCCCTAAAAAAGATGGAACATGGTGCATGTGAAATGACTATAGGGCTCTCAATAAGATTTCAGTAAAGAATCGGTATCTCTTCCTTGAATAGATGATTTACTTGATTATTTGAAAAATGCTAAATTCTTTACCAAACTTGACCTCAAGTCAAGATATCATTAAATTCCCATATATTCCTCAGATGTATGGAAGACTTCTTTCAAAACCATAGAAGGTTTATTTGAATGGTCAGTCATGTATTTTGGTTTAACAAATGCACCTGCAACTTTTATGAGATGTATGGATGATGTTCTTAGACCTTTTGCAGGAAAATGTGTCATTGTTTATCTAGATGACATCCTAATTTTCAGTAGAATGTGGGATGAGCATTTGCAGCAATTTCAATAAGTGCTTAACACTCTCACACAACACAAACTTTGCATGAACTTGGAGAAGTTCTCTTTTACAATGAAGAGTATCAATAATTTGACTATGTGATTGACTCATAAGGCATTTGAGTTGACCCAACAAAAATACAAGTCATCAAGGAATGGCCTGCTCTAAGAAATGTTCATGAATTAAGGAGTTTCCTTGGTTTAGAAAATTTATATCGCATATTTGTTTTGGGATTCATCCACATAGCTTGGCCAATGAATCAATTGAATAACTAAGGTGGAAAGATAGTTTTAAAATGGACCACAATGCAATAACAAGCTTTTGAATGGCTCAAGAACAAGCTTTGCAAAACTCCAATTCTCGTGCTACCTGATTTGCATCAGCCATTTCAAATCAAGACCGATGCATCAGACTATGCCATGGGTGTCGTGATTACTCAAGCAGGTCATCTAGTGGCGTTCCATTCAGAAACTTTCAATGATATTTTTCGCAAGTATTTGACTTATGAAACGAAACTATATGACATTGTAAAAGCACTTAAGCAATGGAGACACTACATTCTAGGCAAATAAACGGTCATTCATACAGACCATAAACCTCTACAGTTTGCTCTATCACATTCTAAGTTATAGACAACGAGACAAATCAAGTGGATTAGTTACGTACAACAATTTCAATTGGTATTAAGCAATGGAAAGGAAAATCCAATGTAGCAATTGATTGCCTTAGCTAACCACCAGTCACTTCACTTCTTATAGTTTTAAATATGTATGGTTATGTCACCATTACTTGGCCTCGACTGTATGAAGAATACATTGACTTCTCCTTAGTGTATCGACAACTCCAGACAGGTTAGTTGATTTCTCTCAAATACCACTTGAAGGACAATTTGCTTTACAAGCTCGGGAAACTTTGTGTACCTCTAGATGAGCATAGACAAAATATCATTTGGGATGCACACTACAACAAAATAGCAAGAAATTTTGGCGTGGTAGAGACTCTCACATTAATATAGAAGTATTTCTATTGGACTTCACTCAAGCGTTTCTACGCGTGAGGTTACCCTACGCGGGTTACTTGTTGTACATAATGTACTTAGTTTGCTTTTTGCTTTCTATTTAGTGTGCGCGTGGACCTCATGTATCTACTCTTACGTTGACTCGTGACTTTATGCGCAGATGTCAGCCTACTTTGGGTTCGCCGACGGTGCAAGCCGACATACCCGGAATCTCGCTTCCGCAGCATGGGTGATTTATTCCCCCACTGGCGAGTTGATTTCTTCAGGAGTCAATTGTTTAGGTCCTGCAACCAACAATATCGCGGAGTACCATGCAGTCATTGGTCTCTTGACAGAGGTTGCTTCACTCGGGATTGACTCCTTATCGGTCTTTTTAGACTCCCAACTCATGGTTTCTCATCTAAACCGTGTTTACACAGTTCGCGATCCTACATTACTTCGTTTATTTCGAAGAGTACGCCTCTTGGAACGGTCATTTGATTTTATCACATATCAACACATACCGAGAGAATTCAATTGTATTGCCGATTCATTGGCTAATTACATTTTGGATTGGCATCTTTCCCATACATAAAAACATCATAAAAAATAAAATGCACAAGTCATTGTAAGTATTTAGATCATAAATAGGTCCATATCACTGTATATAAGAGCGTTTTTTCAAAAATACATAAAGTTTGTGTCAAAGACAAAATTGGGGATCAAATCCCATATACAAAAAATTGGCCCTCAAAGCCTACATATCGCATACATGCCGCAAAAATATCAAAGGACCATCTATGGATACCTAGGAGACCTATCATGTCCCTCATCGGACTCCTCCCGCTGCTGGTGGTAACACACCACAGCTCGAACTACCCTGCGAAGAAGTCGACTGATACGACCAGGAACACCCACAGTATGCCGCTGGAGGTGGTAAGGAACATCATCCATCCGCATAGCAGGGATGCCATGGGTCAATCCCTGCAGGTTCCTCTCAATGTCCCGGACGCCTCCTGCCTCGTCTTCATCTTCCTCTTCGTCAGGAGCAGCTTGACGATCCACACCGCCACGACGTAGTGGAGAGTATCCAGCTGGCCTCTGTGGTCCACGGTCTGCAACATGCATGCGAGTATATATTAGGCATCTTTTACACATTCTAAAAAAGCAATAAAAATTAAAATATTCAAAAAAGAAAAAATACATATCCATGAAGGTCATACCAGAGTTGTCCCAGTCATCGTCCTCCGGCAATGCCAAGTCGATATCCTCATGGAAATCTACCCCTGAATAGGGATAGTCGTCAATCATGACTATCTGCTCCTCTAGCCAAGAGAAAAAGTCCTCTCCAAAGGCTAGCCGCTGAGGTCCCCCGAGGCGTCCAGCATAGTCACTCCATCGAGCCATCCATGGCTCAGTAGGTGGACGAGGGGGCATAGATATCTGTGGGCGCAGTAGTGGCACCCTCGCCAGAAAGAAAGTGACCAGGATGCTCCCATAGCCAAACTGGGTATTTTTCCCAGTCCTACACTTGTGCACATGTTCCTTCAGATTGGACAACACTGCATCACACCAGTTGAAAACTGTTCCTCCCATGCACTCTGCTGCGAGATTCACCTGCGTGCGGGATGCCTGATGTGGACTCACGCTTCCCGCTGCACGCGTGATAGTGAATAGCAAGGTTTTTAAAGGAAGATTTGTGACCTCTTTTATGGCCACCTTCCCACTTTTCTTACTCGAACCTGCCTGGCAATATCGAGCAATTAAATCATCTGTGCTTGATTCTGAAGCGGTGTACCCGGTAAAGCTCGGCCGGGCCCCTCTCTTTGAGAGGCCCGTGAGGAAGTAAATATCCTTAAGTTGGATTTCAAGCACATGCTCTCCCACTCGGAAAGCTTGAGCGTCAGGTTCCCACAATTGGATAAGGTGAGTAAGGAGTTTAGGCTGCTGGCGGATCCCTTTGGTCTTGAAAAACTTTAGCAAACCACATTCTCGCAATGCGGTCACGGTTGGTAAGTCATTTTCGGCTGCAAAATCATCCGCTTCGTGCTCTCTCTCTTTCCAGCTTACCATTTTGCTCCGAATAAGTTGCAAATCCCTGCAAAAGGGCAAACAAAATAATTAATAACTATTTAACAACTTACTTCCAGCAAAAAATTAGAGAAAAATTGATTTTTTGAACTTGAAATTCGCCCGTGCTGCACCTGGAGGACACCCTACCCGCGCGGCAGTCCAGACTGCCGCGCCTCATCTTGAGGATACAGCGCGGTACTGTTCAACAGTACCGCGTCTTTCGATAGGGCCCCCGCGCGGCAGTGTGGAGGGCGATTCTTTCCAAAAAGGGCTTGCTAAAAAATTAATTTTTTCCTGGTGAATGCAAAAATTTCTTACATGAAATGAAAGAGGAGGTCAAGCACTCTTACCTGGCGCAGACGGCGGTCGAAATGGTGTCCCAGAACTCCCAGTATGGATCCTTGAAATTTTGCTCCAAAATGGGTGAAAATGTCTCCTTTGGGTAAAAAACACAAATGAATAGTAATTTCTATTTTTACCATTCTTTATATAGCATTTCTTCACATTTTTTAATTAATTAATTAATTACTATTTCAAATAATTGAAATAAACCCTTGTCCACATTGCTAATGTCCAGTTTTTGAGCATTTATTGACAGGATCCGCAGTAGAAATGGGATGCATTCACACCGGTGTTTATTCGTAATTTGACCTTCATTTTGAGCCCACTTTATCTTTTTCGTGCTCTGGATTTAAAACTTGAAAAAGATTCCAAGCGCTTTCGCACCTGTGTCGTGCTTGTCAAACTCAAGTAAACGGTGTCGAGTACGGTCAGCTTTACTCATGCTCGTTAAACGATGAGGAAAGTATTATCCTGGTTGTATTTTATTCTTTTTTCGGACCATAATAATTCAAAATTACGAAAAAGACCATAGGAGTCCATAGTTAAGCTCTTTTCAGACTCCTTAAAATTGAAAAGATTGCCAAGTGATCTTGACTCTTTCACACTTGTAAAAGTATTTGAAAGGTCGTCTATTCGGTGATAGGTTACCCCTTTTTCGGCCCGTCTAGACTATTTACGAGAAAGGTATACCTCAGTCAATCTCGGCTGGGAGAGTTCTCTCGGGAATTGTTTTACACTTTTTCGGGATCGAGGGACTAAATTTTACGAAAAAGTACATTATGGAGCTTCCTTTAAGTTTTTTAGGCTCTCTAAATATGAAAAACTACCGAGTTTTCCTTCCTTGGGCTCGTTAAAATGTTTACATCGAAGGACCCACTTTGGGACGAACCCCTCCTTTCTCAGGTTCATAAAACATGTGAGATTGGACTCATCCACGAGATGAGCTACACCGAGCATCTGTTATCCTCTTCAAAGCTCGCAAAACAAGAAAGAGGTACTCGTCCATCATGTCGGGGAAATATGGGGGAATAAGTCAAGTTTATCTATGGCAGCTTGTCAGTCGTTACCTTTGAACATGGCATGTGTCCGTCTCTTGTCTATATTTGGGTATCCGTCTTTCATTGAGTTATAGTCATCATCATGGGTCGTCTCCCTGGCCACGAGTCCACTCATCCGGTGTCTATCCTCTATTCATCAATAATCCTTGTTGCCAAGTCCTGTTACATGCCGTTACATGTTCAAAGGGTTGCATTGTTTCGAGTCATTCATTGTGTCAGGCCTCCGCTGTGTCAGTACATACTCCGTTGCTTCATCATCCTATCATATGTGCCGATTTCGTGTCGATGATGTGGGAATCATCATGGCCCACCTTCGACGAGTCTATTCCTGTCGACACCAAATCACTATCCGGGAATTAGACTTAGAGATCAACCATTAGTACCTTGGTACTTGCATGCCTCAATGGCAGGTTCCCTCGTGCTTGACAGCAGGTTCACGTCATTGACCTCTGATCAAGCAATCTCTCGGATGCTCGACATCAACTCATTCATTCGCATTTCATTGAGATGTACTATTGATACCTTGGGAATCATTGTCATCATTGGTGATCTCCCTCGCATTTGTTAACGGTCCACATCATTGACCGGTAATCAAATGGTTTCTACCATGTTCGACTTCAACACCTTGTAATCACATGGTTAGATTCGTATCTTTTTGCGATCGGGTAGAAGACCCTGGACGCACCTCTACATTTTGACTGCGTCCAGGCTGCAATGGAGATGTCCCTTGTATTGTCACACAGATCCACTTATTGTATTGGTCGTGGCTGTTTCATTATTGTCTCATGGATCTACGATTGTTCATAGTAGCCATGATCTATCCACAGTTAACATTATCTCAGTACTCATGGATCTGCAATGTATTGGTCGGCATCCATGCTTTGAGTCATCTGTTTCCGAGCATGGGAATGCCCGCCTCGGTGGTATATCTAACACTTTGTTTCTATTTCAGCTCAGTGTCGCTCTCCTCGAGGCTATCTCTGCACATTATATTCGTAAAGTCTTTCGGCCATCAGTCCCTTCTGACCTCACACTTTAGGGGGCATCTGTTAGACCTCTATGTTTCACGGTGTCGCATCCCCATCACAAAACAAGTTGACGACACTTTCCCTACTATTGTAAACCATCCAGAAGAGACAGATGATGAGTCAACCTCAAAGGTGAATCCACCCTGGCAAGTTTTGACCCACCTTAGACTTTATTTACACACACTACCGTGCCTTGCTAGTTTTCCAACACGCGGTACTAGACACTACCACGTGCTGCTTTTTCCCCAAAGCACGGCAGTGCCGCGTTCTGCAGACTTTGCAAAACGCGGTACTCTTTTAATAGCTTTTTTCCCTTGGCTTGTGGGATTTTGGATTTTCGAAGATAATGGAAGATTGGGGTCCTTGATTCGATCTCAACTCATCTCCTTCGATTAGAAACCCTGCTCCACTTATCTCTCCTTAGATCCACCCATCTCTCTTGTTGGTTAACCTCACCATTCACTATAAAAGAGAGGTATGCCATTGGAAAAAGGGAGGACTCTTGAGAGCATCAAACTTATGGTCTTGCAGCATTGTGGAGATAGCTAGAGGAGAAGACACTTGGAGCTGAAGGATTGGCTTGGGCATCAAGCACCTTTTGTAAGTATTCTTCAAGTTGTAATGGAATAACTTGTCTTGTTTTCCCAAATCATGTGTGTTAATTTTGTTTTAATGATATGATTTGTATCTTTCATAGATTTAGATCCTAACTCATGTTTCAGGTTGCTAGAGAATAGTGCATTCTTGTGTCTTGGTTCCATTTTGACAGGTTCACTTGTGAGGGCTTGGAGCTTGGAGCAAATACCAAAAACGAGCGTCTGGATAGAAGGTCAGTTAAATTCCTTCTACTCTCTTTAGCATTTTAATCCTGAAATGTTTGTTAGATCTAGGGATTCAAGGTAGCATTTGTTTCGACTTGTTTCTTTCTTTAGAGTTAGTTTAAAGTCTGCTTTAAAGTTAAGAGAGTTTTGGCTTATCCGTAGGACAAAATTCTACATAACAGAGGTGGAGAACCGAAGTGTGAGAGTACTGATGGTGGGACTGACATACTGTGGGGGATATCTGGGCACGTAGAGTGGGTGGACTCAAACTTCCTTTGTTCAGAGTATGATGGCGGGGACGATCGGGCAGCATATGAAACTGACTGGTGGGAAAGGGATCATAGCTGTACTGGATCGAGGATAGTGACCAGGATGAGGGATACTCAAGCTGGTGTAAAATGGCAGGAGACTGCAGAATACTCTAAACAAAGGCGACCTGATTGGGGGTGCTGCCGAGATGATCGATCATAGTGCCAAGAGGCATGGGGGGACTTCTTCATGGGTTAAGGAACTAGAATAAGTGTGTGTAAAATGGTACTGGCGTGTGGATTTATACGAGCCCAGGACAGTTTATGCTCGTGATTTCTTTCAATTTTAAGGAGTCTGAAAGCGATAAGAAGACTCTGAAATGATGGAATGGTACCGTCGTGTGGATTTGTACGAGCCCAGGACAGTTCATGCTCGTGGTTGCTTTCAATTTTAGAGAGTCTGAAAGCAATAAGAAGACGCCAGGGGGTTGCTTTTTCGTGTGTTAGTCTCCAAGGCCCGAAGAAGCATAAAAGGATGCAATGAAGAACTCTTCTAGCCGGTGTGACTAGAGTATTCCTTTTTCGTAAGTATTCTACCAGGTCTGGAAAAGGGTTAAACTTATACCAAATAGACGCCCTTTCAGGTACTTTAACGAGCATGAAAGGAAGCAAGATTGCTCGGCGATCTTTTCATTATTTTAGGAGTCAGAAAAGAGCTTAACAGAAACTCCCCAAGTGCCTTTTTCGTAAAGGACTTGTTCGGCCCGAAAAAGGGACAAAATTATATCGAACAAAAGGAATGGCCAGGCAAGGAGGAAGTGCTCAATCAAGGAACATTTATGATGACCAAGAATGAGGGTAGGGGGGAACACTGGTGGGCCTCCTTGCGGGATAATGAATGGTGGAAAAATAACGAAATAATTGCAGTATGACAGGAGTGAATGGCTCATGTAAAAATGTGGAACAATCCGATGGAGGCCGATGTGGCACGGAAACTGAGGCAGCAAGGTAGCGGGACACAATGTTGAAACTGTACCAAGTGAGAGCAAGAAATGATCTCAAGCATCATCACGAGCTCAAAAAAATGAATCCGGCGATATAAAATGTGTCAAAAATGGATAACGGTCGATGTGGCACACAAACCGAGGTGACAGAGGGCGTTTTGGAAAAATACCCAAAAAATCTAGGGGTGAGAGTGAGAAATGATCTCAAGCATCATCATGGGCTCGGAAAAATGAATCCGATGATGTTGGCTGCTTTTTGGACAGACCTGGGTTTTAATGAGGCGCAACAACAAAACCCCTTTGCGCACTGGCCCTCTCGGCAATGAGTTGCGCAGCAGCTCGAGGTCTCACCCGAAGTGGCTATGGGGGGGCTAAGGAATCAGATTTCCTTAACCTAGGAGACACGGAGACTGCTATCTTTCTCTTGTCTTCCTTGATGATTCCTCGAAATGGACGTCTTACTCTTCCGCAGACTTCAGTGCAACAGCGCTGAAGCTCTCACTTCTAGCCTAGCTGCACGGTATCTTCGCTCCGGCGCACGAGGCGATTATCCACTGCATCGATACTCTATGTATCGCTTCCACTTTCAGGCCTAGCACAGTAACGCATTCCTCAATCACCGCAGTGACAACGTTCTACAGATTTCTTCGACACTTAACGATTATGACTCCACGGGGAGCTTCGAGAACTTACTTAACATATTCATAAGGATAACGCAATGTTCATGTATACATAGATAGTGAACTAAAACATGCAATCACACAACACAACATCATACACGAGAATTAGGTAACTCACCTCCACGGGGAAACCACGTCCACGGGAGTGTATCTTATATTAATTAGAGAATATGGGATTACACAATATGCTGCGCACACAGCTATAGCCTTAGATCTTTCCAGGAAACTCCATACACACAGCTGGGAGCCCTTCTCTTAGATCTAGTCTCTTCCTCTACAGAGATTTACAATAGTTCAGACGTCGACTCAGACTGTCTGCAACTCAGGGATTAGCTTCACAGCTATCCAGTTCTAACTCTTGTCTTCTAACAACCGAATAGAAGACTTACTAACTAGCTAGCTTATCTCAAACAGCTAACCTATGTCTCAACATCTAATGGCTAGCTAACTAACGTCTAACCTTTACAATTACACATATATATAGGTGGCCATGACGGTCGCACCCTTACAAAACTGTGGGCCTTTCCCAGCAGTAATCCCCAAAAACCCTAACCACGGACATGGCTAGGTGTACTGTAGGCGCCGCTTGCAGTCACGTCGCCTGTTTCCTGCAGGTTCCGTGACTTCCGGCGCAGATTGTGGGTATGGGCACCGCTTCATCATTCACTGCTCCTTGTCCTTCGTCTTCAATGCTTTGGTCCGTTGCTCTTCCTTGATCAGAGCAACCATAACTTCTGTACTTGGCCTTAATGAGGGTAGCTGAGCCCTCTACTCCGTCGCTTCATTTATTGTGGTAGCTGAGCTCTCTACTCGGCCACATTCATTCTCCTTTGACGTGTGCGCGCGATCTCCATGAATTCCGGTCCATAATCTGCGCTGAGCTCCTCCATCTGGCACCGAACTGCGCACCGTTTACTTCTGCCCAAAAATTGGTGCTTATTCAAAATTAACACTTTCCCTTCAACACTTGTGCTTTTTCCTCAAAATTTGCAGCTTTACCATAGCTGCAGCCTAGGCTCCAACAGGCCCCTAACACTTACTTGTGGCTCGTCCTCGAGCCACTCGCACTAGCGTGTGGTCGCTTTACTTGCGCATCTGCCTTTGCTTGGGTCTCAGCAAATTTTTTCTTCCACTACGCAATAACGGAGTCCATTTCATCAACACACTCCACAGCTGTCTGCACCATTTCTGCAGTGGCTTCTTCTTCAGTTATACCATCAACACCTGTTGAGATTCTGCAATTTCTTTGATCTTTGCCTCGACTTAGGCAGCGAGGTCAGCATATTCATCCATAAATGGCTGAATGCTGTTGGTGAGTTTAGCATCTTCATTTCTGAGCTTGTGCAGTTGCTGTTGTATTCTGCGCACTTCACTCATTTTCCTCATTTTTGCTAAGCCTTCTAAGGCCTTAGCTTCTTCAGTCAAAACAGTTAGGGACTGTTCTGCAGCTTGTACCTGTTCCAAAAGACCGACTTTGAAAGGGAGCTTCTCAAGCTCCGTCCAAGCCTCCATAGCTTGGGTCATCAGGTTCTTGGCTTCATCTGCTCTACTCTTCATTTGTGTGGAAGTTGTGAACAGCGCTTCAAATTGTTCTTGCCTATCATCTGTAGACTGCGCTGCAACACGAGCTTCTAACTCGGCGATCTGCGTTCTATGGTCTTCAGCCATGGCAACTATTTCGTGCTCCAGGGTTTTCACCCTTCCTCCGATAATTTGAACTTTCTCAACCAGAGGAAGTTCTGGTTGAATCTCGCAGGCCAACAACTCCTGGGCAATTTCATCAACGTCGTTTCTTATCCCAATGTCTTGTGCCTCATAAAGTGCGAGCTTCTCGGAGATATTCTTGTAGCCTTCCTTCAGCTCTATCTCCTGCGATTGCAGTCTTTGGTTTGCATGGAAGGTAGAGAGCCCTCTAGCTCTCAACTCAACAAAAACTTTCTCTTGCACTAGCTGCAGAGTTTCTATAGGAATCAAAGATAAATTTATTTCAACGGGCCCAACTGCACTTACCTGCAGTGCGGCCAAAGGGTCCAGAAGTGTCATGCTTATAAGCGGGATGTGCATGATAGTATGCCTTTCGGCAAGTACTTCAACTCACTCAGTACTTGTGGTTGCTTGTGGCACCTGTGAAGTAGATGCTAGTGCATGGGTCTGCGCAACTCTTCCTGCGAGACCTTTTAATTCCACGAACTGCAGGTCCAGAGCACTTCTGATGTGAGAGTGCGCGGTCCGCAGCTCGCGAAATTGCTCCTTTAAATATTGGTCGATCCCCAAGGGAATGGTCTCAGGGGGATGCGACACCTTTTGCTTCTTGGTCGCTGGTTCTGTCGAACCTTCATCACTTCTTTGTTCAGGCACCTCCTTGCCCTTATTCTTCTCTTGCGCAGCAGGAGGTGGCATCGCGGGTGCGATTTCGATGGCCTCCCTCCATTCATTCGACCAAGACTTGATAGTTTCTTCAACATCTTCAGTGGTCATCCTGTAAAGGCCTACGGCCCATTCTTCTTGAATGCCGCAAGGGCAGAGGTAAAGTTCATGCAAGTTGGCAGAAAAAACCAACTTTCCTTCATATATTTTTGCTGTCTCCTCACTCAGCCTCGACATTTCCTGAATGGTGTTTTTAAGGAGATGGTAGTATTCACAAAATACAACGCGGTTCATCTTGCGCTTCGCGGGATTGCTAGAATCCCAGAGGTTGACATATCGCATTCCTGCGACTTCTCCTGCGTGGCGCGGAAGGAACTGAGTGTTTAGGGGCTCCTTCCACTCGACCAAGGCGCATAAAATTAAAAGCCAAGAAAAATGGAACAACTGACCGGGGTTGTCTTGGACGTTCCGGCAGTATTCCAAGAAAGAATTGAGGAGGAAGAGAGACCAATTGTACTGTTCTCCCTCCGCAGCTGCGATAGCGAGCTCCACGACAGCTCCAGTGACTTCTTTCGGTCTTCACTTTGTAAGAAGTCTGCTTGCAAGTAGACTGCCTGTAAATCTAAGTGCTTCATCCTCAACGATCGTGAGGTCATAAGCCCGACCTCCTCTTGTCAATTTGTACTTCTGCACCAACTGTGAAACTAACTTTCTGTCTTTGTCCTTTCCAACAAGATGAATATTTGGGTCCTTACCAACCTTAGATAGGCCGGTAATACGATGGATTAAGTCGACATTTAAATCAATTGGCCTCCCCAGCCAAAAGTAACCACCATGAACGCAAGATAGCAGTGCCTTAACAACTGCATTGACTTCGTTGCTACGCCCGAAGTGCGGTAGCTTCAACAAGTTCAATAGTCCAGACTTCTCTAGATTTTCTACGAATTCCTTGGGGACGAATTCATCAACCTTTCTGGTGGTATTGTGGACTACCGTCAGATAGCGATCTGGCGCAAACTGAGGATATGTTCTGTAGTCACCCAAGTTAAAATCAGAAAACTTGACCAGTGGAAGGTGTCCAAGTAGGGACCCTTCTTGTCGCACACCTTCCGGTAATGGAGGCAACGGACTCGGATACTTTGCATTCTTCGGAATATACACCTCTGGTGCATCATCTGGACACGGCGGAATGTAATTCACCATAGTGGCCAACGGCTCTGGAACGGGCTCGTCCGGCTGCTACTGCTAAGATGCCCTCGTTCCAGGAGATTGTTTGGGATTAGTCCAACCAAGGTGCGTGTAAGCCGAGGTCGTCACCAGGGTAGTCATGCCGAAATCTAAGCCTCTGCGCTTAAATTGACGAACAATTTCTTCAGTGGATAGGTTCTCCGTCGTGAACTGGTATAGACAACAAGGACTTAAACAGACAAATGGCGAAACAGTGTAGGATACGAACGCTGAAAACAAAAGGAAGCACTCTGCACAACTCGACTCTGAAAACAATAACTTAGATTCTCAAACAAGACTATGCAACTCGAGAAAAGTAACCCGAAAATATACAAGTGCGGGGTATTTATAGCTAAAGGCGATAGTAAATGCAGGCAAGTGGGGTTACTAGCTATAGGTGACTCTGCATAAATTGACAAGACTCCTACCCCCGCGCCTTTGCGGTGCATTAATTGTGATGGACGGGCTCTGACATCCTTCCGGGAGAAGCTAAAGCTTTCGGAGCATGACATAAATGCAAATCTTAGGGAGATCAAGCCGAATCTGTCAGAGTGGATACAATTAAATGGTGAACTTATCCTACATTAATATTCAAAGCGGCTATAGGACTACTGTAATTCAAATTTTTCGGCGGGTCATTTCAGCATAGGTAACTGTGCATATAGAGGGGTCCACAATGAGAACTCCTCAAGCGGCAACTTGACACAGGGAACTCCGCAAGAGCGACGGTTTGACGACCCGGAAAAACTTCACAAGAGCGCAAATATAAGTTCGCTCAAAACAAACTTTACTGATATGCGCGGATGTTTCAAGGAACTGCGCGGGAAGCCTGAGACTAAAAGTGTCTCGCGACTTCCATGTAGACTGTGATAATGCGATGCCTCTTTCAACTACACTGGACATCTGCACCTCTTTTAGCAATGTATTAAGTCGACAGGGCGGAGTGGCCGTCGGGATAAATCTTGAGCCGACTCCCGTTGATCATTGTAGGCAGCAATTCTCCATTAAGCTTCGCAAGCTGAATTGCTCCTCCTTCTGTTATCTTTATGACCCGAAAAGGGCCTAACCAATGTACACGAAACTTGCCTGGACTTGATGAATTTACTATCATAGAGGAGCACCAAGTCTCCTTTTTCAAAGTGTTTATTCTTAATATGTCTGTCATGCCAAGCTTTCTGTCTTGCCTTCTGTACCTGTTGATGGAATCCGGCTAAGAGTCTGTCTTCTTCTAAGGCAAGCAATTGTGAGAGTCTTTCACTCATACTATCAGTATCTGCCATTTCTGTAATTTGCGCAATTCTGAGACTGGGAACAATGTATTCCATGGGCATAACTGCTTCTTGTCCATACACCAAACTGAAAGGTGTGTGACCTGTTAGTTTCTTGCATGTGGTTCTGTAAGCCCATAGTACAGCTGTGACTCTAAGATCCCAATCATCTCTTTGTTGATTACAGATCTTCGTCAGGGCATTCTCGAGAATCTTATTGAATGCCTCCACCGTACCATTAGCTTGAGGGTGGTAGGGTGTACTCTTATGGTGACTAATGTGGAATTCTTCAGTAAGGGCCTCTATAGTTTCATTCATGAAATATGTACCCTGATCACTCATTAGAATTAGTGGACATCCAAACCTAGTGATAATGTTCTCAAAAATGAACTGCGCGGCAGTGGCAGCATCGCAGTTCTTAACTGGCTTAGCCTCAGCCCATCTGGTGAGGTATTCAGTAGCTGTAATGATGTATCTTGCGTCGGTTCTCTTTCCTGGTGGGTTGATAGGTCCTACAAAATCAATGGCCCACTTATCAAAAGCACGCAGTGTTATCTGGGGTTTTAGCGACATTTCATCTCTCCTAGAGGTTTTTCCTGTTCACAGGAACACATCGCAACATTTGCATAATTCCTTAGTATCCTTGTGCAATGTCGGCCACCAAAGACCTACGGCTAAGATCTTCTGCACAGTCGGCTTTCCTGCGAAATGGCCTCCTGCGGTTCCTGAGTGCGCTTCTGCGATGATGGAGTTCTTCTCATGCGGTAGGATACATCTGCGCAAGACTTCGTTAGGGCCCAACTTATAAAGCTGGCCTGCTATCAAAGTGAATTCTACGGCTTTGACAACAAGTTGCTTCTTCTTCTGGATTGTAAACTCAACTGGCGCTTGCCCAGTAGTGAGAAACTCAAGGATATCGGAATAATATTCATCTGCTGCTTGAACAAAAAATAGCTGCGCATCAGGCAGATTGTCCTCCAGATTTGTAGGTTCCTCCCCTGACTCTAGCCTAGATAAGTGGTCAGGTCCTGCATTCAATCTACCTGGCTTCACAATAACCTCAAAATCATACTCCTGGAAGAGCAGTAGCCATCTGCAAATTCTTCCGCCTAACACTGGCTTATTGACCAAGTATTTCAAAGCAGAATGGTCAGTATACATTTTAAAATGTGCGCCCAATAGGTAGTGTCTAAACTTCTGTAGGGAATACACCATAGCTAGTCCTTCTCTTTCTGTAGTGGTGTAGTTCTTCTCAGTTGTGGACAACTTTCTGCTGGAGTAAGCAATCGGGTGATCAATACCTCCTTCTCCCGGTTGTGTAAGCACAACCCCCAATGCTATGGAAGAAGCATCTACATGAACATGAAAGGGTTTTCTCCAGTCTGGGAAAACTAGAATAGGCGCAGTGATCATCTTTTCTTTAAGTGTATCCAAGCTTTGTTGGCATTCTTCTGTCCATTGGAATTTCGAATCCTTTTTCAACAATCTTTCCATAGGTGCTGTGATCTTTGCATAACCTTTGATAAATTTTCTGTAGTACCCTGTATGTCCCAATGTAGTGCGCAATTGTTTGACTGAGTTGGGCGCAGGTAAATTAGCAATGAGGGAAACCTTCGCAGGATCCATCAGGAGTCCTTGTCTGCATACAATATGTCCCAACAAAATACCAAAAGGAGCACATAAGATACATTTTTTCAAGTTAAGGGAAATCTGATACTCTCTACATTTTTCTAACATCATGCACAGATTCCCTATATGGTTCTTTAGTAAACCAAACATAGTCCAGTCATCAAAATAGACTTCTAGAAAGTTATGAATGAATTCTTTAAATACAGCAACAACGACTCGAGAGAATATAGCAGGAGTGTTTTTAAGACCAAAGGGCATTACCGTATACTGGAATGAGCCCCATTCAGTCGCAAAAGTCGTCTTATGGCGGTCGTCTGGATGGATTCTGATCTGATGGTATCCCGAAAAGCCATCAGTGAAGGAGTAAGCCTCTTGTCCTCCAACATTATCAAGCACTTCGTCTGTAAAGGGAGTAGGAAATGGATCATGCGCTGATGCGTCATTCAGCTTGCGCAAATCCACACAGATTCT
The DNA here is from genome assembly GCA_027924585.1 of Larix kaempferi. Classification (NCBI taxonomy): domain Eukaryota; kingdom Viridiplantae; phylum Streptophyta; class Pinopsida; order Pinales; family Pinaceae; genus Larix; species Larix kaempferi. The sequence continues at coordinate 7,306,077 of BSBM01000005.1, read as the reverse complement.
TATTTCACCTTTTGTCTTCTTCTCTTGTACCACCATAGGACTAATCCAATCACTTTCCTCTACTGGCTCAATGATACCTGCTGCGAGCATTTTATCAATTTCTTCTCTAACCTTTTCTTTATATCGCGGATTCAACCTATATGGGCATTGTTTTACTGGCTTGGCGTCTACTTTCAGAGGAATGCGCATCACTCCTAAATCTCCTAGGATGCCTTTAATTTCTGTGAACTTAGTAGGAAAGATATCCTGGTAGTCACGTAATAAATCTGAAATATGCCCAACAGTTTCATCATCCCAATAATCTCCTATAGAAGCAAACTTGGGTTCGGCTTCTGTACCAATGTTAATCTTTCTCAGCTTGATGTGTTCTGTAATGGCAGGGATATCAAGCTGAGGACCTTCAACGTTGCGCGTCCCTTCTGATTCTGGAATATTGATGTTGCGAGGATCATCTTCCTCTTCTCCAGCGGTGAAATTATAGCATTCCAGGGCATGTTCTATCTGGACATCCCAATCTGGTTGGGAATATTCTGGTAATGGACATTGTTCAAATACCTTCTTTTTAATACATTTTAGAGCGTGAGCGATGCTCAGATGTTCTGACTCAAAGCTGAAGGTAAGTTGAAAACTTTCTATCATAAGAGGCCAAGTGATAGTACCTCTGCGCAATTCTGTTTCAGTGTACCAGTTCCTTGGGACTGTATCCAACGTGTGGATGAATAGGTGAACCCACTCATCTTCTGGAATATCTGACCATTGCTGAATACATGCTTCAACGTGTGACCTGGGGTCACTCTGTCCATTATATTTGTGTGACACTTCCGCTGTAGTTCCCCGAAATTTGCGCAGTATCAATCTGCGACAGTCTTGCCATGTGTGAATATTCTCTTTATGTGCACCCCACCATCTTGCGGGTGTAGCGCGCAATGCTACATGCAATGCTTGTATGCACTGCTCCTCTGGAATCTGTTGTTCATATGTATGTATGAATTTACTTACTTCAGTTAAACCATCACAAATTGGAGTTTCAGTCAATTCTGTGCCAATCCATCGAATGGATTTAGTCATCATGGCGCAACGCCTCGCAGAAACCTCATGTAAACGATTCTGCCAGTTTTCCAATCCTGCGTCTGAGTCTAATGTGAACGAGCTATCGCATCGCCAGCTGATATGGCCATTTGCTGTGGGATTGACATAGTCACTCTAACTAGCAGTCATCTGATACAAACTTTCCATGTGGCGTGCTTCTTCTTCTGCTCGAATGGGTTCTATATACCTTGGTCCTTGAATAGGATCAAGCGGTGCAATGACCCTAATTTGGTCATCCTCAAAGGTCATTTGTCTTTTCTTCAAATTAATGACAGCCAAATTATCGAATGCCCAGTCTATGCCTAAAAGTGTTGGGTAAGGTCTACTGTCATCCAGAATTTTGATTACTTCAAATTCTGCAGAACTTCTTACTCCCTCGATATCAATAGGTACATTGGGTAATCTGCCCAATGGAGAGACTCGTTGCTGATTCGCGAGTCTTAGATGGATAGGAGATCTTGTAAGCTGAGGGCTACCCATCTGTTCCCATGTCTGCATGGTGAGAACATTAACTTCTGAGCCCAATTCTAAAATGACTTCGTCCATTTCAAATGCTCCAATTTGCGCTGTGAGCCTCATCTCTTTTCCAGTTCTAGTATGACTTCCAATCTGGTGAACAGCGCGCTGCGGTGTGTTCGTTGAAGCAGATTGTTGACACTTATCTAATAGGTGTTGAAGTTCCATAGTTGCTTTTTCATTGCGCAACAACTTTAAGCAGTTTCTCAGGAAAGCATGGACACTGCCTAGTGCATCTTCATCATCAAGCCTTCCAGATGTAGTGGCTTGTTCCTGCACCAGGTTCTCTTGTCTTAGCACTTGCGATCTGGTATCATTATGCGAAATTGCGGCAGAACTTGAAGCTCTCAGATCTGAGAAATACTCTTGAGCTTGTTTAAATGCTTCTTTTTGCTTCTGCAGGTCAAGTGGGGCTGGTTTAATATTAGCGCGGCGCACCCATTGCGTCGCTTGCTTTCCAGTTCCCATCTCTGGCGCACCAGTGGTTGCTCCACTGCGTGTCACTATATTAACTGTAGGGTCTGGTTCTCTTTTTTCTGCTCCAATCAACTGAATATTCTGATTGACCTGTGGCGTCTTTGCTTGCATCTTAGCCATCAACTGAGGGCATTCTTCAATGATATGATCTTAAGATTTACAATATCTGCAGATGGTTGTAGGATTTTGGCAATCCCTTGCAAAATGACCTTGCACTCCACAATTATAACAAGTGATCTGTCCTCTTCCTCGACCAAAATTTGTTGCGCGTCCGCGGCCTCTATAATTTCCTCCTCGACCGTCGCGAGTTTGGTCATACTGTGGACCTGTTGTGGGTCCTTGTGCTTCTGACTGTACTCTATAAACATCATGTTTTCTTTCCATCATAAGATCATATGCTCTGCAATTGTTCTCATCATGGCCTACTGATTTACAGAAATTACAATATAGATTCTTTGGAGTTTGTACATATTTCTGAAGTAAGTGACATTCTTGTGGTCTATGACCTCTAGTTCTACAGATTTCACACCAAGGCCCCTGGGCCTGTGGTAAAGGGTTAGGTGCTCCAGTTGCAATATACTCTATGAAAACGGGACAATGGTCCTTTGAATGACCTTGCGCTTTACATTTTGTACACCAAATTTCTTCTTTAACTTCCTTGCCTTTCTTAATATCATGCACTTGCAAGGTTAAGTTTGCTAATTGGTTTTGCAACTGCGCAACATCGTTGCTTGTTCCAGCAATTGGTGAAGCTTCTAGTTTCATAACCATCTCTAGAGCTTGTTCCTGAGTAGTGAGATTCTATTGCATAAGAGGAAGTCTAATGTGTGGGAGCAGTGCAGCAATGAACCATTCCTTATGCCGCTGCGGTGCAAACTCAAAGCTTACTTGATCTATCAAGGCTTTGAACTTCTGGTCAAAGTCCCATACTGACTCTGTAGGTAACTGTTTTATGTCTTTGAGCTCTGTTATACACTGTGATTCTGATTTAGGTTTCTTGAATTCTCTAATCATAGCATTTCTTACATCAGCAAGCATCCTATTCTGTGCTGCTGAGTATTTCATGAACCAAGTTAAGGCTCTTTCTCTTAGTGTGGTTTCTAACTGAACCAGCTTAACAGCATCATCATTAATTTGCTTAATTGTCCAAATGGCTTCACATAGGAACCAGTGCTGCTCAGGGTCTTCTATCCATGTTCCTCTAAAAGTTGGTAGCTTCATGTCATCACCCATCCTTCTTGCGCTAGGTTGAGGTGGAGGTGCTGTAGCAGTGCCTCCGGGATGGTTAAACAAAGGTGGTACGGAGGTACTAGAAGTACCGTGCGGGCTACTAGAAGATGTTACTGCGGGGTTATATTGAGCTCTGTCTGGCTTTTGCGGTGTAAAGGGGTGATAAGGGATATGAACACTCCCTTGTCTCTCTATATGGCTTGCTCTAGGAACTTGACTATCTTCTGGGCTAGACTCAAAAGAATGCTGGTCAATGCCTACTTTATACCGTTTTCCACTACGAGTGCAACCAATAAGTTCAGGATCACTATTAGAATCTGCGGACATTACTTGTCTATGCTATTCATCGGAAGCTATGCATAGTTTTTCTTTTTCATACAGAAGCATTTTAATCCATAAGTTCAGAGAATTTAAGAACTTACCTCTGTGTGCTTGAAATAAACTCCTCTCAGCTTCATTGAAACTCTCTCTCATATCTACTGCAAACTCAGTGATGAACCCTTCCAGCAGACTGTTCAACCAAAAGTCTACTGCGCGGGACACAGAATTATCTACCCTCTTCAAAATACTGACTAGCTCAGGCGTCCAAGCGACTGGTCGATCAACATGCACAGTGGGTCTAGTATCTGCTAACTTAGCTATCCACACATGCAACTCAAGTGCAAATGTGACAAAGAAAATTTCGTGAAGGTCAGTATAAATATACTTCTACAACCAGTCTTCTGTCTGAAGCCTAGAGCTTCTATTTTCTCGTTCAACGAACTCTCTAGCCTTTAAATCAAACCAGTCTTGAATTTCTTTAGCTGTAGGATTCCAGTAACACATTTGTTGGCTGAGCACGTCTCAAGGCAACAGAAACAGTTGTTGGCTCGCTCTTTCTCTAGGTTGCGCATCAATCTCACGCGTCGCTAAAATAACAAGTCTCACAGTAACAAGTCATGAGGCAACGGAACCATTTGTTGGCTGCTTTTTGGACAGACCCGGGTTTTAATGAGGCGCAACAACAAAACCCCTTGGTGCACTGGCCCTCTCGGCAACGAGCTGCGTAGCAGCTCGAGGTCTCACCCGAAGTGGCTATGGGGGGGCTAAGGAATCAGATTTCCTTAACCTAGGTGATGCGGAGACTGCTATCTTTCTCTTGTCTTCCTTGATGATTCCTCGAAATGGACGTCTTACTCTTCTGCAGACTTCAGTGCAACAGCGCTGAAGCTCTCACTTCCATCCTAGCTGCGCGGTATCTCCGCTCCGGCGCACGAGGCGATTATCCACTGCGTCGATACTCTATGTATCGCTTCCTCTTTCAGGCCCAGCACAGTAATGCATTCCTCAATCGCCGCAGCGACAGCGTTCTACAGATTTCTTCGACACTTAACGATTATGACTCCACGGGGAGCTTCGAGAACTTAACATATTCATAAGGATAACGCAATGTTCATGTATACATAGATAGTGAACTAAAACATGCAATCACAACACAGTGTCATACACGAGAATTAGGTAATTCACCTCCACGGGGAAACCACGTCCACGGGAGTGTATCTTATATTAATCATAGAAGATGGGATTACACAATATGTTGCGCACACAGTTGCAGCCTTAGATCTTTCCAGGAAACTCCACGCACACAGCTGGGAGCCCTTCTCTTAGATCTAGTCTCTTCCTCTACAGAGATTTACAATTGTTCAGACGTCGACTCAGACTATCTGCAACTCAGGGATTAGCTTCACGGCTATCCAGTTCTAACTCTTGTCTTCTAACAACCCAATATAAGACTTACTAACTAGCTAGCTTATCTCAAACAGCTAACCTACGTCTCAACATCTAATGGCTAGCTAACTAACGTATAACCTTTACAATTACACATATATATAGGTGGCCATGACGGTCGCACCCTTACAAAACTGTGGGCCTTTCCCAACAGTAATCCCCAAAAACCCTAACCACGGACATGGCTAGGTGTACTGTAGGCGTCGCTTGCAGTCACGTCGCCTGTTTCCTGCAGGTTCCGTGAATTCTGGTGTATATTGCGGGTATGGGCGCCACTTCATCGTTCACTGCTCCTTGTCCTTCGTCTTCAATGCTTTGGTCCGTTGCTCTTCCTTGATCAGAGCAACCATAACTTCTGTACTTGGCCTTAATGAGGGTAGCTGAGCCCTCTACTCCGTCGCTTCATTTATTGTGGTAGCTGAGCTCTCTACTCGGCCACATTCATTCTCCTTTGACGTGTGCGCGCGATCTTCGCGAATTCCGGTCCATAATCTGCGCTGAGCTCCTCCATCTAGCACCATACTGCGCACCGTTTACTTCTGCCCAAAAATTGGGGCTTATTCAAAATTAGCACTTTCCCTTCAACACTTGTGCTTTTTCCTCAAAATTCGCAGCTTTACCATAGCTGCATCCTAGGCTCCAACAGATGATATAAAATATACCAAAAACGGAGAGCAGCCGAAGTGGCATGCAAACCGAGGCGACGAGTGGTGTCTAAAAAATGCTAAAAAAAAGAAGTGGAAAAACTAAGAGAACAAGTTGACCATCATGATGGTCACGTCATGCTAATTCCAGTGGTGGAAACGGTTCAAAAAATGGACTCCGTATGGGTTCAGAATGGCCAAAACAAGAAAATGTAAATGGACTATAAATTGTGAGTGGGTCCAACATGACAAGTGTCATTTGTAGTTGTTGACTTAAAGTAGTGATCAAAGTTGACCAGAGCTGAGTTGGTGTTTCTGGACGATCCGACCGACTGTTTTCAGATCCGGGAGTTATAGGTATTCCGACAAACTCATACCTGCATTTTCATTGGATTCGGGGGGGTAGTGGGTCCCAGGGGAGTATTTGTACGGTCCATGTGGGGTGGACCGCGGGTTTGTGGGATGGAACCGCGGGTTCCAGGGTGGATCACACGGCTGGGGACCATGAGTTTTGGGTCAGAATACACGGCTTGGTACCACTCGTTCCGAGGCTGAACACGCAGTTCAGTATCGTGAGTTCGGCCCCTATAGGCGCAGTTTGGGACCACAACTGTAGCCCTGATAGCCGCGGTCGGAAACAGCGGCAAGGGGCCCTAAAGCTGCGATTGGGATCGAGCTGTTAGGGTTCCCCGGGGGGGGCAAGGTTACTTCTTTGACATGAGTCTAATGAGTTTGCCTTGTGTGATTGACAGGATGCTGCTACAGGTGTTGTGGCGAGAGCGGGAGGTCCCGGATGAGATAGTGGAGGTCATTCGGAGGGATCTCCATGTGCGGTCGACGCTGGGATTGTGCAGACTTCTGAAGTTCGCACAGGTACCTATGATGTGATCAGCAGCGCTGCTGCTGAACCGGCTAGTGAGCTTTTGGGAGCTGGACATTCAGGCATTTAGGGTGCAGGGGGAGAGGGTGGATCTCACTGTTGGAGATGTCTATTTCCTGACGGGGTTTCCCTGTCTGGGTAGGGTAGCGGATACGCAGTCACGAGTATCCACGGATGTAGATATGGAGGATATGCTAGAGCGGTACTGTGTTCTAGAGGCGAGGGTGCATAGGAATGCACTCCGGGTGGTGGACCTTCAGGAGCCAGCAGTACAGGCTATTGCGGCGTGCGTGGTGCGAGTTTTGGGGTCCCAGTCACCTGAGAAGGTGTCTGGGGGCCAGATGCAGCTAGTGGAGCAGGTACTAGATGGTGTCTATTATGCGTGGGGCCAGATGTTCCTCACTTGTGTGCAGCGGAAGCTGACATCGGTGAAGGAATCTGACAAGGGATTCTGTTATGGATCCTTTTTATGTGCTTTCTTCATGGAGCGGGTGCCTACACTATGGCCGCGGGTGCCGATCAGGCAGGAGGACTGAGGGAGCCGCGCATGGTGCAGTGGGGAGAGATGATGCGCCGCCGGGGCGGCGGTGAGGTGGATAGATACTTCACTCATGAGCTGTACCTGCAGTGGCTTCAGATGCCGCTGACACTGGATGCCTTTCCATACAGAGATATGGACTACACCGGGGATCCAGAGGCACCACAGGCACCAGGACAGGCATGGGGACCAGATGGTACGTATGGATTCTATTGCATGTTATGGATGTCAAGATTTGTGTATGATAGGTTTTTTGATATACTGTTGCTGACTGATGTGTGATCTACAAATGTTGGCCTGAGACCAACACCAGGACATGTAGCGCACAGGGGGCATGTGGAGGTACCATCCCTGCCATGCCGAGGGGACTCTAGAGTCCATACGGATGCTTCTAGACCGGTTGCTGGTTGGAGTGACCGATGACGGGTGGCGGGATGTGGATCCCGAGGTGATCCAGGATTGTCTGAGGGCGCCACGGGAGTTCCGGTCGATTGCGATCCGGGTGGATATCTTGGCGGATAGGGGTTGGGCACAAGAGCCCGGAGGGGATGAGGAGCTGCCGGAGGAGGAGCGAGGTGAGGACTCGGAGGCAGCTGATGCAAGCAGTGATGCAGGGTATGACTCTCATTAGGGAGTGCAGGGGACTCCCCCTGATTTTGTAGCTATGGCATGTATTCTATGAGGCGTAGGGATGTATAGATATTTTTTGTATAGCTGAGTACGGGAGTACTCAGAACATGTGTAGCATATTGACATTCATTTTTTGATATATGTATATGCACATGGATGCACCTTTTTGCAATGATGATTTAGTGTACGCACGTGGATGCGCTTATGGTTTGTTATATGTTTGTACTGCACGTGGATGCAAGTAGTGTAGGATGATGGGCACATGGATGCCCCTTATGTATTGTATGTGATGTATTGCACATGGATGCAACATTATGTATGTAGGATTAGGCACGTGGATGCCCCTGTATAGTAATGTGGTTTTATTGGTATTGCACATGGATGCAAATGTTTATGTGATGATAGGCACGTGGATGCCCCTTGCAATATTTTTGGGTTTTTATATATTTTTGATGAGATGTTATGGGATGATGATGCATGATGGAGGTTTTACATGGTGTGATTGATATGCCAATCTAGAATGTTATTAGCCATTTGATCTGCGACACTATTTTGAGCTCGTGGGACATGAGTGAATGTTATGGATTCAAATTGTCGGCTGAGTTGTTTTGTGTGCAGGAATTTTCTAAAGAGGCAGGGATCACGCACCTGATAGCAGTTGTTGAGCTGGGAGACAAGTAGCTGGGATTCAAGGAACACATGAAGGTGACAGATGCCCATCTGGAGGGCAGCAGTCAGGAGACCGGTCACAGCATCATACTCCGCCTAGTTATTGGTAGCAGCGCCTATACACATACCGTCAAGGTGAATCAACTCATGTGAAGGGGAATATAAGACCCACGCTGCAGAAGCCAAGTTGGGAGACCAGCAGCTCGCTCCATCGACGAAGCCAATGTAATGAGGTGGAAGATGGTCCATCTGTGAGCATGCAAAAATGATGAATGTAAGATTGTGGTAAAAAAGGTGAAAAACAAAAAGAGAGCAAACTGTACAATACGGACCAATGGGGCTGCGGGTTATTTAGGGATAAAAGCATTTAAGATACAACCCATTACGAGGGTTTCACAAAGGGTGACCTTCTAGTCAGTTAAAATGTATGCCCCATTGCCGAGGCAGGTCTGCACGATGTAAGGGCCTTGCCACATGGATTCAAACTTTCCTTTACCAGTTTTGTCGTGGGCTTGGTCATAGGCGAGGACGAGGTCCCCTTCATGGAAAGTTCGAGGGTGTACATGTTTATTGTAACCAGCTTTGGAGCGGTTCTTTGCGGCTTCAATGGTATGGAGAGTGGCACGACGGTCTTCATCAGCTTGTTCAAGTGATAGCAGACATTGCTCGAGGGGGGAGGTGTCTGGGAGAAGCTCGACGACGATGTGTAAGGCAGGTATCTGACACTCGATGGGGAGAAGAGACTCTACACCGTGAACTAAATGAAACGGGGTAAAACCGGTGGCGGTCTTGGTGGATGTACAGTAAGCCCATAAGGCAGGGAACAACATGTGGTGCCAATTGGACTTATGCCAGTCAACAGTGCGTTGGAGAATGGTTTTTAAGATTTTGTTAATGGCCTCTACATGGTCGTTCCCTTGGGGGTAGTAACCAGAGGAATAATGATGTTGGAACTTTAGTAGCGTGGATAACTCACACCAAATGGAATCTTCGAAGTGTGAACCATGGTCTGAGACCAACTATTTGGGAACCCCGAATCGAGTGATAACATGGTTAAAAAAGAAACGGGCAACGGTGTCAGCGGTACAATTGAAGGTGGGCATGGCTTCCCCCCATTTGGTGAAGTAATCGACGGTGACAATGATGTACTTATGGCCATTGGCAGATGGGGGTTTACATTCCATGAAGTCGATGGCCCACTTACAAAAGAGACCAATGGTGATGACTGGGTGTACGGAGCGGGTGGCATCCGGACCTTGGGGGCAAAAAGTTGGCAATTATGACAATGTTTGACTGCGGTGATGCAGTCGGTAAAGAGTGTGGGCCAGAAGTATCCGGCGTGGATGACCTTTTGGGCGGTGGCCATCCCAGAGAAATGGCCGCCGCAGGCACCGCTATGACAATCATTGAGGACGTGTTCAGCTTCCTCGTGTGTAAGGCAACGACGGAGAATCGTGTCAACCCCTCACCGGTAAAGGACATCGCCTAAGAGGAGATATCGAGAGGCCTGGTGACGGATACAGCGGCGTCCATCACGACTGATGTTGGGTCTGAAATTCTGCGTGCGAAGGTATAGCAAAATATCACTGTACCATGGGTCATCAGACGAGATGGTGAACAAGTGATTGTCGGGTAACCCATCGGAGATTTGTGGGGACGACAAAAAAGGAGGGGAGATCAGTGATGAGCTGGGAAAGCGCGAGGGCTTTAGTGCTCTTAGGGGTTCTGAATGTGAGGTCATATTCCTGGAGAATAATGACCCATTTAGCAATGCGACCTTGCAGGAGCCGCTGACTTAAGAGATAGACCATGGGGTTGGAGTCAGCAACAAATGTGGTATGACTGAGCAAAATGTAGTGTCGCAACTTTTGGACGAAAAAGACCACAGCAAGGTCGAGTCGTTCCTCATATGGGTAACGTAGGGGTGGTCCAGACAAGGTCTGGCTGACGTAGTAAATGACATGCTCCTGGCGAGCGGCGTCTTCTTGAACTAGGACTCCGTACACGGCATGTTCGGATGTCGAGACGTAAAGGATGAAGTCTTGTGAGAAATCCGGAGGGGAGATCAAAGGCGCTTGTGTGAGAGATTTCTTGAGGGCTTCGAATGCAGCTTCTGCTTGCCCATCCCAAACAAAGGGCATGTGGGTACGAAGCAAGCATAGGAAACCATGAATGGTGGTGGCATAATCGGGAACGAAGCGATGAAGGAAATTGGATCGCCCCTGTAGACTCTGGAGCTGCCGGAGCGTGCGAGGAGAGGGGAGGTCTAAGATGGCTTGGACTTTTAGGGGATCAACAATAATTCGTTTCTAGGAAACAATGAAACCCAACAACTGGCTTGTTGGAACGCAAAAGACACACTTGTGTGGGTTCAAGCGGATTTGATATTTGCGACAACGCAGGAAAACTTGCCGGAGGTCGTTAAGGTGGTCTGATCGTTTCCGGGAACGAGCTGTAAGGTCGTCAAGATAGACTAGCAGGATATGGACCAAGTCGTGAAAATAGTAGGTCATGGCCCGCTAGAAGGTGGCACCAACATTTTTTAGGCCAAAAGGCATGACACGATAGGAAAAGGTGCCCCATGGGGTGGTAAAGGAAGTCTTGTACTGATCCTCCTTACGGATCTGAATCTGGTTGTATCCGAAAAAATCATCCATGAAAGATAGGACTTCATGCCCTACACACGCATCAATGAGTTGGTCAATAAATGGTGTGGGGAAGTTGTCGTTGGGACAGGCACGGTTTAAATCGTGGAAGTCAGTACATACTCTAATGGTGCCTTGTTTTTTGTTAACAGGAATGGGGTTTGAAACCCAGGTAGTATATGCAATAGGATAAATGAATCCTACTTTGCGAAGTTTCTCAACCTATGCTTTAATAGCAGGGAGCTTGGAAGGATGAATGGGGCGCTGTTTCTGGCGAACGGGGGGTACATCTGGCCATGTGTCAATGTGGTGCTCTATAATAGCGGGGTCAAGACCAGGAATTTTGGTATAGGACCAGGCAAAGACATAACAGAACTCTTGGAAACGTTTTTGTACTCTCCAATCTCATACTCATTACAGGATGCTCCTAGAGTAATGATTTCAAGAGCACAAGGTGGGTCTGAGATATCTATGTGGATGATGGGTGAGATGTTGGCCATGTTACCTTCCTCAAAGGCCTCAGGAGCAAGAATGGGATCCTTAAACCAGTCGACTTTGGTGGGAAGGAAATCTTTGGACTCAACCGCGAATTGGGTAGCTGTGGTGGAGGAGGATTCTTCGGGGAGGAAATAGGAACAATGGTGCATGTCATCCCAGGGATAATCCGGGGTAGTGAGAGCCTCTAGAATCTCCTCATCATTACGAAAACATTGAGTTTTAAAATTGGTTGACGAGGGAGTGGTAGTCGAAGAGATCATATAAATGGTGTTAATCTCGCCGGATGGGGATGATACTGGGGGGTGGATCTCCTCAATTGTGGGGGGTGCCGTCTCAAGGTCCAAATTATTCATCTCGTAGAGAGATGCTCTGTAATATGGGAGATCAGGACAGTGATGTGAGTAATGGCCGTAAACACCACATATTGCACAAGGGTGGTTGGTACGCAGTGATTTATCACGAGGCTTAGGGGTTGGATCAAGTTTGACAACTGGGATGTTGGGGTCGTCATCAAGCATTTGCATGTGTTCCTGTAATGCAGGTAATTGTGGACATTGATGAGTCGGATGGCCTAACTCATCACACAACGAGCATTTGGGGGGAGCACGAAACACGGGGGGGGGGGGGGGGGGGGGTTTAACTGCCTTGGGAGGGGGTACAGCAGTTTATGGTTGTGGGCCTCTGCCCCCAGTGGGCTTGATAAGACGAGGGGGATTCATAGATGACGAAGGGGTAGTGACACCGGGAGGTGGTTGACTAGTAGTGACAATGGGTTGCACCGGTTGAAGGATGACATTTGGTGTCGGCGGGGGAACAGGAGGCGAAATATACCACACGGGTAATCCTAAGGTTAGCCCGGGGAGGCTGAGGGTAGCCATAACCGGGGTGCTTACTACTCTCGAGGGAGGGAATAGGAAGGGGATTGTGTGGGTGGGTGTAACACCAATGTGACTAGGTACCAATGGTGGTTTGGGTAACAAGGGCGGTTGATTGTTGGGTGTTTGTGTATTGTGGGAAAGGGTACATAGGTCAGATACTTTGGGCGCAGGTGACGGGGGAGGAATGGATTGGAATGTGGAGGTCATCGGCGTATCTGAGTAAACTCTGGGTCCCACGGAGGAAACAAACGAGGTAGTGGCACCACGAACGGGTTGTTCAACCATGCGGAGAACATTTTCGGGTGTAGCGGGGGCATTTGGATCGTAATAGGTGAGTTGGTCGACCTTGACCACACGCCCGTCATGGGGGAACATCATGGTATGAAAGACGGAAGAGGCAACCACTCGCATGGCATACATGTAGCTGTGGCCAAGTAATAAGTTATAATCAAGTTGGGCATTGATGACCTCTATATCAATGAGCACGGTTTTACCAGCCAACTGGATGGGGACATTAGCTAAGAGACCTTGGGGTTGAGCCGAACGGCCGTCGTAGGCTCACAACGCAGTGGTGGACTGCTAGAGGGTAGGGGATCCCAACTTATTCCAAACAAATGTGGACATGACGCATGTAGAGGCACCTTCATCGATAATGCACCGATGGATGACAAGATTCCGAACGAAAACAAAAACTTGGAACGCTAAAGTGGAAGGCAGGCGTGGTTTGGACTGGTCCAAATCGAAGGCCATCAGTTGTGAATCATTTGGGTCAATAGCACCAATGGCGGAGAGTAAAGTCTTGCACTGTGAAGGACAGTTTTTTAAGACTTCTAACGCAGACATGGCTGTGGGAGATTGGGCTAAGTCATCTACAATGTTCTAATTTGACGCAGCGCGAACATTGGGGTTATTGTTGATACGACGAAGTGGGAAACGAGGTGCTTTAGAGGCGCCATCGAGTGGAGCCGGAGGTATATGTAACGTCTGATCAGTGGGATGAGCGTTAGTGTTTTTGTCGGCGGGAGAGGCTTCAGGCGTGGAGCCATATTGGTTCCGACGGGTTTGGAGGTTGACATTAGCGGATGACATCATCAACAAGTGGTGGGTACCTGAATCTAACATGGGTTGATCAAGAGCGGCATAAGTGATCTGTTGTTGTGGTGGCGCGTTTCCTTGAGGGGGAGCCAACGTCTGACTGTTCACTATGCCTTGGGTTGGTAAGGGGTTTTGCAGCACCAAAGGTTGTTGCTAAGGGGGTGGGGGGTTGGGTGGTGCCTGAGGAGCCGCATGCCCTTGGCGATGGGCATCATCAGTCCAGAGTTTCTGAGCTCGCTCCAAATGTGGGCAAGCATGTGTGTAGTCGCAATAGACCCCACAAATAGAACAAGGGTGGTTTGTTCGCAAATTAGGGTTTTTAGCCTGCTTGGGTGGTCGATCAGGGTTCTGGTTGGCAGGGGCCGCGTTATTGTTGTTTGGGGGATTGGGAGGTTGACCGGCTTGGTCTGGAGGGGGGTTGTTCCCACGGTTACGGCCTTTGCCACAGTTTTGTTGGCCCTGTTGGCGCTGGTTGTTTTGGTTCTGCTGCGGATTCTGTTGGGCATGTACTTGCCCTTGGGCAGTAGGTGGGTTCTGGGGTTGTGCAGGTGCGGGAGTAGGCTGTGGTGGATAATAAGTAGGTGGAGACTGCGCAAGTGTTGAACCTTGGGGGGGTTGCTGATATGTTTGTGGAGCGCATTGTGGGTTTGCCACAGGGGATGCCTGTGGCGGGTAATAAGTGGGTTGGGCTTGAGAGGACACAGGAGCTGGTGCAGCCTGTGGGTGGTAATAGGGCTGAGGTGCGACCGGGGGGGCGTAAGCGGGGGACACATGACCAAAGCAATGAGGTGGACAGGAGGGTCCATGGGAATGATGGTGATGTGCCATAGGAGCATACGAATTGGTTGCTCCGGATTGAGATGTAGCCCGGGAAAGGTCGGGGCCATGGCTAGGACGTGCTATGGAAAAGGGTTGGGGATGCGAGGCAATACGGCCAATGATACCGTCTGCAACATGGGATGCCCCCGGCGCATCGTGTTGGGAGGAATCGCCACAAGGGGCGTCAGGTATGATGGTATATAGATAACCCGACTGGGCGTAAATGAGGTCAAATTGCTGGGCTTTGAGGATGGCCTCTTCTTCGGACTGGGGTCGTTCGGATGCCACATCCTTGGCAATGACAGGAAGTAGGGATTTTAGAAACCAATCTAAGAAGATACACTCGTCTAACTTGATTTTACAGAGGCTGCGGCATCGACGCCACTCATGAATGTGGTCAGTGATGTGGGTAGCCGTGTTCTGTCTGCAAGACAGTAGGATCTCAACTCCCGCGTCATAGCGGACAGGTAACTAAAAGAATTGCAGGAAGGTCGAGGCAAGGGAAGTAAAGGTGGCATGGGTCCCATGGGATTGCTCGAAGTACCACTTAGCTGCAGAGCTAGTGAGGGTGCGCTGTAAAAGACGGAGGCAGACAAAGTCGTCCACTATGGAGTTGGAGGAACATCATAGATGGAAGGACATAATATGGTTCTAGGGGTCCTCACCTGCCTTGCCCTCAAACTTAGGGATATCGGAGGGGAGCTTGGTGGGCATGTGAGGCCATGCAAGGTCATGTCTGATGGGATCGTTAGTCAGTCTAGCTAGGTTAGGAAGGTTGAGACTAGCCATGAATGGAAAACTAGTAGAAGGATGTGACATACGAGTGGGTGTGACCATGTTGGGGCCAATGCCCCTAAGTGGATGGGTTGAGTTCGGGACGTTGCCCCCAAGTGGAGGAACGAAAGTGGTATGGGACGGTCCTGCACTGCCAAGGTCAGTGTGAGTCACTGATGGAGTGGAAATGGGTACGCCAGCTACTGGAATGGATGCAGTGATCGGAATGGTAGATGAGGGCCCTATTGAGGGCATGCCCAAAGCAAGTGTGGTAGCTGGTGTGGTGGTGGATGCTCCACCAATGGTCCCTACAAAGAAAGGGGTGGAAGTCACGCCAGCCATGGGGCTGGTTGGTACAGTGTAAATGGGGTTCTCAGACTCTGTCTCAGAATCAAAGGTAAAATAAGGGGCGTCTAGCTCGGGTGACGGAGTTCTAAGCCACTGACGAGTGGAGTCAAGTGACAAGGCTTGAGATCTATGATGAGTGGTATCAAGTGATGAAGATCTATGTCTATGACGAATGGTTTCAAGTGAACCGTGTTGTGGGGGCTCGCCCCGGAGACGCCGAGAATGTCTCGGGGACTCAATGGTGACAGATGGTGTCAAATATCTGGGGGTTGTGTTGAGTGAAAAAGCAGCTCAAAAACCCTAATGCAACCGAGTGTGCAGAAGGAGAGCTCAAAACATATGGCACTCAGGCCAACAACCAACTCAAAACACCTACTGTAACAGCTATGCTACAATAAGTGGAGTATCAACAGAAATGGTCAGAATACCAACAAGCAGCAGGTTTCCTAAAAAATAAAAATAGTGGACTCGCTAGACCAAAAGGAGGTAAGGGAGCATGCAAACACCTAGCTAAATAGTATTCTGACTTAACTAGACATATCCTCTGCAAAGTGATGAAATCCAAGTCAGACAATATGGATAGTAGATCCAAGTGGCTAAAGATATCCCCCTACCGGGAGGGACACCGGGTAGTCAATCCTAGAAGAAAGGCAACTAAGATACCCCGTTCATGACACGTCCAGAAAAGGTGAATTTGCCGTTTGGTCCTATCACCGCGGTATCCCCATACAGGGATACCTCAAGAACTGCGAAAGGTAGCCTTTGGTTACTGAATGGATTGCGGTATTCCACTCAGGCCTCCGGAACCAGTCTGGCGACTTCAACCCTCCTAGGGGAGAGGCCCTCTGATAAACTGGTTGTGACCGTGCCAAAAAATACTAGGGAATTTTGGTTCCCTAATGGACAACATCTATGTCTCAAGTGTAAGCAACCGAGGGGTGTTATTTGGATGCCTATCCCCCCGATCCTACCTAACTACAAAAATTCTTATGTGTTCCCCAAGTGGGGTTAGAATGTTGGTTGTGTTAAGTAGTTTTTTAAAGCTCACTTGAATTAGGTGACAGAGTCTGTGCGTGCGAGATGACGAACCCAAATAAAAAGTGCCACGGGGTGGGCAACTTGCTAACTAAAAATAACAATACTGAATTTAAACTTTGAAATGCAAAATTTTCTCTTTTTCAATTAAAATGCTGAAATTTAAAAAATATTCTGTAAATGGAACAGAAAGAAGACTGCAGAAAAGGCTGTAGGGAAGGATGGCTGCAGGTAGGACAGATGGCTGTGCAAGTGCAGAAAATATTGCAGCAAAGTGCTGGGTTCAAAACAGGAAAAAAATGCAGAGAACAGACCGTAGGTCTGTGGCAAATCTGGGCGGTCAGACCGTGGGAAACAGCTCAATAGTCGTGGACAGGTTGCGGGATTTTGGCCAAAAGATGCAGTCGGACTGCGGGAAAAAGGTCGAAAGCCGCAGGCGGGTTGCAAGAAAATGGCTGAAAGCCGTAGGCGGGACGCGGGAAAAAGGCCGACAGGCGCAGGCGGGTTGCAGGAAAATGGCTGAAGGCTGCATTTGGGACGTGGGAAAAAGGCCGACAGGCGCAGGCGGGTTGCAGGAAAATGGCTGAAAGCCGCAGTCGAGACGCGTGAAAAGGGTTAACAGCAGCAGTCGGATCACCCCGAACAAGCTAATAGCTGCGGTCAGATCGCAGGTAATAGACTAAAAACGGCCGTCAGGTCGCGGGAAACAGTCTAAGAGCAGCGGTCAGATCGTAGGTAAAGGCCTGAAAGAGCGGTCGGAATGCAACTGTAGGGAGTAAAAGATGTGGTTTACGGCAGCCGAAAGGGACAGCCGAACAGAAAAATATTGCAGAAAATTAAAAATATGTAAAACTTTAAAAATGATAACCAGAAATTCAAAGGAACACAAGGGGAGTCACCAAAACTGTAGCTAGGGTTTTCACCCTAGCTTGTGCAAATGAGCACCTACTAAGGAGAAAGGACTCCTTAGTAGCAGTTCAATAAAAAGTAAATTGAAGTAAGAAAACAATATGAATTCTAAACTAGCATGAGCATTAATAAACATAACAAAACATGGAAATATGGTGAAGATCTTTCTTTTTTGTATTAAAATTTTACCTCAGGTGTAGAGGTTGGTGAAGTTCTTGCAATAGTCCAAGAGGGTTCCTCCAAACTCTAGCTTTGCTCCTTCTCTTTCTCCAAAGGGTTGGAAATGGGCCAAAAGGGGCACTCAAGGGTGAAAGTAGCTCAAGGGTGAGCTAGGGTTTCAAGAGTGATTTTGGTAGAGTAAGGGTGTATTTGACTGTGGATATGAAATGAGGGGTCTCCATCACCTATTTATAGGTTTTTAGTGGTGGAGTGTTGGCCCATGGTTTTGGGAACCATATGGTTTAGGTCAGTTGTATAGGGTTTTTTCCTCCTTTTTCCCTCTTTTTTCTCTTTTTTTATATTTTATATTCCCTTTTTAGAGGGTTTTTGCTATTTTGGAGGAATTTTGAATATTTTTTGGGGGAAAAGGGGTTTTTTAGCCTTTTGGAGGCTTTTTAATGGGATTTCAAGGTTTTGAAGACAAATATGGTAGGAAATATGGACAAATGAGTCATGTAATGGGGTAGATGAGGTAGTGAGCACTTTTTGGGTGTTAACACTATGGCTTACTGACTATGGTTTACTGACCAAAACAATGTCCAACAATGATTCCAGATTTCTTGGCACTTTTTGGAAAACACTCTGGAAATAGCTTGACACACAACTATCTATGTCGACCATGTTCCATCCTTAGACCAATGGACAGACGAAAGTTGTGAATTGCATGGTGGTACAGTTGCTCTGCATGTACAACCACAAGCATCGTAGAACATGGGTGTTACACCTAAAATCCTACCATCATGTGATTCAGTGTATACACCCTTGAAGTTCCATTGGCTAAGTCATTTACCTGGGAAGGACACCACTGCTTTTATGCTAGGTTCTGAGTGGTCGTTGCAGGCTGCACTCATGCAACCTGCGACGTCGCACCTTGCTCCATTGCAGGGTGCGACGAAGTCAGTTAATGGGAAAAAATAGCTTCTTCGAGCTCATTCTCGAAGGTTGCTGACTTGGATCCTTATCCCTGGCCTATTGGGAGATTTGGCATTCGGTTCCTAAGCTCTAGGGAGGATCCCCTATCTCTTTCCTACCATATCCCAACCTATCCTATCCACTTAGCCCTATATAAGTGAGGCCTTACCCCTCTCCAAAAGGAGGAAGTCTATGGTACTCTTATGCTAGTGAAATTAGGCTTAATATATTTAGCACTCTAGCGTGGGAGACATCCACTTCTCTCTAGGAGCTTTGGCATGGCTTGTCGGAAGGAGCTCGCAATGTTAAGGAAATGGTTGTAATCCTCTTTTCTATTGTACTCTCCAATTTTCAATACAGTTAATACAATTGCTTTCCATAAATGTTATCGCATTGATGATGTTTAGATTTTTCCTCCTTAACTGTTAACATATATCTATCATATGAAATGTATGCTTTCACTATTCTTGGTCTGTTATATGTTCAATAGGGTCTAGTTGCTTAAGATCTGGCAGCGCTGGAGCATTGGATCAATGAAGGAGAAAGGGATCTGCAAATCTAAGGTAAATAATCTACTCTTTCATTTGCACTTCTATTTGATCCAGGAAAGTATTTTGTGTTATGTCCTATTTTTTCTAGACTTACGTTAAGCTAGGGAGATTAGGCCTTGAGTCCACTCTCGGTAGATTGTCCATCGAACAAATATGGAGACCATACTAGGGAGAACATTGCGTTATAGTTGTCGATTTGAATGTTGTTTTTCAGTTGATTTCTTGCCAAGCCATATCATTTTGTCATTTCCTTCTTGAAGTGGAATCCACCATCATATATTCGCTTTGAAGACTCCGATTAACTTCCATTGAGTGTGTTCTTCTCATTTGGAGACCCTTTTATGCTCACCATCTGGAGAATTGGTTCATTTTTGAACTCAGATCTCGCCTGTCGCACCTGGTTAGTATACACAGAGCGACACTGTGTGTTTCTTGATCTCTGTTCTTTTCCTGTTAGTCTGTCGTTACAACCCTTCCATTGGTCTACTGCGACACCGTCGCAATCCCCGCATTGGTGAACTACGACGTTGCACTGTGTATAAGCACAGAGTGTGCCGATCTAACATTTTTTCCATACAGGCATGCCCTCTCAAGTTTTGTATTGAGTTTGGTTTGTGTGCAGACTCCCTTTGTACTGTATGATCTAGTCAGAGATCCCTTTTTGCTATATGAGATTGAGTTGTTTGTTTTTGTTGGAGTTGTTTTGGGTTCCATCTTGGATGATTTGTTTGGTTTTGTTGGATTTGTTTTGGGTTCCATCTTGGACAAGCTTGAGACTTGGTAGTGGCGGATACTTTTGTCTCCCCCACCCGCATCCACTCACCCTTGCATTCCCTCCTCTCCTTCCCATATCCGATCATTGTATTGGATCGGTTTCCAGACCTCACTTGCATTCCTTTTGTGAGTCTTGTTTTCTTTTAGTCTTGCTTGTTGCTGATTGATTTTGAGTGTTTATGTATGTTTAATCTATTGAGTGCTTGCTTGCTTTTGAGATTTTCTGAGTTATTATAGTGCTGTAAGTCATCTTCTCAGTTCAGTGTTCATGTTTAAAAGCATAGTTGTTGTCAAATTGTCATTTTCATGCACTCATTGAAAGATAAAAAATACTTTATTTCCAATACTTTTCAAGCTCATTTGAAGAATTGCATAAGCATTGGAATGTCTCATTCATAGATCTTTTGTAAAAGTTGAAAGAAGATTGCATGGTTTGTATTTTTCATGAATTATGAGTTGCTCATCTTCTTGAAAAAATTGAATATTGATCAAGTTTTGCAAAAGTAATTCCGTGCTTTGGAAATTGCATTGTATCTTTTGATTCTTATGCTTTTAGGCCATCATAGTGAAAGTGAAAAGTTTGCATGCCTTACTTAGAAATTCTCTCTTTTCATTACCTAGCATCATCTTCATTTTGAAAAGACAAAAGAAAAAGAAAAAACATGCTTTGATTTGGCTTAGTAGTGTTGTGAAATTTTTTTGTGTTTCGTTGAAAAAGAAAAAGAATACTTCATAGTCAATTTTTGGTAGATTTGGGATTGTATTATATTGCATTGCTTTGGTTAAGTTGTTGGAAAGAAAAGAAAAAATTTCCCCTTCCCATATATAAAGTTCATTGAAAGAAAAGCAGATTTTTGCATGTAGTTAGGGTCTACATTATGTTTACGATTATGTACTCACCTCATGCATTCACCTAACCGTCCAGATAAAATTAACGGTACAACTAGGGTAAAATATTTAGAAACTTGTGTGTAAGTTAGAGATGTGTTCCGGCGTCATTAAGCGTGACAGCTGTCGTTATTTTCCAGCACAGTATCCCAGGGGTATTGTAGTCTTCCACGTACTTATCGGTATATCGAGCTCCTTCACGTACCCACCAAGTCACTTTGCTTACTTGGCGTATATCGAAGGGTGTATCATGTACTCAGTAGTATATCGGAAGGTCTCTTTCCGAATGGTTGTGCATTAGACAACACCACTATGGATTTGAGCTCCCACGTGCCTTGCGTATATCGGGAGACACCCTTAGGATTCCTGAAACCAACTGAGTTAACCTTTTGGCCATCTTGGAGGAGAAATACACCGAGAACAACACTCGGGGAGATACTATGCACATACTATCCAGGTAATCGAGTATGCAGGCAAGGGTACGGGCCCAATCCTCCTTGTCGCGTTATATTGTTGGACGCTACGATATATCGCGAGTTGCGAAGCCTTGACAATCATGTGATGTTCCAGACCTTGAATCCACTCTTATAACATAAGTTTTCTTGTGTCCTTAGTTTTTGTAGGGTTTTGTCTGGTCTGTTTTTCTTTTAGTTTTCTCTTAGGAGAAACTTTTTGTTTCAGTCACTCTAGCTGACTTTCCTTGGAGAAGGTCTCACAGGATTCAAAATTTGCCACTCGAATATCCCCTTAATCAGGAGGTAATTTCGAAGGTAAGGATGGATCTGTTATCACATATATAGTAGCCGGGCTACCATACATTATTTTTCAGATTCCATAGCACATTTCAGCCAGTTCCTTTACTTTGAGATGATGAGATGAGCAGCTATCTATGGATCACTATCAAATTTTGGACAGCATATGTATTCCCTATGCCATGACTGAGTCTCAGGACACTCAGAGAGATGACCGATGTAGCCATTATACCATTAGTACAGATCAGTCAGTAGTGCCCAGAGTTATAGCAGCAGTTTCAGAGGATAGATGATGGTACAGGTAGATGAGCATTCAGGTATATGACTCAGCAGGTATATATTGTGTTATGGTTATATTGCTTTTATACTTATTCTTATAGCATGTCTTAGCACTTAGTGTCATGATCTGGCGATCATATAGATATGTGGACCTGGTTGATCCTATTATATATATATATATTATTGTCCCTACTTAGACTTAGAAGTTCATTATTCATACTCATTGGTATTACCCTCCTTAGGGAGAATAGAGGTGATCATTCCACCATACCTTGGCTTGCTAGTGTCGGCTCCATCATTCATTGTCTTCATCCATTCATTACCTACCTTTTAGTTTATCACCCTGACTTACTACTTGACTAGTGACATGGAAGATCTTTTCCCCACTGTAGCCTCTGTATTGGATGAGCTTCCCTGTTTATTGTGTCTCGGCTATGAGTTGGTGACAAAACTTGCCTATGGCGAGTTGGAGTTCCTTGTGAATTCCCCCTAGTCACTAAAGTTGTGTTGGCTAAACCTGAAACTTTTAGTGCTGCCATGAATACAAAATCTGGAAAAATGAAATGCTATATCTTGTATGAAAAGCCCATTCATGCAATGTGTTTCTAAACATACATGAATGAAAGGCATGCCAAATGAAAATGGCCATGAAAATAAAATGTTATTTCTTTTGGAAATGTAAATACCTAGGTAAACAAGCTGTCCATGACACACCTAGAA
The DNA here is from genome assembly GCA_027924585.1 of Larix kaempferi. Classification (NCBI taxonomy): domain Eukaryota; kingdom Viridiplantae; phylum Streptophyta; class Pinopsida; order Pinales; family Pinaceae; genus Larix; species Larix kaempferi. The sequence goes on along the minus strand of BSBM01000005.1, from coordinate 7,283,541 downwards.
GTGCTCAGGTAAACAAGTGCCTTAAAAACACACCTGCAACAGAAAGCCTAAAATAAATGTAAATCTATGCAATGTGTTTATAAACACACATAGATCAAGGCTATGGAAACTTCAGGCCCAGAAAGCAATGGAACTTAAATGCTATATCTAAACAATTGCTGGCCTTATTTGTATTATGGATTGTGCGCATCTGTTAATGGTGAATAAACCCTCTTTGAACAACTCATCCATTTGTGAGACACCGCCATTCCCTGTGTTGTTGCTCATTCAGTATATACTATGGTGTGTATTCCCTTTCCCTTTTCCAAAGTGTCACAAATTTAAGTCAGTCAAGTCATCCCTTAGCTTAGCCAGTTATTTTAGCCTTCACCCTTCACTAGCAAATTGATCACAGCTATGAAGTGAGTATGATCCTGAAAGTCTAACCTGAGTAATAATAATAATTAATGACATAATATATTTGGACTTAGCTCGCCAGTAATGATTACTTTGTGTTATAATTGTTATTTGAATAAGTTGTAGAGCATGCATTAACCTTGGACACTTTGCAGCAGCTTCTGATGATGGTCTGAGTTATATTTGGTCATGTTGACTTGGTTAGACCAAGGTCAACCATAGGACATGAGATGGTTGGACCTTATGATGATATGGATAGATGATATATGGTCTATGTACATGTACATGATGATTCTATGCAGCAGCTACAAGGTTATGATGATTCTATGCAGCAGCTACAGGGTTATGATGATGATTCTTGGTTTACAGTAGTGTTTGATCATTTACAGATTATTATTATTGGCCCTGTTCCGGTATATTGTATATATATTTTGATCATGCAGAAACTCATATGGTGTATGAGTACACATCTTGGATGGATTTGGACCTTCTGAGTCCAATGAGACAGTTTGTTTTCAATTCCGGGCACTTACAGTGATGATTTTTCCTCAGTAGGCTGTCCTAGTGCATTTTTGGTCTGTCGGAGGCCCTGTCAGAGCAGATGTGATTTTTATCCGGTTGACCTAGGGCACTGATGATGGAGGGGGTGGTCCAGACACTTGTTTTTACCATATTACCCCCCTCCCGGACACACTGGTGCCCTCACCTTGACAACGCAGGCACTCTAGGAGGTAGTTCGGGGTAGTTTCATGCTTCCCGAGGCATTTCAGGATTGGTAGAAATGGCTATTGAGGAAATCGATTTGGGCTACTGAGGCAATGTTATGGCATGGGATGATCAGTGATGATAGATCGGGGTCCTCCACACCTCCTCTAGCAATTTCAGCTTCATCGAGGCCCGCATCCATCACTTATGGCACTTTCTGAGGATTTCTGAGGATTTCTAAGGCCTACGATTTGACCATGGAGGCACGATTTGGTACATTGAGGATTATTTTATGATTATTGTGCTATGGGGATTGACCAAGGAGGGATAAAATTACCCCTTGGACCCACCATAAGCCCTTTATTATATTTTGTCATCATGATTTGGTGGGATTCCCCTCTTCTAGGGCGATTTTGTCCACTCACATAATATTTTATTAGTGATCCATGTATTTTATTGTTGAGCTCATCTCAACCATTGATTAGACATTTGTATCTTTTAATCTTAGCCACTTATTCAAAAAGTGGTTAGGATTATGCTCTCTCCCCATCCTATTTAAGGAGGGAGCCTCTCATTGTAAAATCATCTAGAGATTTTTGGCTCTTGGCTCTTGGAATAAAATTTCTATCTTTTGGAGTACATGCTTGGATTGGAGTGGATGTTGGTTGTTTCGATTGTAAATGCTTTTGTCCATTGCACTGGAGGATCTATTGTAGCTATCTTGCATATTTGCCATATCTTATTTACAGGTTAAGAGGACGATTTTGGACAAGGGCGAATTGGTGGGGAGGCTTGCCCTTCAAGCTTGGAAGAAGTCGTTTTGGTTTGACAGGGAGTAGTTTTGCCTTTGTGTCAACTATTCTATGTTTCTCTCTCTCTCTTGCTTGTATCTACCTTCAACATGTTAAACTGATTGATGCTTTGCTCCTTGGTTTTGATAGGTTAGAAGGAATCACATGTGGCTTGGGAAAATCGATTTGGCAAGAGGGCTTCAACAATTCTCCATTTGATCTTTGGCAAAGTAATCCTCGTCTCAACTAGCATTCATCTCTTCATCCAGGTATGTTCCAAGAGGTATGATCTTCTTCTTCCTTGAATCATCCATAATTTCTAGATCACAAAAACCCTTGTTTTTGTTTTTTCTTAGATCTACTTAGATCTAGCCTTGCTTTTGAGAAGATATTGAAAACCCACCTCTATAGCATCCACCCCTAGTTGGATCTATAGTTTGGTGGTGATTGGCTTAGAATTGACACACTTTTCAAGGCAAAAAGCCCTCTTGAACCCAAATCGCACTTCCTAATGAGAGGCTTGTTTGGTTAGATCTAGCACATGGGTAGGTGAGATCCCACTTGATTTGAAATCTAGACACTTGATAACCTACCCCCAGATTCTTACTTTGGTGAATTCTACCTTGTGGACATCTTTCCATGTTTTAAGGGGTTAAAACCCCCTTTTGAATTTATTGGCACCTCAAAACTCAGATCTACTAAGATCTAGCCCTTGGATTGACTTGATTTTTGGGACATACATAGATCGGGGTACTAGCTACTTGGATCTATAGTTTGGTGGCCATTGGACTTGATTTGGTCCACCAAACCCACCTTTTGACCCTCCTTGAACAAAGTCGCACTACCTGGGGAAGGTGAATTTGTCCACTCTAAGGAAGTGGGTGTTTGATATTTTTGGAGATTTGGAACGGCCATATCTTGAAACCTAGGTCTAGGCTATCTTTTTATGACGATCTGCCTTGGGGGTAGCATTCCTTGTTTTATGGGATTGTGGTCCACTTAGGGTCATTTCTAGAAAACCTAGATCTAGCAAAATCCAACCATTAGATCTTATTTAGCCCACTTGACTTGGCTTCTAGGTGTCCCGATCTACACTTTGACATACTTTTTGACCCCATTAGCCCATTTAACAAGGCACTAGTCCTCCTCAAAGCAAGTCACACTCCTTGGGATTTGTGTCAAAACCTAGATCTAACACATGGGTACTTCTAGAATCAACTTAGATCTATAGATCTAGTCATTACCTAACCTCTAGTACCAACATTACACCTAGCTTCACCTTGTGGGCCCACTTAAAGTCATTTCACATATCCCAAGAAAATAGAACCCACTTGTGTAAACATTTGGTACTACATCTTGTCATCACCCCAATCATGTGGCCTAAACCATACATAGGTTGAACACCAACAATTCTTCAAACCACCTTCAACCATACCTCAACTTCTAGGTCCACTTAGCCTTGCATTGGTTTCCGTAACTCATCATTTACTTATCCTTAGAAACCTTTGTGTGGGTCCGATCGATTTTGATTGGTTATAGGGTCTCCCCCTAGGTCTTGTTACACCTTGACCTAAAGCGAAGAGTGACTCGGCTGACGTGACTCCCACCTTGCATTGGGAACCGTGGCATCTCTTGGGTCACCTCTTTAGTTGCCTATCTCCTCTATCGTCCCGGATGGGATACCAATAGGGGAAACTACAAGTTGCGTGATAACAGGATCCAAAAGCCAGGGCCGAGTCACAATAAGTGGAAAAACCCACTTTGAATATTGGAGGACATTTGTTTCCACATACTCCTCCATATTCACCTGCCTCTCATCCCCCGCAGGGTGAAGAAGCACAAATCCCCACTTCACAAGACTCACCTCCCGTTTCCCTGGGAGAAACTGGATTGTTGGAATGGATAAATCAACCCCAGGACGACCCTACAGCAGCTGTTGGTCCTGCAGCAGCTTATTGGACATCTTCTACTAGTCACCCACTGGCCCATTTCGCCATTGCACCCCCACCAAGTGAGACTACTCCGGATGATCCCCTGGCCTACTACCATAGCCAATTGGCTCACTTTCGGTCTATGGCTGAGAGGTGTCAGAATTAAAGTCTCCAACGAAGGGTTGAAGACCCATCATTACCCCCTTACAGACCAATCCCAGGTCACTCTTTATCTTTTGAGTCACCCGAATCATCCACGCAACACGTGACCACTACTGAAACTAGTCAACCATCCTTCCCTGCACATGTATCTCTTAGACAGGAGACTAGTTTAGTACCCCCCACTACCCAACCCGTTGAAGGACAACAGTCCAACACACCCATAACCACCACAATTACGTCACCTGCTCCTCCCCCACCCCAAACTTCGAGGGGAGGATACTCTTTACCCCCTACCTTATTTATGGGTAGTGGTAATCCTACGGTGAATAATCAACAACCATTGTTGGGTCAACCTTTTCCCAGTGGTCAGCAAGTTGTTGCTGGGGGGAAACCCCCGTCTCTTAACCATAATCCTGCAGTAGGAGTTCCCATCGGGCCTTCCATTTGAAATTCTTTACCTCCTGGACCTTCCACTTCGGTACTATCCCATGTCGGGTGACCATCCAACGTAATTCAACCTTCATCGATTCAAGCGTATCTAGGTCATCTTAACCCTGTGTCGGGTCAACTTAATCCTGGAAATGCACTCTACGGGGTACCTTACCCCGGCAATCCTTACACTCTATGGGGACAACAAAACGTTTTACAACATCGACCCCCACTTATAGTCCCGAAAGTCCCTCCACCCCCGTTTGGTCCACCCCCACCTCCCATTGGAGGCGGCGGGCCCCCACATAACTTTGGAGGAGGCGAACCTCTACCTTCTGGTGGAGGACCGCCCCACTTCGGTCATCATGGCCCACCCCCCCTGGTCAAGGCGGTGGAGGACCACCCCCTCCTCCCAGCGGAGGTGGGAGAGGACCATCTCATCCCGGTGGTGGTGGAGGCGCACCACCCCCTCCTAGTGGTGGTAACGGAGGACCTTCTAATCTTGGTGGTGGTGGGGGCGGACCCCCACCCTACTATGGTGGAGGTGGCGGAGGAGGCTCTTACCCTTCTGGCGGTGGCGGTGGCCCACCACCCCCTCCCGGCAGAGATGGTGGAGGCCCATCCTATTCCGGTGGTGGTAGTGGACCACCACCTCCTCCCACGGGGGCTTCACTAGAAGGCAATATAATATCACGTTCATTCATATTGCGGTATTAAATATTCATGAAAACCTAAAAATTATATTGCTTATATATTAACGGGAAAAGGGTTATTTATTTATTTATTTAATGTAACAATACAAAAATACTTTTGGGTCTTTTTTATATGGGCGGGCTGAAAAATATCCACCAAATGAAGATGGCGGGATCACGGCTGGATGAGAAATCGGGTTGAGGAAAGGGTCATGCTTACCAGTACGCAGGGAAATCACTTCTTGAGGCATGCTTGAGGCCAGGGGTTTCGTGGTGAAGTGGGTTTCCAGTCGATCATAGTCGAGAGACAGTGGTCATTGACAACCAATTGTTACCAATAGCACCCAGCCAGTTGTTACCAATAGCCTTGGGACACTCTAAGCCTTTAGGGCTTGTTATAGGCCATCGATAGGCCTTGGGGGCTTGAAACCCAACCACTCATGCCTATTACAGGCCTTGGGAGGTTTAGTCAGCCTCCTAGAGCTTGTTACAGGCCTTGGGGGCTTGGATACCTAGCCCACAACAGGCTTAGTCAGCGATTGGGGAACTACAACATGCAATCTAAATGTTGTACTATGTGCATTAGCTCTAGTGACATACAAGAAGTGATCTCCTATCTCTTCATTAGACCATTAGATGTTGCAAATCATAATGATATCTGGTTGAGTAATTGCATTGTTGATGAAGTAATGTGCATCCACAATATACATCGAAAAAAGCAAGGTGCATCGTAGAATGCATGTGGGGTCATAAAAGGGGCATCATATCAATATACTAGTTAGAAATATAAAGGGGTATAAAAAATGTTAATGAAAAAATCGATACATACAATATCTAGTGAAAATAGGGGTTTTTTTAAATTGGGAAAGCATATTCGGAGGGGGTAAAAAAAAATGATTTTGGAAAGTATTTTCCAATATTTAGTGAAATTAGGGGTATTGTTTCATATGCCACGAACGAACGTGCTATGATAGCGGTTTATTGAGTGAAGCTCCCGTGCCTCCTCCCAACGGAGGCGGTGGTGTCCCATCCTACCCTGGCAGTGGTGGTAGACCCCCACCATTTGGAGGCAGCCCAACCCCTCCCGGTGCCGGAGGCGGGCCCCCACCTTATGGTCACGGGCCACCTTATTATGGTTATGGACCACCTTACTATGGCGGTGGACCTCCATTTGGTTCGGGAGGCCAGTACCCCTATATCCAATTTCCTCCTGGAACACCCTATGGTCAGTTGATACAAGGTCCCACAGGTCCTTAGATGCCTTATCCATACTATTAGTACTCGTAGCCTAATTCGCAACTGCCCTTTTTGGCTACTTTGGATCTACCTGACCTGTCTCATTTAACGAATGACCCCATTTACCACAAAACTAATTGGCCAGCCATTCTGGTGAAACTTCGGTCAGATATCCCAAAATTTGATGGTAAGCCGGGTGAGGATCCTAAAAACCATGTGATGACATACCACTTATGGTGTTCATCCAACTCCCTGATGGACAAATCCATTCGTCTTCAGTTATTCCAACGGATTCTCACTGGTTCAGCTGCCAAGTGGTACATTGAACTACCACCCCATTCTTTTCATGATTTTGGTTCTCTTGCTATGAACTTTTTGACTCATTTCCAGCTGCCTATACGGTATGAAACTGGTACAGAGCTTTTAACCTCGCTCCATCAAAATACCACTACTCATATATCAGATCATATACATGAGTGGCGGAGGAGACGACGTCTCATTAAGGCTCCTATTCCATATCAGCTCCTAGCATATTGGTTTACAAAGTCTCTCATACCAACCATAGCATGAGAGGTGCTGTCACTAAATAACAAGCCATAGCGCGTGCCCACTTACTAGACTTAGTCTATGCTCAGTCTGGTACACTGTTTGATATCCTTCCTGATGCACCTCACAACACTTACAACCCCGTGAAACCACCCAAGGGACCCCAAACTGATGGCATCATTGGATCCCTTACCACCTATCCTTCTTCTCAAACTGTTGGTTCATCGAATCCCTCGGGTTCTTCCCCATCACCAACACAGGTTGGTCACGACACCACCAAATCATCCACTCATGCTGTCACCAAGGAGGTGAATTCTGTTTCATCAGTTTCACCTCAAAATTCTAGTGGTAAGAAGAAGAACAAGGGTAAACCTAAGAAATATTCCACCCAGTAGGAACAAAAGATCGACCCTGATGATACCAAACAGAAAAGGAAGTTGAAATATCCTTGCCTACTGTGTGGTGATGATCACTTTTCCAAAGAGTGCCCCCATAGAGATGAAGTTCAAAAGTTTCTTAAGGGTAAACCCACACCCGCAGTTCTCAACGATCCCTTCCCTACTCAAAATCAGCAGACGATCGCTCACACTTCTTCTTCCCAAGGACAAGCATCCACCACCGCACATGTTCTCATGGTGCGTAACGAGACTATCAACTTGAACACCCGTTCTCATTCGTATGACTCCGTTCCAGCTAAGGAACTTGTTGGAAGTAATACTGAAAAAGCTTCCACTTCGATGCCCAACGTCACCATACCGGCTGTGCCTCTCACCATAGATAAGCCATCTCTCGAGTCAGTGTTGCGTCCACCCAAGAGCATGATTAGAAAATTAGTTTTTAATCCTAATACTCAAGCTGCTCAAAACTACAACATTGTAGAGAACCTAGCACAAGCTCCTTGTGCTATGTCGACGCTCGAGGTCTTGAAAAACTGTTCGAATCAACGCAAGACTCTCCTCGCTACCATCGATGTAGTTGACCCGGATTCATCGAACACCATTATGTTTCGGCTGGAGTATTTTAAACCGAGGCTCTGCCACCAACTAGAATTTCAAGTTGCCTCAAACATTGTTGGGAAGATAATCCATCGTACTGTTTTGGACAAAGGGGCCTCTACGTCAGTCATGTCGATCACTTGTTGGAGAGCCATTGGTTCTCCCGAGTTGAATCATTCTCCTACCAGTTTGAGAGCCTTCAACGGACGTGGATTTCAACCTCATGGGCTGTTACAAGCTTTACCAGTCGAGTTGGGGGGAAAGAACGCAACACTTAACGTGGAAGTGGTCGCTGCCCTGTTAGATTACAACATTCTGCTTGGCTGTAATTGGTTTTACGCCATGACTGCGGTCGCATCATCTGTCTTTCGCACAGTACAATTCCCCCATCAAGGCCGAATTGTCACAGTTGAACAACTAGATTTCTGCACACTTGACACCACTTGTCACCCGGGCGATAACGTTCCTTCCATTGGACAATATTCGCAGAAGTATGAGAGTGTGGGGGTTGGCCTCCTTAAGGATCCATCCCTTATGGGCGTCTTTCCTACCTCGGATCCTCCAAATCATGTTGCCACGGTGAACATGATCTCCTCGTAGACTACATCTACCCCCAACTCTACTGATTCATGGCTTGTACCTGATGAGGCCACGACACACTTGATTGGAGATGCTATGCCTCTATCACCCGCTGAACTCATGTACGAGGCTATCCAATCGGCACCTAAGGACCACTTAACTGTGGCCTCCATTTCCTGTTCTCTACAACAGACACCATCCGATCCTCTGCTACAGAATTTTCATTATGACAAGTCCACTATGGAAATCATGATTGATGATGATCCTCCGTGGGAAGACCTCCATCATCGTTCATCTTCTTTTCCTATGCTGGATACTGTAGAGAACAACATTCACACCATCGTGACACCGGATATCTATTCTGGGTCTCAGTCCACGATACTTACGTGTCAAATGGACTCCGAAGGAAACCTTGCCAACATCGAACCCACCATCTTGATAGACATTTCGGTTACCCCTGGTGTAGTGGAACACATTCATTTAGGCCAAAAGTGTTCCCCTGAAGAAGTCATTGCGTGTACAGCCTTATTCAAGCAATTTCAAGATGTTTTTGCTTGGACCTACGAGGAGATCCCTAGGATAGACCCCTCCATTTTTTTACACGAGATTAAAACCTATCCCAACGTCAAACTTGTCCGCCAAAAGCTACGACCGGTACACCCTCGGAAGACTGCGGCAATCAAGGTAGAAATTGAGAAAATCTTGAAGGCCGGATTCATTTATCCTATCCAATTGACAGAATGGGTCTCAAATGTCGTCCCTGTTACTAAAAAATAGGGTACCATTCGCGTATGTGTTGACTATCGGGATCTCAACAAAGCTTGTCCCAAAGACAACTACCCGACTCCCTTTATCGACCAGATTATTGACAATTGTGTTGGAAGTGTAATTTTTTCATTCATGGATGGATTTTTCGGATACAACCAAATTGAGATCCACCCCATCGATCAACACAAGACTGCATTCATCTGCCCTTGGGGAACGTTTGCATATCGTAAACTTCCGTTTGGCCTTAAAAATGATGGTGCCACATTTCAGCGGGCCATGCCGTACTCTTTCCACGATGTGAAGGAATTTGTGGAACCTTACTTGGATGACCTCCCTGCCCACTCGAAGCAGCGTGAGTTCCACTTAGATCATCTAACGACCGCTTTCCTCAGATGCAGACGGTACAATATCCATCTGAATCCTCACAAGTGTATTTTTTGTGTCGAGATTGGACGCCTCTTAGGGTTCATCGTCTTGAAAGATGGGATCCGCATTGATCCCTTGAAGGTAGAAGATATTGTCTCTCTTCCACCTCCAACCAACATTACGGAACTTCAGAATATGCAATGACATCCGACTTATTTAAGGCGTTTTGTCTGTAATTTCGCACAAAATACACAGGGTTATATGAGGTTCATGAAAAAGGACATCCCGTTCATTTGGGACGATCGAGCTCAACAATCTTTCGAAAGTTTGAAACATGCCATCACACATGCCCCTGTAATCCAACCGTCGAATTACTATCGAGATTACATTTTATATCTCACAGCTTCCGACACCACTATCGCCATGGTTTTGGTACAGGAAGACCAAAACGCCCCAAAACATGTGATATACTATGCCAACAAAGGTCTCATTGACACTGAAACTCGCTATTCACATGTTGAGAAGCTCGCTCTCACGGTAGTCATTTCCATGCAGAAGCTTCGTCATTACATTTTGCTCCGCACCAGTTGATTCAAACCCCATGTACCACGTTCTGACTCATTAGGTGCTTGGGGGAAAGTACTCACGCTGGATCGTGATACTGCAAGAATTCGATCTTCTTTTCGAAAAAGCCAAGTCAAAAAAGTATTTGGTGTTTGTTGAGCTCATCTACGACCTTCCCCGTATTGATACAAAATCTGAGCCCAATGACTCGTTTCCAGATGAGTCATTGTTTCTTATCAGTACGTCTGATCTATGGTATGGAGATATCACATTGTATCTTCAAACCCAACGTTTCGGCCCTGATTTGTCTCGTGACGACCATCGTTGAACACGCCACCATGCCAAGTATTAACTGATTATCAGTGATACTTTGTATCGTCGTGGCATCGATTCTATCCTTCGACGTTGTCTAACTCATGATGAAGCTGAACGCATTCTGAATGACTGCCACGCCAGGGCATGTGGCGGTTACCTCTCTGGGATGGCTACAGCCCAGAATATCTTGCGCGCAGGATATTATTGGATGTCTATATTCAAATATTGTATTGAAGCCATAAAAAAAGTCCTCCATGTCAACATTTTCATACTAAAAAGCGCACTCATCCCGCCCCGTTACACACGGTTATTTTCATTGGCCCCTTCGCTAAATGGGGCATCGATTTCATGCATTGTAAGCCTACCTCGGCCGAGGGGCATAGTTACATCATTGTAGCTGTGGAATACGTTACAAAGTGGTCCAAGGCAATGCCTACATACACGAACAAATGTAAGACCGCTGCACTCTTCATGTTTAACCATGTAATAGCATGGTTTACAGTTCCTCAAGCGATAGTTACCGACCATGGTTCACACTTTATGAACCACATGGTTGATGAGTTGAGCGATAGATTGGGTTTTCGCCATGAAAACGCAACACCGTACTACCCTTAATCGAACGGACAAGTCAAGGCCATTAACAAGGTCTTGAAAACTATGGTCCAACGTATGGTGGGTACGCACAAGGCCAATTGGCATAACATGCTCTTCTTTGCGCTTTGGGCTTATAGAACCTCCGTTAAAACTGCCACTGGATTTACTCATTTCCAACTAGTGTATGGAGTGGAGGCGGTCCTTCAAATTGAATGCGAGATTCCGTCTCTCAAGCTCGCCATCGAACTTCTCCCAAGCACTACCGCCGAGGAAGAACACTTCCTCTTCCTAGCTAAGTTCGACGAGACTCGCCGAGATGCCGCTCTTGCCAACATGGCTCATAAGAAATGCATTAAAGCACAGTACGACAAGACGGTCGAACCTCGCACCTACAGCGAGGGAGATTTGGTCCTCACATATGACCAAAAGCATGATAAGTTGGGGACAGGAAAGTTTGAGTCCATGTGGCATGGACCTTACATAGTGAAGCGCGTATTAGAGAAGGGAGCTTATGAGCATGAAGATTATGACGGGATATCTTTGGGTGAACCCCGCAATGGGATTTACCTAAAGAGGTACTATGCTTGAGTCTTTCACACATAATTACTTTTGTATATACTGTAGATGGCGTGCCTGTGTGTTTTCTGTGTGGTGTGACGCTTTGATTTCTTGCATGTTTAGGTCTTGTTTCATTTCTTATACCATGTTTTGTCTGCGTGTGCAGATGGAAATGTGTTATGGATTCGCGGATGACGCCAGTCGGCATACCCGCAACCTTGCTTTGGCAGCCTGGGTACTTTATTCACCTACCGGCGAGCTCATCAGCTCAGGGGGAATGTGTCTAGGTTTCGCAACCAACAATGTTGCAGAATATCAAGCAGTCATTGGAACCCTAACTGACTCCATTTCTTTGGGTATGGACCATGTTGTCATCCACTTGGATTCTCAACTAGTGGTCTCTCATCTTAACCGAGTCTACGTCATCCGTGATCCTACCTTACTCCGTATTTATCGACGAGTGCATCTTTTGGAAAGGTCCTTTAAGTCCATTCAGTACCTGCACATTCCACGAGATGTTAACACAGTTGTCGATTCTATGGCCAACTTCATCTTAGATTGGTACATTGCACACACATAAGCATATTCATGAATTGTTAAAAGTAGACATAGCATGTGAATAATTTGTTTTACAAGTAAACGTATAAACAATATCACATCATTCATTTGAAACACATAATGTATAAATCGTCGGAATGTCTGTATATATATATATATATATATATCTCAAAAATTAGTGCTGGTACAAAAATTTGAAGCACGACGGCCTTCAGTGAGTCTCTACAAAATCTGAAGCCTCACAGCTTTCAGTAGTACAAAATATGAGGCCTCTAAGTACTCAGTACATACATAGTAACAACCAAAGGCCTAACACCTAGCCCATACAACCCTAGGTGGTCTAACAGCTCTGGCCTGCTGAGAGTGGAAACAGTCAACTGCTCTCGCAACCCTGCGAAGTAGTGCGTTGAAGCGTCTAGTCGCTCCAACTGTGTACACATGCATGGGTCACGGCACCTCATCTACCGTCGGCTCAGGAACGTCTAGTGTCAACCCACTCAAGTTGGAACAAACTCCATCCATCTCTGCGATGGAGGCATGCACTACAGGTCCCACAACTGCTCCATCTCCTCTCTCTCTCCTAGCAAGAAGAGAGACTCCCACCGGTCGTACAGGTTCCACGTCTGCACACACATGTTGTTTACTTGTTAGCACTACATTCAAAAAAATCATAAATGCACAAAACTTAAAATGTACAAGGGTTTATTGTTCTTACCAAGGTCTCCCCATGCTGCTCCTTCTGGCAGCGGCAATTCCGGGTCATCTCTAAAGTTTGTACCACTATACGAAAAGTCCTCCACCATCAGTAACTGGTCCTCCATCCAAGTGAAGAACTCGGGACCATATCCAATAATGGGACCCCCACCATGACGGGTCATCACCCCTATCCATCTGGCCATGTGTGGATTCCTAGGATCCCTGTCATCCAGTACTACCTGAGGGCGCAAGAGGGGAACCCGTTCCAACAAGAACGAGATCACAATCGAACCATAGCCAAACTGTTTGAGCTCTCTCCGTCGGAACTTGGTCAGCTGAGCTCGCATGTTGGCGAGGAGTCCCTCGCACCAGTTATAGATCTTTGGAGACATACAATCCTCCGCATAAATCATCTGTGACCTGGTGGCTAAGTGAGGAGTTTGGCTCCCTGCCATCCACATAATGGTGAAGAGTATGGCGTGCAGTGGACGTTCCCACACGTTCTTTATGGTAATCTTCCCACTAGAAGCACGGGTGTTGGGAATACAGTGTTGCAGAATCATGTCATCCACACTTCGATCACTCCCACGTGATCCAGTAAGAAGCACATTGTCCCCTCTTCGAGACAATCCGGTAACAAAGTAGATGTCCTCAACATCTATGTTAAGCATGTGCTCACCGATCATGAAGTATTGATGGGCCGCATCCTAGCATCGAAGCATATGGGTCAATAGTGGGATTTGGGATCTCATCCCCTGAATCTCGAAGAACTTGAGGAGACCATAGTTCCTCAATTCTTCCACACATCGTGTATCATTTGCATCTTGTTCATCATCCAACTCATGCTCCTGTTCTCTCCATTCCAGAACCATTTTGGATGCTTGGAACCTGCCAAAAGGAGAGTTTTAACATTGTTAGAACTTGCTTCAACCACCAAAAGTCCTTTTTTTTAGCTTGGCTTGAATTTGGGGATGGACGTCGCCATCACCGCACCCCATTTTTGCAAACAGTGCAACGTCATCGCAGTTCAATTATGTGACATTTGCAATGACTTGGTCTCGTCGCAGTTCCCGAAAGGGCAGGCTGCAACAAGCCGAGGGCGCAATGGCCCTTCCCAAATCAAGCCAAAACCCCAAAAATGAACGAAATTAAAAAATGTAAACCACTGCGATTATGCTGGATGAATTTTAGGGTTACTTGCTCCGGACGGAGGGTGAAATGGCTGCACGTACCTCCCGGAATCGACGAGTGAAGTTTTGGCTCCAAATGGCACTATTCCTCCCAAATTTGGCAAATAGAACAATGGTGACTATATTTGGTTTTTATTTCTATTTATAAACAAAATGGAATATTCCTTTTTCAAATATTTGATGCCTTTATGCCATTTGCTATAGTTTGGATCAATTTTATCATATTTGAATGTTCGGTTGACTATTTGACCTAGTTTTCGAGTGTGCAGGAGTTATTAAGTGTCCTTTTATGCCATTCTCATGTTGGAACAATCATCTTAGGTATGAACACCCCTTGTGAATTTTTGTCATTTATCTTTTCATTCATTAGATTATAATTATTTAATGATTATGAGCTTACTCTTTGTTCTTTCTCGTGCTCTTGAAACTATGAGAATACGTTACCGAGTTACGATTTATCACTTTTTCGGGCTCGTTAAACTCCTACAGAAAAGGAACACCCCCGGAGTCTATCTTTAATCTCTTTTCAGGCTCTCTAAAAACGAAAAGATTGCCAAGCGAACTTGTCACGTTCACGCTTGTAAAAGAATTTGAAGGGTCATCTTCCTGGTGATAGTTTACCCCTTTTTCGAACCAGGAGGCACTATTTATGAAAAAGGTATACTCCAACCAATCATGACTAGAAGAGTCCTATCCCATGTTGTTTTACCCTTTTTCGGGCGATGAGGCTAACTTTACAAAAAAGGACCGTTGGAGTCTTCTTTAGTTCTTTTTAGACTCTCTAAACATGAAATGACGATCGAGTTTACCTTCTATGGACTCGTTAAATTCTTACATTGAAGGGACCACCATGGGATGAACCCCTCCTATCCCAGGTTCGGAAAATATTTGGGATTGGACTCATCTATGAGATGAGCTATACTGAGCATCTGGTTACCCTCATCAAGCTCGTAAAAACCACATGAGGCATTCATCGTTCATGATGGGGAAAAAGGAATTTTTTTTGTATTACACCTTTATCTGTGGCAGTACTTAGTCGTTCTTGAACATGGCACTCATATGCAATTGCATACAATACTTGGATCATCTATTCGTCCTCGAGTTCCGCTTACTTCCTGAGTCTTGTTACCCCTTTGAGTCATTCAAAGAAAGCTTCCATCATCATTTGCATTAGTATTTAGTGTCATACTCGTCATGTCAATACTGCCAAGTCATGCCATGCCCATGTTCAATAATACTCTCACTATTCATTTTCTACAGTCAATACAACTTCCATCATGTCGGTCTGCTCTGATTCAATCACACATGTTATTGTACCATCCGATCCACTCTACACATCCTTTGTCGTTTTTCATGTCGATGATGGGGGATTCATCATGGCCCTCCTTCGACGGATTCATCCTTGTCGACTTCAGCTCATCATCCAAGGATTGAATCTAGAAACCAACCAAGTACCTTGGCCCTGCATGCCTCAATGACAGGTTACCTCACTTTCAACATGAGTTTACATCATTGAATCTTGATTGAAATATTTCATCTTGCATTCGACTTCAACTCATTTATTCACGCTTGGTGATATGTATTGTGATACCTTGGGGATCATTGACATCAATGGTGATTTCCCTCACGCTTGTTAACGGTATACATCAATGACCGGTAATCAAGTGGTTTCTACCATGTTCGACATCAAGACATTTTTAATCACATGGATAGATTCGTATCATTGCGGGTTCAGCTTGAAGACCCTAGGGAGTCATGTTTTACCCAGGTTGCGATGGAGTTTGTATCTGAGTCATATTACACGAATCCACATTTGGAATGGTCCTGGCTGTGTTATCATCTCATCATGGATCTACGTTTGTGTCTAGTAGCCATGATTGTGTTCAGTCGGTCATTAATGCCATGGATCTGCATTGTATTGTTCGGCAATCATGTTGTACATCATATGAGATTGTCAGTTCAGAGTTAGTTGTACTGCAGCAGCATCCTTCATCCGACAAGTCATTTTCCATTCTCTCTGTCAAAGCATTTCACCTATCCGATATTTCAACAGCTTCATGCTTTGGGGGGCATTCTGTTACACCTAAAATCCTACCATCATGTGATTCAATGTATACACCCTTGAAGTTCCATTGGCTAAGTCATTTACCTGGGAAGGACACCACTGCTTTTATGCTAGGCTCTGAGAGGTCGTCGCAGGCTGCACTCATGCAACATGCGACGTCGCATCTTGCTCCATTACAAGGTGCGACGAAGTTAGTTAATGGGAAAAAATAGCTTCTTCAAGCTCATTCTCGAAGGTTGCTGACTTGGATCCTTATCCTTGACCTATTGGGGGAGCTAGCCTTTGGTTCCTAACCTCTAGGGAGGATCCCCTATCTCTCTCCTACCATATCCCAACCTATCCTATCCACTTAGCCCTATATAAGTGAGGCCTTACCCCCTCTCCAAAAGGAGGAAGTCTATGGTACTCTTATGCTGGTGAAATTAGTCTTAATAGATTTAGCATTCTAGCTTGGGAGACATCCACTTCTCTCTAGGAGCTTTGGCATGGCTTGTCGGAAGGAGCTTGCAACGTTAAGGAAATGGTTATAATCCTCTTTTCTATTGTACTCTCCACTTTTCAATATAGTTAATATGATTGCTTTCCATAAATGTTGTCGCATTGATGATGTTTAGAGTTTTCCTCCTTAACTGTTAACTTAGATGAAATGAATGCTTTCACTATTCTTGGTATGTTATATGTTCAATAGGGTCTAGTTGCTTAAGATCTGGCAGCGCTAGAGCATTGGATCAACGAAGGAGAAAGGGATTTGTAAATCTAAGGTAAACGATCTACTCTTTCGTTTGCACTTCTATTTGATCTAGGAAAGTATTTTGTGTTCTGTCCTATTTGTTCTAGACTTACATTAAGCTAGGGAGATCAGGCCTTGAGTCTGCTCTCGGTAGATTGTCCGTCAAACAATGGGATGAAAGTCTATCATACATACAACATAGCTATAATTGAGATCAACATAGTTCAATAGGTAAGAGTTCATTTTAAGTTTATTATGGATTTCAACCCTCAGCACTTGTCAACTTAATCATTAGACCAACTGTTTTGATCGACACATACCATGAACAATGAGAATTCGACAAAGAACCCAAGTTCAAGGATAAGGTCTATGAGATTCAAAAACAAGCACCTGAGATGTTGTAGTGATCTAGTGAGAAATCCAAGGCCTGACATGATAAGCATTGTATTCCTCATTCATTCAAAATTCAGGATCATGTTTGGTTGCATATCAAGAAAGAAAGATTCATTGGCCCACATAGAATTTTGAAGCCTTTATGATATGGTCATGTTATCACATCCATAGTATCTGGGCTACCATGATTGCAGAGCAGTTCAGTGTATATTTTTGAGCTTTTCCTTTACACAAATACAGTGAGATCAGCTATGATGAGCAGTATTACTTATGATCACTCACACATCACAGAAGCCCTAGATCAAACATGCAATAGACCTTATGCCATGACTGAGCCTCTTAACCTCATATTTGATGACTGAGATGACCTTTTATCCCATATAGTGCAGCGCCCAGAGTATCAGCAACAGTGTTTTAGTGGTTACAGGTGGTCCAGATAGAAGATACAGGTATATGGCCCAGCAGGTATATGATGTGCATTGGTTTTATTATATTTCTCTTTTGGTTATTTGTATAGCTTGACTTAGTATATATTAATCATGATAGCTTGACCTAGTATATAGTAATCATGATCTGGTGGTATACCTATATAAAATGAATGTGGTTGTTATTGATTATCTAAATGGTTGTATTACTTACATGTAGAAGCTCTTATTTTATATTCATTGGTTTTACCCTCTTAGGAGTGTGGACATGATCATTCCCACCTTTTATGGCTTGCTAGCTTAGGCATCACTTTCACTTTCCCCATCCATCTGTTGTCTTTCCCACTTTTGGTTTTTACCCTGACTTACACCTCAACCTGTGATATGGAGGACCTCCCCACTTTTCCCTATGTGTTGGATAGCATCCATGTTAGTTTGTGTCTCAGCTCTGAGTTGGAAACAGAACTTACCCTTTGGTGAGTTGGATTTGATACCTTGATCACTCTATTCAGTTGCCCCAATGTTTGGTCTTGATTGTATAGATTCCCCCTAGTTGCTTGAGTTGTGTTGGCTAAAACTTGAAGCAAATTATACTACCATCATTTGTGGAAACTTAAATGAATAAACACCCTGGATGAAAGATTGAGTAGTTGTGTTGCTAAACACATGTAAGATCCCCAAAAGGGTTGTGAAATTGAATGAATTGGAAACTAAAAGCACCTTGGATGAAAGCTTTAGTAGTTGTGCTTCTAAGCACATGAAAATCCCCAAAAGGGTTATGAAATTGAATGAATTGGAAACTTAAAGCACCCTGGATGAAATCTTTAGTAGTTGTGCTTCTTAGCACATGCAAAATCCCCAAAAGGGTTATGAAATTGAATGAATTGGAAACTTAAAGCACCCTGGATGAAAGATTTAGTAGTTGTGCTTCTAAGCACATGCAAAATCCCCAAAAGGGTCATATAGGCCTAAAGAAAGCAGTGGTTAAATATATGTTAAATCCAAAGACTGTTCTCCAAAGAAATGAAATATAATGATGTGATTTGTAGACATTTTCCAAGGTTGAATAAACACTTCTCTAAACAACTTATTCCATTTGTGAGGCACTGCCATTCCCTATGTGTTTATTATCTAACATATGATTAAGTGTGTATTCCCTTTTCCTTGTCCAAAGTATCACAATGTTGAGTCATTTGAGTCATCTCCTTGTCCTAGCTTTACACTTTTCACCTTCACCCTTTGCTAGCAAAATGAACATGTCTACAAAATGACTATATCCTTGAGATTCTTCT
The DNA here is from genome assembly GCA_027924585.1 of Larix kaempferi. NCBI lineage: Eukaryota > Viridiplantae > Streptophyta > Pinopsida > Pinales > Pinaceae > Larix > Larix kaempferi. Next base: position 7,264,565 of record BSBM01000005.1, on the reverse strand, counting down.
GTAAAGTAAATATTTATTTGAACTTATGCTTTGTGCTATTATTAACGAACTGGTAGTGAAATGATTCTTAATACTTTAAGTCTTTCTATGAGAATGATTAAAAGAGCATGTCTTAACCATTTGCACTTACAACAGTAGGCTTTTCCATCCTGGGTCATATTTTGATCAGTCTTGACCTGGTCAAACCCAGTTTGACCTAGTCAACCTTGGGATCCATGATGAGTTGGACCAGTGATGATGTATAATGATGATATATGGCATTTTGATACACCTTCTATGGATCCATACAGTGGACACGGGTTTCAGATGATGGTTGATGCAATTTTTTATTGGTTATTATTATTTCCAGACCATTATATTATTATTGTCGGGGTATGGCTGAGGCTACAGATGATCTTACAGGTTTCCACAGGGTGTATGGATACTCATCTAGAGTATATTTGGACCTTCTGAGTCTATTGAGACACTCAGTTATCAGTTTCAGGCACTCTCATAGATTTTTTGGTCATATTTCCACCTTTTTGCCAAGTTTGCCATGCAGAAATGGCTTGTCCAGCAGCAGCATTGATGAGGCACGTTTTCCTAGGGTGCTACATAGGAGAGGGGTGGTCCAGCCACTTTTTACTAACATAATACCCCTTCTCCAGACATGATGGTACAGTCATATTTTGTGCCTGGGCATCTGGAAGTGGGTTATAGGCATTTTGATGGTTTTTCAGGTTGAATAAAAATAGAATAAAAAGGGTCATTAAGGAAATCAATTTGGGCTATTGAGGCAAGGTTTTGGCATGAGGTCTATTCAGAGGTAATCTATGGTGTATACCACTCCTTACAGATCAGCTTGCAGCATTCAGTGGGGTCCACACAGTATCTGGGTTATCATTTGATGCATCCTTCTCTCAATTGAGGGGGGCACGATTTGATCATTTAGTCACTTGGACATGTCATTGAGTCATAGTTTATAGCATTGTGACATGGGTGATGATAGTGAAGGATAATAAGACCTCATAGCCCCACCATATGCTCCTAGTCACTTTTCCTAGTCATCTTATGTGGCATACACTTGTTTTAGTCATCTTTATGTGGTGCGCACCCCCCTAGGGCTTCTTTTAGTGAGTGCGCACCCCCCTCATGTGAGTGGATCCATGTTATATTGTACTGGCTCATCTTATTCATTGATTGTATTATGTTTATATTTTGATCTCAACCACTCATTCATAAAGTGGTTAGGGTTTTGGTCTCTCTCCTCCTATTTAAGGAAGAGGCCCCCCTATTGGAAAGGCACATTTGGGGCTCTATAAATATTGGAATACAATACTATTTTGTGGATCTGCTTCTCATGCTTTGATTGGATGCTCTTGTACATGATTATACATATTTTTCTTTAGACATCTAGGTTTTTCACATGTGATTTCGACAACTACAAAGGGAGGCTGAATTGAACCATTGTAGGGGTGTGAATTGCTTGAAGGGAATATTGTTGCAGTTTCTCACATCCCCCTTGGGAAAGACGTTTTCATCTTGAAGGGATTTTTTCAATTATGCTTTGTCCATTGATTTACTTCTTTTGATATGCCATGCTTAGATATTTCTTATCCATGAATCAAATCTCACGTTTCGTAGTTTGTTTTGCAGGTGAAGTAGGATGTTTTTCCTCCTTGGACTTGGACGATTTGCTTGGAATCACTTGGATCTAGCTTGGAATTGTAAATAAATGCAAGGATCATCGATGTACAAGGTAGCTACAAGCGTTTGAGGTAAGATCTACGAGGTACGTATTCATTTTCATGTGTTTCACCCATTGGTCACTTCAAACCCTCATATCTCAAAACCCTCATTTTTTATTTTTTAGATCCGGTGATATCTAGAAATTGCTTGGGCTTAATAATTAAAACCCACCTAGAAAATAATTAATCAACCTTGGATCTAAAGTTTGGTGGGCATCCGACTCCATTTACCCTCTCATCTAAGGCACCGAGCCTCTCCAAGGGAGGTCACACTTGTTGGGTAGGGAGGATTTTGCTAGATCCATCACGTGGGTATCGCTTGTTCCTCATCAAATCCATAGATCTATTGAGTAGCAACCCTTCTAGTGCCATTTCACCTTAATCTTCAACTTGTGGGCCCCATTTTGACCATTTTCCATATTTTAAGGGTGGGCCCCACTTGGGTCTTTCTACTTGGCATTAGATCTATCTATATTACAAATCTAAACCCCTAAGTGGCCTAATATTTCCTTGGTTGAACATTTGTCCATCTCCTAAGCCTCTTCAACCAAGCCCTAACTCCTTGGGTCCACATATAAATCCTAGATCTAGATCTATTCACTCTTGATCTCTTCCTATTTCATCTTTCACATTTCCCTAGGAGGTCTTGAGTAGGTTGTCTAGCCTTCATAGGTTAGTTAGGGTCTCCCCCTTGGTCTTGCTTAGGATAGATCTAAAGTGAAGAGTGCCTTAGTTAGCGTGACAACCAATTGCATTGGGAACCGTGGCATCTCTTGGGTCACCTCTTTAGTTGTCCAATGCCTCTTCCATCCTGGATATGATCACCTTTAGGGACAACTACAAGTTGTGTGATAAAAGTTCCTTAAACCATTCTTGAGAAAATTGGAGAAGATGCCTTTAAGCTCAACATTCCGCCATATCGAGGTTTGCATCCAGTATTCAATGTGGACTTGATTTGACCGTATTTTCCACGATTGTAGGAACATATTGACTTACATCTTATAGGTCCAAAAGACATCCACCCAAATGTTCAAGATCCCCTTGTCATTAACACCATCATTGGAAAGTAAGTATGCCACACAAGGACACAAACAATTCCCTTGTTTCAAGTGGCCAAAGCGGGACAAATCCCAACTCAAGAAAGTGGTATCCTCTCACCGAATTGGTGCAAGTTTCCTCATTTGCATGAGCAGGAAATGGGGATCATTGCCACTTAAGGGGGAAGGTTTTATCCATACCATGTCTCAACTAGCTCCATCGACTAGTGCCTAGTCCTAATCGATTCCTTGGTCGGATTTTAGTGATCCAACTTAGTTGATTCTTTGGATCAGTCAATCAATTGACTCAGTTGACTCTATGGATCAATCGATCCATCGACTTAGTCGACTCTACAGATCAGTTGATCCATTAACTCAGTCGATCCATTAACTCAGTCGATCCACACAATCTTCAACAAGAATCGTTGATCATACATGCTTACATCATTTGATGACTCCCACACATGTCATACGACATTTTGAATGGTCAGAAAGAACTGGGCGTACACCATCGATGTGGCAGTAGTTTTTCTTTGTCTTCTTCTAGCCGACAGAGGAAAAGAAAGCGGTTGGTCTTCCCAATTAAATTGTAACTGCTTCTTTGTAACTAAAACACGATGGGTAGGAACCAAAGAATACCTCAAATTTGTATATATTCATGTAAGTCTGCATGTGAAAGGGTGGTTCTTCTTGGTTCTTGGTTCTTAATTGCACTAAGATGGCTTCCAAGAAAGAGAAGGCTCGATTGGTTCCTCGTGGTTTTTTCATTCGACCTCCATTCATATAAACAAGTCTTTTGAATTGGTATACCTTGATACATGATTTGCTTACTGTTGGAGGGGCCTAGGTCGGCCTGTTGACTAGGCTCTCCGCCCGACCACTCTATAGCACATGTCGACAGGTCGCATCGACTAGTATAGGTCGAGTCGGTTGGATAAACCGACAGATGGTTATGTAACTATATTTTCATATATATATATATATATATATATATATATATATATATATATATATATATAGGCTGGTGAGCCGATGTACTAGTTAAGATTGGTTCTATGATTGTATTATGCTCTTGTTGGTTAATATAAGGCTTGTGTTCTCTCTATCTGTCTCGTCTCATGTATCTATATCATTGTGTATACTTGGCTTATATCGTGTAATGTATCTATGGTAACCACATGAACCTTGGGACTACAACATCTGGTTCCATTGTCGGTTGATGCATGAAAAATAAATAGTAGCATGACCTATGATTTAAGAACAAGAGATTAGAGATTGGTGGGAGAAGAAAATCATGAATTATCTGCAGAACTATGCGCGACATAACAAGCTGACGATTATCCAAGCGAGAGATTGATTCTTCTCTGAGACCCATGAGAGATTTGTAGAATCCGTGTCGATCGCCTTGAAGAAGCTTCTGGATGAAAAGACTAGTTGATGAAGCAAAGCAGAAGCTGTTGTCAAAGCTGATCAACGGAGGATGCATGAATCTGTCGGAGTGGTGCGAAAAGATTGCAGACAATTTCTGTGAAGAGCAGGCAATTGAAGATCGAGTCTCGGTAGATGAAATAAGAAGAAAGTTCTTCACCGAATTGGCTGATCGATTTATGTGTTCTCTACCAAATTTATTGTTCAAATTTTTTATTGACAAAGGCGGTATGCATATTGTCGAAACAAGACCATTGCTGCTCCCATCCCTTCTGAACTCTAACTGGAAGGAGAAAGAACGTAAGTGGGAAAAATTTGTAAAGGAGCGCGAATGGGAATTTTTCTTGAACAAATGATGGTCTGCACTTCCCCAGTGATCTAGAAACCTTCGGGCCAGCATTGGGGGGGTGATGAAGCATGCTCTGATGTACCTAGTTTGATGAAATTCGACATATGACAAGACGACATGGCCAACAGTGGAAAAAAATCCGACAAAGACATACTTTTGAGTCATAAAAGCACACCAGACATTCAGAAAATTGAAAGAGAAAAGAGGAGGCAGCGGCGTGAAGAGATGCGGGAGCAGGAAATTGCGCTCCGGAGGACGCGAGAATCAAATATCGTGACAGATGCAGAAGGAAATCTGCCAGAATCAAGCCGAGCCCTGTCACGTACCCACCCATCCATCCAAGGCAAGGGAGGGAACATGATTCCAAACTACGGGGCTTTTCATAAGCTCCGCCAAGTCATTAAATTCACAGCAATAAAATTAAGAGTGTGCAAAAGCAATCAATTTAGCATGCACAATGGAATAAACACCATCCACACACAATTCACAATTTCCATTCAATTTAACACATTGCAGAATTAAATACAAACAGAAAATATACTTATCTCACTGTAATGTTGTCCCCAACAACTAGCTATGTCGCTGCAACGTTCCTCAACCGTAGGTCTCTGCCCAACCTGTATTATTTCAGCACTCAGACACCACCCCCGAGTTGGGCATGATATCTACAAGGAAAAGGGGATTTCAAGCTCATACACAGCCAAATAATCATTTGCATTTAAGCCAAGCCAGTCCACAGCTGGGTTTATCATGCTAAATCTGAACCTTCTTCATTTGTGGAGGCTTCCACTCAAGCTCAAGCCAAAACAATGGAAACCCATTTTTACCCCAACAATCTTAACACACAGCAGTTCAAAACTGAGCATGGATACTCATAACAGCAAAATCACAATTTCTGGAATGAAGAAAACGTGGGCAGCCAAAATGAAGTGATAGATGGTGAATCAAGCCAGGGAAAGAAAATTTGTTTCCAGAAAACGTCCATGGGCATTCAAAGAGCCGCAATGGTCTCTACAAACCCCCAAATCATGCTCTCTCCTTCCCAACAAGTATGTAATACAAAAAAAAGTTCCCAACAATGCCAAAAGGGAGGAAAACACTGGAAAACAGTGGAAAAAAATGCCCAGGTAGCTCCCAACAGGTCTGCAACACAAAAATGCCCTCTTCCCAGCTAGAAGACCCAGAGAAACTAGAAACACGTGGCTGGAAAATGCCCAGGAAGTTCCAAAACGTGAGAGAGAGCAAACTCCTCCATGGGTGATGGCTTAGGGAGAAAATCATGGCTGTTTTCTTGCCTAAGAAGAAAAAACACTATTTTCCATGAGGGTGGCTTGCCCATACTCGAATTTGGACAGCCATACCTCCCCAATCCCCAAGGTATTAACTACTTCACCCAACTCTTGGGAGAAATAAATGATTGGGCATCAAAGTCAACATGGGTAGTTGATGGTTGATGGGTTCTCTCATTGACACTTGTCTTGACTTCATTGGCTCAAGGGTTTGAATATTTTCTTCCCAATTCCTTGTAATATCATGCCCCCATCTCTTGTTGCATTGCATAGCTAGTTGTGGGTATTTATATTAAAATGCATATTTACAATTCCAATGTGTGTGGCTAGCACGTAAACCATATGCATCAATAAATCGATGGCGGGGCCTTTGCCTTGAGCTCCTCGCCACGATTTTATAGCAATATTACATCATTTACATTTTAATGCAATGGGGTCAATATGGGGACATGACATTCCCCTCCCCTTGGAATAACACCATCCTCGGTGTTCCAATACTTCAGAATATATACCCACTTTACACATGCCTCAGAATTCGCAAATGGTGGCAGGTATGTCCCGCATTCATCTCTTGAATATGAACTTTCAGGATCAAGTCCTTTTGCTTCCTCTGGCTGCTCCTGTTGGCTTTGATCTTCTAGCTCTGCAAGTGGGCATCACTCCACAGCAATCCCTTCCTTTTATTCACCTTCCAGCTGATCTACAAGTCTAGAATTTTCATGGCTTCCATATTTCTTGTTGTCCTGGCAACTACTTGAGGAATATTTTCAACCAAAACCAATGGCTTTCACAATCTCACCTTTGAGATTCATCATGACAATTCCTGTCTGGACAAGCATAACACAATATTAAAAGTAGTCAATTGATTGCTCAATTGACATGGAATGTCCATGCTTTACCCATGAGACTTCCACACATTTCATGGTTTCCCAACATACACATGAACTCGTTCATGTTCATCCTTTCACAGGGAAATAACTATTTCAGCATTCACAATTCATTTCAAGCAATAAACACAATCAACTTCCAGTCACAACATGCATTCAACAATCATTTGTTTCTGAAATGCATCAATCAAAAATGAAAGAGAAGAGTAAGAGTTTCCCCCTCTTAGTCTTGTTCCAATCTGGAGCCACACCATCAATGTGGTTTCATGCTCCTTAGCCTCTTTCACTTCAATGTGAATGCTTGACTTGCCCGTTCTTGGTTATGACAATTAGTGTCTAAGGTCTGTTTAGGGATTTTCAACGTGGGAGTCCTTCCCATTGTTTCCTACAGGACCTTTGGCTGCTAGGACCCACACATGTCCACTAGCACCATCTTTCATTACTGCTCATACTGAGCTCTCTTTAGGACGGTCACATGTCCACATGCATCCTTCAGATGCTTTCATAGTCCTTGCTTTCAGCAATACCTACACTCAAACATTGAATCAATTCACATGTTTAGTGTATTTTCATAGGGTTTATCTCTAGACAAGAGTTTGAGAAATCATAATCAAATCATATACACACGTATATTCATAAGCAAGAAGTTGCAAGATAACCAAATACTTATTTGTATTAGATGTCTTCCCTTTATTCCACATGCTCCTTCTTTGCTTTACAAGCATTGGATTTCCCATGGATACAATAATGAATGTTGGGCCAGCATGCAGGCTACTCCACAACCATTCGAATAGGAAATACCAGGCCAGTACGCCGACTGGGTTTTTATCAATTAATTAAGGAATGTTTGGCCAGCACACCGGCTGCTCCACAACATCAAGTGGTTAATGTTCCCACCAACTATTCTCTGAATTTATTGAGCATCAGTTACCCTCTGGATTTACCAAGAATTTTATAGTGCACAACCAGTTACTCTCTGGTTTTATCAAGAATTTCATAGTGCACAACCAGTTACTCTCTAGTTTTATCAAGAATTTTATAGTGCACAACTAGTTATTCTCTGGCTTACCAAGTGTTTGTGGCTCTTTCAGGGTCCTTAATTCCTGCAATGGCTAAGGTTTCCAACAAAGAAACAACATTGTATTATCTTGGTTGTCATAAGACTTATACCTGAAATCTTCATTATTCCAAACAAGAAATAAATGAAATGAATACTTATTTGTATTGTGCATTTTCTCGCTACTCCGCAGGTTTCCTTCTCTGCTTTACAAGCCTTGGATCACCTGTGGGGTGGATGCTTGGCCAACACACATGCTGTTCCACACATCATCCGAATAGGCAATGCCAAGCCAGTATGCCGACTAGGTTTATCATGCATCCCTATAATCAGTATGCTAAGCCAGTACGTAGACTAGGTTTATCAAGCATTTCAAAAAATCATTATGTTAAGCCAGTACGCCAACTGGGTTTATCAAGCATACAATAACCATTTCCAAGCCAGTTCTCCGACTGGGTTTGTCAAGAAATAACACCCTTCACCAATACCTCCACAACATGCAAATAACCAATGCCAAGCCAATACACCGACTGGGTTTGTCAGGCATCAATTTAACAACATACCAAGCCAGTACACCGACTGGGTTTATCAGGCATCCAGCAACCCTTCACCACAACACCCAAATAACCAATTCCAAGCCAGTACACCGACTAGGTTTATTAGGCATACAACAACCATTGCCAAGATAGTACATTGACTGGGTTTATCACGCAATATGAACAACATAATATGATTACGTGGCTCCTTCTCTTATGCAACCAGTGGTTCCCTCCAGGAACTCCATAGGTGACTCACTTGACTGTAGGCTAGCATGGCCCCACGATACCCACTCACACTACAAAAGGATGATACCCCTTTTCTGCAACACAGCTCTCCGGGCCTATCCATCTCTTCTAGTGTCCTTTAGTGTGAGCGTAGAAAGGTTACCACTTCCTATATAGTCCTTTTGCGTACCCTTCTTCACTTTGCCTCTTAATGTACAGTATCAATCTACATCTGTGTAGGATGAAAACACAAGAAGGATAAGCAAGCTCATCAGTATTGTTGTTCAATTATGTAACCATAATACATATCATTCACTATCAAGAATTGAAACACCAGGAATGCGTCCATTCCCTTAGGGTGTAGTCAATATTGAAAACCCTATCATGACCCAGCACCATAAAAGGTGTGCACCCCCTTTCCGATGTGCGCCATGTAGGCCCTAATCATACTCAAACAGTCTGCAATGATATAAATAAGATAGAGCATGCTCTGCATATTAACCCTAATAATTTAGACATGCATGTTCTTGTCTAGGGTCATAGAATACTCATTCATTTTGCAAATGTATCTCACATGCCTTCTGGGCATAGTTTTACCATCTCACTCTCATGGTTTACCGACATGCGGTTTAGCTGAAATATTGTCAATGGTGTTTCACCTGAAACCCATTTCCAAAGCATGGGGTCTTTCCCCATCTAGTTTGGCTTTTGTAGGCCATCACTCCTGGTCTTCTTGTAATGTGTCTTCCTTTGGCTTTTGCACATGGTAGATCCCGGTCTCTACTATGGACTTATCCTCATTCCCATACGTAATACTTCTCTACCTGGAATCTGAAACTTCAATCAGCCAAACACATTGTGAGTATTTTATGCATATAATCCTTTCATTGCTACAACAGTCACTGAAGTGATCTCGGAATTATAACACTCAATAATTCAAACATCTTCAGCTATTAACATTTGAAATGCAATGAATATATACATTTCTATATATGCATCATTATCACAATAAAATTGCAAGATACAGTCACACTATCCATGCAATTTAAATAAACTGTAAATACTCATTACTTCACATTCCATGCAATTCTGTCCTTCCAACAGAGTGCTCTGGTAGCCCATCACATGTCTACCTTTTTCATGTAATCATTCTCCTACATTCACAGCAACTCATGGAATGGTCTCAGTACTAACAATAGTTCACCATTTCATCTATCATCTAATTGCATTGAAGTGTGTATATATATATATATATATATATATATATATATATATATCACAACCATGCATTCACACAACGCATCTCAACATGTGCAGCCGCACATATGCATGCACATCCACAACATTTACATAATATTTTGATGTACATTCACTTAATGCATAACCCATCAATGCAACCTTGCATTCCAACATATTATAGCCTAACCATGCTTGTCTCATATGGCATACACTACCACAGGACCATAAGTCATCACGTGCTTTGGTTTTTAAACTCACAACTAACATACACAAATGACATGATATAATTTCATATGAATGCATTAAGATTTATAAGCAATTATAGGGTGTAAGGATCATTTCCTTCACTTACCCACACCTCACCATACTCGGTAGGTTAACGTTCACATTCGGGCACTCAATACCACATGCAATCAATTCAACATAGTTTAAACATAGTGAAGGTATCTCACCAAATCCTCTTTCAACATTCATGCAATTAAGCACAATTAACCATTACCTGCATGGCTGTTATTAACATCGCTTGATGTTACATGATCAGTTGGCCTCTTACCAAGGCTACTCAGTCCTTTTTCCAACACCATGATCACAGATTTGTTGCACCATCCTTTCTTCATAAGGTCGTTGGTCACGTGCAACCACGTCATCAACTTCTTTAGCCATGCTCCAGTTGCCTTTGGTCTTATAACCAATGCGAACACAACTGTTTATTAGCAACCACAATCATTATCTTAAGTGGCTAATTGCATATGTAAAACCTCACTATTTTACCAATATGAAATATCATATACACGCAAAACATTTTCACATGCACTGTGCAATGTTTATTGATATGCCATCTAGTGCATATTCATCTATGTAATCTTTTGCATTTTTAACATTCTTATGCCATAGTTTATATGCATGACAATTTCATAATTATAAATATGATAGAAAAACAGGGTTTAAGGAATTATCCCTTTCCAACCCTTCATCATAGTATGGAATCCCTCTTCCATATCATAGTTGGTCTGATTCCCTTCCAGTCAAGCAATTCTAGAAATTGCCAATATTGACAACAATTTCTTTTGTCAAAACGGCCACTGGCACTCTTCTGTACCAAATACCTATGATATATGTGGACCTCATTGAAATTCTAGTCATGCATCCCTGTTCTCCTCCGGATAAGCTTTCCAATGCCTATCCCCATGCTCCATTCCAATCTAGGACATGGAATTTACACTCTTCCAAAAATGCAAATTTTGCCCAAATTTCTGCACTTATCTGGAATGTTGCTTTGATGTGACTAAAATTCTGCAAAATGTGTTTATAAACACAACTGTTAGCTGCATTATAATGCTATAAATTATTTGCATGTATGTGGAAAATCCTATATTGACAACTTTGCCCAATCATAAATTTTCCCCGTTTGGCGCAATTATTAAGGTTAAAATGGCCGCCATTGCGGGGATGTTGAGATTAAAATTTCCGCGGAAATTTAGCTTTTATGGTGTCGCCCATGTTGCGAAGTTTTAAGCTAAAATATGCCGCCGCGCACCGCGCGCATCGCAGATTTTAAGATTATTACTTTTATTTTGGCCGACATCGGCGCATGGCTTATAAAATCGCCAATAGACGGACTGCTTTTCTAAGGCAAAGTTTTATCCATCCTTCGGCACAAGTTTTAACCATAAGACTGTCATCTTTGGCACAAATCCTAACTCTGCCTCTTCGGCACAGGTTTTAATCATAGCTCGGCACAAGTTTTAACCATAAGACTGTCATCTTTGGCACAAATCCTAACTCTGCCTCTTCGGCGTGGGTTTTAATCATAGCTCTGCCGCTTTGCCAAATGTTCACTACAATTCAACCATTGTTTCGATCCTTCCTCATGCATATCTTAAGTTTAAAACTTATGGCGCCCATCTTAGCCTTATTCTAGCAGCCTTCGGCGCAATTACTAACAATATGTCAAGCGCTTTGGCACAAGATTTATCTTTAAAAATGTCGCGGGTGTTAAGACTATTTTTACCGCCGCGCACAGCGCATGACACAGAAAATATCCTTAAAATTGCCGCAGATGTTAAGGCAAAAATTCGAAACACTTAGAAAAATTTAGAATTTTTCTCTTCCCTTTCGGCGCAGAAGATTAGCCAAATTTTCGCCGCCGCGCGCATAGAAAATTAGCTACATTTTCGCCACTGCGCGCACAGAAAATTAGCTAAATTTTCGCCGCCGCCACAGCCCTTAGGAAAAAAAATTGAAAATTTTTCTATCTTTCGGCGTAGAATTTTAAAAGCTTTCCCGCTAACTGTGTCGTAGAAATTAGCGTTAATTCTGTCGCCGCGCGCGCAGAACTTAATGCTAAAATCGCCGACAGAGCCTTTAGCAGAACTCATAACTACTTAGAAAAAGTTGCAAATTTTCACAGACAGTTAGAAATTTTTCTGGAATGTGCCCTTCGTTTCTTTACAAAGGTGAGTTACTACAGATCAAACTTGCATAAAACAGTAAAAGAATCCCAAGAACTTGCACCTCTGCTAAGTCAAAATAAAACAACAAAAAGTATAAGGATAACAAGAGGTTGCGCCTCCTTCTCTCCTTTATGGGACAGTCAATAAATATATATAATAAATAAATAAACAGAATGCTACTGCACTAGAAACAATGTAAGTAAGCATTCAACTTGAAAAGGGATTTTCTCTTCATTTCAAATTCAACAATCCAACCAATGGATTCACAATCAATCCTCAAGCACCCAACAAGCATGGGAAAGGAAAACTCATGAGCATAAGGGCATAATTCACAAGCTTTCCTCGCTTCCGAAAACCATCAATCAGCCACATAAATGTTGGTTCATTGTAATTAACAAGCATTATTAAGATATGGGTTGTAACAACCAACTATTCAGGCTTTCAATCATGAAATTAACACACAAAAAACCCATGCCAGCCATGCCCAACATTCAATTTCATGCATTCAAAAAATCATGGACATCCAAGGGACAACGAGTCATAATTAATCAAGGCCTCAAGCACATGATGCGTTATCTCATATGCACAGCAATTAGCAACAAACAACAACCAACACACAACAACATGCCCCATGCACAACACACAAAATCATATTTTCCTAATCTGTTGTGTGGATGTCGGCCCAACAGCCATAGTGTTGAACCATAAGCTCTGATACCATCTGTCACGTACCCACCCATCCATCCAAGGCAAGGGAGGGAACATGATGCCAATCTATGGGGCTTTTCATAAGCTCTGCCAAGTCATTAAATTCACAGGAATAAAATTAAGAGTGTGCAGATGCAATCAATTTAGCATGCACAGTGGAATAAACACCATCCACACACAATTCACAATTTCCATTCAATTTAACACATTGCAGAATTAAATACAAACAGAAAATATACTTATCTCACTGTAATGTTGTCCCCAAGAACTAGCTATGTCACTGCAACGTTCCTCCCAACCGTAGGTCTCTGCCCAACCTGTATTATTTCAACACTCAGAGACCACCCCCGAGCTGGGCATGATATCTACAAGGAAAAGGGGATTTCAAGCTCATACACAGCCAAATAATCATTTGTATTTAAGCCAAGCCAGTCCACAGCTTGGTTTATTAGGCTAAATCTAAACCCTCCTCATTTGTGGAGGCTTCCACTCAAGCTCAAGCCAAAACAATGGAAACCCATTTTTACCCCAACAATCTTAACACACAGCAGTTCAAAACTGAGCATGGATACTCATAACAGCAAAATCACAATTTCTGGCATGAAGAAAATGTGGGCAGCCAAAACGAAGTGATAGATGGTGAATCAAGCCAGGGAATGCAAATTCATTTTTCAGAAAACGTCCATGGGCATTCAAAGAGCCGCAATGGTCTCTACAAACCCCCAAATCATGCTCTCTCTTTCCCAACAAGTATGTAATACAAAAATGAGTTCCCAGCAATGCCAAAAGGGAGGAAAACACTGGAAAACAGTGGAGAAAAATTCCCAAGCAGCTCCCAACAGGTCTGCAACACAAAAACGCCCTCTTCCCAGCTAGAAGACCCAGAGAAACCAAAAAAAGTGGTTGAAAAACGCCCAGGTAGTTCCAAAACGTGAGAGAGAACAAACTCCTCCATGGGTAATGGCTTAGGGAGCAAATCATGGTTGTTTTCTTACCCAAGAAGAAAAAACACGATTTTCCATGAGGGTAGCTTGCCCATACTCGAATTTGGACAGCCATACCTCCCCAATCCCCAAGGCATTAACTACATCACCCAACTCTTGGGAGAAATAAATGATTGGGCATCAAAGTCAACATGGGTAGTTGATGGTTGATGGGTTCTCTCATTGACACTTGTCTTGACTTCATTGGCTCAAGGGTTTGAATATTTCCCTCCCAATTCCTTGTAATATCATGCCCCCATCTCTTGTTGCATTGCATAGCTAGTTGTGGGTATTTATATTAAAATGCATATTTACAATTCCAATGTGCCTGGCTAGCATGTAAACCATATGCATCAATAAATTGATGGTGGGGCCTTGGCCTTGAGCTCCTCGCCATGATTTTATAGCAATATTACATCATTTACATTTTAATGCAATGGGGTCAAGATGGGGACATGACAAGCCCGCGATGATTGGTGTCACGTACCCACCCATCTATCCAATGCAAGGAAGGGAACATGATGGAAATCTTTGGGCTTTTACATAATCTCAGCCAATTGATTAGAATCATATGAATGAATCATTTGTGTGCAGATGTAAAACAAATCAAACATGCACAGTGGAATTATACTATCCATACACATTACTCATGCATAGAGCATATCAACAGTCATCAAATTAATACAGTGCAGAAGTAAACCACATAGGCAGAGAACACTTATATTCGTTGTGCAATTGTCCCAAACAACTAGCTATGTCGCTGCAACATTCCACCCATCCATAGGCTAGTTGTGTTCATAAATTCTCTCAACACAACTGCCACCCCCCGAGTTGGGCATGATTCTTACAAGGAAAAGGGGACATTCAGCTCATCCACAGCCAATTAATCGTTTCATCTGAGCCAAGCTAGTCCATAGCTGGGTTTATCAGGCTAATTTGAACCCTGGATGCTTTCTCAAGCTCAAGCCAAAACAATGGATTTACCAACAGGATGGCCAATGGGTTTTCCCCAAATCGTTTCAAACCAAAAACAGATTGTGGGATGGGAAAAACAATCATAGGGAGGAAAACGAATTTTCCTCCAACTATCTAAGCATTCAACAGCCCAAACGGTCTCAATGGAGCCCCAAATCGATTTACCTTCTTCCCCACTGGTATACAACACAAAAACACCCTTCTCCCAGCTGAGAACGAAGGAAGACACAGACAAACATGGCTGGAAAACACCCAGGTAGCTCCCAACTCGTGAGGAAGAGCAACTGGCTTATGGATAATGGCTTGGGGGGAAATTCATGGCTCTTTTCTTGCCCAAGAAGCAAAACACGATTTCCCATGCAGGGTGGCTTTCCCATACCCGAATTTGGACAGCCATACCTCCCATTCCCCAAGGCATTAACTATTTCAACTAACTCTTGGGAGAAATCAATGATTGGGTACCAAAGTCAACATGGGTAGTTGAGGGTTTAATGGGTTCTCTCATTGACACTTGGCTTGAATTAATTGGATCCAAGGGTTTGAATATTTCCCTCCCAATTCCTTGTAAAATTATGCCCCCATCTCTTGTTGTATTGCATAGCTAGTTGTGGGTATTTTATTAAAATGCATATTTACAAGATATTCACAATTCCACCGTGCCTGGCTAGCACGCGAATCATATGCATCAATAAATCGATGGCGGGGCCTTGGGCTTGAGCTCCTCACCATGATTTTACAACAATATTATAACATTTACATTTTTAATGCAATAGGGTCAAGATGGGGGCGTGACATTCCCCTCCCCTTGGAATAACACCGTCCTCGGTGTTCCAATACTTCAGAATATATATCCACTTTACACATGCCTCAAATTCACAACTGGTGGCAGGTTTGTCCTGTGTTTCATCTCTTGAATTTGAACTTTCAGGATCAAGTCCTTTGGCTTCCACAAGATTCTCTTGCTGTCTTTGATCTTCCATCTCTGCAGGTGGGCATTGCTCCACAGCAATCTCTTCCTTTTATTCACCTTCCAGCTCATCTACAAGTCTGGAATTTTTCATGGATGCCATCTTTCTTGCCATCCTGGAAACTAATTGAGGAATATTTCCAGCCAAAACAAATAGCTTTTGGTATGCTGCCATGGCCAATGTGTACAACTGGCTCTTGCTTTTCTCACCAGCAACACTTGGCTAGTAATAGCTGCAATCAATGGCTTTCAATTTCTCACCTGTGAGACTCATCATACCAATTCCTGTTAGGACAAGCATAACACAATATTAAAATTAGTCAATTATTTTCCCAATTGACTTGGAACGTCTATGATTTACTCATGAGACTTTCACACATTTCATGCTTTCCCAACATACACATGAATTCATTCATGTTCATTCTTTCACAAGGAAATAACCAATTCAGCATTCGCAATTCCTTTCAAGCAATTAAACACAATCTATTTTCAGCTATGACATGCACTCAACAATCCTTTGTTTCTGAAATGCATCAATCAAAAAGGAAAGAGAAGAGTAAGAGTTTCCCCCTCTTAGTCTTGTTCCAATCTAGAGCTATACCACCACAGTGGTTTCATGCTCCTTAACCTCTTTCACTTCAATGTGAATGCTTGACTTGCCCTTTCTTGGCTATGACACTTAGTGTCTAAGGTCTATCTAATGCCTTTCAACTAGGGAACCCTTCCCCATTGTTGCTTACAGAACCTTTGGTTGCTATGACCCACACAGTTCCAATAGCACCATCTTTCAGTACTGCTCATACTGAGCTCTTTAGGACAATCACATGTCCACATGCATCCCTAGGATGCCTTCGTAATTCTTTCTTCCAACAATACCTACACTCAAACATTGAATCAATTCACATGTTTAGATTATTTCCATAGGGTTTATCTCTAAACAAGAGTTTAGGAAATCAGATCCAAATCACATACACATTTATATTCCTATTAAATAAGCAAGAAGTTGCAAGATAACCAAATACTTATCTGTATTGGATGTCTTCACTTTATTCCACAGGATCCTTCTTTGCTTTCCAAGCATTAGATTTCCCGTGGATACAATAACGAATGTTGGGACAGAACGCAGGCTACTCCACAACCATTCGAATAGGCAATTCCAGGCCAGTACGCCAACTGGGTTTTATCAATTAATTAAGGAATGTTTGGTCAGCAAGCCGACTGCTCCACAACATCAAGTGGTTAATGTTCCCACCAACCATTCTCTAAATTTATCGAGCATCAGTTACTCTCTGGATTTACTTAGAATTTTATAGTGCACAACCAGTTACTCTATGGTTTTATCAAGAATTTGTAGTTCTTTCAGGGTCCTTGCCTTCCTGCAATGACCAAAGTTTCCAACAAAGAAACAATAGTGTATCAGCTTAGCTGTTAGAAGACTTATACCTTAAATCTTCATTATTCCAAACAAACAAAAAATGAAACTGAATACTTATCTGTATTGTGCATTTCCTTTTCTAGTCCACAGGATCCTGCTTCGCTTTGCAAGCCTTGGGATCGCCTATGGACTTGGATGTTTGGCCAGCATGCATGCTGCTCCACAACATCAAATAGTTAATGCCCAACCAGTACACCTTCACGCCAACTGGATTTACCAAGCATTCGTGGTGCCCAACTAGTCCCATACCTGGTTGGCCCTCTCCATTGCCGAGCCAGCACATTCATCTAGGTCATCGACCAAAGGAAGGAAATTGTGCCACTGACCATTATAGGTCAAGGCTCTACCTGTTAATTTTTCAGAATTTACTTCAATCTAATCTAGGATCTTAACTAAGAGAACAACATATAAAGCATATCTACAGCATATCAAACATGAACACAATAATGCAAGCACACAAGAGACACAGAGTTTACTTGGGGAAAACCATAAAGGTGAAAAACCCCAATAACTTCCTCAGAGATAGATAAAGCAATGATACAACCCAAGCATAAGAGATAGACATCTCCTAGCAGCAGCTTCTCCTCCTCCACAAGTGCACCACTCTCTCGAGAGTGTGAGAGAGAATAGAATGATAAAATAGAGTGCCTCCCGCACTCTATTTATACTTGACTTGACTTGCCTAATAACCTTTACTAGGTTGGCATTAACTTAACCACATAACATAATGCTGATTGGGCCGACACCCAATAGGGTGGTCTAATAACATTTTGACCCACATGGACAACCCCCAATAGGGTGGTCTAATAACCCTTCGACCCACATGACTTATACAAGGCCGACCCCAACAAGGTGGTCTAATAACCCATCAAGTATAAGTTACGACACTTCTGTATAGAGGAATAATAACATCTATATAGGAATACAAACACTTCCGTATAGAGGAATAATACCATCTCTATAGGAGTACAATATAGATATATTAAATACATTCTGAAGTTACATATACATCAACACTCCCTCTTAACTAGGAAGGTATTTCTCGACACAGGTCTTCTAGCACAAGTCTTCTTCTCTGAATCATCGTCATCGTCACTGCTGCTGCTATCTCAATCAATCTCTGAATCTACTCATCATAGGAAGTTCTACAGAGCCAGTCCTTTTTCATACTAGATGTAGGCCCACCACCTGCAGGTCTTCATCATCACTGGCCATACTGTGGAATCCTCAGGACTTATTACATGCGTCACAAAACCTTAAAAGAGTCTTTTGACTAGCAAGAACCCTAAAGAGCATTTGAGGACTTTTTCATCTTGTCCAGATCTCCAGGACTTATTACATGTGACTGTCACAAAACCTTAAAAGAGTGTCCCAGGAACGTTTATGTGCATAGCACGATCGGCAAGAACTCTAAAGAGCATCCCATGAACATTTATGTGCCTAAGCACGACCAGCAAGATCTCAAGGACTAATTACATGTGACCTCTGCTACAAACCCTCGAAAGAGCATCCCAGGACTTATTACGGGCACACAACCCAACCTGTCAAATCTCCCAGATCTTACATGTGGCCCACTATCACAAACCCTTGAAAGAGCATCCCAGGACTTATTACAAGCACACAACCCAACCTATCGGATCTCCTAGGTCTTACATGTGATACACAGTGCCAGTCCTTTTTCATATTGGATGTGACCTAGAACAAATCTAGGATTTCCTTTGCACAACCTGTCCACGGCCATAGAGTATCAACCTGATACTCACCATACATCATCCCGATGTACACATGATCATCCTGATCATCATCACTGCATCGTCCTGATGTAATTCATCTGGAGCAACATCCTGAAGCTCGTCATCCATGATCATCCTGATCATACAATGCATCTACCTGATGCATACCAAGTATCTACCTGATACATATCACCATACATGTTCCACCTGATCATACAATGAATCCACCTGATACATACATAGATACATGATCCACACAATGTATCCACCTGATATATATCAACATACATGATCTACCTGATCATACACAATATCCACCTGATACATATACAGATACATGGTCCAAGCATCCAACATGATGCATATACAAATACATATAAATGATCCAACTGATCATATCTAGCATCCAACATGATGCATACATACATATACATATAAATGATCCAACTGATCATATCCAGCATCATCCTGATGCATATACATAGCAATAAATGGAGTATCGTCCTGATGCTCATCATCCAGCGCTTACATGCACAGCCATGTGAAGGATCCCCTTTCCACCATGCTAGGAATGGCTACAGCAAATGTTTCCATCACTTCTTCCTCGAAGTGTCATCGATCCAAAGAACACCAAGCCTCTCTCTGAAGTACTCGAACCTCACTCTGGCTAGTGGCTTTGTCAATACATCTGCAATCTGCTCATCCGTTGCAACATACAGGAGCTTCATTGCTCCTCTCTGCACCATATCCCTGATATAGTGATATTTGATCTCTATGTGTTTCGACCTATTGTGGAACACCGGGTTCTCAGACAGCTTCACACAATTTTGGTTGTCACAAATATACCAGTAGCCTCCAGCGGTAGATCAAATAACTCAAACAATAGCTTTCGAAGCCATACTGCCTCACAACTAGCCGAATAGGCTGCAACATACTCTGCTTCGGCTGTACTCAGTGCTACACAAGACTGCTTCCTGCTAAACCAAAAGATCACACCTGATCCCATACTGAAGCAGCACCCAGAAGTGCTCTTCCTATCTACAACACTACCTGCCCAATCTGAATCAACCTAACCCTATAGGTTAAACTTTTGATTCACATCATACTTGAGCCCATAATCAACTGTACCCTTCAGGTACCTCAGAATATGCTTTACAGCAACCATGTGAACACTCCTCGGATCCGTCAGGAACTAGCTCAATGTGTTCACCGCAAAGCAAATATATGGTCTCGTGTTCGTCAGGTACATCAAGCACCCAATCATTTGACAATACATAGTGATATCAACTAGCTTAGATGAAGCATCACACAGAAGCTTCAGGTTTGATTCCATAGGTGTCTCCATGGCCTTGCATTCCATCATCCCGAACCTCTTCAGGATCTCTACTGCATGCTTCCCTTGTCCACGGAAGATTCCATCTGCA
Source organism: Larix kaempferi (assembly GCA_027924585.1). Classification (NCBI taxonomy): domain Eukaryota; kingdom Viridiplantae; phylum Streptophyta; class Pinopsida; order Pinales; family Pinaceae; genus Larix; species Larix kaempferi. The sequence goes on along the minus strand of BSBM01000005.1, from coordinate 7,244,110 downwards.
CTCTGCCACACCTCCATACCTAGAAAATAGTGCATCATTCACAAGTTCTTCATCTTGAACTTGGAAGCAAACTTCTGCTGCATGTCGGCAATCAATCTATCTTCACCTGTAATAAACAGGTCATCCATATACAAAAGTAGTATCACTAGATTGCCTTCCTCAACCTTGTAGTAAAGGTTGGAATCCGCTTTACTCTTGGTAAAGCCTAGACTGGATAAAAAGCTGTCTATCCTACCATACCAAGTTCTGCACATATATGGCTCCCTGTCCTGTGTCTCAAAACCAAGTGGCTGCTCCACATACATTTCTTCTTCAACTACACCATTCAATAAAGTTGTCTTGAAATCCATCTGGTATATCTTCCATTTCATCACTGCAGCCAGAGCAAGTATGGATCTAATGGAAGTGTATCTGGCTACAGGAGAAAAAGTCTCTATGCTACCATCTGCAGCATGCTTGATCTTGTAGATCCTCTTGGAAGTCACTACAAACTCCCCTTCAGGTCTTGGTACTGCATCCCAAACATCTTCATGATCAACTGGTACTCCTCGATCATGGCATTCTTCCCAGATCCTGGGAACTTCAATATCTTCAATATTTTCAATAGATAACTTTGTTGCTGAACAAATGTTGTAGTCCTTCTTTTGTAGGTGATGGTATATGATCTTTCCTACACAACAAGTTAAATTGCATGATTAGAAAACATATCATAGTTTCAGAAAAAATTCTTACACATAAATAAATATGTCATACAGTCATGCAATTATCTTAGCCAATGCTTCAATACAACATTTATCCATATCCCGTAACTTTCTAGATGCCTTCCAATCTCTACCAGAACATTGTTAAGAGTGTGCACAACTCCCAACATGTCAGCAAAGAGGTTTCATTCTAGATAAGTAGCAATGGAATGTTGTACAGTGCCATAGGCCACTTACCCATGTATATTAGTAGTATAATGTTCATCAATACAACTATGCATAATACACAACCTAATTCTAGGAACATGAGTATATACATTATTGAACAATATTATTTAAACAATAAAATATGCAAGGAATGATAATTCAAATACTTATCTTTGTTTGTTTGTTGGGTTGACTCCCTCTCAGTCTTTGCTTTTTTTCTGCAACTCCATTCTGATGTGGATTGTGAGAAGTGGTTAACTCCCTCTGAATATCTGCATCCTTGCATAAACTACTGAAGTGTGCTCCTTCTTGATCTTTGCTTCCTTGTAGGAAACAACTGGAGTGTGCTCCCTCTTGATCGTTGCTTCCCTGCAGGAACAATTGGAGTGTGCTCCCTCTTGATCGTTGCTTCCTTGCAGGAACAACTAGAGTGTGCTCCCTCTTGATCTTTGCTTCCTGGATTACCTGTCCTTGAACTTATATCCATCACTATGCATGCTTATTAGTATCATCATTGTGTTATCCTCGAGGTCTCATATATAATCACAAATTCATTAGTATAATCTTAATACTATCAAAACACAATAATCTTAAACATGTATAGTCATGATCATTTCAAACACAGATAATAAACATTAGTATTCAAGGTTTCAGGGAAGTCTTCTTTTACTCATGCATATTCTTATTTGATCATAGGACTCTTCTGGTTAGTTAAATCATCAATCAAGATAAGAGACATCAAATGCATAAACCCTTGATTACTTACATTTCTAACTTTATGAATAAACATAACCAATCATACCAAGTATACTTATATAAGGGATCCTAACACAAGGTAGGATTCTAACTTGATATAGGAAAAACATACCTATATTGGTATGTTAGATAATTATGTCTAACATACCCACATGATGTCTTCTTGTTCTCTTCAATGACTTGTGCTAGTAACCTGCATATCTCATAGGTTAACCATTATAAAACCAAGTTATACATACCTCGCAAATAGATCTTCTAAGTGATTCATGACAATGGATGAATCTTTGTCCTCATGTCATCATGATCATATGTTCTTGAACTAGAACATGATTTGTCTTTCTTGGTGTACCTTTCATGTTAGCGGACAACATAAACCTCATACAACACCATAATGCATTAGTACAATCATAAGTGTCAACACCCTAATCAATGAATATCTTCTATCATGCATTCATAATTTTATTAAGGCGATACGACAAGTCTAAATTTAATCAAGATTGTACTAATCGTAATAACATGAAGACAAACATACCATAAACTTAATCATGAACAAATCTCGAAACATACCTAGATGAGTCATACCTGTCGAGATTGCTTGTAATCTTCTTATGTAAGGCCTTAGCCTCATCTCCCTCTAAAACAGGAACTTCTTCACTTATGCAGGTGACCAATCCATTCTATTCTAGGATTAACCCAATCCACTTGATTTGCAGGAACTGGATCTGGAGCTTGATTAGGCTTTGTCAGAGAAACCCTAAAAATTCAAACTTTGAATTTCAAACTTCCGAAAGGATAGAAATATGCGCCTTGATGAGATGATCAAGCTGGTATACTCATAATTTGAAGACTCCAAAGTTTCACCCCTCAAATTTGCCTTTGAAACTTCCAGATTCACTAGACATGACCCTGAACTAGGGTTTGATAAATCCCACCCTTCCGCCCAATCAAAAGGTTCGATTCAAAGCTCTAAGCTTCTATTTTTCTGAGGAGCTTCCAGTTGTGATCACAGATTTCAAAAATTTCCATTTTTGTAGAAGCCCTAATTTTCCACTTTTCTGATCAAAATCCCGAACTAGGGTCTGATCAAGACCGGCCTTCTGCCCTACCAAAAATTCTGATCTTGGTCTCTAAATTTTGATTTTGATGAGTAGCATTCATCCGTAGTCTCCGATTACAAAAATTCCAACTTTCTCCGAAACCCTAAATTTCGGAAGCCATGAATGAAGGTGCTCAAAAATAATTTTGTTTTGACAGAAATATGTACCTGATTGTTTCTGGTGTAACTCTGAACTTTTCGATCCAAAGGGTCTAAAAACGTTTCCTGTGATAGCCCGACCTGTCATATTTCCAACCCCATAGGTCTGACCTCAAACGGATTCTCTGAGAGAGAGTTATGCCAATTGTCGCAACATGACCTGTTTATGGGATAAAACAGGAGATCAAACTTGTATGGCATGACACATGTCATTGGTTTAGTTTCGGCCTCTGAAAAATTTACCTAAGAAGTACAATCTATGCACTACCTGCCACTTTTTACAAAATTTCATTTGGAGCTTCCTAGCCCAAGTTATGACCTTTTTTCCAAGGTCACATGTTTATGACTGAGATCTAGAAGAGGCAGAAACCCTGTATTGTATAGATCATAAATCATAAAGTACATCGAATTGGAGGTTTTCCTTTGGACACAAGGTACATGGGGATCTTATCTTCATCCTGTACGATTTTCATACCCTGAAACCTTGCCAAAATTTATTTATAGCGAAAGTAATACGATGACTGTTTTTTTCTATATCAAGCCCTAGCTTCGCAATTGCAACAAGTGTCATACATGCCATATCATGCCTTCTTTCATGCTAGCTCTGATACCATGTTAATTTTTCGGAATTTACTTCAATCTGATCTAGGATATTAACTGATAGAACAACATGTACATCATATATACAGCATATCAAACATGAACACAATAATGCAAACACACAAAAGACACAGAGTTTACTTGGCGAAAACCATAAAGGTGAAAAACCCCAATAACTTCCTCAGAGATAGATAGAGCAATGATACAACCCAAGCATAAGAAATAGACATCTCCTAGCAGCAGCTTCTCCTCCTCCACAAGTGCGCCACTCTCCCGAGAGTGTGAGAGAGAATAGAATGATAAAATAGAGTGCCTCCCGCACTCTATTTATACTTGACTTGACTTGCCTAATAACCTTTACTAGGTCGGAATTAACTTAACCACATAACATAATGCTGACTGGGCCGACACCCAATAGGGTGGTCTAATAACCCTTTGACCCACATGGCCGACCCCCAATAGGGTGGTCTAATAACCCTTCAACCCACATGACTTATACAGGGCCGACCCCAACAAGGTGGTCTAATAACCCATCAAGTATAAGTTATGACACTTACAATATAAATGAAAACACTTTCGTATAGAGGAATAATAACATCTCTACAGGAATACAAACACTTCCGTATAGAGGAATAATACCATCTCTACACGAGTACAATATACATATATTAAATACATTCCGAAGTTACATATACATCAACACTACCACTCCGCCTTAGGCTTGCATCAGCCTTTCACATGTGTCACAACCCTTCATGCGCATAACAATTCTTCATCCACACAAGGATGGCACTCCTTCTCTTGTGCAAAACCGGCGGTTCCCTTTAGTAACTCTTTAGGTGACTTCCTTAACTATAGGCCAACATGGCCCCACAATACCCACAACATCCAAGCAAATAATTCCAAACCAGTGCATCGACTGGGTTTATTAGGCATGTAACAACCCTTCATCAATACCTCCACAACAACCAAGTAAATAATTCCAAACCAGTACACCGACTGGGTTCATTAGGCATACAACAACCCTTCGTCAATACCTCCACAACAACCTTTCATTTTGCTTCATCCATGTGCAGCACCAAATTACATCTATGTAAGCTAGTAGCACAAGTAGGATAAGCAAGCTCATCAGTATTCTTGTCCCAAAATTGTAAACATATTTCATAACATTCACTATCAAGTATTGAAACACCAGGAATGCGTCCATTCCCTTAGGGTGTAGTCAATATTGACGACCCTATCATAACCCAGCACTAGAAAGGTGTGCACTCCCTTTCGGATGTGAGACATGTAGGCCCTAATCATACTCAAGCAGTCTGGAATAATAATGAAATAATAAAACATGCTCTGCACATTAAATCTAATAACCAGACATGTATATTTTGAGTTAGGGTTACAGGATACTTATCCCTTTTTAGATGTATCTTTCCTTCATTTGTGAAGAATGGGGGCTCCCTTCTCTGAGTCAACAGTACTTCGGTTTTCCACCCCAATATTATCATGTTCCATAACCCATACATGCCTTCTTGGCATAATTTTACTGTCTCACTCACATGCAGTGCAGCTGAGGCATTATCAAAATTCACAATGGCGTTTCACCCGAAACCCATTTCCAAAGCATGGGATCCTTCCCATCTAGTTTGGCTTCTGCAGGCCATCACATATTGTGTCATCCTGGCACACTTATCAAATAGCCAAACATTCAGCAACATCTTATCAATAAGCTTCAAATCTGATTGTTCCATAACCAATCAATGTCATTAATAATTAAATTCAATATGAATTTTCCATTCTGTCTACTACAGAAATTAATTTGCTTAGCAATGAGGCTATCCTCATATTGTTTGGCTCTCGTAAGTGGTATCACTCTGTCCATTATGGTTTCACCCTTGCTACCATACATGAACATCCACCTACAACATGTCCTCCTGACACAACTTTATATAAGCCAAATAGTCATTAGCAATTATTGGCAAACTTCAAATCTGAAATTTACAAATCTGTTTTCCTACAAAATTTTAGATTTGCAACCATGAAATCATTCTCATAACTTAAACCATAAAATTTTCAGATTTGTTTCATGCATAAGTTACAACCATGAGAACCTTCTCATAACCTTTGGCTTCTGCACATGGTAGATCCCGGTCTTTACTATGGACTTATCCTTATTGCCATACTCAAGACATTTCTACCTGAAATATGGACTTCAATCAATGAAACACGTTGTGAGTATATATGCCTATACTCTCTTCATTGCTACAACAGTGATTGAAGTGATCTCAGAATTATAACACTCAATAATTCAAACACTTTCAGCTGTTAACATTTTAAATGCAATAAAATAGATACATCTCTATATATGCATTATTATCATAACAAAATTGCAAGACACAATCACACTATCCATGCAATCTAGATAAACAGTAAATACTCATTACTTCACATTTCATGAAATTTTTGTCCTTCCACAGAGCACTCTAGTAGCCCATCATCATGTCTACCTTCTTCATGCAATCATTTTCCTGCATTTATAGCAGCTCATGATATGGTCTCAGGATTAACAATAGTTCACCATCTCATCTATTATCTAATTTCATTGAACATATATATATATATATATATATATATATATATATCACAACCATGAATTCTCAGAATGCATCTCAACATGTGCACCTACACATGCATGCACATTTACATCACTCACATAATCTTTCAATTGTGCATTCACTCAATGCATAACCACAAGATTGTATAGAATATTCTAATGCACATCCCTTCAATGCAACCTCGCATTAATCCATGAATACTATGCATTCCAACATATTATGGCCTAACCATGACTATCTCATATGGCATACACTTACAACAAGACCATAAGTCATCACTTGTTTTGGTTGTTAAACCCACAACCATCCTACCCAAATGGCATGATATAATTTCATATGAATGCGTCGAGGTTTCTAAGAAACTATAGGGTGTAAGGCTCACTGCCTTCACTTACCCACACCTCACCATACTTGGTAGGTTGACATCCACATTCAAGCACTCAATACCACATGCAATCCAAATCAACATAGTTTAATCATAGTTGAAGGGATCTTACCAAACCCTCTTTCAACATTCATGCACTTTAAGCACAAATAACAATTACCTGCATGGCTGTCAATAACATCACTAGATGTTACCTAATCAGTTGGCCTCTTACCAAAGCTACACGGTCCTTTTCCCAACCTCATGATCACAGATTTGTTGCACCATCTTTTCTTCATAAGGTTTTTGGTCATATGCAACAATCATCATCCACATCTTTAGCCATGCTTCGGTTTCCTTTGGTCCTACAACCAATGCGAACACAACTAATTATTAGCAACCACAATAATTTTCTTAAGTGGCTCATTGCATATGTAAAACCTCACTATTTTACCAATATGTCATATATATATATATATATATACAAACATTTCTCATGCACTATGCAATGTTTCTTAATATGCCGTCTAGTGCATAGTCATATCATCTATCTAATCTCTTGCATTTTCAATCATGCTTCTATGGTCTGACTCGTACAACCATTATTAACAACATTACTGGTGATCAACCATAGGAAATACCATTAATGGGCTATCGCATGTGTGACTTTCACTACCTTTACCCATATGCAACATCATGCTCATGCATAAGCAATTCACATGCACTATGAAATGACTCTTTAATCATGCTTACTAATTCATGTGCATTTAATCTGCTACTCTCTTGCATTTCCAACATCCCTATGCCATAATTTCCAGTATATAAAACTTGGGAAATATAAATACAATAGCAAGAGAGGAGTTAAGGAATTCTCCCTTTCCAATTCCTCATTATGACATGGAGTCCCTCCTCTACATAATAGCTGATCCTTTTCTTGGATTTCCTACCAAGCATACAAGTAATCATTAGCTATGATCTTCTCATGAATTAGCAATTCACCATATACCTACATGTAATCATTCATTCTTGATACTTTCCAAATATGCAATTCTTATGCTATAAATAGAAATAGTTTAAGGTGAGGAACCTCCCTTTTATTGACATTGCCTTGTTGCTCCCATTGCTCTTCCGCAATGCATATTACAGTCAATTACTCGTAATAAGGCCTCCACACTCTTCTTATGCAATTCCTGCTTCTCATCCCAAGCATAGAGAATGAATTTCACACTTTCAACGACTGCCTCCGGGGGACGACGGGGTCAAGGGGGCTTGCGCAATTTGGCGCATAAGTTCCATGGCATTTTTCAACTTTCGGCACCTGAAAAATCTCTCTGGAAAACAGCTGAAATTCCTTGTTTTGAAGCAACTCGTCCAGTTCTTCCGACCTGTTGCGAAGAAACTCACCGAGTTCTTCCGACCTATTGCGAAGAAACTCACTGAGTTCTTCCGGTCAGCGAACTCACCTGTCTCTTCCAACCCATTTTGGAGCAACTCGTTGAGTTCTTCCGGTCGGCGAACTCATGTCTCTCTGCGGACCAACTCTCCGAGTTCTCCCGCCGTTTTGGACCAACTCGCCGAGTTCTCCCAAAATTTCCTCCTTGATGCTGAAAAACACTTAGAAAAATTTTGAAATTTTTTGGACCAATTCATTCAGTTCTCCCGTCGTTTCGGACCAACTTGCCGAGTTCTTCCGTCGTTTCGGACCAACTCGCCAAGTTCTTCCGGTTGAAAACTCAGATTTTCCTTCTGAAAACTTCGGCGCAAACTCGCCAGTTCTTGTCGACCGTTTCGGCCCAAAACTCATAACTTTCCACCAAAATTTTCCTTATTTTTCGGTGAACTTATTGATTTTTTGTCGGTTCATTGCGGAGCAACTCGCCAAGTTTCGTCGCCAACTTTGGCGCAAACTCGCCAGTTCTTGCCAACCGTTTCGGCCCAATACTCATAACTTTTCGTCAAAATTTTCCTTCTTTTTCGGCGAACTTATTGATTTTCTGTCGATTTTTTGCGGAGCAACTCGCCAAGTTTCGCCGCCAACTTTGACATAAACTTGCCAGTTCTAGCCGGAAACTTCAGCGCAACTCAGTGAGGTTCGCCGAAACACATCGGCTCAACTCCACGAAACTGGTCGAAACAGTTAGGCAAAACACTTAGAACATTTTCTTAACGATTACTGCGGAGCAGGAAGCATACTTACCTCTGCAAGCTGTGGTAGGTAGCCCATGAAGGCCCAATGTTGTAACCTTCACTCTGATACCATTCTGTCACGTACCCACCCATCTATCAAATGCAAGGAAGGGAACATGATGGAAATATCTGGGCTTTTACATAATCTCAGCCAATTGATTAGAATCATATGAATGAATCATTTGTGTGCAAATGTAAAACAAATCAAACATGCAGAGCGGAATTATACTATCCACACACATTACTCATGCATACAGCATATCAACAGTCATCAAATTAATACAGTGCATAAGTAAACCACATAGGCAGAGAACACTTATCTTCGTTGTGCAATTGTCCCAAACAACTAGCTATGTCGCTGCAACATTCCACCCAACCATAGGCCAGTTGTGTTCATCAATTCTCTCAACACAACTGCCACCCCCGAGCTCGGCATGATTCTTACAAGGAAAAGGGAACATTCAGCTCATACACAGCCAATTAATCGTTTCATCTGAGCCAAGCCAGTCCATAGCTGGGTTTATCAGGCTACATTTGAACCCTGTATGCTTTCTCAAGCTCAAGCCAAAACAATGAATTTACCAGCAGGATGGCCAATGGGTTTTCCCCAAATCGTTTCCAACCAAAAACAGATTATGGGATGGAAAAAACAATCATAGGGAGGAAAATGAATTCTCCTCTAGCTATCTAAGTATTCAACATCCCAAACAATCTCAATGGAGCCCCAAATCGATTTACCTTCTTCCCCACTGGTATACAACACAAAAACACCCTTCTCCCAGCTGAGAATGAAGGAAGACACAGACAAACATGGCTGAAAAACACCCAGGTAGCTCCCAACTCGTGAGGGAGAACAACTGGTTGATGGATAAGGGCTTGGGGGGGCATTCATGGCTCTTTTCTTTCCCAAGAAGCAAAACGTGATTTCCCATGCAGGGTGGCTTTCCCATACCCAAATTTGGACATCCATACCTCCCATTCCCCAAGGCATTAACTATCTCAACTAACTCTTGGGAGAAATCAATGATTGGGTACCAAAGTCAACATGGGTAGTTGAGGGTTTAATGGGTTCTCTCATTGACACTTGGCTTGACTTGATTGGATCCAAGGGTTTGAATATTTCCCTCCCAATTCCTTGTAAAATCATGCCCCCATCTCTTGTTGCATTGCATAGCTAGTTGTGGGTATTTTATTAAAATGCATACTTACAAGATATTCACAATACCACCATTCCTGGCTAGCACGCGAATCATATGCATCAATAAATTGATGGCAGGGCCTTGGCCTTGAGCTTCTCACCATGATTTTACAACAATATTATATCATTTACATTTTTAATGCAATAGGGTCAAGATGGGGACGTGACAATTGGGGTGTCGAAGAAGACCTGTCGCCGATGGACGAAGACTTGTGGATAGAGCGTGGTAGAGCTCTCCAAGTTCAAATACCTGAAACGGTAACACCTCCTTCTCCATTTCGTTTAACACAAAGCGTAAGGGTGCAAGAAATTGTCGAAGAAAATATCAGTCTCCATGCTGGTCAATCAGGAATTTGGAGTTGTCGAAGTATAGAAGGCGATGATATTAATAGACTATTGATTCATCGGCCGGAGGAAGGAAATTGGGTGTCTTTTCAACCCGAATTTTCGAATAGCATCTTTCATCTAGTGTACTCAGAGCATGAGGAAGCGCCCCCCCTGCCATTACCAAATTTGATCAACTCGACAAGCACGTCGGAAAGCCCGAGATTTAGTGAAATCCCGTTCAAGCAGCACTTTAACTGGATTTCGACATAACTGGTAGAAGAAGGAAGATCTAGCGATACAGAAGAAGTTATAGTCACTGATTCTGAAGACAAAGGACCAAGTCCAGAAAGACAGCTAATTCAAATTGAAAATGCACCAAGTTTTGCTTGTGGAAATAACCCACCCACACCACCATCAAATTCTCAAAGTAATACACCAGCAGACATGGCACACACAACGGCACACCTTCCGTTCTATGAAGGTTATGAAGACCCAAGAAGACACTGGTTTGTGTGTGAAGCAATATGGATAGCTAATCAAATCACCAACGAAGAAAGACAAGTTGCTCAGTTTGTTGGCTCGTTAAGGAAAAGAGCACTGACATGGTACATGGGATACATAGCAAAGTCACCAAATGCAACAAAAGCACAAATCAAACAAAGCTTTTTGGCCTTCTTTATGATTGAAGATGCGACATACCTGGTGGCAGAACGACTGAAGACGACAGTCCAAAATCCAACAAACATTGTCGAGTATGACAAAAGGTTCAAATACCTCCTAAGCAAATTAGACTACGATATTGAAGAAAAACTATTAATCAAATGGTTTATTGCTGGTCTAATAAATAAAATTAGAATACATGTATGTCGACAAAGTGTTAATACATATTCAGATGCACTAAAAGCAGCACTAGAAATTGAAATGGATGATGAATACCCTCTAGTATCCATGTATAGGCATGTCGACGAATGCCTTGAAAGTATGGAGCAGGCTATTCGGAATATGACGCTAAAAGGAATAGAATTATGGTGTACAAATTGTCGAACTTCAAGACATACCAAAGATTCTTTTCGAATTGAGGATCAGCGACAAGAAGTGAAACTCATTCAATCCAGATGTTTCTGTGACTTGTGCAAAGAGTATGATTCACATACCACAAATGATTTCCCATTCAATCTGAAAAACAAGAATGCAAGATGGTGTCAAATTTGTGAAGTGAATACACATACAATTGAAGATTGTCATCTGAACCTAAAAAATTGGCAAAATTATCATGCAATGTACAAGACAAACTCTGTCGAGCAGCATCACGACAGAAATACAGCAAACGATAGATTCGAGAGAAATGATGGAAGAAATAACTGGTACAATCAAATTAGGAATGACAGATACCCAAGGTATAATGACCGTCGGTATGATCGGAGATATGATGGCTACAATAGACTTGGAGGATACCAGAATCGTGGTCATGGCAATGGAGGTCGCGGTGTTCGATCTAGTCGACCTGGTGCATGTTTCACATGTCTCAGTGAGGATCATCGACATGCAGAATTCCCTTATAAGGAAAGAACTGATCTTAAATTTTGTACAAAGTGTGGGGTAGGTGATCACTATTTAGAGGATTTCCCTACCATGATTGAGAAAATAAATAGTAAAAAGAATGTTTATGTTTTATCTTGTATTTCAAAAAATGATGTGCTTCGAACAAAAAATTTGCAAATTGTAACTATGCAAGGCACTCACATTGGTCAAGATAAACCTCAGATAAGTAGAATTGTCGATAAAGAGGATTATCCAAATCCTATAAAACAAAAATATTTGTACAAAGATGCATCTGACATATTTCATGACTTAGCAGCACATGAAGATGTCGAAGAAAACCGATAGGAATTTCTCAATGAATTGCTCATATTAATTTCAAACGAGGAAGCTGTAGGCAAAATGATTGACCTGTTGCATAAATTAAAACATAAACATGTCGAGAAAAGACAAACTAAAAACATTTGCCGACTAAAACAAAAAAAGAAAAATGATGCTGACCCATTAGTCGACCTTGACATAAATGGATATCATGTACAACAAGTCGTACTGGATTTTGGATCCCAAGTGAATGTCATGACTCGTAATACCTGGGACCAACTCGGTCGACCTCAACTGTTGGAATCAAGCATCTATTTAAAGCTCGCAGATCAAGGATTAATTGAGCCGATTGGAGTATGGAAAGGAGTCGAAACTTCCATTAGAGGCATCACGACAAAAATAGATTTCAAAATCATCACTCCAAAGGATTATGCAAGTTCTTTCCCCGCATTGGTTGGTCGACCCTGGGGACGAAAGATGAAGGCCTCAATTTCCTTAGACAAAAGTCGCATCAAGTTGAAAGGCAACGGGCAGAAGGTTATTGTACCAATCTTCCCATCTTAGGGAGAACCTTGGTCGGAACCTACATAAATCGACAATGATGTTCGATAGATTTACCGCATAGACAATAATGAAGATCACCTTGAGCCAAATACCCAAGGAGAACTTCACCTCGGAGATCCTATCTTGATCGTATACAATTCCGATGCAGAACTCTATGATTGGAAAATAGAGAACTATGATTTACATGCGAAAGAATGCTGGACTGTGGAAGCCATCTCAAAGAAACAAATAAATAAGTGTCTCTCTGTATCTTATACACCGAAGATATTCGAACGAAAAATGCGAGCATATCCAACACTTATTCCAGACAGAAATGCACAATATGGTAGTTCGGCATTAAGATATAAAGAACGTGATTCACCTGTTGTTCATGTCGAACAGGTATCAAAACATGTCGGAGAGCAAGGCCGACTACAAATTTTGGTAGAGACATTTATTGGTCAAGCCGCGAGATGGTGGGACACCCATCAGTCGAAACTCCAAAATTGGAATATTGCATCAACATTTTTCATAGAAAGGTTTGGAGGAAGAAAATTGACAACTCAGACCGACATCCCCTTGTTTACGCAAGGACAAAATCCTGAAGTTCACATCGACTGTTGCGAAAGAGAATGGAGAAAATTGGGCTATAAAGATGAAAGAACATGGCCTCACCTCTTCCCCGGAACACTTGATGATCTACCTAACAAATGGTACAAGATGGAAAGCGAGAGGAGAAACCTTCTTTTGGAAAGACTTAAAAGAAAATTTTATTAAGGATTTCCAGTTTTTTCCGCAGGATGAGAGGATGGTCGAAGCAAGTAAAAGCATCAAAGAATTTCTGCAACCAACAGAAACCTTAACACTTGCAGACAAGCAGAAGACTATGCACCCACCTACCACCTGCTATAACATAAAGTCGACAGAAAGCCAGCATTCGGCAAGACTGAGTCTAGAAACAGAGATGTCAGTCGGAAAAAGTTTTCAATGGAGAAAGGATCATCCCGACGTATCAAAGCCCGTAAGAACAAACTTTAGCACAGAGATTTTTGACAAAGATGAACCCGAAAGGATATCAAAAAAATACTTTCCACAAACTTTCACACAAATCAAAGAAGGTGAAAGACAGATAAGTAACATTCGTGCACCAAAATGGATGGACGCGAAGATTAAAACAAAAGAAGTAGATATTTCAAATGATGAACGACCGAAAATGGAAAATATTGGCGATTACTGGAGTGAGGAACAAATGACAGAAATCTCCAGTATCCTCAAAGAATTTCAAGATGTTTTTGCTCGAGATTATAGACACTTGAAAGGACATGTACAGGAAATGGGCGAGATGAAAATTGATATTAAGCCTGATGCTAGACCTGTAAAGAAAAGACCCTACAAGTTTGCTCACAAATATAAGGATATTGTCAAAAAGGAGATCGATGGCATGCTCGTAGCAGGAATCATATATCCTATCGACCAGTCGGAGTGAGAAATCCCAATGTTCGTTCAACCAAAGAAACAAGATCCGACACGACTGAGAATCTATGTCAACATCTAAAAGCTGATTAAGGTAACACTCACAGATCCCTTTCCAACCCCTTTTGCAGATGAAATTATCAATGAAGTTGCAGGGCACGAGTGCTACTCTTTCACGGATGGATTCTCCAGGTACAATCAAGTACCTATTGCGAAGGAAGATCAAAAAAAAAAAAAATACATTCATGTGCGAATTTGGGTCATTCACGTACAAAGTTATGCCCTTTGGTCTGAAGAACGCACCCGCGGTCTTCTCAAGAATTGTTGTCAAATCATTTTAAGAATATATCTACAAAACCATGGCTGTATACTTTGATGATTGGACAATCTATACAATGTTGAAAGATCATTGCAAGTGGCTTCGACTGATGTTGGAACGATGTCGACAGATACAATTGTCACTAAATATTAAAAAGTGCATCTTCGCAACACCTATCAGCATATTACTAGGCCATGTAGTTTGCAAAGAAGGAATCAAGGTCGATTACGCGAAGATCAAAATTATCCTCGACTTGAAGCCTCCAGTTAATCCGAAACAAGTATGAATCATGTTGGGTCATACCGGATATTACAGGAAGTTTATTAGGCATTACTCCGATATGACTTATCCTCTTGAAGAATTGCTAAAAGATGATCGAGATTATAGGTGGATGGAGGAATGCGACATTTCATTTAACACGTTGAAAAGAAAAATGGTCGAAGCACCCATCCTCCGATTTCCGGATTGGTCGAAGAAATTTCATGTACATATTGACGCATCTGAAATAGCAGTCAGTGCCATTCTAACACAACTCGGAGAAGATGGCATGGATTACCCTAATGCATTCAGCAGTCAGAAATTGAATAAAGCTGAAAGAAATTACTCCACTACTGAAAGGGAAGCATTAGGTATGGTATTTGCACTTTAGAAATACCATCATTATTTATTGGCTAACCCTTTTGTATTTTATACTGATCACCAAGCTTTAAAATACTTAGTCAATAAACCATTGCATCATGGGAGGTTATGCTGCTGGCTATTACTATTTCAAGAATTTGAATTTGAAGTAATCATTCGACCTGGGAAAGTTAATGTCGGACCTGACCACCTGTCGAGAGTCGACACAGGAGAAGAACCGACAGGAATTGAAGATGACTTACCAGACACACACTTGTTTCGTATCGAAGCAGTCCCTTCAGAAATTGCGGAAATTGCACAATTTCTCGAGGATGGACAAGCTCCTGAAGGAATGACTGAGAAAAAGAGGAAGATCTTAGCAATGAAAGCAGCGCCCTACACTTTGATCAATGGATTCCTCTATAAACTTGGGTTGGATGATATATTACGTTGATGTGCACTTGATCATGAACGATATGATATACTTACAGAAGCCCATGCTGGACCGGCGGGAGGACATTTTCATGCAGACATAACAGCTAGAAAAATCCTGTAAGCCGGACTTTGGTGGCCGACAGTTCATAAAGACTATCGAGAATTTGTATCTAAGTGTGATAAATTTCAGCGCATGGGCCGACCACTACCAAGAACAAAAATGCCATTGGTCCCAATTAACCCTAGCCGAAGATTTGAAATTTGGGCTATCGATTTTATTGGACCATTTCCAGTATTGGGGAGAAGGACAGGTGCTCGATACATTATCACTACTATCAAATATGTTACCAAGTGGGCAGAAGCAGAACCAGTCGAAACGTGTTCAAGCGAAGTTGCCGCTAAGTTTATTTATGAAAACATCATAACACATTTTGGATGCCCCATAACATTGTTAAGTGACCAAGGTATGCACTTTGTATGTAAAACCATTGAAGCACTGACTAAGGAATTTGCAGTTGAACATAGAATAAGAACAGCATACCATCCTTAGTCGAATCGCACCGTAGAATCGTTCAACAAAACACTTACAAAAGGACAGATGAAAAATATGCAACATAGAGAAAGATGACTGGGATGACAAAGTACCTGTTGTTCTCTGGGCATATAGAACATCATACAAAAGAACTGTCGGGCCTTGGATTTAGCATATTTTTACCACCATTTCACCTTATTTATAATTCCTTTTGCCTATCCATATTCATGCATTAATCCTTTCTTACACTCATATCCGGGTTTTTATGCTTAAGTAATTTTTCCATTACATGTCTTAGTATTTCATTTGATTTTTTACTAACATTAAGGGAATTGGTGTACTATGTATTTGCTTTGAATATTGAATCCATTGTTGAAAGCAACTATAACATATTTTAGAGAGTTCTGCAGCATTACAGAAACTCTATCTGCATCATTACGGAAACTCTACAGGTATCTGCAGCATTACAGAAACTCTACAGGTATCTGCAGCATTACGGAAACTCTATCTGCAGCATTACAGAAAGTCAATAATTCAAATTTTACCTTCAACCACCAACTTTGGAGAAAGATATTCATTAGGAGTAATGGATTTTTATAAATCCATTATTTCTATTATTCTTATATGTCTCAAATCATGATGTTAAATTAAAGTTGGTAAATGGAGGTGGATATGAGTGCATATTTGGCTTATTCACAAATATTTGAAGATCTCTATCAAATATATGATGAACCTAAGAAGTCAA
Source organism: Larix kaempferi (assembly GCA_027924585.1). Taxonomy (NCBI): domain Eukaryota; kingdom Viridiplantae; phylum Streptophyta; class Pinopsida; order Pinales; family Pinaceae; genus Larix; species Larix kaempferi. The sequence continues at coordinate 7,227,381 of BSBM01000005.1, read as the reverse complement.
AAGTTGTTAAGAGACATTTGGGATGAGTTTTGACTATTTTATTATAGCCTCTATCCTTAAATTCGAATTTGACTTCAAAGGTATTCTAAATAGCATGTAATTAGTAAGGATCTTGGATTAGTTTTGAGATCCAAACTTTTAGGAATTTTTTTAGGATATTTTGGATCCTCATTCATTATTTGTTATGGAGAAATCATGTATAAATAAGAGTTATTTCTCCATTCTATGGGAGGACTCTTAGAGCAATAGTCCAATTGATAATGGAATAAAGCTATACTCTCATTTTGATTCAATTAGATCTTAGTTTTATAATTTCTTTTGCAATATGATTTTATTTATTTTATGTTGATGTAGTTGTACTTCATTGCTTAGTTGTGATTTCTTATGAAGTGTGAATTTTATTTCTGTAATTTGATTTCAATGCATAGATAGAGATTTAAATGTTTATTTTACAATCATTGAGCTTAATGCAATGATGTTATTTACTCCGTTGGATCATAAACAATAACTTGTATTTGGCAATGATAGCTTTTAGATTTTATTTCTGCAATTTACCTTTCTGTCAAGTGTGTTGTGAACTTAGATTTAGAATTTACTTTCTTGCACAATGTGAACGTAGTATTAGAAAATTACTTTTCCCGCAAAGTGTGACATAGTTTTAGAATTTATTTTTCTAGAGAGTGTGAATGTAGTTTTAGAATTTACTTTCAAGTGTGAATTTAATTTTAGCATTTACTTTCATGTTGTGTGATTCACTTTCATTACAATTTAGTTTCAATAGTTGTTTAGATGGCTAGTTCCTTGCCAAGACAATGTAACTGCTCATACCATTGTTTGTAAGTAAGGTTATTGAACTACAACTTCAAGTAGGTAAACCATTGTAAGAGGAGATTGTGGTTTGCACATACAGTGCACGGTAACTCACAAGTTCTCAACGAACCCCGGGTTGACAATTAGTGTACACTTCTTAGTTGTTTTCTAAGTAATTAGAAGGCAGTTAAAAAGATCGTCAAGAAGGATAGGTCAGACACCATTCTCACTTGTATATGGGAAAGAAGCTGTCATCCCATTACATTTTCGATGGCAGGCACCGACCATTGCAATAGCTTTACATATTGACGTCGAAGATACTCGACAAGAACGGCTACTCCAACTGTCGAAGCTGGATGAAAGTCGATAGCTGGCGATAGAACATCATCGAGTGCAAAAAAAACAACAGAAAGCATGGCATGATAGAAATATCAAACAGAAGAATCTGTCAGTTAGAGATTTGACACTCCTTTATAATAGTCAAGTAAAAGGGAATCCGAAAAAGTTGCATACAGAATGTATGGGACCCTACATTGTCGAAGCGTTAAATCCTAATGGATCAGTCCGACTGAAAACACTACAAGGAAATGTTTTCAAGAAAATGGTAAATGGCGCCCAACTTAAACGGTACAAGTCATGAATATTCGAAAAAAAACAAAACGGTTAAGAAATAACCGAATGAGAGTACTATAAGCAATCAAGAAAAACAACAGAGCATGACAAAAGCATAGATGACGAGAGAGTGGCAGAAGAAGGAGGGGAAAAGCAGAGAAAGAAGTCTGGCACATAACCATCGATATTATAGACATAGATAAGAACGTCGACAGTTTGTAGAGGAAAATCAGGCACGACAGAAGCATTGGAGCCTGGACCGACCAAACTCAAATAGAGAAGCCCGTCGACATAACACATCGAACGAGGTGTCGCAGCGTCATGATGACAAAGAAATAAAGGCTAAAGATACCCGCGACGGCAGAAGTAATGCACCTGACGAAGCGTCGATATCCTGTCAATTTAATTTAATAACCCCATCAAATCAACCATTAATACAGGCCTCTACATCTCGTTCATCCGTGCCGAGTAACTCCACCATAAATCCGGAGCTCGAGTATTCTTGGGCACTCTTTTGCCGAGAACTTGAACTCCAAGATACAGAGTTCCCTGACTCCGTTGAAGCTAACTTCACATTCTTGAACCCCGAATCCGCCATGGATCCCAGAAAAACTCTAACAGCTACCAGAGCCGCTGCGACGTCAGTCAGAGAATTGGAGAAAGAAAAAACACCACTGGAAACAAGACTCCAGATGATTCGGAATGCAAAGGCGACAGAACCCACTTGGAAGAAAGCATGGAAGAGCATTGAAGATTGGGGGAAAGAGTCAAATGGTCGTTGGAGGGATGAAGCACGACATTTATAGACAGCCACAATTCTGCATTACATGAAAGCACCCTTGTTGGATACTTTTGGAGGACTGAAAGAAGTCATTACACAATTTATCGTTAGCAGGTATCACAATGTCAAGCTTTATTTTGATGTCCCGGTCGACATCAATGGTGAAATAATCCACAAGATAACTGGCCTATCACATAAAGGAGACGTTGTACCAACAAGTTCAGGTGCAGACTCGGTTGACGAGTTTATTGATACTCCTGCTGGAAAGAACTCACGAGGCATAGTCGTGAGCCATATTTTATATGGCAACTACAAAACCACTGCCAAAATTGTGTCACATGCACTTTCACGAACAGGAAGGGGATTAGATTTGAAGCCCGACATGTTGGAAGCTGTCAAGAATATGGCTCTGAACGAAAAAGTATACAAATGGGCAGACTTCCTAGCCGACATTCTCAAATACACATGCCATAAGTGCCAAGAGGAGGGAGCTAGCATCCGCTACCCATCTGTACTCATATGGATTGCTATGACCCATTTTTGACCGAAAGGAAACAAGGATTTTTCGGAAGAGCGACTTGTCCTTATGGAAAATTTTTGTTGTTTTGCACCTGGAGCAAGTCGACATGGGCCTACAACAGTTAAACTTTGGCTAGAAGCATGGTTTATCGACCTTAAAACAATGGCGACGAGATGGAGAGTACCACAGAACGTTCGTCGAAGTCTATCCCCGACAGCTCACATCCAACTATCTTTGGATGATACAGCAGTGTGGTACATGGAAGGAGCAGCAGGTCCAGCAAGGCAGCTCGACTATTACCCTTCGATAAGTGAAATTTTCACAGAGTTAAGCCAACAATCTAATGAAGTATTAGTTATTTCGGCACAAGCAAGGAAAACCAATTTCAAGTATGTCGAGCCTCTCACTGATATGGAACAAGAAGAAGCATACGAAAGTCGGTTGTATATGAACACCTTCATTTATAAACCCGAGCCGATACCTAACTATAAGGCGTTAGCACTTACCCAGACTCCGCACATAGAATCAGCAGAGGCCGGAGAGCATTCGGACAACAACACAGAGTCTGACAACCCAGAACATCTTTTGACAGATGATAATATACAGAAGGTAGCAGCTGAAATCGTTACATCCCGACAGAACCAAGTAACATTGACCAAGGGAAAAGGGAAAAGACAAGTAACATTTCAAGAGCCTACAAAAGAAGACGAGATCGAGTTATACGACACTACTACTCAGATTCTTGAAGATGCAGCCAAGAACAAAGTACCTATCGAAGATCAGTTCAGAAAATTTCTAGAAACAGATAAGTATCCATCCTCTAAAATTATTGTTAAAAAACCCAAAATTTTGGTCGAACCGGATGTCGACCTAACCATTCAGTCCCCCCCTCTTCCCCAACTGCAATAGAAGAAGAAAGCAGTATGTTAGCATTACCTATTCCTCCTAACCCAACAGACACCACTTTGAGTACATTTATTGCAAACCTTCTGATACTTTGTCCCAACTGGCGGGAGATGGGCATCCAACAACTAATTTTTGCATCTCCATCTACTGTCCTGGTTAACTTAGCTCCTCTCGACACCATTCAAACCGAAAGTTTACTTTTACCATCAACAGTCCCAGAAATTGTCGGTCACAAGAAAACCCATCATATCAAAAATCTTGACCCATCAGGTCTAGTTTATGCACAACAAACAACTGCCTATACCCCTCTTCCAGACACTGCATTACCGCAACAAATGAATCCACCGCAAACAAAAGTCGTTCAAAGTAGAAATCCCCAATTCGTTAGTCCCCATGTTGAGTCTACAATTGAGTCTAGTTTAGTTAGTTCGGATCTGTTCGACAGTACCATTTCATTGAGTCCAATTCCGACATCAGTCGACCTGCCATCACTCCCAGTAAACCAGTCGAGTCTCCCTGTCGACGGATCCAAGTCTAGTCCAGTTACACAGCAGCACAAAAAAGAAGCAATTATGACAAAAGCAGCTGAAGCCGCTTCCATACAAGACAAGGAACTAGCCGCGAGTCAGTATCCTGCAGCCGACACAACATAACCACTAGAGCATACTAATGTTCAAGATCTCAGTGCAAGCAATATGGATACATCCGGCATAGCAGCATATATTCCACCAAGGGCCGAAGTTGTTGAACATGAAACTCCAGTCACCATAGCAGCAGTACCAAGTACACAATCCTAGGCAGAGCAAGTTGTTTCCACCACTCAAGCAGTCATCGACAGTCATCCAACAACAGCCGAAAAAGACAACGGGCCAGAGCAGCAAATCTTAAGCAAAGAAAAAGAAAAGAGTATCCGCAGGAAGCATAAAGAGAAGAAACGCAAAGAAAGAGAATTGTAGCAGCAATTGCAAATGCAGCAAACATAGCTAAGCCAATCATAAAATACTCTTTCTATATACTTAGATCAATTCGGAGCTACTACAAGCTATTAGCCACAGTTGGCGTCCCAAGAAGAGCTTGATTTACTTGAAGATGCAATCTTCAGAGTGCAAAAATTTCGTCGATGTGAGTCAGAGGAACAGATACTGCAGCTACAGGAAGAAAGGACTACATTCCTTGCTAAATGTGAAAACTTAGCTCAGCAAGTTATCCCAATTCCAGCCAGTTCCGACACGACATCACCTCTTGATCGAGCATATCAGTTATTTGAGTCTGTCTTGTCGATGCTACAATATGAGCTTCTCAAGAAACAATAGGATCAAGCTGTCAAGGTAGCTTCCCTCATGAAAAATTAGTTTACAGCCTTTTTAGAAGCTCTCAAAGTACTCAAGCAGTACGATAGTCAGGTAGAAAAACTTACAGAAGTCCTTAACAATTGGTATTTATATTATGGCGACGTTTACAAAGATCTTCAGAAAACAAGAACACTGCTAAGAAAACTTCAGCACCAGCGCTTGACTGCAGAGGAAGCACTTATTGAAAAGCTTGATAATCATATTATCATGGAAAACAAGAGATTGGATAAATTAGAAAAACAAGAAGTTTAGTGGATGTCTCAAGCCCGAGGAGGCCTCAACAAACTTGGAGAATATAAGCCCCGATTCCATCTGTTACTTGCTACTGTTGAAAGAACAATTAACACATTCGGCCCCAACATGATCCATTTACAGGCTACATCCACTCACGACAAGATGGAGAACTTGTCGAAACTCGCAGCTCTGACTGTCGACATCCAAAATCTGCTACGCACTTGGGAAGAATTCCAGCACCACCTCTTTGTTTCTGCCAAAGTTATTCTTGAAGCCTGTCTCCGGATACCTGATACCATTGCTTCTAGCATACCTTTGTCATAACCGTCTGCATAACTCTTTTTGAAATTTTGATCTCTCCACTTCGGGACGAAGAAATATTTTGAGGTGGGGGAGATGTTGGAGGGGCCTAGGTCGGCCTATCGACTAGGCCCTCCGCCCGACCACTCTGCAGCACATGTCGACAGGTCGCGTCGACTAGTATAGGTCGGGTCGGTTGGATAAACCGACAGACAGTTATGTAACTATATATATATATATAGATATATATATATATATAGATATATATATTTATTTATATATATATATATATTTATTTATTTATATATATATATATATATATATATATATATATAGGCTAGTGAGCCAATGTACTAGTTAAGATTGGTTCTATGACTATATTCTGCTCTTGCTGGTTAATATAAGGCTTGTGTTCTCTCTATCTGTATCGTCTCATGTATTTGTATCATTGTGTATGCTTTGCTTATATTGTCTAATGTATCTATGGTAACCACATGAACCTTGGGACTACAACACTTATAGACTTAGGAGACCGACGTTCTATAGATGCCTGCTCAATACAATCAGAGTTTTCACTCTTGTGGTTTCTCCATTATCAATTCCTAGCTTGCATTTTCATGTGATTGGTTTTTATCTCTTGCTTTCCGTCATTTCTATTTGGTTATTACCTACATTGGTTTCCTTATTTGGTCTAGTATTATTTGCTTCCACCATAACAAGGATTGACTCATTTAGTTGAGTTTGTTGTCCTCTCGTCGACTTCCTGGGAGACACAGATCAACTTTTTTCTTCAAAAATCGATGGTTATACTGTAATGCAAGTTTGATGTTATTTTATCTATTTTATCTTTTAGATAGAATTTAATAATGATAGTTATGTTGGCAATCTTGATTCCTTATGAATGGAAATTATTTGAGATTATTAGCAATGCTAAGGTTTATTAGGTTATGGTCTTGTCAATTGTGTATGGAAATAGCTTCACGTTAACTTGTTGAGCATGCAAATTTATTTGTTTCAACAATCACATTTGATTTTGTGAAAAAGTTATATTCCAAAACTTCTCCATTTTCGACTCTACTATTTGTTTTGAACAAACTTGTCTTGTTCACTCCCAAGCATAGTTGGCATTCAAAAAACATGTTCCAAATAGTCACAAGATACCCCTTCAAAACAAAGACAATGACTTGCCACATGAGGCTCTTGTTAAAAATAGAAAGCTAGTGATGATGAGTATGAGAAAAGGAAAAAGACCAATTTTCATGAAATCATCCTATGCAAATTGATGTAGCCTACTCATACTCATTGTGTCTCAATTTCACAAACTCTTTTATTGAATGATTAACAATTTAATGTTTTCATAAATTGTGCTAATGCATTTAACAATCACACGACATCCATACATTCAAAACCCTATCATGAATCAACCTTGGAGACAATCCCTTCTCATTAATATTATATATTAGATTTCATAGTTTAAATAGTACATCGCTTGAAGTTCTTTGCTCTCATCGAATCCCTTCTCATTAATATTATATATTAGATTACATAGTTTAAATAGTACATCGCTTGAAATTCTTTGCTCTCATCTAACTCCTATTCCATAGGCTTTCCTAACTTCATACTTTCCACCCAATTGTTTATTCTCATGATTTTTTTCTTTTGACTCTATGCATCCTCATAAATCTCTCCAGTTACTTCTCTATCTTCAAATTTATATCTAAGTATTCAAATAATTTGATGTCACACATAACTCTATTTATTCTCATGATTTTTTCTTTTGACTCTATGCATCCCCATAAGTCTCTCCCATTACTTCTCTAGCTTCAAATTTGTATCTAAGTATTCAAATAATTTGATGTCACGCATAACTCTACTTTCCATCTAAGTTGTTTTATCCCACATTGTCTCCATTCGTATTGTTTCCTTCCACATCAATCCATGTGCCCTCCCTTGTGTCAATGTCTTACACTCCTTTGTATTACTCCATGCTTATTCTTCTTACTCATCTCTAAGCATGCTTATTTTCTTATTTTCGTGATAGCAATATTCTCATGCTTCCTTATATAAATCTCTAGTGCACTTTCCTCCCTTGAATTAAAATTATATGCTAATATTACACTCCACACACTGCACATTCTTCCAATCGAATTTTGTACATACAAACTTCTCCACGAATGCGCTAATTCTTCCTGCCTTTTATCTACACTCCATTTCTACCTTTATTTTAATACTTCTAATGCTTTCTTCACTCCATTTTTACCTTTATTTTAATGCTTCTAATGCTTTCTTTATGTGCTTGCATGCAAACTTGTCATGGATGCACATACTAGGAAATAAAATAAGATAGGGTAAAGATTATATTTCAATGTTTTTAAAACTACAAATAAATGCCAACAAATAGTTTTCTAATCTATATGAACTTATGAAGTACAACTTTGTATTTTCATATCCACTCATACATAATCAAGGCTATAAACCTACCATAGTGAGTTACAACAAGTTACAACAAGCTACTATGAGAAGAATGCAAGATTTCAGTAAAAGGGTGCCATGGAAGGCCATGTACTACCTCACAAAGGAAAAGGAAGAGTAGATCAATTCCATTGACAGTTCCACCTTACAACATATTACATATGTTGAGGTTTCTTTGTCTTCTATATTTAATAGAAACCCTATGGTGGAAAGGAAATTGCAGTTTTTCAAAAAGATATCTTTGGATTTCAAGGAGAAATTTTCATCTTTGTCATCATATGCTAAAACTTATAATTCCAAAAGGGATGGTAGAGCCCAATAGCCTTCGAGGTTTTATGTAGAGGCTTCCTTTGTAGGATTTAGATCATCTCAATATTCTCTAGTAGCCATGCTTTTTTTTCTTTCAAAATGAAAACACTCTGCTTCTTTACAGTTTGTACCAATCTATTTGTCTTGATAATGTTTTCTAGTGTTGAAGGATGTTAAGTGTCTAGACATGGTATAGTTGGAAATACTATATGGTTTGTTGCAATTAGCAGAATCAGTGAGTTTTCTCACAATTGAGTCATATTACAAGAGATGATTTCTTTCACATTTGATGGTAAATGGAAACTTAGTAGTGTATGTAACAATGCATAAAAAACTATTTAACAAAAGTTATGTCGGCTCTAATATATGGACCACCATCTATTTGAAAAAATGTCAATACAAAACATTTGGTTTTTGTATGGATGGGGATTTCAACTCTTTGTGAATACTCTTTCATGGAAAACCATCAGTTGGGAGGTAGAGGGCTTAGAGACTATTGACATTGTGAAAGTCAAAGTCAAATTCTATATTGAGGGAATCATTCTTGATTAATAGGGTTTATTTTTTGGGGGTTAAAAATCGATGATAGGGATACTAGAAGGATTCCCTAGTGTTTTTAGTGCTCCATCTTCAAGGAGTGATTCTAAGTTGAGGGACAAGTTCCACCTCAAAGGAATCACATGTTTTGTCCTCCAAGGAATCAAGAATGGAAAGTTTATCCTCCTTAAGAGGCAATCTAAAATACATCTCCATCTCCCTAGGAACTAAAGAAATCTCAATCAAAAGCTTTTGTTTTGGAGATGATATATACAATAGTAATAGAAGATAGGTGATTGTTGTAATGTACACACATATTTTCCAAGAAAAATCTCATGGAGAAATCCAATGCATGCTCCCCTATTTGTGGATGGCATCCATAGTAAACTTGTTGCTGTAGATAGTAAACTTGTTGCTGTAGACAGGTTTGTCTAGCCCTAGGGAATTCAAATTGGGCACCTACTACCATAGAATTAGCCAAATGCTCAACAACAATGGGAACAATTAGTTGAGCTAACCCCTTGGGCTACATACACACTATAAGGTATGCAAAATGATACACAACATTGATTTAATTTGTATACCAAACCATCTCTTAAAGTATAATCGAGAAAATGAGTTTGATTTACTACTATAGGGTATTTTCGAGGCATAAGAAATGGTCCACAATGTGAATTTGAAGAATAAAGTGAATTCTACTTGTCATATTCTTATGTGCAGCAAATCTAGTTGTAAAAACCTTCTAAGGAGGTCTACTCAACATATCAATTCTTTTATTAGTACTTTATAAGGTCTACAGATGGTGACAGACAGTCATGGATGACAACCAAATACTCTATGTACAGAGCAATCATTCATTAGAGCATGTGATAATCTATTAGTGGAAGTTCACCCCATTCTGTTTTCTGAAAAGGCCACAGTGAGAGTTTTTTTACACTTCAATACAGAGCATGAAAAAGAGAACAACCACCCAGCTCAAATTGAAACAGCTGAGCAAACTGAACCTTCAGAGCAGCCTGAAACTTATCAGAGGTTTCAAAAGTGGGTTCAGAAAACACTTGAAAGTGTTTAGCCTGATGAAATTGGAAAGACAGTAACCATAAGTTATACCCAATCAGATGTAGCCTGGAGGTACCATAAGTTATGCCCAATCCGATGAAGGTAATAATTCTGTTTATGAATTCAATTTGTCAGCTAACAATAAACCAACTTCTTTTGAAGAAGCCGTCACTCATGATGAATGGAAAATAGCTATGAAGACAGAATATGATGCGCTTATAAACAATGGGACCTAGAAGTTCTGTTTCTTCTTTAAGTTGTCTCCTACACAAGAAGCCGATATGCCGATATGGGGCTAACTGTTGTACCAAAAATCCCGGAGAACCATCACTACAAAGTGAAATAACACAAATGATTTATGAATGGTAGCCTAAGATCTTTATGTCTCAGGGTTTTTTGCATGTATCATATTCCATCTTTTATGAAAATTTGTTTCCATTTCTGATACTGAATTTGTATGCATTTTTTCCAAATCAGTTTCAGTGCAACTTTGTATAATAGTTTTTGTTTTTGTTTTTGTTTTTTTTTTTGTATTTTGTATTAGGAGAATCTGCAACTGGAGTTGGGCTGGTACTCGTGTGATACGGGGTCCAGGGATCCAATCTCGCTACCCCTATACCCCTAGGTGCACCATAGGGCCGAAACCATGGCGCACTGCAAGATTCGGGGATTTGAACACATGATCTTCCATTTACAACCAATTACAATTTCTCATCTTTACCACTTGAGCTGCCCTCCACGGGCATAACTTTGTATAATAGTTACCTCTATGTTTCAAATACAATTAAAACTTAACAAAGTGAAACTGCATACATGAAAGTACAAGAGGTGAACCCTCATGGTAAAACCTTGGCAGGTTCTAAGACATTTTATTCTTGCCTGTAATGGTAAAACACAGGAATATTAACAGTGCTTATCTGAGAAGTAAACTATTAACAGCCTTACTTTTAAAAGCAGTAGCTTGAAAGCCTTTTGCTTGTAGGCTAAACACCCTCTGACTAGACACTAACAACCTTATACAAGTTAGACTCTTGTCTGCTGGACTCAAATCAACCATGGCTTGCGCAATGGCATCAAGCTTTTCAAGCAACAAAACCAAACCAAGCTTATTGTGAAAACATTTTTGGCTATGGTAGAGCCACATTTTCCTTTATGTAAGAGAATAAGCTCTCTCATGATTCAACCATTGCTAGATATGTACTGCTCTGTTATAAAACGGTTAGACCTGGGCATTCCTCCTGCTCAAATTAATAGCATATACTTACAAGTGGTTACACTATCAAGTTGGTCACAAGTTCAACCTTTCATTTTTAAATAGAATAACCACATCCACATTCTTAACCTAATCTTTGAAACTGTGTAGGCAAGTTATAAAGCAACACTGTAAAGTAAAATCTTTTCAGCTGCAACTGATTGCCTAGTTCATGTCTGAGTTGAACCATCACATGGATGCTTCTTTTCAGAATGGTGAACCTATCCTAACTTGTTGCTACGGTATTTCACTGCACTTTCAAGGGAATCTTTGTGTGCCCCCAAACTGCAAAGACAAGCCTCAGGGCACCTCTGCTCACTCACGGGCTCTTTTCTGCCCGGAGGCAGACATCAAGATGAAAATAACAAGCCATCACTAATTGCTTGATCTTTGACCATCAAGTAACAATCAAATCGGTTTCTTATATAATTGGAAGTATGTAAGTGAAAAATGTTTCTGCACATCCAACTTTATTTGAAAAGGATGAGAGAGATATAGATTTAATTCTTTATTAAGATAGAGTTCATACTTCTCAAGGTCATCAATAGCTTGCAAATTTTGTAAGCACAAAAGTTGCAGGTATTTTTTTTTGTAATACTACTACCTCAATCAGTAGAACCCTTCTAAAAATGAAGTGCTTTTTCCTTTTACATGGAAAACGACCCGAGATAATTACACTGCTTTTAGGTTGCAAATACAAATAGAGTCAACAATTACTGTCATTCTTGGCAGTAAGAAGAAAAATCTAGAATATTAGCTGCCCTGAATTGCTATTCATGAACTTCAAATCAAAACTCTAAAGTCAGTGATGATAAAGTCTCAATTCTAAAATCCCAGGTCATGCACTTACCATATATATATATATATATATATATATATATACACAAAAACTATACATATTCAAATTCAAACCAAATGAAAAGGAGCACCAATAATTTGCCTGTGTTTCGCATCCACCATTGTAAGCTGCAATTGCAGCATAACTCAATTTATGGATCATGCCATAACGTCCCCATCCCAAGTCTGGCTCTGGATCTGATTCTCATCAGGGCAAGTAACATCTATGACTGGCACACCCTCATCATCAGGAGGTATGCAATGTGGTAGCAGAGACAATGTTGAATCATACACAATCTGAATTTGATATTGGCTCCGGCTAGCGATCGAAATGTCATTAACCCTCACAGTATCCTCGTCAGGAGGCCTGCAAGATGGCATTGGTATCGACATCGAATCGCATGAATTATGATTCTGATCCCGGCTTTGACTCTGGCTTTGACTAGGGCTCAAAGCACCAATACCCCTCGTACAATCATCATCATCAGCTCTGCAAGATGATAATGGAGTTGATATCAACTTGCATGAATTCTGATTCTGATTCTGGTTACTATGGCTCTGGCTCTGACTAAGGCTCAAAACATCACCAGCCCTCACACCACCATCGTCATCATTAGATCTGTACTGCAACGGCGATGGCAATGATGCAGTTGACATCAAATTGCACACAAATTCATCAGTAGGAAGGGATCTTGGTGATGGAAGTGGATTGGACATCATGTTAGACATCTCAGACTGATGAAAATTAGACCCACACCCTTCTCCTACCCCTCCTTGCACATCAACCCCAATAGCAATATCTCTACCCCCACTCCCCATCTCACAGCCCCCAACTTGGGCTAACTCTAGCACATTCTCTAACACCACTGTACCTCTTCCCCCACCATGCTGCTGAGCGCTAGTCCTACAAATGGGACACAAGGGATTCTTATACAACCATGAATCCACACACTTTGCATGAAAAGTATGCCTACAAACAGGCAGCAGCCTGCATTTCTCACCCCTCTGAAATCCATCCAAGCAAACAGCACACTCTGAACAACTAAATTCATCCAAAGACGATCCATTCTCAATCCTATTCATACAATTCTTATTCCTGGCACTATCGTTATTATTATCGGCATCTTTGCGAATCATTCTATCTAACACAATATACATATCGCCATGTTTATATTCAAAGGAAGGCAGCTTCTGCACCTCCTCCTGAGACATTCCCCCATCATTCCCACAGACAGAAGAAGAAGAAATTATTCTCTCTGCAGACCTCCTGTTGTTCAGACTTCTCCTGAGTGCTCTAGCCACAATAGACAGATAAATTGAAATCAGAAATCCAATGCCAAGGAAAAGCAATACAGCTGATATCACCACAGCCATTACCATGACCTGTGTTACTAGAGTAACAATACGAGCAGAAATCAGTCTTCAACACAAATTATGCTCAGTTCTGGATTGATTGTTTGTTTTATCAATATCAAGGGGCTTTCGAATTCCAGCAATATGAACGCCAAAAACACTTTGTATGATAAAATTATGGCCAAAATCTCGTAAGAACTGAATCAGATTATCTTGATTAATTACGTTAATTCACCATTCTATTTTGACTTTTTTTATTTCGTGTTAAATCGTAAATATCGTCCTGTTAAATGGATGAATATTGTTTTGTGTCTCATATTTGTATTAATGTTATTTCTTTTTTATTTATTTACTTAAACAAACTTCATTATCATTAGTTTATTTGGAATAGTAAATTATATTTATAGGTGTTTATAATTTAGAATTTGGGGTGATGTGATGCATGAATAACTCTTAGCCAATGCATGGATAAGAGAAGAGACTCCTTCGAAGCCAACAAATAATAGATAACTTATTATTAGTCAATATCCATAAGAAGTGTGTTTGTAAAACTAATATTATCAATTTAATATATTAATTTATTGTCTTGGTTTATTTGGCTTTGTTCATGTATATCTTCCCCTTCACTATTGTGGATGGTGGAGTGAATGTGAACATAAAAATCATTATTAATATTTTATTGAGTTCAACATAAAAAAAATAGGAGTGATGGTTTTCCCCATAAAAAAATTATTGAGAAAGAAAAAATAGTCACATAAAACTAATTTTCTTCACTTATAGGATGGTGGGACTATTAGGATATTTTAATACTCCATCATTGTCCTACCTAGCATTATTTATTTTTCTTAGTTGTTGATGATGTCATTTGCCCCCTAGTGGTGTCCAGGATCCATCTACCACCTTCTGAGCCATGCATGCATCATTTTAGGACCACTTCACTCAGTTCCCTATTTTATAGGAACCAACTAAGTGTTCCAGTGCAGTCCACTTGAGTTAATTGACTCTTGTGGGGGGGTAGAGCTCCAGATGCCACTGATTGTGGCCTCATGCGCCTATTTATGATTGACATGCATGACAAACTCACTATTGCGCCCTCCATAGTCATTTAACTGATTGTGACTTCAGTTAGCTGAGTTTAGGTTCAGTTCAGTTGAGTTTGAGTCTTCTGGAGCACTCTAGTGGTGATAATGCCTATGCTAGATCAAATAAGGTTTGAATTCTCCTGAGTGATTTGAATTCTCTCCATTGTAACATCATTGTTGATTATACTGATTATTGGATAGTGTGACATTATTCTACTCCTATCTGAGTTCTACTGCATAATTATTTCTCTGCTCTTTTGTACTGCAGTTTTCACTCTTATTCAAATTTTATGCTCATTCTTTCTCTGTGAGGTATACTCAGCTCTTAGATATGCTGTGACATAGAATTTCACATGGTATTAGAGCCATTGAGCGAATAGGTTGAGCAGTTGCTTTCAGTAGTGCACCAGAAGCCTCTGGATTTCCACAACAAATCATGGTGCCATCGCATTGAATTCATTGGAGAAATCCAATGATGTCTAGCCAAGCATGAAGGATCCGAATAAAAGTGCCTACTGTCCTAAAGCAGTGCTCAGTAGTAATCTACCTCCATTATTGAGATTTTTTTTGCAGGTTATTCAAAGTTTTTGAGTACAGCAGCAGTTACAACAATTTCCTGCACTTGCACCAGTGTTTATGCACCTGTTTTTTTCTGCCCTTGTGTTTTTGCACTCAATTTGCTTAGCAACAGTTTCACCTTGTATTCGCTCCAGCAGTTGTAATGGACAATTTGAACTCTCCTCTCTCTCCTAGGATCCTGACACCCTTCAATTACCTTGATTGGAGGGCTGATATGCAGATGGTATTGCACAACAAATCACTGTACAGGGTAACAATGGGGAAGGATTCCGAACCTCAATCAGTTGTGGAGAAAACCAAGTATCTGAATAGATTGGATGAAGCATTTGGTTTAATGCGTATTCATATTTCCAGAGATCTACTCTTCCACATCGAAGGATTGAAGACTCCAAGAGAGTTATGGTTGAAGTTAGAGACCCTCTTCGGAAAACAAGATGAGCTAAGAGGCCATATTCTAGAAAATGAGTTGATTTCTCTTCAATCCAGCAGTTTCGAGACCATCTAGCAATTGTTTTCAAAATTCAAATCTCTGGTTATGCAATGCAAGCAGTGTGGCATTGAGAAGAAGGATGCGCAGTTGGTACTATCCATTCTGAGCAAGCTAGGTCATGAGTTCTCCATCTTTGTATCTACCTTCCATTCTATGTGAATATCAATCCCTGGTTGGAAGATGCCCTCCTTTGATATTTTCACTGAATATCTCATCCAAGAACAAGATAAGTCGATCCAGATGGGCACCTTGATGGCCTCCAAAAATAAATCTCTTTTGGTTGGAGAACCAAAAAGTACAAATGGGAAGGGGAAGCACAAAGGCAAGGATAAGAGGCCATCTAAACCCAAGCAGAATGCCAAGTTAAGTCCATTGAAAGGAGCCTCCAGCTCCAAGAAGGACAAACAAAAGGGATTTGAGAAATCCAAGTGTTACTATTGCAAGAAAGGAAACCCCCCAGAGAGATCTTGCATGCAGAAGAAGATAGATCAGATGACCAAGCTTCTTGAACAACACAACATTGCCCTACCAAAAGGTGCAAGAGAGACTGATTCTGGAAGTGAGTATGAATGTCATGAGAGATATCATGCACTGAAGGCTGGATTTTCAAAATCACAAGCCCTTCTCATAGATTCAGGAGCCTCCAACCACATGGTTGCCTCCAAAGAATCATTTTCTTCTCTAGATCTCAAACATGGTCCAATTATTCACATGGGAGAAAACTCTCAGATCTTTGTTGAAGGGAAGGGCATAGTACATATGGAGCACGGTAAGCTCAAAAATGTTCTATCTGTGTCTTCTTTGTCAGCAAATTTGTTGTATGTATATCATATGACTCACACAAGTTCACCAAAGAAAGTGGTCTTTGGTCCTGACATAGTTGAGATTGCAGAGATCTCTACTAGGAAAATTATAGCAAAAGGGTTTGCAAACCATGCCTCCAAGGCATATGAATTCTCACATTTGTTGTCATACTCTCTACCTGCCCCATCAGAATCTGATGAAGATCAGAGTGATATCTCTTCTAATGAAGATGAGGATCAAGATCTTGATGTTGAGAATAAAGTTCAAGGAGATTCAGATTCAGATCTAGACCCAACACATGCTCCCAATCCATGACCAAGGCCAATATGGGCTCACAAAGTCCTTGTAGTTGCTGGGAACATAGTTGAGGATCCATCTTACCATAGAACCACCAGATCT
Organism: Larix kaempferi; assembly: GCA_027924585.1. Lineage (NCBI taxonomy): Eukaryota > Viridiplantae > Streptophyta > Pinopsida > Pinales > Pinaceae > Larix > Larix kaempferi. The sequence continues at coordinate 7,210,693 of BSBM01000005.1, read as the reverse complement.
CAGTATCATGCAAAAATTGCACTATGTCATGTATATCCACTTCTCTCAAAGAGGTGCTACATGATGGTGGGGTTTGATCCACCATCTCTTCGAAAAACTTGCCATGGGGGATCTACAACCAAGCAACAATCTCAGTTGTCTAAAAAAAGATACTCAAACATTCATGATTTGGACCACAATGAGCCATTCTCTCCAGTAGCAAGAAGGGTTCCTGAAAGACTTGTTTTGGAAAATACAACTTATACACAGTGGGAGGTACTTCAGAGGAGCAGATCCAAATCTAGCACCTACATAGGAACAACCTGCCAATATTTTTGCAAAGGATTTCATTGAGGAAAGTGTTTTTCCTTCTCTGCTTAGTATGAAGGTTCTTTGATTTTCCTATTGTTGTTCTTTTGAGGGGGGGTATTTTTCCCATGAGGTTTTCCCCATTTCCTTGGTTCATGGACAATTCTTTATTTTTATCATTTATTTGATTGTATGTGTGACCTTTGGTCTCAGTAACCAAGGCCTAGGATGAAAAAGTATGGATTAAGGGGGGGTGTTATGATATTTTAATACTCCATCATTGTCCTACCTAGCATTATTTATTTTTCCTAGTTGTTGATGATGTCATTTTCCCCCTAGTGGTGTGCAGATGTCATACAGGATCCATCTACCACCTTCTAATCCCTTCATGCATCATTTTAGGACCAATTCATTCAGTTCCCTATTTTTAGAAACCAACTAAGTGTTCAAGTGCAGTCCACCTGAGTTAGCTGACTCTTGTGGGGGCTTAGAGCTCCGGATGCCACTGATTGTGACCTCATGCGCCCATTTCTGATTGACATGCATGAAAACTCACTATTGTGCCCTCCTTAGTCAGTTAACTGATTGTGACTTCAGTAAGCTAAGTTTAGGTTCATTTCAGTTGAGTTTGAGTCTTCCAAAGCACTCCAGTGGTGATAATCCCTATTCTAGACCAACTGAGGTTCGAATTCTCTTGAGTGATTTGAATTCTCTCCATTGTAACATCATTGTTGATTATACTGATTATTGGATAGTGTGGCATTATTCTGCTCCTATTTGAGTTCTACTGCATAATTATTTATCTACTCTTTTTAACTACAGTTTTCACTCTTATTCAACTTTTCTGCTCATTCTTTCTCTGTGAGGTATACTTAGCTCTTAGATCTGTTGTGACATAGAATTTCACAGGTACGTGGAGTGAATGAGTACATACAAATCATTTTTAATGTTGTTTCTTCTTAGCTATTTAGTTATCTAAATGCAATTTTTATTTCTTATTTTTTACGAATTTTATAATGAGTTTTTCTTGGAAAAAAAACACAATCACAAAACCAATCCCCATTCATTCAACTTGATCCATTTATTGTGTTGGTTTGTTGGGAAATGTACAAGTACATCTTCACATTTGGCATTGTGGATAGTGAAGTGATTATGTGCATAAAATTTACTATTAATATTTTATTATCACTTAAGGCCTAGTAATTAGCACAAATGGGCTTCTTCGTGAAGTTTTTCTTAATAAAAAGGCATAATACAAAATTCAACCTCATTAATTTAACTTGATACATACATGTTGTAAGGATTTGCACCTAATAGTTAGGGACTGGTCGCCAACAGATCGGATTAAAGACATCTACAAGTCACTAGGGTTCTAGACTAGATTCAATCTAAGACACTGAAAGTTAGGAGGGCCAATGCACAAGACAAGATGGATTGGAGAAAATACCTGTAGATCAATGATCATCCTCACTTCCTCTTTCCTTCCAATGCTTCCACCTGACTTCCTATTACACCTACACGACTTCCTATTACACCTACACACAAGAAGATAGATACGCTTTCTCAAAAGCTTTTGAAATAAATTGAATCGCAAGTTAATAAAGAAATATGATGCATAAATCACTAAGCCTACTTAACTAATCAAGTAAATCAACACCCATTGTATCAATGCAAAACATATGAACGGGGGGGAGAGAGATAGTATATATTTATTGATAACAATGGAAAAAATACATAGTGACATAATTGTATCATAGGCTCCTCTAGAACCACGATCTGGATTCCTCTGCAACCCTTGAGCCACTCACATGTACCAGTCTCGCTTTCAACAATCCTCCTCTCACATATAAGACAAGTTCGATAGACAACCTTGCCACGGCATATAAGATAGGGTCACTCAGGGATAAGGGCCACTAAGTGGAGAAAAGATCACATAAGAACTCAAAAGGGACAAGCAGTTGGTCTAGCATAATTTGGGTGTTCTCTCTGTTAAGTCAGTAAATTTTTCTGCATTTTTAGTTATTCTCTCCAAATTTTGGTTTGTTTTTTGAGTCTACCTTAGTTGATTTTTGGTTTTCAGTTTTGGTTTTTGTCTTCTTAGAAACCTTATGAGTGATTGAATAAAGTTTTAAGCCCAATCCTTTTCAGATTTCATTTGATTTTGGTGACTTTCTATATTGAAAAGGGGGTCAATGAGAGTCATATGTTCAAAGGAAGAATCATCAATGACTTTAGAGAATGGTTAAATTATTTCCTAAACCAAATAGCTGCCAGAATCTCCGAAAAATTAGCAGAAATTGAAAAAACTGCTAAATTTTGGCATAGTAGTTATTCCTGTAGCGCTGGGCAAAATTTTAACACAGAGCGCGCTACAGGAATATCGTGGCCTGAATTTTTTGTCAATTTTCGATCTGATTTTAATCATGATGCAGAGTGAGACTGTCTAATCATATAGTGTGAGTGTTTTAACACGTATTTGCAGCATTTTGAACATGATTTTAGTTGGTGTTAATCACGAAGAGAAAAGAAGGGCATCATTGCATGGTATGCGGGTTCAGTTGCACAGAAATCAGCCAATTCCAGTTTAGCTGTCAGTTTTCTCTTGTTACACGCATCACTGCAGGAGAGGTAGTGTTTGTGAAAGAGAGTTCACTGTTAAACGGTGGATTGTGTTGCTGTGGAAAGGAAACAGGTGTGTTCTGGTGCCAGCGAAAATTAGGGCTTCCTCATTCCAGCGTTAACAGCTAAATTGAAGATCGTGGGACATCTGTACAACGGGGCTGACTCATCTGGCACTTTGGATCATGATTTCCAACAATCATAAAGGAACGATTTACAGGTTCTTCTGATGGAGCAGTCGAGATGAAGTTAGGACCTCAGGGTGCTAACTTCCAATTTGACAATGACAGACATACAATATCCCCAAAGCAGTGCAAACTGCCAGAAATTCAAATTTATTCTGAAAGTACAGCAAATAGCCCTTTATGGGTATCTCCAGAGCAACTTGATCTGGCCAATGTGCATTTACAGCAGTCCAATAGCTCAGAATCAGTATGTACATCAGATACAGGCTCTGATCTGTTTAGCAAGCGTGATTTCATACACAGATTGAGGGAACAGCTGAAAAGAAGAGATGAAATGATAATGGAGATGCAAGTTCAGATTACTGATCAGCTGCAAATCATAAATAATCAAATTTCACACATGACAAATTTACAGTCACAGCTTGATGCAGCAAACAGGGAGTCTGCTAGTTGGTACGGGTGTTACACAGAAGGGTTTGTTAATTTGTGCAAGTGGTTTAAATATCACTGAAAATTGTTATAACCTGCAAAATTACTTGCTCAGAAACAACTTATAAAATATTTTTGAAACCTGAAACTAGACTGTTCCTGTTCACTGAAAAGAAGGATATGGGAAAAAGTAGCAAAAGTGGTAAGGTTAACAGGGCTGAGCCCACAGACTTGATATGGATTCAGAAACTTCCAGATTGTGCAGAGCTGTTCCAACAGGCAGGCTGGTTGAAATTTTTCAAAAGGATTGATGGCTTCGATACACAGGTCACCTGCAAGTTTGCTAAAGCACTTAAAAATGATATAAAGTTGTCTAAAAGCAACAAAAAAGCGTTGAAGTTTTTCTTGTAGCGCTGGAACCGAAATTCATCAAAGGGCGCGCTACAAGAATATCGCGTTTTCCTGTTTTGAGTGATTAAAGTCAAATGCAGACCGCGAGATGATGGAGAGGAATTTTTGAAAACTGAAGGAGGTTTTTGTTCCTAAGATACCCATCTACAAAAACCTCTCTCAGTTTTGCAACAGCTATCAAGGATTGAAAGATTCAGTTTAATCTTTGCAGCCTATTTTTCAGGGATTTTAAATATTTAATATTTTCCTGTTTTAGTGTTCATCTTGCGGGGAAGATTCTGATTGACTGGAGATGAATTTTTAAAAACCAAGAGAGGTTTTTGTCCATCACGGACCCATTTACAAAAACCTCTCTCAGTTTGTACACAGGTGTCACCAATTGAGAGATATGGAAGCTTCTTTTGACACCTATTTTCCAGAAATTCGCCATATTTGCCAGGAATCCGATTTACTATTTTTAGTTAATTAGTTGAGTTAGTTAGTTAATGTAACTGCTCAGTGGTTTCAATTTCGACCTAATGAAGGGGAAATAGAACCACTTCTTTGTAATTATAAAAGAGGGACAGCAAGTCATTGTAAGGGTTCGAAATTTTGGAGAGCTAGAGGAGGTCTGCAAGCTGTGCATTATTCCAGACTTGTTCACTGCTAAGTATTGCAAACTCTCATATTGCATTTTTGATGAAACTATGAATATATGACTCCTTATTCCACTTCTGATATGTGTTGGCTTCATTTTAAACTTATATAGTTTCTTGATTGACAATTTCATTTCTGGTTTTATGTATGATTTCCAGTAAGTGCTTGTCTTTTATTGAATGAATTTCAGTGCAATCTTTTGGTGAATTTCTGAGATATATATACATCTTCATAGATATATGTATGTGAATTAGTTTTTACTTATTGTTGGATGTATTCCCTTATGCTCTTGAAGTTTTCTTACCAAAACCTACAAAACAAAACCCTAAAAACCTAGTTTGGATTGATTTTATTCTTGAGATTGTGTTGGCTTGTTACCCTAGCCTTAGTAACAATTTCTGACACAAACATCTTTGGCGCCGTTGCCGGGGACGAAGCTGAAGCATATCTTCCCTGGGATACTCATCATTTTTCCTGGTTTAAGAGGTGGACTTGAACCAGCACTTTGAAGGCTATATTTTCACCAAAAAAGTCACACTGGCTTCTAAAGGCATTGGGACCAGGAATAAGCCTGTTTCTCCAATAAATCTGGGTGTGACAGACCCTGAGCAGATTCTGAAAACAGCTAACAAGCTCAGAAAATCCAAATCTTTGCCAACTTGTTGTGATTCTCATCAGTTAGGCGAATCACTAGACCCAGCTGACATTTCACTGTGTATAAAACCTATCCTTTCTGAGAGCAGTTTTCAGGTTTTCACTAATCCCAAAAGTTTCTTGAAGGCTAAAACCTCTTCTCCTGATAGAATACCAATATTTCAGCTGAAGCTAGGAAAGAATACCTTTCAAAAAGGACCCAGTCAAACTCCTTCCTTTTCAAACCCTAATTTGAAACTTCAATCTACACTTCAGTCCACAATGGCAGCTCAAAATCCACCTATGGATATGATGGACAGAATGGTAGCAGCTAGGTATGCACCATTAGTTTTACCTCAGCCTCTACATCCTTTGCCCGGAGGTGATTATCAGAAGTATATGCCTAGATTTAATGGTCAAGGGGAAAATACTGCTGAGGAACATTGGGAAGCTTTTATGAGTTATGCTGACAATCAGAATATTGAAATGAAAGATGTGTGGATGAGGGTTTTTGTTCAGAGTTTAGATGGGGATGTAAGAAAATGGTTTAGGGAGTTGCCTGCTAACTCCATTACTATTATTGAAGAACTCCATCAGCTTTTCATGAGACAGTGGGGAGACACTAAAGATCACACATACTACATAACTGAGTTTGGAGCTCTCAGAAGAAAGAAAGATGAGACTGTTGCAGATTTTTCCAAGAGGTTTAATAAGATGTACAGTAGAATTCCAGCAGAAATTAAACCTACTGAAACATCAGCTAAGTTGACATATGCCAATTCCTTTGATCATGAATTTTCCTTATTACTCAGAGAAAGGAGACCTATCACCCTGCTGAACATGCAAGATGCAGCCCTAGAGGTAGAGTCTAATTTGTTAGCTTCAAATAGACTTAAAAATGAAACATCTCAGCAGCTTTATGAAAGAAAAGGAAAGAAAGAAGCTGTCACAGCAGGCTCTGCTTCTCAAACTGCTGAAGCCAAAATAGATGAGATGGCCAAAATGGTTAAAATCCTCACTGCAAAGTTAAATAAACTCGAGCTTGAAAAGAATTCTGCTAAACCCGCTCCAGAAGCTCAGAGGAATCCAAATAACCAAAATCAGTTTAGAAGACAATTTGCCCCTAGATTCATGCCAAGGGAAAGAAGAAATAATGACATTCAGCAAGAAAGGAGAGAAAATGAAGATCAAAAAGTGCCCCCACCTTTTCAAAATAATCTAGTTGATGAAGAAGAAATTGATCAGCAGTTGCTTTTTGAAGAAACTGAGACTGATCAGGACATGAACCACATTGGAGATAAAATGTTTACAGGCTTCGTTACTGAAGAGGATTTTCTAAATTCTGAATATTATGATGCTGATTTATATGAGGTTGAAGATGACTTAGAATTTGAAAAAACTGCTGTAAATGCTGCTAGCAATCAGAATGGAATTAAGAAAACCATTAATCTCAGATCTGGCCCTAAACAAGCAGTTCAAGCTCCTACGAAGAAAGCTGTTGTTCCTGCTCCAGTTATTCCTGATAAACCAACTGCTGATCCTGTAGCAGAAAAGAAACAACCTGCAGAAAAACCCAAGAAGAATATAGAAATTGAAGAGGTAAACAAGTCAGGTCAAAATTTTAGTTTGGAAAATGAGTTAGGAAAACTAAAAATTCCTGTACCATTTTCTGAGCTCATCAAAAATCCATCATACAAGAATACAGTTTTGAAAGTGATGAATATGCCCAATAATCAGCCAGTTTCAGACACAGTGAATCTACAGGAAGAAAACCCTAGAATTTTCATTGGGTCAGCTTTGGCTGAAAAGACTGAAAACGAAGCTGGTGCTTCTCCTCCTTTCTATATTACCTTGACTGTACACGAGCAGATGATTCATAATTGCCTGCTAGATTCAGGAGCATCCCATAACTTGATGCCAAAAACTGTGATGGAAGCCCTGGGCCTTAATATCACCAAGCCTTACCATGATTTATATGCCTTTGACTCCCGGGCTGTAAAGTGTCTAGGAGTAATTAAAGATATGGTTGTCAGCCTTGCTCAGTTGCCAATGAAGAGTGTCATAATGGATGTTGTAGTGGCTGATATCACCCCAAAGTTTGGCTTGCTTCTTTCAAGATCCTGGGCAAAGAAGGTTGGAGGAACCGTACAGATGGACCTTTCATATGCCACTATTCCTGTTTTTGGTGGAGAGAATAGGAGACTCTACAGAGAACTTCAGTTTGCCTACATTGTCACAGATGATAAGAACCCCACTAATCATCCTTTGTTTTCTGTTGATAAAGATCTTGGTACATGTATGTTACATTTCAGTGAAGAGGATAACTCTGCTGGCCTGTTGCAAGTAGAAAAAGAGCAGCAAATAAAGCACAGCAAAGAGGAAAAAGATGCATTGTGGGAGCTGTACTTTGATGGATCCTCATGCAAAGAAGGTGCTGGAGCTGGAGTTCTGCTCATTTCTCCTGGAGGTGAGACAGTCAAACTCATGTATAAGCTGGAATTTGTCACTACTAACCACACTGCTGAGTATGAAGCACTTTTACTGGGATTGAAAGCTGCAAAAGACTTAGGCATTCAGCAAATTGCTGCATATGGCGACTCCGAGTTGGTTGTTCAACAGGTGAAGAACAACTATCAAGTAAAGCAGGGTTTGCTGAAGATTTACAGAAATAAGGTATGGGATATGCTGGAAAATTACTTCATAGCATTTAATATTACTCATATTCCAAGGAATCATAATGAAACAGCTGATTCATTGGCTCTAGCAGCCTCATATTTCAGAATTCCTAAGACTACTCAGTTAAGGTATCCTATAGAAGTGAGGTACAGGCCTTGTGTACCTGATAATGTTAAGCATTGGAGGGTCTTCGAAGATGACATTGAAATCAAGAAATTTCTTGAGCTAACAGATGAGTTTGCAAATGCTCAGATTGATCAGGATGAAGGAAAAGATGAACCTTTAACATTATCATTCAAAATTTCTCAGAATACTCCTTGCTATGATGAAGAGATTAGGGTTCCAAGACAAGAATTTTGTGATGAATTAGACTCTATCCCTTTTGGTTTTGATATTAAATTTGATGAAGGCCAGGCTGTTCAAAAATTTTCAGAAGTTGCTTACATTCGTGGTTATGATAAATCTGCTGTTCAAAATCATTTTGAAGATGGTCTAATTTTTAATAAATATGATGATGAAATTGAAAAGAAAGACCCAGAAATCTGTGAGGAGTGTGATATGTTACAATCTGATCAGCAGATTCAAGAATGCATTCAGTCTATTATCCTTGAACAGCAAAAGCCAATGCCTAATAGTCATTCATTTGAAGACAGTGGGGAAAAGGAGGTTCAGGTTATTAACATTATTAATGATACTATCCAAAAAGATCCAGAGCAAATTCAGGCTGATCCAGATGTCTTTTATCGCCAATGCCTGATTGATATTCATGGAACAAAATATTCTTATGGACAACCTGTCTTTTTCATAGAGCGGGAAGAGGTAACTCATGGAAATTTTTATGATCCAGTAGCAGATTATTTAGAGTCAATACCAGGTTATAAATCTGTTATTTCAGAGACACTATTTGATGAAAGTGGATATAAGTTGTTAAATCTCTGCTCTTCATGTTTTCCAATATTTCTGATTATATATATATTTGGAGTTGGAAACCAGTTTTGGTGGGGTGACCAAATTTTTTCTTGGTTACATTGGAAATCGGATTTCGATTTGATTCAGTAAATGGAAGGTTCCTCAGAGAAAGAGATTTGATTTTCATTGTACATATATCAGTGTGTGAAGGATTGAATAAAGACTCCATAGCCCAATGGAAGACTGAAGGCACTAGTCTACAGGTTCTTGAAGCCTCATAGGGAGGACTTCATCCCGCAGCTGGAGCCAGATGTTAAGTCAGTAAATTTTTCTGCATTTTTAGTTATTCTCTCCAAATTTTGGTTTGTTTTTTGAGTCTACCTTAGTTGATTTTTGGTTTTCAGTTTTGGTTTTTGTCTTCTTAGAAACCTTATGAGTGATTGAATAAAGTTTTAAGCCCAATCCTTTTCAGATTTCATTTGATTTTGGTGACTTTCTATATTGAAAAGGGGGTCAATGAGAGTCATATGTTCAAAGGAAGAATCATCAATGACTTTAGAGAATGGTTAAATTATTTCCTAAACCAAATAGCTGCCAGAATCTCCGAAAAATTAGCAGAAATTGAAAAAACTGCTAAATTTTGGCATAGTAGTTATTCCTGTAGCGCTGGGCAAAATTTTAACACAGAGCGCGCTACAGGAATATCGTGGCCTGAATTTTTTGTCAATTTTCGATCTGATTTTAATCATGATGCAGAGTGAGACTGTCTAATCATATAGTGTGAGTGTTTTAACACGTATTTGCAGCATTTTGAACATGATTTTAGTTGGTGTTAATCACGAAGAGAAAAGAAGGGCATCATTGCATGGTATGCGGGTTCAGTTGCACAGAAATCAGCCAATTCCGGTTTAGCTGTCAGTTTTCTCTTGTTACACGCATCACTGCAGGAGAGGTAGTGTTTGTGAAAGAGAGTTCACTGTTAAACGGTGGATTGTGTTGCTGTGGAAAGGAAACAGGTGTGTTCTGGTGCCAGCAAAAATTAGGGCTTCCTCATTCCAGCGTTAACAGCTAAATTGAAGATCGTGGGACATCTGTACAACGGGGCTGACTCATCTGGCACTTTGGATCATGATTTCCAACAATCATAAAGGAACGATTTACAGGTTCTTCTGATGGAGCAGTCGAGATGAAGTTAGGACCTCAGGGTGCTAACTTCCAATTTGACAATGACAGACATACAATATCCCCAAAGCAGTGCAAACTGCCAGAAATTCAAATTTATTCTGAAAGTACAGCAAATAGCCCTTTATGGGTATCTCCAGAGCAACTTGATCTGGCCAATGTGCATTTACAGCAGTCCAATAGCTCAGAATCAGTATGTACATTAGATACAGGCTCTGATCTGTTTAGCAAGCGTGATTTCATACACAGATTGAGGGAACAGCTGAAAAGAAGAGATGAAATGATAATGGAGATGCAAGTTCAGATTACTGATCAGCTGCAAATCATAAATAATCAAATTTCACACATGACAAATTTACAGTCACAGCTTGATGCAGCAAACAGGGAGTCTGCTAGTTGGTACGGGTGTTACACAGAAGGGTTTGTTAATTTGTGCAAGTGGTTTAAATATCACTGAAAATTGTTATAACCTGCAAAATTACTTGCTCAGAAACAACTTATAAAATATTTTTGAAACCTGAAACTAGACTGTTCCTGTTCACTGAAAAGAAGGATATGGGAAAAAGTAGCAAAAGTGGTAAGGTTAACAGGGCTGAGCCCACAGACTTGATATGGATTCAGAAACTTCCAGATTGTGCAGAGCTGTTCTAACAGGCAGGCTGGTTGAAATTTTTCAAAAGGATTGATGGCTTCGATACACAGGTCACCTGCAAGTTTGCTAAAGCACTTAAAAATGATATAAAGTTGTCTAAAAGCAACAAAAAAGCGTTGAAGTTTTTCTTGTAGCGCTGGAACCGAAATTCATCAAAGGGCGCGCTACAAGAATATCGCGTTTTCCTGTTTTGAGTGATTAAAGTCAAATGCAGACCGCGAGATGATGGAGAGGAATTTTTGAAAACTGAAGGAGGTTTTTGTTCCTAAGATACCCATCTACAAAAACCTCTCTCAGTTTTGCAACAGCTATCAAGGATTGAAAGATTCAGTTTAATCTTTGCAGCCTATGTTTCAGGGATTTTAAATATTTAATATTTTCCTGTTTTAGTGTTCATCTTGCGGGGAAGATTCTGATTGACTGGAGATGAATTTTTAAAAACCAAGAGAGTTTTTTGTCCATCACGGACCCATTTACAAAAACCTCTCTCAGTTTGTACACAGGTGTCACCAATTGAGAGATATGGAAGCTTCTTTTGACACCTATTTTCCAGAAATTCGCCATATTTGCCAGGAATCCGATTTACTATTTTTAGTTAATTAGTTGAGTTAGTTAGTTAATGTAACTGCTCAGTGGTTTCAATTTCGACCTAATGAAGGGGAAATAGAACCACTTCTTTGTAATTATAAAAGAGGGACAGCAAGTCATTGTAAGGGTTCGAAATTTTGGAGAGCTAGAGGAGGTCTGCAAGCTGTGCATTATTCCAGACTTGTTCACTGCTAAGTATTGCAAACTCTCATATTGCATTTTTGATGAAACTATGAATATATGACTCCTTATTCCACTTCTGATATGTGTTGGCTTCATTTTAAACTTATATAGTTTCTTGATTGACAATTTCATTTCTGGTTTTATGTATGATTTCCAGTAAGTGCTTGTCTTTTATTGAATGAATTTCAGTGCAATCTTTTGGTGAATTTCTGAGATATATATACATCTTCATAGATATATGTATGTGAATTAGTTTTTACTTATTGTTGGATGTATTCCCTTATGCTCTTGAAGTTTTCTTACCAAAACCTACAAAACAAAACCCTAAAAACCTAGTTTGGATTGATTTTATTCTTGAGATTGTGTTGGCTTGTTACCCTAGCCTTAGTAACAATTTCTGACACAAACACTCTCCTTTGAATCTCCCCTCATATATCCCATAGATGCATTTTTAATAGGTTTTTGGTATAGTTAGAATGGTTAGGATGTCGTTTGGGTTGGTTTCCACCAAGGAACTGTCACTTCAACTGTTAGATTTCATGAAATTTTATTTTTTTTCACATTTTCAAGGCCCGTGCACCTTGTAGGAGGAAAAAGTGCGTGGTCGCATGCCCTTCTAATGCAGGAGCATCAGGGCCTAGGAAAAACAGTCAAAGTTGATAGACAGAAGAGGTCGAGCAGGGGGATTTCCAACGACCACTGGTGCGAAGGATATTGGCAGTCGAAGCCAAGTAGTCGAGCAGGAAGCTGTCGAAGTATGGTCGACAGAAGTAAAAGTCGACATCGAAAGGAATGGAGATCAAAGTAGTTGAGATGTTGACAAGAGGTCGAACATCGACACCAACGAAAGCGGAAAAGGCTAAGCGAGGAGGATGGGGCAGACTGGTAGCCGTGAAGACTAAGTGAAGCCGACAATGTCGAGGACTGACAGAGTACAGTATGGTCGACATGTCGTAGAGGACCGTGGTAAGGCCGAAAACGGTAGCAAAGTCAGCAAAGTGCAGGATTCGAGACAATAGCCGTTGTGGGTTGTTGAGGAAGTTAATGGCAGTTAAAGAAGGTGGTTGAGACCAGACCAGGTGTCACCACAGGAGGAGGTTGTGCAGCACGGTCAGTGGCACTGACAACTGTAGGATCCACCGGGTTAGAGATCGAGCGACGGAAAGGGAAGGACATCTCGGGGAATAGAGTGACCTTGGGATAAGCAGCAGAGCATAGTAGAAGACTAGTGTGAAGGAACAGAGGAGATGATCGCTCATCACTCATCGCTCATTCATTCTTGCATTCAACAGAGAACTGAGAGGAGGAGAGTATCACACATAGAGAGAGAAACACCCTATTTACTTTTGTATATTGTAACAGGCTGAGGCATCTAGCCTTTGTGAGCGCATCATGTGTTTGTTGTGTGTTATTGTTAAGCAAGAGGGTCCGACCAGACCCACCTTTGCGCCAGGTGGTATCATAGCAGTAGTATCCTAAGGATAGGAGAAATTCCAAGATCAGCTTGCATAGCGTCAAGTGGTATTGAGGATGCAAGTGCGTGAATATCTCTAGCTGCGGTTGGGTAGAGTTGTGCACGAAAGTCTGGTTGCGATTGGATGAGGGGAGATTTCAACCATAGTTGAAAGAATGACACAAAGAGGTGTAAATTTCTGAGGTGTAGGATGAAGAGCGCGAGGCACAGGAGTTACAGTTGATCATGAAATGTTCGATGAGTGCATGCAAACAATGAGAAGTCTAACCAGTGAGGTCACAGCGATCAAAGAAATCCAGAGACGTGGATGCATTCCCAATGCACTTGACCATAGTGATTAAGAAGTCGAGGAAGTGGAATCTCAGGAAGTAGTGGAAGAAGAACCAGAAGATAAACTGATCAAGCTACTAACAGAGATGAGAGGTAGAACAAAGATGGATATACGTACCTACTCAGGAAGTCTAGATCCAGAAAACTTGATAGACTGGTTCAGAGAGATGGATAAATACTTCGACATAGAGCAAATAGAGGATCCTAAAAGGGTTAAAACTGCATGTCTGAGGTTGAAGGGTCATGCCTCATTTTGGTGGGACAATGTACAGGATGACAGAATCAAGAAGGGCAAGGAGAAAATCAAGTCTTGGGACAAAATGGTTTCCAAGCTGAAGGGGAAGTTCTTGCCTAGCAACTATGTGATTTCCTTGTTTAGGAAGTTGCAAAACTTTTGACAGAAAAAGATGACCATGAAGGAATACACAGAATATTTCTACAGACTGTCGATAAGATCCGGTCAAATCGACAAAGGCAAAGAAAAAATCGCAAGATATGTGAATGGCTTGAAGTATGTCATACAGGACGAGTTGATCCTGTCGAGTTTCAGAGCAGTCGATGAAGCCTACCAGTTAGATCTAAAGGAAAAAGAGAAACTATCGAGAAAAACCGCATCGACTAGAGGGAGGAGGACTGGTTGAGGTGCGAAGACTGTTTCCGCGAAGGGACAAAGTAGTGGAACGAGGAGAGAAGACGTTGAAGATGACAGACGTGCAGAAGGGACATCGACTAGAGATAAAGCACAAGGAAACCGACAGGAAGGCCAAGAGACCCACGGTCGAGGTGCGTTTGGTCGAAGTATTCCAACAAAAAGAAAAGGAGCTGACAGACCAATGATTGTTTGTTATAAGTGTCGAGGCGTGGGACACAAATCTTATGAATGCCTGGAGAATATACACGTGAAGGAAGAGTCGAAACCCAAACGTCGATGAGATGAGCAAGGAGACGAGAGGACGGATTTGACATCCGATAGTGGTGAAGAAGGTAGAGAAAAAGGTCGAAACATGATGGCCGGGAGAATGTTGGTCCAGGACAACCAGCGCGAAGAGAAGGAGCTGGCAAAGCGAAAGGCTATCTTTTAGACCAAAGTGCTAATCAGCGACAAGTATTGCAAGACCATTTTAGATGGTGGCAGTACAAAGAACTTAGTGTCGACGGAGGTCATTGACAAGGTGGGTTTGAGATGTCAACAACACCCAAATACATACAAGATATCCTGGTTATAGAAAGTAAACCAGGTGAAGGTAACCAGATAGTGCCTGATAAACTTTAAGGTTGGGAAACTTGAAAACAGTGTATTGTGTGGCGTAATCCCAATGGACGCTTGTCATATGTTGTTAGGGAGGCTATGGAAATATGATCAGAATATGATATATGATGGTCGAGCCAACACAGTCATAGTGTGGAAAATGGCACGCGAAGGATGCTGAAGCCGAAGTAAGAGGATCACGCCGATTGCAAGGAGGGAGAAAGCAACAATTGGGAAAAGTGAGTGTTGATGTGCTCAACGAAGGAAAACCTAGTAGAGGAAGAGAAATAGTTGGGATGTTTTTCCATCATTCCGAAAGGACCATGTTTTGAAAGGTCGACGATGGAGAGAATTTCGGTCGAAGTCGAAGAAATTCTCGACGAGTTCAGGAGCATAATAGTCGATGAGGCACCGACGGGATTGCCACCGACGAGAATCATATCCCATTGGATCGACTTGATTCCAGGATCGAGTTTTCCAAGCAAGACACCACATAGAATGACTCCAACAGAGGGTCAGGAACTCAATCGACAAGTCCAGGAGTTGTTGGACAAAGGATTGATCAGAGAAAGTCTGAGCCCGTGTGGGGTACCTGTGGTATTAGCACCGAAGAAGGGTGGAGAATGGAGGATGTGTACAGACTCCATATCTATCAACAAGATCATGATCAAGTACAGGTTTCCATTTCCAAGGATGGATGACTTGATGGATTGCTTGAGTGGAGTGAGATACTTAACCAAGATCGACCTAAAGAGTGGATATCACCAGATCAGGGTCAGAGAAGGTGATGAATGGAAGACAACGTTCGAGACGAAGGAAGGACTATATGAGTGGTTAGTCATGCCCTTTGGATTGACTAATGCATCCAGTACGTTCATGAGGTTGATGATAGAGGTATTGAATCCATTCTTGGGAAAGTTCGTCGTAGTGTATCTCGACGACATCTTGATATTTAGTCGAACCAAAGTCGAACATTTGGAACATATTCGACGAGTATTGCAGAAACTGAAGGAAGAGAAGTTGATGATGAACCTGCAGAAGTGCTTCTTCATGAAGGAAGAACTGGTGTACTTGGGATTCATAATCTCGGGTAAAGGTTTAATGATGGACCCAGAAAAGGTGAAGGCTATATTGGAGTGGCCAGAACCGACAAGCACAATAGGAGTGTGAATTTTTCATGGACTTGCTAGTTTTTACCAAAAGTTCATCCGAGGATTCAGTCGGATATGTGCACCGTTGACAGAGTGAATGAAGAAAAGGGAGTTCAAGTGGAAAGAAGTTTCCTAGAAATATTTCGACAAGTTGAACCAGAAGGTGACGGAGAGCCCAATGTTAACACTCCTAGATTTCGACAAAGTTTTCCAAGTCGATTGCGATAAGAGTGGAATGGAAATTGGCGTAGTGTTGAGCCAGGAGGGCTCACCAATTGCGTTCTTCAGTGAAAATTTGGATGAAGCAAAGCGGAAATATTCGGTCTACAACCAGGATTTCTATGCTATTGTCCAAGTGTTGAAGAAGTGGAGGCATTATTTGTTGCCCAAAGAGTTTGTGTTATATACAGACCACCAAGCACTGAGGTACTTGAATACTCATTCGAAGTTGAATCAGGGACACATGAAATGGGTTGAATTCTTGCAAAGATACACCTTCATGTTGCGACATAAGTCGAGTAAGTCGAACAAGGTTGTCGACGCGCTGAGTCGAAGAGTTGTATTACTGAACACAATGATAGTTCAGGTGACAGGAATAGATTCGGTGAAGATAGAGTATGAGACAGACGAGGATTTTGTGAAAGTATGGGAGGCTAGTCGCGAACCATGGAGTGTCGACAGAACTTCATACTTAGATTATTTTATCCAAGAAGGATACCTATTCAAGGGACAAAGGTTATGTATCCCCAAGGGATCCGTAAGGGAGAACCTAATCGGAGAGTTGCATAGTGACGTATTAGCAGGTCATTTTGGCATCAACAAGACCAAGGCGTTGGTCAAAGAAAGGTATTATTGGCCAGGAATGATGACAGATGTCGATAAGTGGGTACGACAGTGTCAAATTTGCCAGTTAGAAAAGGGAAGAAGTCATAATACGGGGCTGTATGCACAATTACCAGTTCCAAATACCCCATGGGAGCACATGAGCATGGATTTTGTGCTAGGATTGTCGAAGACACAACAAGGTAACGACTCAATCTTTGTGGTAGTCGACATATTTTTGAAGATGGCACACTTTATTCCATGTCGGAAGACAAGTGACACCACAAGCATTGCTATACTATTCTTCAAGGAGATAGTCAAATTGCATCGGTTGCCGAAGAGTATAACATCGGACAAAGATACCAAGTTTATGGGTCATTTCTGGAGAACCCTGTGGAAGAAGCTGGACACGAAGTTGCAGTTTATCTCGACATACCATCTGCAGACTAATGGACAAACCGATGTGGTAAATAGAAGATTGGGAAACCTTCTGAGATGTTTGACGGCCGACGGACCCAACCAGTGGGAGAACGTGTTGGCGCAAGCAGAGTTCGCATACAACAATTTTGTGAATCGGTCGACAGTAATTAGCCCATTCTAGATTGTTCAAGGTCAAATCCCACATGGAGTGGTGGATTTGGTCGAGATACTGATAGAAATCAGAAAGAGTGCAGATGCAGAAACATTTGTAGAGCATATGAAGGAAGTGCATGAAGATGTACGCAAGCACATTGAGAAGAGCAACGCGGCATACAAGTTGAGAGTCGACGGAAAGAAGAGGCTACAGTCATTCAACGAGGGAGACTTAGTCTATGCTCACTTGAGGAAAGAGGGGTTCCCAACAGGAACGTACAACAAGCTGAAGCTGAAGAAGATTGGACCATGTAAGATCTTGAAGAAGATTTCGGACAATGCTTATGTGTTGGATCTGCCGAAGGAATTGAACATTTCTCCTACATTCAATGTCTCATATATGTACAAGTATGAAGAAGGTTCAACAAGAATCAGCGTGGAAGTGTCGAACATCGAATGGACAGGGCAATTTCCAGATCGACACAAGGAAGAAATCACCGAAGTAGTTGATGAACGCAAAGTCAAACGCACGAGGAGTTCACAGAAGAAAGAATATTTAGCTCGATGGAAGGAAAATGAATCGAACGAGGCAACATGGATTTCAGAAGAATAATATAGGAGACTGATGAAGAAGTCAATTTCTTTTTCACCTAGGGAGTCTGATGCAGGAGCATCAGGGCCTAGGAAAAAACAGTCGAAGTTGATCAATGGAAGAGGTCGACCAGGGGGATTGCCGACGACCACTAGTGCGAAGGAGATTGGCAGTCGAAGCCAAGTAAACGAGTAGGAATCTGTCGAAGTATGGTCAACAGGAGTAAAGGTCGACATCGATAGGAATGGAGATTGAAGTACTCGAGATGTCGATAAGAGGTCAAACATCGACACCGATGAAAGCGGCAAAGGCCAAGCGAGGAGGATGGGGCGGACTGGGATCCATGAATACTAAGTGAATCCGATAAGTTACGTCGAGGAATGACATAGTACAATATGGCCGACATACCGTAGAGGACCGTGGTAAGGCTAACAACTATAGCAAAGTCAGCAAAGTGCAGGATTTGAGACAACAATCGTTGTGGGTTGTTGAGGAAGTTAATGGCAGTTAAAGAAGGTGGTTGACACTAGACCAGGTGTCACCACAGGAGGAGGTTTCCACCCGCTCTATGAATTGAACCTAGGTGGAGGATCTGATACCAAATGATACGAACCATTACACCCAAACCCCGAGGTGTTAGTGAAGGCCTCCCACTAGGATCTTAACACCCAATGTGTGAGGTCAAAAAGGGGAGTTGATGGATGAAATACATTACAATACTTGGACTACAGAAATGGAGTGGTATCAGGCATAGGTCTCTAGAAAATAGTCCTAGAAAGTACCTACAAAACAAATCAGTGTGTCATGTACTTTTGATTTCCCGAAGCGAGAAAAACCATGCTCATGTGTAAGTAATCATGGCCTCCAAATCAGGTACACTGTGGATCCATGGAGTATATAATATATTGAATCATGGCCATGATAAAGATACATAGTGGATCCATTTCAAAAATAGATCATATCCATGATAAAATACATAGTGGAATCATGGATCTATGTCTAAGTATATTTTGAGAGAACAACTGGAACTAAAGTGAGTACAAACTGGTTCTCTATATTGTACCAATGTTATATAATACATGGTACAGTCTTATGCAAATTAGGCAATAGAAAATGAGGTAATGCTACTATAGCCTACAGTATTCCATCCAAATCATCAATATGTACGTGTACTTACCATGTGAATAGATGAAATTACGTCAAACATGGGGAATAACATTTGATTATTGGATGTTGATGTATACCATTAACAAATGTAATACAACCCACTGATAATGATGATGGGTGCCAAGGTATTTAGTACATTCTAGCAAGTGTGAAGATGTGTTGAATTCGAACACTTGTAGAATCTATCAATCAGGGGACATTGATGTATTCCCACTATCACTAGCGAGGGAACTTGTCACTAGGGACTACAATCCCCAAGGTACTAAAAGTCCATAAATTCCATTACTAGAGAAAGATGAGTTGGATTTAATGGGAAGAGATCTACTTGAAGGGAGGTGTTTGTGAAAAATGGAGACTGTAGAAATTCTAATAATCTAGGATCTAGATACAAAGTATTCCTCACAAGAATTTACTCATAGATTTGCATAAATAAGAAGAAATATTGAAGCAGAACCATGAGAGACAGAACTCAATTGATGTAAATATAATCTCTATATTATTCAAAAATTACAATACAATATATAATACATCCTCAAGAGAAAATTCGAGAGGCTTGGAGGCAACTCGAGTGGCTCACAATTGGAAAGCTTATATTTAGAAAAAATCTCCATCTAGAACAACTTACTAACTCCAAATCAAGGAAAGAGGTCATGAATTGGCTAGTAAATCTTAGGTAGGCCATGAGTGACCAAAAGGAAGCAAGATGGAGGATTTTCAGGAGAAAAACAAGTAAGGAGTTGAAGCAACATCATGCAAACTTTCGAAAGACACCAAAGTGCACTTACATCATCCTAATCCTAGAGAAAAGCAAAAAAAATGACGTGTTATCTCATAAAGAAGGAATAAAGTAGATAGGGCACCTTAGCACATAAAATCTGCTTTAAATCATCCCGTGGGGCACAATTGTGGATAATCATCATATGTTTTTCAAGTTATGCACTAGGAACAACATTTACCATGGTCTAAACACCTAGGAATCAACCTAAAGTAATAAACTAAGGTCTCTAAGGTCTAGATGGTGATTAAATATTCCAACACCCCCCCTTAATCCTGATATAGGTGAGTGAAATTATTATGAGTGCCCAAGAAACTATGGCCTACGGTCACCCTTTACAAAAATTTATTAGTCCGTGTAGGTGAGGAAAGAAGGAAAACCACTTGGGAAGAAAACCTCTCCTCAAAATCAACATGGAATACACCATAATATGTCTCTCCAAAGTCCAAGCAGGTGAGAACTTGGTCAAATGTCTGGAGGAATATTCTTCTTGGGAAGAAGTGGAATGTGCTAACTAGACTTGAACTTCTTGAGATCATGTCCAAATGAGTCTTGATGATGTCCTCCATCTTCTGTGCAACTCTGATAACAAGTGCCAATCGTAATCATGTAGTGGATCAGAAGCATGACAAAGAGAGCAAATGCAACAACAAAATACAGTAATTATGCCTCTATAGCATCAAATGACACGCCAAAATGAAATCACACCAATCTTGAGGATAAGCGTGAAGTAGTTGATAAATTCTAAGCATGGAAGTATAGAATCTCTCTTGTCCTAGAAGAGAATGACTTGTAAAATTATGTCAATGAGGAGGTTCAAGAACCAGAGGGAAAAGAGGAAAAGGAAATCCATAAGAAGAACATGGTCAAGGCCAAAAGGATTATTGCAGACTCCATTAAAGATCACCTCATCCCTCATGTATCATCTTTGAAGACTCCCAAGGATATGTTCGATGCTTTGATGAAGATATACGAAGGGAAGAACATCAATCAGAAGATGACTCTAAGGAAACAACTCAAGAATGTGAAGATACAACAGTCATAGACTATGCAATCTTACTTCACAAGGATCTCTCAAATCAAGGAACAAATTGAATCAATTGAAGACAATGTTGAAGAAGGAGATATTGTGATGACTACCTTGAATGGTCTCCCAAGATAATGGGACTCATTTATTCAAGGAATATGCGCCAGAAAGAAGCTAATCACATTCAGTAGATTATGGGGAATGCACCCAAGAAGAAGCTCAATTAGTAACAAGAGAAGAAAATATGGGAGCTAATGATGACCAAGCTCTAACTGCTCACACTAAGATAAATCAAAACAAGAGGGAGGACCATCATCACAAAAGGTCCAGAAGGCCCAATAGGAATCATGGACTTAGAAGAGACCTCTCCAGTATCAGGTGTTTCACATGTGATGAGAAAGGACATTATTCAAGAAATTGTCTCAGAAACCAAGGATCCTCCAGGAGAACCAACAAGAAGAGGCATCATGCTCACACCGCTGAAGATGATGAACCAGTAAGGAAAAGAACTAGAGAAGAAAGGGATGATTCTTCAAGTGATGAAGAATATGTATTAATATCAGCACTCACATACACCATTACCCATCGTAGAAATGATTGGCTTGTAGATAGTGGAGCATCCAAGCATATGACGGGGTACAAAGAATCTTTCATCAACCTATCAGAACATGAGTCACCCCACAAGGTGAAACTTGGGGATGATTATCAATATCCCATCAAAGGAAGTGGAGAAGCTTCTTATAAGCTAGATTCTGGAAAATCAATAAAGATGAAAGATGTTATATATGTACAAGGTTTGAAGAAAAATATTTTCTCCATCTCAACATTAGATGCTAAAGGAATGCGGGTTGCATTTGTTGATGGCCAAGTTCTAATGTGTCCAAAAGGAAAGACAATAAATGATGCAATAGTAATTGGAGAGTAATAGGGAGGCTTGTACAAATTAGAAGTTCAACCAGAACAAGCGTTGGTCTATGACTCCACGGAACCAAGCGAATTATGGCACATAAGGCTTGCACATGTGCACTGTAGAGCACTACCCATTGCAAGCAAAGCAGTTTCAGGTCTTCCAGAAATTCAAACAAAACATGAAGGAATTTGCAAGGGATGTGCACAAGGGAATAATGTTAAGAAGACATTTCCTAGCAATGAAAGCAAGGCAAAAAGAATCTTGGAGATAATCCACTCAGATGTGTGTGGCCCCATGTCTTCTAGCTCATTAAGAGGGTATGTATACTATGTTTCTTTAATAGATGATTTTTCTCGTAAGACATCGATTTGTTTCTTGAAAGTCAAAGAGGAAGTGTTTAGCAAATTCAAGGAATTCAAAGCCTTGATTTAAAATCATACTGAAAGGAATATCAAGACTTTACAATCAGAAAATGGTAGAGAATTCACCTCAGAAGAATTCAAGCATCTTTGCATGGAATCCGGGATTAAGAGGGAGTTGAGCACTCCTTGCAATCCTCAACAAAATGGCTTGCATGGAAGCAACAAAGGCAATGCTCCATGATCAAGACCTCCCAATGTACTTTTGGGAAGAAGCAACAAGAATAGTTGTGTATGTACAAAACCGTACACCTCACCGTGTATTGAACAACAAGAATCCAGAAGAAGCTTTCTCAGGAGAGAAACCAGAAGTCAACCATCTCATAATATTTGACTGCCCTATGTACATACACATCCCGAAAGAAAAGAGAACAAAAT
Source organism: Larix kaempferi (assembly GCA_027924585.1). Lineage (NCBI taxonomy): Eukaryota > Viridiplantae > Streptophyta > Pinopsida > Pinales > Pinaceae > Larix > Larix kaempferi. The sequence continues at coordinate 7,188,435 of BSBM01000005.1, read as the reverse complement.
TAGATCCTTAAGGAAAGAAAGGGATATTCGTGGGATACAATGACACATCAAAATCTTATTGAATATACTTCCTGGGATTCAAGAAAATCGAAATCAGCAAGGCATAACTTTTGATGAAGACTTGGCCTACAACAAATCAAGGAAAATACCCATTGAATAAATTGAAGAACCTAAAGTTCCCAGAACCAAAGACATAGTTATGGAGGAGACAATCCAAGAAGATCATGAAAACCACGACATAACAGAACCAAAAGAACCTATAGATCCACCTCGTGAGAAGAACTCCCACAAGAGAAGACTAGCATGGGCACGTGAAGCAATACAAGATGCAGAGAAGTATGGTGCTCTAGATGGGACACTTAGAGAAAGAAAAAGACCCATGTCATACTCCAGCTATGTGGCCCTACTATGTGACATCATTGATAAAGAAACTTCCAACTACGAGGGAGAAGCAAAAAAGAAGGAATGGAAGGATGCCATGATCGAAGAATACCAATCGATTATGAAGAATAATGTCTAGGAGATAGTTCCAAGACCAGTAGGGAAGTTTGTTATGACTTCAAAATGGATCTGCAAGATCAAGCATGCTACAAATGGTAGCATAGAAAAACAAAAGGAAAGATTTGTGGCACGTGGATTCTCCCATAAATTAGAAGGCATAGACTACGAGGGACGTTTGCACCTGTATCAAGATACACTTCCATCAGATCTATACTTTCCATAACCGCAATAATGAAATGGAAGGTACACAAATGGATGTAAAGACAACATTCTTGAATGGTGTAGTCGAAGAGGAAGTGTATGTGGAGGAGACACTAGGATTCGAGAAACATGAAAGACAAACTCATGTGTGCAAGCTGAAGAAATCCTTGTATGGTTTGAAGCAGGCACCCAGGACATGGTATGGCAGGATGGACAACTTTTTGATGAGCTTATGCTTTACCAAGAGTAAAGTAGATTCCAATATCTACTTAAGGGTTGAGGGCGGAAGACCAATGATATTACTACTACATGTAGATGACTTGTTTGTAACAGGGGAGAATGAGCTCATTGCAAACATAAAAAGAAGGCTTTTCGCAAAGTTCGAGATGAAGGACCTCGAAATGATGTACTACTTCTTAGGTATGGAGGTGTGGCAGAGTCCAGATGGGATTTTCCTTGGTCAAGGAAAGTATGCAGTAGAGATTCTAAAGAGGTTCGGAATAATGGACTGCAAGGAAATGGCCACACCAATGGCATCGAACTTGAAGCTATTGTGTGATGCTTCTTCAGATACAGTTAATGCCATGATGTACAGGAAAATGATTGGTCCGTTAATGTAATTAACGAACACGAGAACAAACATATGTTTTGTTGTGAACACCATGAGCCAATTCCTGACAGATCCAAGGCATGTTCACCTAACAGCTGCAAAACATATATTGAGGTTACATGGAGGGTACAATTGAGTATGGGCTCAAATATGAGATGAATTTTAAGATTAACCTACATGGTTATGTTGATTCGGATTGGGCAGGAAATGCCACAGATAGGAAGAGCACTTTAGGATGTTGCTTCAGTTTGGGATCCAGTATGATTTCTTGGTTTAGTAGGAAGAAGTCATGTGTGGCACTGAGTATAGTCGAAGCAGAGTATGTTGCAGCTTGTTTGGCTAGTTGTGAGGCAGTATGGATTTGGAAGCTACTATCATATTTTTTTGATCTTGAGATAGAGGCGACTTGTATCTTTTGTGACAACCAGAGTTGTGTGAAGTTGTATGAGAACCCGGTGTTCCATGATAAGTCGAAGCACATTGAGATCAAGTACCACTATATCCAGGATATGGTGCAGAGAGGATCAGTGAATCTCTAGTATGTGGCAACAGACGAGCAGACAGACGATGTGTTAACTAATCCCTTAGCAAGGGTGAAGTTCGATGTGAGGAACCTGCAACAATTAATTGATAAAATGCACGATATATTAGATCACAGAATATTTTATTGATCGTGGGCCACTTCGAGGGGGAAACCTCCTTTGAGCAAGCTCAATACAAATAACTTCACGATGCCTTCATTGGCCTCAACACACACTTATATATTAAATATATGCCCAATACTATGGGTCAATACCATGGAACATATAATACTATGGGACGACTTACAAAGCATATGCGTCCAATACTATGGGTCAATACCATGGGCAAATACAAACTATGGATCAACAAATACTACGGGATGACTTACAAAGCATATGCCTCCAACAACAATATACTAACCAAGTAAAGAGAAGGGTTGACACGGGTTCCTAACATCCCCTCTCCCTTAGAAAAATCTTTGTCCTCAAATATTTAGATGTGGAAATTGATGCGGAATCTGAAGGATTAGTTCCCCTGTAGCATCCTCGGGTTGCATTCTGTGCCACTGAATTAATACCTTTGTGATAGATTGAGAGAGAAGCTGACGCATTTTGAGTTTCAGGGAGGATTGCTTGGAAGGATGTAGACAAAGAAGAACCATATCACCTGCTTGAAAAGTGCACACAGAACCATGTTGATCGTCTTGTTGTTTCATTCGAATTCTTTCCATGTGAATATTGTCCTGCAAAATTAGAATAATTTGATCGTGGTTTCGAAGAACCAAGTTAATTGCCTGAACTGGGGAACTACTGAGGGTGTATGGAAGAAGAACTGGCAGTTCCTGTCCATAGATTGCTTCATATGGTGTCATTTTAGATGTGGTATTGTACCAGCGGAGCGCTTCAAGGAAATCCATAGAATTAGCTTTCCAAATCTGTGTAGGGATGGGAAAGGGTTCGAGCAATCCCAGAAGGAGTGTTGTTTCACCCTTGTTGACCTAGAAATTATCACAGTAATCCACCATCTGTTGAATTGTCATGTTCAGTCCCTGCCAAAAGAAGTTACAATCTTCCTGGTCATACGTTTTGAGGAACCCAGAGTGCCATGCCGATGGAGAAGCATGGAGTTCATAGAAGACATAGCCCTATTGAACAAATTTCAACCAATTTGGAACAAGCATAGAAATAGCTAAAAGAGAAACTGGGGTATCAAATGTGTGAGAAGGAGCATCCTCCACCAGATAGTCCTTACCCTTCTTGTAAGTGATTGCATAGGCTTAACCCATGAGTTGGATAACCCATTTCAGATGTGATGGGGAGGAGACCCATTGTTCCAAGAAATTTTTTAGACTCTGGTGATCAGTCTTGATGCAGAAATAATTCCCTAATAGGTATGGCTGCCACTTATGTATTGCATGCAAAATAACCATCATTTCCTTCTCAGATGTAGTTGTGGCTAATTTCTTACCATAAAGGTTTTCTTGAAGGTGGCAAGTCCAATGGTTCAGCAAAGACACTTGCATATCGATCCAAGGGAGTAGTGGAGACCGTTGATGGGTGCATCTGAATGGAATGGAGTTGAGCGATGACACCATGTGAATTCTTATTAAGGATATTTTCCAGGCGATGTGAACTGATGATGCGGAGAGACCCTGGTTGTAATCTTGTAAATGTGTGGTGTTTCCCATTGACTGAAAACTGCATCCAAAGTTCAGCAAAATCCCTTAAGATGGGGCCAAGTGTGTGTAACCATTGAGCGCCCAAAACCACATCACATCCGCCTAAGGACAAGGAAAACATGTCAGAGCGCAGGTTATAATATCCCATAGAGATACACAAATTGCGACACTTCCCCTTGCAAGGTAAGGTGCCCCCATTGGAAATCATGACTTCAAAGTTGGAGCAAGGATGGACAAAACAATCAGCCTGGTTGGCGATCTGAGGGTGAATGAAGTTATGAGTGCTACCAGAATCAATGAGTATTGTAAGAGGGATCTTATTGAAGCAACCCCTCACCCGCATTGTTTGTGGGGTGGTGAATCCGACTAAAGCATGAAGAGATATCTCTGGGTGGTCATCCGGAAACGGAGGGTCAACAAGAAGCTGATGAATGTCGACCTGATCATCTAGTGTATCTGGAGCTTCTACACCAAGTTCAGAGATAGGCAGAGAATCCACATCTAATAGATAGAGCTATTTCTCAACACATCTATTTCCCCGAGTGAATTTCTCATCACAATTATAACAAAGCCCTTGTTCTCTGCGTTCCCGCATCTCTGCTTCATACAAATGCTTGATAGGAGTTGTGCGCGGAGCTAGCGAGATGGGAGGTTGTTGGGAAACCATATTTCTGAATGGAAAAAAAGTGGATTTGGAGCATTGTTGGGCTATGATCTTGTCCTTAGCCAACTTAGCCAACCCTAGGAATACCATCATTGTGTTGGGACAAAACATTTTAACCTCTGAGCGGATTTCTTCCTTGAAAGTGGCAAGTCCAATGGTTCAGCAAAGACACCTGCATATCGATCCAAGGGAGTAGTGGAGACCGTTGATGGGTGCATCTGAATGGAATGGAGTTGAGCGATGACACCATGTGAATTCTTCTTAAGGATATTTTCCAGGCGATGTGAACTGATGATGTGGAGAGACCCTAGTTGTAAGCTCGTAATTGTGTGGCATTTCCCATTGACTGAAAACTGCATCCAAAGTTCAGTAAAATCCCATAAGATGGGGCCAAGTGTGTGTAACCATTGAGCGCCCAAAACCACATCACATCCACCTAAGGACAAGGCAAACATGTCAGAGCGCAGGTTATAATATTCCATAGAGATACGCAAATTGCAACACTTCCCCTTGCAAGGTAAGGTGCCCCCATTGGAAATCATGACTTCAAAGTTGGAGAAAAGATGGACAAAACAATTAGCCTGGTTGGCGATATGAGGGTCAATGAAGTTATGACTGCTACCAGAATCAATGAGTATTGTAAGAGGGATCTTATTGAAGTAACCCCTCACCCGCATTGTTTGTGGGGTGGTGACTCCAGCTAAAGCATATAGATATATCTCTGGGTGGTCGTCCGGAGATGGAGGGTCAACAGGCAGCTACTGAATGTCGACCTGATCATCTAGTGTATCTGGAGCTTCTGCACCAAGTGAGACAGGCGGAGAATCCACATCTAATAGATAGAGCTATTGCTCAACACATCTATGTCCCCGAGTGAATTTCTCATCACAATTATAACAAATCCCTTATTCTCTACGTGCCTGCATCTCTGCTTCAGACAAATGCTTGATAGGAGTTGTGCGCGGAGCTGGCGGGATGGGAGGTCGTTGGGAAACCATATTTCTAAATGGAAAAAAGTGGATTTGGAGCGTTGTTGGGCTATGATCTTGTCCTCCTCCAACTTAGCCAACCCTAGTAATTCCATCATTGTGTTGGGACAGAACATTATAACCTCTGAGCGGATTTCATCCTTGAGACCATTGATAAAGCAACTCCTGTAGAATTCATCAGACAATCCTTTAGTGTGATTGGCCAGTTTCTCAAATTATGTATGATACTCTCGCACAGTGCCAATTTGGCGAAGTTTCGTGAGTGCTCCTGTGAAGTCATCAAAAGCACTAGGACCAAATCGTTGCAAAAGGAGTTGGCAAAAATCTGTCCATTTTGGCTCGTCGTGAGCTTTGATGTACTAACGGTACCATTGAAGGGCTTCTTGTTCCAAATGAAAGGATGCAAGTGGAACTTTGTAGCAATCAAAGTTATTATGCAGACTGAAATATTGTTCTTCCCGGTATATCCATCCAGTGGGATCGGTACCATTGAAGCAAGGAAAATCAATTTTTGGCCCACAAAAATTGTTGGAAGAAGAGAACCCGGTGGCTGCAGAAGATTCTGGTTGTCGTTATTTGTTCATGGCTGAATGTTGAAGATGGAGGATGAGAAATTTTTCATCTAGATCTTGGAGTTCGGTTTTGAGGGTTGCAAGTTCTTCATCCATGATTTATGCTCCGGCATGGGTGACAACCATAACAAGGAGTGTTTTTTTTTTTTTTTGTGAATGGGTAGAAAAACAAAAACAGAAGCTTCTTTAGTAAAGGAAAATTTGGATTTGGGAAAAACTCTGATGGGTAATTGGGGTTTAACTAGGTTTTGGACACTTTCTAATGGACAGGGAAGCAGAAAATGGGGATTTCAGAAGCGGGGTGAAAGAATGAAAAACTTTGTCAAAGAGGGACAAAGAAGCAGAAATAGGAAATGAACATTGTGGCAAAATTTGAAGGCGGTTGGGTGAAAATCGAAGAAGTTATGGCAAACCCTAAAAATAGACTAATGTGGGATTTCTGGCTTTGGGAAGTGGAATTTGGGATAGGGTCCTTAGGAATGAAATATGCAGAATGGGATTGCACGGGTGTTAGTGAAGTTTGAGGGGAAACAGAGTTAAAACAAAGGAGATATGGCGAAAAAACATAATTGTATACTTTTTTTTTCTTTTTTTTTTTTCAGAATGGATCTAAAACGGATTTCGAAATGGATCTGAAATGGATCGAAATTGATCTAAAATGGTTGGATCTGAAACGGCTCAGAATGGATCTGAAACGGCCCGGAATGGATCTAAAATGGATGGATATGAAATGGCTCGGAATGGATCTGAAACGGCTTTCGGAATGGACCTAAAATGGCGTGGAATTGATCTGCAACAGTGTTGGACATAGGTAATCTGCGAGTTATTAGCTGGAAATAGACATGGACCCCAGGTATGTTCGGATTCCTAACCGTTCAGGGGATTCACTCGGCCACCAATTGTCTGACGGCTTGCGTATTGGGGCAGTACCCCTCACTCCACTGCTCAGGTAAAACTGATAACTGCTTTGCCACAAACGACAACTCTTCGTTTACCTCACAGGTGAAAACTAGTCAATCAGGTAGGGGTTGTTTCCATTTTCACTGGTAGGTCCTCTCAATGGGCCAGCTACTTCGGGGTTCCTGTGGTACTCCTCACAATGAGTTTTAAGTCTTATTCCCAAGTGCTTCCCACAGTTAAGCGAATAAGTATTATTCCCAGATCCGAACCTGCAACAGATGTGAAAAAAAATTGGCAGAAATTCCACCCAACGAGTCCAAGAAAGTGCTCTGATACCAGATGTGAGGAACCTACAACAATTAATTGATAAAATGCATGATATATTAGATCACGGAATATTTTATTGATCACGGGCCACTTCGAGGGGGAAACCTCCTTTGAGAAAGCTCAATACAAATAACTTCACAGTGCCTTCATTGACCTCAACACACACTTATATACTAAGTCTATGCCCAATAATATGGTTCAATACCATGGAACATATAATACTACGGAATGACTTACAAAGCATATGCGTCCAATACCATGAGCTAATACAAACTATGGATCAACAAATAATACGGGACGACTTACAAAGCATATGCGTCCAACAACAATATACTAACAAAGAAAAGAGAAGGGTTGACACGGGTTCCTAACATTCGAGTACTTCAAAGAGAAGCTTGGTTTTATATAGATCAATGTTCCTCGAAAGGAGTGATGTGATCGGAAGACATAGGTGCACCATAGATATATATTACATGGTGGAAGACACAGGTGGTCCGCAAGGACATAATGCATCTGGGATGCTCCTGGGTTGTATCCACATGTTTGAAGACGTCGGTGTTCCATGGGTCATAAATAATACAGGATGCTCCTAGGCTGCATCCACATGTTTGAATATGTAGGTTGACTGAGAAAGTCACAATACAGCTGGGTTGTATCCACGGGGTGGAAGACGCAGATTTCCTTGGGTTGTATCCACGAAGTGGAAGACACAGATGTCTCTGGGCTGTATCCACTAGGTGGAAGACGCAGGTTGACTGAGAGAGAGACGTAATAAATCTGGGATGTATCCACTGGGTGGAAGACGCAAATGTTCCTAGGCCGTATCCACTGGGTGGAAGACACAGGTTGTCTGTTGGACATGATATGCACCCAGGTTGTTCTCTGCATGAGATGATGAGATGATCCGGATACGATGAGATGATAGTAGGAGACGCAGATGATTGTTGTGGAAATTTAATATGTGGTCTTGGGTTGTACCTACTTGATGTCTTGCTCGTAGAGATGATAAAGACCTAGATGAGAGCTAGGCCTACATCTAGCATGAAAAAGGGATGACTCTATAGAACTTATCATGACATATAGATTCAAGATATGTCATTATTCAATGATCAACGAGATGAGGATTGTTGCAGCAGCGATGATGATGATCCAACGATGATGATGTTGTCTAGAGTCTGTGTCCTGCTATTATGATGACTGTGTCGAGAGAATACCTTCCTAGTTAAGAGGGAGTGTTTTTGTAAATGTAAATTCGGAAGATATTATTTTGTATATTTTTATTATACCTCCGTTGGAGATGTTTTTCCTTCTTTCTCCGTCGGATATGTTTTTCCTTCATTCGGGGATGTCATTATTGTATTTGTTCATGTAAGAATATTGAGTTAAAACCTCCATTGTAAGTCAGGGCAATAGTTCCCCAAAAGATAAATGTAAAATGTAATTTTGAGTCTCCCTATGACAGTTCGGCCCAGTCAGTTAAGGAAGTCGTCCCCAATGGGGAATTAGGTCAATATCACTTAAAGTATAAATAGAGAGGCTCCCTCTCTCATTGGCACATTACACTCACTCAATCAAGTTCACACCAAGTGAGAGAGAAGACAAGTTCATTGGAGGAGAAAGAGAGAAGCTTCAGAAGACATATTATCTTTGGGTTTTCTATCTTGTTTAATATTGTACTAGTGACAAATCTCTGGTGAAGTTGCGGGGTTTTATCCTATATGGTTTCCCTGAGGAAGTTTCTTGTGTCTTTCATGTATCAATGTGCTTGTCTATATTTCAGTTTAAATATCTAACATAATTGAATTAAAGTGCAAACTCTAACAATTATCCCCAAATCATCTTTGTTCCTGCAATGCAAATTCAACAACAATGGATGCCAAAACATGGAATATCGATAGCTAATGTAGAGGCAAGATTGTTATCAATATCAACAATGAGCATCCACAAATGATATCACAAGGTAGAGGCAAAATCGAATTTATTCTCTATTATCAATCAAGAGCCAAAAGTCCCTATACAATGAGTGAGATCTTTCTTATATAGATCGATCCAAATGCAAGATCAATAGCATCCTTGTGGGGACGGATAGGATCAAAACATAACCAACTCAATCAATGGTGGAGAGAGTCTCAATATAACTACATCAAGCTATCTAAAATAGGGGGGCCTATTTCCCTAGTGTTCCCAAGTGTAGCAACATGGTATACAACATAACATAAGTATGTGAAATTGAGGGGTCTCTTATGGGGTCTAAGTCTCCCTAAGGTGCCCCAAGTACAATGATAAGATAATACAATTTGATAACCAAGTGATCAAGTCACCAAGTGCACCCTAATGGAAAAGGAATCCTCCCTAGGTGAGGAATAAAAAAAGTGTGGACCCCAAGAGCCTCAATACATCATAATATAACATCCCAAGTCATTAACTTATCCCTCACTATCCAAATCAATTTCATGGCTAGTCTATGGTCACTTTATTACTTAAATTGTTGATAATGTTGTTGAGTTATAAATCTTCCCATATCATGCCTTTTCATTTCCTGGATCATCAATATGAATTCATAAATGAGATCATAGACCTAAAATCCACAAAGGGTGACTATTAACACCCCATGGATCCACCTGTGCAACAATCTGTAAGTTCATCCATATCCAGTATATAAAATGTAAGACCCCAACTTGGGTCTCCTTTAACCTTTATATACAGTCATATATTTCACTATTTGTCAAAATATCTGTTTCTATTATTGTTTCTGTTTTGTGGGTTTGTGTTCAATTTCAGTTTTGTAAAAACAATAACAATTACATTTGCAGGTTTTGAAATATATGTATTTACTGTTTAACCTACTTCTACCATTTATGTTTGTTCTAACCATTGATGTTTGTGCAGGTGTAACAACTAATACAGGTGTATTCAATCACGAATTTACCATCTATTAATAACTTGACAAAATGATAACAGAGTTAGAAATTGCTTAGTATACCTTTAGGAGAAATACCTGTAGGTAGCTAGTAGATCCGCCTTTGTTGTTGTTCCTATTTGCTGTTTTTCCTTGCTTTTCCCTGCAACCAAAAGTCTTTCCCACAGTTCTGAAACTCAACCAGCCAAACCAGTCTTGCCACCCTGCCAATTGGCGAGGTCTCGCCGACCACCCAGTTCCAAAGGTACCCCTTTGGACCCCCCATCCCAAACCGAGTACAAGCCCAGCTGTTCTATCCCTTTAGAAAAACAACCTTCAGCAAAAACCCTCTTTTTCCAGCTCTGCTCTCCCAAATCTGCTCTCCAAAACTTCTCCAAAATCCTAAGGTAAAAAGGATCCCCCTCTCCTTCCTCCCTTCTCCCTCTTATCCCCCTATCTGCCGACTCTTTCCCTCATTACTACCCCTATCTCCCACATAAATGTTTCCACCCCCCTTCCATCTACCATGTAAGTCCTCGAGCCCTCAACTTGGACTTTTGTTAATAAATTAAATTAATATTAAAAGGTGTTGGAATAATTTAAATTAATATTTAAAAGGTGTTGGTTGGGGTCACTTCTCAACCGTAACTTCTAGTTCAATTAAATTTAATCCTTTTATTTCATATAATAACTTAAATCATTTCCTTACTCATATTTCAATATTTAACCATTTTATTAATCTTTTAATTAATTAATCCAAGCACATTTTATAACTTGTTACATAATGGTATATGGCATTGTTCGTAATTTACATCCTGGTTATAAACAACTACGACATACTTATAAGAAATTAGTAATATATATATAAATTAAACCTTATCCCTATATTTCAATTAATTAACAATAATAGTTAATTGATTAACTATTATTAACCTAATCATTTAATTAATGGTTTCTAATGTTTATAATATGTTAATTCCCTCTAATTATAAATTCAACTAATTCAATTTATCAATTATGAACCATAATCCTATCAATGTAATTCATAACATTGTCAATGTGTAATTATATTAATTAGATAAAATTTACTAAGATTTAATCGACTCATTTACCTGGTTCCATTTTAATTACACCTTTGTTTGTAATTAGCTAATTAACAATCATTACTAAAGATAAGCATAGTCTTGTTAAAATTAATTAACATCATTAACACATAATTAATTTAAGGGATCAAATTACTATTACTTATTTAACCTTATAATTACATTTCAACCCTTAGCCCTGGCTAATTAAACTCATTAACAATCAATCAAGCATTCTAATCAATTACATTAGTCACTACCTAGGTTACCCTAGCTTTGTTTATTAATCAACAATAATTAATTATTAATGGACAATAATTAACCATTAATCAACATTATTAACCCTAATCATCATTATTAACATTGATCAACCATAGCTAATTACTAAACGACACTAATTAATATTAAGCGACACTAATTGACATTATTACTCAACAATATTTCATGTAATTCATAATATGTAGGCAAGTTATGTAAGCGCAGCTACTGCTTACATTCCTCACGTAAGTACACTAAAGTAATAATTCACATACATCAATCATAATCAAGGAACTTATTATTTACCGACACATGTTTTAACATAGTTTACAAGGTACGATCCATTAGCTTACTGAAATCCAAGTTACGACAATTCATACATCACTGATTTTGACACATACTGTTCAAGGGTTTTACACGCCTACAGTTAGATCTTGTTTTCACCCCTACTTCACACTACACCTATCTACCGACATCATTACTAGCTTCCACATCCTATCCTGTCCTCTACTGGACTACCCTGAAATGTCAAGTCATGACCGGTTCCAGCTAGAACCCGTAAGTGGAAGTGTCGACTACATCGACCAAGCTTCCCCAGCAGGAAACCACCAGTCATCATCACACACCTTGGGGAGCGCGCCGTAGCACAGCCCTCCCATGACTCTGGGTTTCGGGGATAAACAATGGGTAAAGCCTCCACCCCCCTAATGGAACAAGGGACTATGTCTACTCGACATAACAACAGCGTTGCACTTGTACTCGGTCTGTCATCATATAACCAATTTGGGCGGTTGAGTTTCCTGAAACCCTACCCCACCCATGTCATAACATACATCATAATAAACAACATAATAACCACACGAAAGTAATTAATGCATCACTCGCATACCATTTTATTTTTCGAAGTCCATGTCCCCGAGGCCCTCCCACCTCGTAGGATCCAGCTATCACTTAGCCATTTCCACCTGTAAGTCAGTCCTCGACATACAATATAGAATATCGTGCATAAATCCTCGATATGTACACATATATTTCATCATAACATAACAACAATAAACTCATTCATTCTCCATGCACCTGGCATAACATTCATTATTTCAACATATAACTGTAACGGTATCCACGTACCCATCATTCAGTAATTTCCATATATTTGACATAATTAACACATGATACATATCTAAACATGACTACCGATCATAATACTATCATCATACACACACATATATATATCGGCAAAATAATAGAACCATATGTCCACAGTGTCGTCAACCGACGAGGTCTCACAGTCAAACAAATACAACATATAATAGTAGTTCAGGTAGAAATGTCAAAACGGGGTGTTACAAAAAATATGGCCCAAAATAACTGATAATAATAAAAATAACCACAAACCAAAGCATATAATGACCAACTGAAGTATGGAACAATGTATTTGATGCCCATAGGTTCCAAATACACAAAATCAAATCATTGAAGTCAAGGTCACCTGGGACCATATGTTGACTATGGTCAAACTAGGTTGGCCGAGTCAAACCTCGTCAAACTGATGACTGAACTGAAAACAAACTGATCATGCATGCATAAGGGGTCAATGATGCTCCTTCATCTATATTAATAGACAACAAAGCCATAATTAACACATTCAATGGTGATCGAGAACAATACAAATCAGACTTGCACTAGAACAGCTTCACGGTCCTTCATGAAGTCCTAGGCATATGCTCACTTACAAAACTGACCATCATGCTAGGCTGGGTGATGTGAATACAACAAGGATAGGACAAAGGGGAGTTGAATTGTTTGACATTTACCATGTGATTTATTAGATAACAAGGGACACAAGTATCCACAATGACATGTGTAGGACGGAGGATACTAGGGGAAGGAGGTGTCTCACATATGGATAGAGTGCTTGAGTTGCCTCCAATAAACTCTAGTCAAACATCCTTTTTCTCATTTAATTGATTTGTATTTCACAACATTTCACGCTTATTTCATAAGATGACCTTTCCTTCACCATCCAACCTCTAAGGATGGGTTCCCTAGATAGCATTGTGGGCCCCGGATAATGACTCGATCTTAATTGCATTTCCTGTGATCGTCCATAGGGTGCGATGCAGTGACCACCAGGTTTCCCTTTACGGGAAAATGGACTTGCATCATACAAAGGATGAGTGCTCGTCCCTTGGCTATTGACTAGCTACAGAAAGGTTTAATTGATTTTTTTTCACTTTAGTGTTTAGAAACACTTTTTTGTAGTAATTTTGATATAGCATGTGTTCCACATCTGCATTTTAGGGAGTACTTGGTTTTAGAACTAAATGAGACAAATCGGTGACCTGGGATACTTTACACAAATGCACCCAATCCACAAGGAATCATACAAGTTGAAAGGGATCAACAGGATCCATAACCCAAGCCACACACTCTAGAGCCAAGACGCAAACAAAACATGGATCCCATCATGCATAGAGGCCAAAGGGGGGAAAATATCCTTAATCTCACAAGTCTGGGTCATAATCCAAGGATAAAATCACAAGGATGGAATCAATGGATAGATGGAGGAAGTGATAAATGGTACCATACATAGCTAGGGTAATGGTCAGGTTTGTACAAGGTAAGCAATACCAGTGAGCATATACCAAAGTCTCAACAATCAAGACCATTCAACCACTCATGATAACAAGTCCACAATAAGTACCAAAAGCATATAATATCACCACTTTCAATCACCAAATTCCCAGTCAAAGCAACTAATATAGATAAGGGAGACAAATAATAACACCCAAATGCAAATGTATACCTCCTCATTGCTCAGTCATATACCTATCTTTGAAGTAACCATGAAGAACACCTCTGACTGCATGAAGGCAAGGGAAAGTGTATCAACTGCTGCTCTTCTACTCTGACCAATGAAACACAAACCAACCAATACATCTCAATGGGGTCATGAAGGGCTTAGTCATGACAAGGGGAACTAAAGAAATGCTCTATATGGATCTAGTTATCTCACAATACATATGTACCACCGCTAAGAAATGGTCTAATAGACTGCTTGACTCATGTACCAAGACTAGGATCATGCCTCTGACATGATGATATGCATCATGGTATCCCAACTACTATGGATGTGATAACAAGTCCATAGGTATTTTCCTCATGGTTGTCTTCAACTTTGTTCCCTAGAAAAGTTAGCATTTCTCGCTTCACCAAGGGTATCTTAACCAGTTCCTTTAAAGAAATAGGCACAAATGTGCATGATAATTTCCCTGTAATATTTATTTATGGGCATGTAATAGTTTTGGATCTATCCTTATGAGGATTTTTATTATTTTTATGAGGATTATGTTCCTCGACTCGTGGGGTTGTCTTGGTTGTTGTTGGATTTGGATCCCCAGTCGTGTACTAACTTTATGGGGTTTATTAATCTTCGAAGAGCTAACCAAAATAGACCTTGGATGCTAGTAAACGCACACTCGTAGTTATAGGAGATTCGTCCTTGATGAGGACTTGAGGAGGGTAAGGGAAGCAAGTATTAGAATTTCTATAGTCATATTGATAGTATTTCTCTTGCTCCCACATTTCCTCGTTCTATTTTGCATAAAATTTTACATTAAGCTCATTACTTGATAGTAATATAAGAGGAAATACTCTATGACGCCTGACATCATACAAGCTTGAAGAAATGGAAAGGAACAATGAAGGAGGACCAGGAAAAAGGCTAAATGCATAGATGGATGATCTTCGTAATTTAGGAATTTTTAAACAACAAATAGATGGATTAGGCCCTTCTTAGAATTTTGAAGATTATATGAATGGGATCACTTCTCAATGGAGTCACCAAGTGAACAAAATTTGAAATTCACCAAAATTGTGTCGTTTAAATAACAGGGAGATAGAAATGACAAAAACGTGATGGTAGTAAAAGTAAACAAGACTAGACAAATCAATCATTAATCAAATAGGATGCAAGATGCAATAAGATCATAGAAACATGGAAAAGATAGACTTGCAAAATATGACCAAGGCAGTATCTGCCTCCCCGACAACGGCACCAAAAATATTATCACAAAATCTATAGTGATTTTGAGTGTGTGTAATCCAATCCAAGATGGCAGAGAGCTGCAGGCACTAGGTCTGTGATAGCTAAGGAATCCTACCCCCAAAATGGTGTCATGTCAAATAGTTTTCTCTCTCTTTAGGCTTCCTAGTCTCACTTGTGGTGAAACTAGACTAGCCACGGGAGGTAACTCGAGCCCATCTTTCCAGGGTACTTACTAGATCGAGTTTAGGATGATTATAGGGTACTTCTAAGAGTTTTAAGTAAATCTGCACAAATAGTACCCTAGGGTTGACTTCTAAGACTTAGATATGGTCACTAAGTTAGGATTATTAAGGCTAGTTATGGAATTAATGAATATAGGAAAACTAACTAACAATATAAATTACTTAGTAACTCGTGAATAATGAAGTCTAGAAGGTAAATGCTAAGGCCAAAATGTTCCAACTTGCCTCCTTGGGTGATATGGTTTAAGGGGATAATCAAATGTTCAATGCATGCAATAATGAAAAGTTGGGTTTGTATTGAGAAGGCCCTAACATGTAATATATCTTGTTGTTAATGGAGAATAACACATGTACAAAACAGAGAAGCAAGCAAAACAAGCATATGAAAAGAAACGAGCAATACCCACTTGGTAAAAAAATTGTTTTGTGATCAGTGCCTACACCTAGAGCGTTATGGAGTCAAATAATTGGTTTGTTCAAAGTGTAAATTGGCCCTAAATGTAGCATGCAAATTTCATCTAACTGAAAATTACCCACAAACCCTGCATGCAAGCAAAACAAAAAGAGGTGAAGAATAGTGAAGTGTGTGACTAGTGGTTTTACAAACAGAAAACAACAAGAATGGAGGAAAATCCTTACCCGGTTCAGGCGGTTGGTGAAGTTCTCTACTTCTCCCTAGCAATATCTTCTCAAATCCTCACTCCATCAACTTGGACACATTAGTTTCTCTAGGCATTTCAATTCTACAAGTGCCAAAAGACAAAGTTAGCAAAATATATCTCGATGCCAAAATGAAAAATAACAATTTGTAAAATTGAAATTGTTGTGCAAGGAAACAGAAAGAAAGATGCAAGCTGAAAATGATGACATTTTAGGCCTAATAAAACTCTGTAAACCATATCCCTTATTCCAATATGACTAAGATTCCTTGGGGGCACTATTTCTCTTCTACCCTGCACAAAATCACCACAAATAGATGCCCAAATCATTGTAACAGATATCCCATACACTAGAGAGGATAGCTAAGACAATATTCACTCAACAAACAACTCAGAAAAAAGACAAGAGAAAGAGATCCAAAAATTAGTTGTATATTGACTGAGCCAAAAGTCCATTTACAGTGAAAAGCTCACTCTCTTTTAAAGATAGAGAGTGAGCACAATATCTAGCTCATCTTTTTATGGATGGTTGAGATTAAAAGATGCTCGTACATGATCAATGGATGAGTATTAACATAGGTGATTACATTACACTTTTATTACATGGCCACACTCAATATCTAAGTCACCACATGAGAAATGTGCCCCCCTTGGGAGAGATTGCTCCCTACCATGAAGATGAATTCCACATGCCAAATGAAAATAGGTTGTGGTGCTAGGAAAATTGGTCTAAATGTGTCTAGGGGTCATCATAACTAACCAAGTCATATTTTCCCATTCACTTATCCCACCATCATACATCAAAGACCTTGGTTAGTTTAATTTTTTAATTTTTTTATGAAATAAAATAACTAGAAATTTCCCACAAAAGGTGCAATATTACGTTGATAGGTTGTTGTTGGAGGGTGAAATGGATGAAAAGGGGAAACTAAAACCGAATTGGTGTTTTGGAAAAAAAAACCCCAAAAAAATCCATGGACTAACTTAATTTTTCCCATGTTGTAGAATTTACATTGTATCACGATTTGTCAACCTCTAAGAATCAAAAGAAACCAACTTCCCCACCTCCAAAGAATCTACTTGACATTGCACATCAATGGACCTCTTAGCCCTTAAGAATTGTATTTATTTTAGGAGCTATCAAAGGCACAAAGCCCCTAATGTTGAAAATTGTAGGGCTCAACGAGTTGGCGACATCCCTTTAGTGACCTATCGTCCACCATGATAGGTTGAGGTAGCGTAATCTTCAACCTCCCACACATTCCTCACTAATTTTTTTGATAGATCTCGCTACTAACACATGGCCCAAACCCCTGCCATTTTTTGTGGCTCCATGGCCATTTCCAATGCCACCACCAAACCTTCAAGCCACTACAATCGTTAGCTTTGTTGTCTCTTCTCATACCCTTATAAAGAAATGTACACAGATTGTGTGCTTAAATAAATTCTCTAACTTTAATTGTTACCTAAATCTTAGTCCAAATACGACCACACTACATCCAATATGATACCCCATGACCTTTATCTCATCTCTCTTGTATAATGCTATTTCGTCTAGTAGGACCAAATCTAGAAGAAAATCAAGCAAAACAAGTAATAAAGAAGGCACTCTAGAACACTTCTACTATTTGGTATATATGGATCTTAGTATTCCATAGTCTAGTTGCTGGCAATGCACATTGATTTGTTATTGTTGTTATAAAATTATTCCTCCAAACGAAAAATAAGTTAAGAATAAAATTTTCATCCTTTTCCACAACAGGTCAATCAAGAAGGTTGAAATATATGTACCTAAAACACCCGCCACCTTACAATCAAACAAGGTAATTCCAGTGTTACTAGGGAGATCATCGGGAAACATCCCATGTAGCTTCATAGAGTGCAAAGCCATATCACATACATGAATTTTCAAATTGCAAATTTTTTCAAATGATGCTCACTAAGATCACCTAAGCATACCATTCATGAATTGAGGGATAATGTTGTAAATACCAAAATCTGAGCTGCAACTCTGATGGTGGAGGATGTGACGAATTCAATTAGGGAATTTCAAGTGACATCGTTGGATGATTCCTATAAGGTTATCTATGCCGAGGATACACATGGCAGAGAGGTTGTAGATATGATTGGGGATATGAGGTTTTGGAATGAGTTGGATGCGATGTTGTCATTGGTGAAGTTGGTGAAGATGAGGATTTAAGAGATTGAGGTTGAGAGGCATTTCATGGGGCAATGCATCCACATCTAGGATGATATGAGAATGATAGTTAAGGATTGGTGTTCCAAATACAATGCTCATCAAGGACCTGTTGAAGGGATTATTGAGAAATAATTTGCATAAAATTATCATGTAGTGTAGTCAATTGATTTTATTCTATATCCTCAAGGAAAATAGTGGGAATGTTTCCCCCCATTTAAATGCTCAACAGAACAAGAAAAGGATGTGGATAGATTGATTATGCAATTGGTATCAAGAGAGGAAGCACATATATTTCCCTCATGGAACTCATGAAATGACACGCTAAGGGCCTGGACGAGTTATATGCTCAGGCAGTTTAGGTAAAGCAATGAAACCCTATAACATAAAAATATGAAAATTGGCAATCCCCAAAGTAGTAGACTTGTACGGGAGACATGCTTGAGCGAGTTTAAAGCACTTGGGAAAGTTGTTCATTTGATATCCCTTTATGTAACTCCATGTGGTCTAAAGTTTAATTGGTCATTCAAGAGTTGGGTGTATGATCATGGAAATTAACAAACATAAATGGATAAATATCACAAGAAGATTTTTATTGCCTCACATGCGAGGCTTGAGCTCGGAGACTTTGTTAATGAAGAATAGAAGGATGTAGAGCTCTTTCTACAACACTAGAACATCAAGATATTCTTGCAAAGTGCAAATTTGTGTTTATGCCATAAAGTCAATAACAACTAATAATTCACCTGATAAGGTCAATAACCTTAAAGGTGTTACAAAGTAAAAGAATATTACATCAAATTATCATACAAAAACTTCAAATAATTTGATGTAAGATTCCCTACCTTACTCGCTGTTCGATCACATTGACAAGGTCATGTCAAATGCATTCTTCATAATTAAATCATACATATATACATGTTACTATTCAACTTTGAGATTCTAAATCTTCTCAAGTGTCTCTCAAATGTATGGAAATTTAAAATTAACTATTACATTACATAAAGACAATTACTTTAGTGTCAACGATCTTTACACTCATCCTTACACCTATCATGTGCATTTTTTTTTCTAGGTGACAAATGCTTGGAACTTGATATAAATTATACAATTCTTGCATTCCCTCTAAAAAAATTAATAATAATGTTTCCCAAGATCAATATATTCCTTTGTCACTCGAGTGGATTGTGCACAAGACACATTGTCTGATTTCAAAGCTCCAATGCTATGTTGAGGTTGTTCTTGTGACTCGCACTCAATTCAAAAAATACTAATTTAAAAATTGAAGAAGTAACGATTGGAAGAAATAAATGGAAAGGTAATGACAATACAAAGAATTCCAATTGATTACGAAATAGGAATGTAATTAGCTTAAGCAAAAGCATTTCTATGTTAGTATAATATAGAGTTTCTTCATTACAAATTGTTGTGAAATTCTATGTCACAACAAATCTAAGAGCTGATTATACCTCACAAAGAAAGAATGAGCAGAAAAGTTGAATAAGAGTGAAAAATGTAGTAAAAAAGACCAGAGAAATAATTATGCAGCAGAACTCAGATAGGAGCAGAATAATATCACACTATCCAATAATCAGTATAATCAACAATGATGTTACAATGAAGAGAATTCGAATCAATCAGGATAATTCAAACCTCACTTGGTCTAGCATAGGGATTATCACCACTGGAGTGCTCGAGAAGACTCAAACTCATTTTAACTGAACCTAAACTCAGCTAACTGAAGTCACAATCAGTTAACTGACTAAGGAGGGCGCAATAGTGAGTTTGTCATGCATGTCAATCAAAAATGGGCACATGAGGCCACAATCAGTGGCATCTGAAGCTCTAACCCCCCACAAAAGTCAGCTAACTCAGGTGGACTGCACTGGAACACTCAGTTTGTTCCTATAAAATAGGGAACTGACTAAAGTGGTCCTAAAATGATGCATGTAGTGCTCAGAAGGTGGTAGATGGATCCTGGATGACATTTGCACACCACTAGGGGGGAAATGACATCATCACCAACTAGGAAAAATAAATAATGCTTGGTAGGACAAGGATGGAGTATTAAAATATCCTAACAATTGTAATCTATTGCAATTGGACATAAATGGAAACGCGATGACAATACAAAGAGTTCCCATTGATTATAGAATGGAGTTGTAATTGTCTTAAACAAAATCATTTCGATGTTGTATGATATAGAGTTTATCCATTACAAATTATACTATGTTTCGCTTTGTTTGACGACTTAAGTGTTGTGATTAACTTCCAATAGATTGAGCAAATGGATTCCTTATAGCCTATGCAAAAGTAGGTCGTTGACCGATTTTTCCATCTTTGATCATTGGCCGTGTACAGGATTGCATCTCACTATTATGTCGCTGAATAACCTCTTCACAAGCTTCATACCAAGAAATATTTCTAAGCTCTTTGCATTGTATTACCTAGGAAAGCTCAATCTGAAATGCAATAATCTCAATGGAACCATTCCTTGGAGGTTTTTAGATCTCACTGAATCCTTCAAAAATAGGCAATTTAATTGATATTTTAGAACTTAGAAGAAATTAATTGTTGGAATGAACCATATCACCAACCCTTGGTCATCTTGTGATGTTGTTGACAAATTAACCTTCCCCAAACGTGGTGGCTTCTACTAAAAACATATATAAAGATAATATATGTCAAAAGTCGAATATATTTGCAAGTTAGACACTAAAATTATGTCGAAAATCAAATATGATATATGAATTTAAGTTAGTTTTCAAAAGCCCGCAAGGGTGTGGATCATTGGTGATTCGCTTGATATGAAGTCACATGTTGTAAACAGAGGTCAAAAGTTCAAATCACACCCGGGCTTACCTGTGTCCCATGCTTGCAAGCGGTTGTGGGGAACCTAGGGGTATAGTGGTAGCAGGTAACCTAGGGGTATAGTGGTAGCGGGATTGGATCCCTGGAGCGGTTGTGGGGAACCTAGGGGTATAGTGGTAGCGAGGAACCTAGGGGTATAGTGGTAGCAGGATTGGATCCCTAGACCCCATGTCACGCGAGTACGAGCCCAGCTGGACCCCATGTCACACGAGTACGAGCCCAGTCTCCAGTTGTCGATTCCCCTAGTTAAAACAAAAACAAACAAAAAATAGTTTTCAAAACAAAATATTCCTTTATCATATGGATGAATTCATAAAAAAATTTCACCCAAATTTATTCCATTTTTAAATTATATAAACTTGTTTTGTTTTGATCCATAATACACTAGTGCTTATCCATCTACATCTTCGTCTTCAAAAATGAAAAATATCAATTTCCAATTAGTAAACATTAATTTTTATTTTCATTTATGATCATAGCTTTGTCACAACAAATTTACATAAATATTTATGACTATTTTCTACTAAATATGAGAAATAGGTCTATATGTTTAACAATATTATCTTAATCTTGCATGGCAATCATTACAAAAGAGTTTATATTTAGTAGAGTCGAAGGTTAAAACCTAATCAATATAAAACTCTAATATCAAAATTCTATTAATCATTTTTAATAACAAATTAAACTAAAATTAGGTATTATAAAATAAAATAATTTATACATTATAAAAGGAGACCAAACTTATTGTATAAAATGAATTCATTATAATAAAAAGTATATTTTAAATGAGTCGATTTTCATGTATATTTTAAATGAGTCAATTTTTATTATGTTTCTGGTGACATAAAATTAAAGGAAACCTATTATCTTACTCACATAGAGCTCCAATCTCAAGAAAAGTGTATATTTTTACATATATAAATAATTCCAAAAATTACTAAAAATAAATAAAAAGTGTAAACTATGATTTTCAAATTTAATTATATTAAATCCTATATTTAAAGTACAGTGGTATTTCTTCACAATTATTGCATACTCAAAGACAATTAAATACATAAAAGAGTCAAGTGTTGATTGCTTTTGATTATCAATGGATCAGTTTTCAGTAGAGAAATTAGCCTTTGTATCATACAGGGATGCAATTGCAACTTAACAGGAATAAAATGAATTTCAGCATTGACTTTGGGAATATCCATAGAACCACTTTTCCAAGATATGCTTAGCTGAACCGATCCTGAGAAGCCACCTCCATTTCCATCTATAATCGGCACTGACCAAGCTGACTTCCTGAAAACCTACCAGTTAAGCATGATGCAATGGGCCTTAAGCTAGATGGTTTTCCATCATTGTCCATAACATCATAGAGATCAACAGTTACACCGTGAAAGTTTATAATTTTTGTCAACATAACATGTCCTGTTACATCATCTGGATGAAGGCCGACACTTTCACAAGCATCTCCAGACACATCTGTTCCATATTCTATTTGGAGCACTCGAAGGGCAAGAATGCTTTGAGACTGGCAGTTGCTTTCAACCTTCAAGTTTGTACTACAAGTATATGTAGCCTGCTCAAATACAATAATAAGACTTTTAATTTTAATGTGGAGACCAAGCAGCAGCCTTTCTACCATCTTTGCAATCATCTTAACGCCATCCTGAACACCAAGGTAGGTGTAACCCCCATTTGCATGGACCCCATAGCCCTTTACCTGTTCTGAATTCAACCGAGAAGGTGTTGTGCTGGACTACACGACGTAGAACATTCTTCAGAATTACTAGATGTTTTGGCCTCAGTTCGTGGAACAAGAACAAGCTTAACCTCCTCCACATTAATTTCACACTTTACAGCTGTCAGTGCTTTCCAAGGTATTTTGATTGATACGCTGCCAATCAATTCTTCTTTGATAATCATTGGTTTCACACCCGACTGGCCAAGATCAAGCATCTTTAATAAGTATTGAAAATTCTCATATATAGTATATAGTTATACAGATTTTTACAACAACCAATAAAACAACAACGAAAATGCAACAAGGATGCTTGGGATGAATTGGCCACATTAACAAAATATTTAAAAACTGATTTCACATATTTACTCATAAGTATATACTACACTTTTTTTTATACAAGATCCCTCTGACTTGGCAATGAAGGTGTTCATCAGGAACACGGACTGTAGTTCTCCAAATAGATGTTTTATTAATGTTTGAGAATGTAAAGGCACAAGAGAATATCTATATTATATACGAGTGTTATTCCTACGTTCAATTCGAGCTATTTGATACTACTGGGTTCAACTATTTCATAGAACTATCAATACTTCATTCCAGCATCCGGTTCATATTTTCCAAGAAGTCTATCATAACCAGCTACCAAAGCTCAGCTCTTGAAAACGCCCTTAACCTTCTCATTCACTAATATTTCCCATGAAGAAGCAAGAATCACAAGACCTACATTAAGCTAAGTTTCAGAAACAGCTCCAATATACAACTCACGTCCACCAAAACTAAACTATCATAACAAGCTATGCTAATAAGCCAAACCTAAAGGAATTACACTTTCATTCAAGGGATACCTACGAAAAATCGTGGTTCCGAAAGCCTAAATTTCTTGGCATTTACCAAAACTAAACTAAGATAATGGGAAGCCAAAATCCGTCACTATATAAAATTTTCATTTCATTACATGAATATGCTTCCAAAATTCCTTGTTTAAACTATACTAATAATTTCAACAAATAGTTTAACTAAACTTTATTACTAATTCCAGCGTATGATTCAAGTTAAACCAGATGCGGTCATAAATATATGGGGAATCCTACCCGAATTAAGACAATTTTCCAAAACCCTAAATTACACTATAGCTCACATACAATTCCAAAATACCATTCACCTCTCTACATGGAAATACAACAGGATCTACGACATTTAAATAGAAAACTCTAATGTTGTAAAATAAAACCTACGGCTCATTCACAGAATCGACTGTGAATATAATGATTGTGGTACTTTGGACTTGATAAATTAGAGTATTTCTACAATAAAAAGCTCATTACCTGAAGAGCGGAAGGATCCAGACAGCTTACCTGTCCATACAGGCTGCATCCTCAGCAACCAGAAAAGGATAGTGATATTCTAAACAAGATGAAACGACAAACTGAGATTTATAGTAAACCATAATACGGGCAAATGCTTATATAGAAATATCCCTGTAGTAAAACATAGTTTCAACCCCTTTATGAAGAAGAGTTCTAAAAGCAAGATATTCAGGGAATATTCCCATTTCTTTGTCTCAGTAGAAGAAAATTCCGAATAGGAAAACCCTACAAGATTCAAAATCGATTCAAAGGAAATCCAGTGTATTAGCACTGTGCATCCTTCAATATCCAAATGTAAAACGGTTTTGCAAAGTATGGATGGCTTGGGATCATACAGGGTCGAGAAGAGGATATTGTGCATACCTATAGGGAATCCCAATCCATGCAAGAATATCCAAACCCATTGGATGTATTATACATGTCATGCAAGACACCAACCCTGTTAATCTCAAAGACATCATGCTTACAAACTTAAAGGTAGCACCAAGTTTAATCATTCTCCAGCTCATTGAAAAACCATGTGTTGTGAAAGGAGGAGCATCATATATATTAAACTCAATCCTTACATCCTCATCAGAATTATTAATATCTTGAACAACTTTGATACACTCAATCAAGAATTCAACTGTGAAATTGGAGCCGTAGGAAATGGAAGAGTGCGGTGTTGTAACTAAAGTGATAACAAGACAAAGATATTGAAGCTCAATGGGGAACTTTTCTCCTGAGAAGCTGTAACCAACATGGGGATTTGAACCACCGACCAAAACCCTTCCATCACGAATTACATTAGCAGTAGAATGATATAGTGTAACGATGGTAGAAGGATCTAATACATATATTCATTCAATTAGGGTTTCATTTGATCGGTAAAGAAATGGGGAATAAGAAGGATCGGTAGCAAGCTCCCAACCAGCGCTACCCTTCTGAGCTCCGTTGATGATCAGGATTTCTCTATTGGGAACAATGACCATGTCTGGCATAACCATCGGCCTGGTATTTTCTCCATCGACCATCTAGGGTTTCTGTTTGTAATGACTACTCTGCCGCAGTTACTGAGAGCGTATCTGAAATTGCCAGATTTCAATTTTTTGTAATCATTTTCTGGTGCACCTCCACATATTAAAATATCTACTATTTGGAAGGAGTTTGTAAAGTCAAGTGACAGCATCACCGATGACCCACATGCAGGGTAATTCGTGGCTCCTCCTCTTGGTGTTTTGGGGAATTCTTTCACAACTTTGTTTTTCTTTTCGTTGAAGAGAATTCAATCATTGTTGGAAAAGATGAATAGATTTCCATCTGATTGTAATGTCCCCATCCAAGTAAATCACATGAAGGGAAATTTCCACCAATATACTAGTTCCCTAGGTTGGGGTGGAAACATTTAGACTTGGAATAAGGGAGCTATAAGACCCCAAATAGACATTAAATTGATAAATAGGCATTAAAGGGGCTAAATAAATAAGAAGAAGAAGAAAATAAGGTGACACTTGGTCATGAGGGTGCATATGTGGTGTGGGACCCACACAAGGCAAGATTCTCCTTGCCACATGGAATCCTATTCTCACCCATTCGAATCCAAGGTGGAGTCTAATGTTCTTTGGAGAGTTAGAGAGGCATTATTCATGGCATGAATCAAGGAGGGTCGAATTAGAGTGGAAGAGTAACTCTCATGGAAGAGAAAGAGGCATCTTAGAAGTATTGTGACACTTGAAGCTAGATTCCCTAACCTCTATGACAACAATGTTAAGATATTCCTATACTCCATCCTAGTCCCACCAGTATTTTGATCATTTACATTTTCAGTCATTCATGCACTTTTAGGGTTTGCATGCATTATTTAGGGTTTGCATGCATTCCGGTCATCAGTCCCAGCACCTAGCCCTCAGTTAGCTAGCCCCCGGAGCTTCCTTCCACTCAATTTCAGCCCTCCTAGCCTGTCATGTGCCCACTTCTCACCTTCCACTGAAGAAAGGCGCCTTTCTCACCTACCATTCTAGTTTACTTCAGTTAGCCACCAGTCCTTCCTTGATTTGAGGCCAAACTAACTCCTCACTGCTATTATCACTCCAATTGACCTTCGATGAAACATGACTACCTGTTCTATCTCCAGTTAGCTCCTCATGCGCCCTCCACTGAGCCTCCTTCATTCAGTTAGTGTCTTCATGTGCCAGTTACATTCAGTTACACCTACCACACTCAGTTAGACTCAGTTTGACTGACGGTTGACAGTTACTTGTGCATTGATGACTCCACCGATGATGAGATAGACTATTAGTTGTGCTCCGTTGACACTCCAGTGATCCTTTGATCACTCCATGAAGGCTAATTCGAATTGCCACCTTAGGCATTCGAATCCTCATGCATTGTACTATTTATTTGTCCATATTGTGATTAATTAATTAGTGTCTGTGAGAAGTATTTTTGCTTCTATCTGAGTTCTACTGTATTATTATTATGTTGCTCATTATACTGCATTGACCACTCTTCTTCTATTTTCTTGCTTAATCAATTACTTTCTTGTGAGGTATACATCATCTCTTAGATCTGTTGTGAGGATTTTCACATGGTATCAGAGCATGTTGAGAGTATTATCTCCATTCCTGAGAGTTTTTAGCAGGTTATTATCAAGATTTCAAGTGCAGCAGTTTTTGCATTTTTGCAGCAGTAGCAGTTGCAGATATTCTCTATTGTTTTTGCAGGTCTTCTACAGCTTCAATGAATTCAGAAGAAATCCCTCTTCTTTCTCCAGTCAACTATGATGAATGGAAACAAAAAATGATAGCATATTTGAAGAGCCATGATCTCTTTGATTGTTATTTTGAAAGAGAGTTCGAATTCTCTGAAGAGAAGATTGACTGGTTGAATAAAGGTGACATAGCCTTTGGAAGAATGATGCTTGCTTTGCCTGAATACATGTTATACCAAATCATTGATGATGTTGAAACTCCAAAAGAGCTATGGGCCCATCTAGATGAAAGATTCGGCAAACAGAATGAAGGATTTGGTCCAAACCCCTTCAAGAGCAAGCAAAGTGATGCATTCGCCCTCCTTGATGATCTCATTGATCATGAACCAGTATCAAACACATCTCATATTGAAGTTATCCACAAAGAAGAAGAACTTGCAGATTCTACACTCATGCTCCAAATTTCTTCTCTTTCTGTGCCAGCTCACACTCTAGATATTGCAGAAGGTCCTAAATCCTCTCTTGCACCAGAGTCTGTTGGTTTGCATCATGATCACATGATTATTTCGGAGGTAAAATCAGCTATTGGGGGTAATGCATTCGCTCTCCTCAAGCAATCACCTCTTATTTACTACTATATGATCATTATTCCATGCTTTCAGAAGGTTATTGAAGAATATGGCCATTGCCATCCGCTTGGGATAATTCTCATGCATCTACTGGTTTTGATCTCACCTCCAATGGTTCAAAGGAGATCTCAAGAAACCATGATTCAAGCCTTGGATCTGATTTGGATTCCAAGCAATCGCCTCTCATTTACTACTGTAAGATCATTCTTTCATGCTCTCAGAAGTTTATTGAAGATAATGGTCATTGTCATTCGCTTGGAAAAATTTCTCATGCACTTACTGGTTTAGATCTCACCTCAAATGGTTTAAAGGAGATCTTAAGCAACCATGATTCAAGTCTTGGATCTGATTTGGATTCCAAGCAATTACTGATATTTGATGGTTCTTTTTGGCATAATCTCACATATGATGGTTCGAAGGAGAAGACAAAAGACTATCTGCATATTCGTGGTTTTGATCCTACCTCAACTGATTCGAATCACAGGTTCAAGGATCATCCTCATACTTTTGGATTTGTTCTCATCACATTCGATCTGAAGAGCAAGTACAAGCACATGATTTTTGAGCATGATCCACTTCTTCCCAAGAAGAAGATACCTCCAGACATATGACCAAGCAGCACACCTGCTTGAGTTTGGAGCATTTATTTTTGCTTGTGCCTTACAGTCTGTTCTGAGGGGGGGTATTTTTTCCATGAAATTTTCCCCATTTCCTCGGTTTATTGACTGTTATTATTCATTGTATTGGGTGACCTTTGGTCTTAGTTACCAAGACCCAGGATGGATTAAGGGGGGGTGTTAGGATATTCCTATACTCCATCCTAGTTCCACCAGTATTTTGATCATTTACATTTTCAGTCATGCATGCACTTTTAAGGTTTGCATGCATTCCGGTCATCAGTCCTAGTACCTAGACCTCAGTTAGCTAGCCCCTGAAGCTTCCTTCCACTCAATTTCAGCCCTCCTAGCCTGTCATGCACCCATTTCTCACCTTCCACTGAAGAAGGGCGCCTTTCTCACCTACTAGTCCAGTTTACTTCAGTTAGCCACCAGTCTTTCCTTGATTTGAAGCCAAATTGACTCCTCACTGTTGTTATCACTCCGATTGACCTCTGATGAGACATGACTACCTGTTCTGACTCCAGTTAGCTCCTCATGCACCCTCCACTGAGCCTCCTTCATTCAGTTAGTGTCTCCATGTGCCAGTTACATTCAGTTACACCTACCACACTCAGTTAGACTCAGTTTGACTGACGGTTGACAGTTACTTGTGCATTGATGACTCCACCGATGATGAGATAGACTACTACTTGTGCTTCGATGACACTCCAGTGATCCTTTGATCACTCCATGAAGGCTAATTCGAATTGCCACCTTAGGCATTCGAATCCTCATGCATTGTACTATTTATTTGTCCATATTGTGATTAATTATCTAGTGTGTGTGAAGTATTTTTGCTTCTATCCAAGTTCTACTGTATTATTATTCTGTTGCTCATTATACTGCATTGACCACTCTTCTTCTATTTTCTTTCTTAATCAATTACTTTCTTGTGAGGTATACATCATCTCTTAGATCTGCTGTGAGGATTTTCACAAACAATGATGAAGATTATATGACACTTATGAAAACGATCAGACCTTATTGCTAAAATATGACCTATATAACATGTTAGGGATAAAAATAGCATCCAATAGGGCGCACAAGGAGAGTTATGGAAGCCAATATTTCCCCCATTCGAATTGATGGAAGAGGAGGGCTAGGAAGTGTTGGACAAGTGGCACTCATGTGGATCTCTCCCTAATTCGAGTTGGGATGAAGCTCTTGGAGGGAATTCGAGCCATGGATTCCTTGGGAGGTTAATAAAATAAAAGAAGAAATAAGTATTTACCATATTTTGATCATTTTCTCATTTGGGAAAATTTGGAGAGCTTAGCTTGTCCTCGCACGGTGGATGTTCATCATCACTGCCTTAGAACCAATTTCGAGGGTGAAAGATTACCATACTAGTTGGTTTATGGAGAGGCCATTCATACCTCTCAACAGAGATTCATGGATATGTTTTGATGCAGGTTTAAACCCCAACTGAGTTCGAGTTCACCTTCTCTCATTCTTCTCTATGCCTATTCTACTATATTTCTCTCAATGTCATGTAAATGTGCAAGGGAGAACTT
The DNA here is from genome assembly GCA_027924585.1 of Larix kaempferi. NCBI lineage: Eukaryota > Viridiplantae > Streptophyta > Pinopsida > Pinales > Pinaceae > Larix > Larix kaempferi. Next base: position 7,158,625 of record BSBM01000005.1, on the reverse strand, counting down.
ATTATTGCATATAGTTAGTGGAGGATTGTTATTTCGACTTCATGGACATGTTAGTTTCTAAATATATCTGTAATAATCATATCATGAGAGCCACATCTTGAAACACCATGTATTTCAAGTGATATTTCCAATCAAGAAAGAGATTCAAGCCATTTTCCCCATAGCATTTGCATAGTGAATTTGGAATGATGTTGTATTTGTTTTGTATCAGATTTTGCTGATATATTTATCCATTTTATGATATGTATATGAATTCAATTTGATGGCCCAAATTATTTTTGCAGACCCCTGAAGTGTCACTATGGTTTATGATTAAATTCGAGACTCCTTGTCCACCATTTTCACCACAAATCCTAGACTATAAAAGATGTTGTTCATTGGGATACCTATTCGACCCTAAAACCAAATATAATTTTACACACATATTTTATTTAATGTCCTATAAGAGATCCATTTCCCAAACCAAGAATTAGTGAATTCCGTACAGTGTTTGGAAAATCATTTAATGGAAGACCTAGGGGGGATTTCCACTTCTCAAATTAACTAGTCTTGTCCCGAAACTTCTTTCCTTGAAAATTGAAGACCATGGATGGGTATATCAGTTATTTGGGTTTCTGATATATTTTTTAATGTTTCCTATTCCCCATCAATACATTCCTCCCCAAATTCGAAATCATTTGGAGGTTTTTGGAACCAGTTGTAAACTACAACCCTAGAGTCAAAACAAGGTGAACCCAAGCATTTTACATTGGAGGGATATTACAGTGGTATTAGAGCATGGTCCTTGCACCTAATTTGGGTGACCATTTATGAGTTAAATCATTCATCCCCCACCCTTAGAAACCGAAACTGAAAGTACCTTTGGCGAAGAGGAAGAAGCAAGAGAAGAGGTGCACTCTATTGAGACTATGGCAAAGGATGAGAAAGGAACCTCAGAGATGGAGGAGAAAGAGGAGTTCAGGAAATTCATGAAGCGATTTTTTGAGTACATGACAAGGCAGATAATGCAAGTATTCTAATTGATGTCTAGTCAAATTAGAATCAAATTGGAAATAGGAGGCAGCAATAATTCCCCTTTCGAGGAAAAGAAGGCATTTGGTGGAAGCATTTTCTCAAAGAGAGGGCCTCACAACCGACCCAATGAATTCCAGAGCTAAACAAGAGCCACCACACCCAATTTTCTTGAGGCCAAAGAGGATCTTAACACCCAATATGGAATGCAATAAGTTCTAGCAGAATGGCAGCAATTGAGTGAAGATTGTAGGAGGACCTTACCATTTGATCAATTCTTTATTGTCTCAAACAAGCTCAAAACGAGGGGAGGCAATAGAAATCCTTTCCAAAACAAAGTATTGAATTATGCTATAGGTAAAATGGCCCTTCCTACCTTTAATGGTTCATCTCAAAGTTCTGCAAATACTTGGGTACAAAAGTTAGATGTATATTTTCAGTTGAATCCAGTGGGTTAAGGGGATGCTTTAAACATGGTTATTCTGCATCTTGAGGGATAAGCAAATTATTGGTGGTTACATGGACTTAAAACCTTGGGACATGAACACGTCACATCATATGAAGAGTTTATTAACAGGTTAATGGAAATATTTGAGCAAAAATACCTTGAAATTCCTTTAAAGGAACTAGCATAGTTGAAGCAAACCAGAACCCCTGAGGAATACATGTTGGAATTCCAAAAACTATCAGTTATGGTGAATGATGTATCTATGGTTCGATTGGTATTTCTCTTTAATAAAGGGTTGGATGAAACTTTGAAAGGTTTAGTTAAATCTCACAAACCTACTTCATTAAAAGATGCCATGAACTTGGCAAGAGATCTGCAAAATGTGCTACCCAAGCCAAATTTTCCTTCCAAGTTCATATTTGAAAAGAGACCATGGAAAAAAGATTCATTTGGGAAGTACAATAAAGAGGGACCAAGCAAGGAACAACTTAGTAGAAATAAACTATGTTACACATGTTTTGAACCATGGGTACCAGGCCATAAATGTGCTAAGGGGAAAGCACACTTCATTGAATTATTTTCTGATGATGAAGGGGAAATGAAGGAAGAACAACAACTTTCAGCCCAAGAAGAGAGACATGATAGAGCAGAAGAAGATCATCCATCACCCGAAAAAGGGAGAATGGAAGTGCTTTCAGGAGTGCCTCGTTTTCACACCATCCGATGCAAGGGAGTTGTAAAAGGGCAGATAGTTTCGCTATTGGTAGATGGAGGAGAAACTCATAAATTCATTGATGCATACTTGGTGGAGAGGATAAAGTTACCTACTGAATCATTCAAAGGGTTCACAGTCATCATTCCAGGTAATAATTCTATAGAATGCAACACATGGACTCCAAAGCTACAACTTACCATAGGAAATTACACATTTTCTGATAGCTTCTATGTAGTGGATGTTGCTCACACAAATGTGGTTTTGGGAGTACAATGGTTGTACTCTATAGGAGAACATACAGTGAATTGAAAAATACCTGAAATGAAGTTCAAGGATTCGGAAGGAAAACAAAGGGTAGTGAAAGGAATCCACACATATCTGAACCAAGTGGTGTCTTCCCATAGTATGAGGTCCATATTAAGAGATGGGGGCATTGAATGGGACACAAAATGTTTCATCACTTCCCCCAAACCAAACATAAATATTGCAGAACACCCAAGGTATATGAGGCAACTACTACACAATTATGAAAGGGTTTTTGGAGACCTTTCCCCTGGAAGGCCACCTGACAGATGCGTTCACCATACCATTGTTTTGGAGGTAGGAACTTCACCTATCCAAATACCCCCATATAGACACCCAAAAAGTTTCAGAGATGAGATTGAGAAGTCTATTCAATAACTCTTAGAATTGGGGCGCATTAGACCAAGATCAATTCCCTATGCTTCTTCAGTTGTCTTGGTGAAGAAAAAGGATGGAACTTGTTGCTGCTGCAAAATGATCCCCAAATTTTTATTTTTATTTTAAATTGTAGGGCCCCCATTCTATTTTTTTATTTACTTAGAGTTTTGTTCATCTTTGATAAGCTCACTTTGTCACTTAGAATTTTCTGGAAATAAGTGAAAAGGGCAAGTTTTTGAATCAGTGCAACTTGAGATTCTATGTTGAAATGGTGGGAGCAACTTCCTAAGTTAAGCCGAAACGGTCGGAGCATTTTCAGTAATGTTTTGTGTTTCGAAGAAACTTTAGATTCTCCGCCGAAATGGTCGGAGCAGCTTCCCAAGTTACGCCTAAATGGTTGGAGAAATTTTTATAAGGTTCGTGTTTCGGAACAACTTGATGTTCTCCGCCAAAACGGTCGGAATGCTAGAGGATTTACACCAAAACACTTACAAGTTTTTTTTTTTGCGACTGACGTTTCGGAGCAGAATCATAAGTTACGCCGATACAATCGGAGGTCAAGGAAAAGAAGCCAAATCGGGGGAGCTGTCTGTTTTACTCCGAAATGGATCAGTGACGAATGGAAGTGACGCTAAAGCATGTCACTCTCAAAATGTAAATTTCTCCAAAAAGGGAATCATAACAAGATGGAAGAAGGCTCTGAAATGGAATCAACGCCAAGTTATTATGCTTATGCAAATGGACATCAGTGACAAATGTTATGTTGCTTCAAAATGCATCGGCAACAAATGACATGTTACTTCGAAATGCATCAGCGCTGAAATAAATTGCCCCCATACGCTTGTCGCTCTTAAAATGAAAAGTCCTCCGAAAAGGGGTGATTTGACCCATTATCCTTGTGCATTTATTACTAGGGTTTCATTGTGTTGTATAAGAGGGTGAAAAATTGCGACACTTGAAATCCATTTGCATTTGGATTCTCCACTGGACGCGAGATGAACCCAACGTCATTGAGCATCATTTTTCGACCATTCTTCAACCACCAGGAAGGATTTTCTTTTACCGTGTTTTTATGCTTGAAACGGTGTTTTTCACCATTGGTAAAAGGGAAACCGCAACCTGAAACGTGATTTTGCTGTCAAGTTATGAATGCAAGTTAAAACCCCTAAGCGAATCATTGTTTTTCTTTCCAGCTAGGAATAGGGTAAAGTTATCAATAGCCCCACGTAGTATTATAAGTGGGGAGGGGTCTCGTCCATAACATGCTAGGTTTTTCCCGTTCGACGGCCGCCTCAGGCCATACTTGTTTAAAGTTTTTCTGCGGGTTGGGCTAATCTGAAAAGGATTTAACCACTAAGATGACTTCTCTACTAGGGCTTTCCTATTGTTACTAATTTCCTGGTTCTTAACACACATAAAACCGATTCTATTCGCTTCCCTCCATCTCATGATACCACATCACCAATGATACAAGCTCATTTTGTTTCATTACCGCGGCCTCTTAGGTGGACATTAATAAAAGGGTACATTTCCAAGGATCCAAAAAGTATAGTTACCATAGGTACAATGGACGGTAATTCATATTCTTACAAAGTAATATCAATAATGTTCAATCCCTTACCATCTAATTTAAGGTTGTTTTCATCCTGCAAGTTCCTATTTTTGTGAGACGTAGAATAATAATAAATGTATCGTGAGGAGTTTAAATTCAAGTTTAGCACCCAGGAATGAAATTTTCAGGAAGCGCATAAATCTCATTGCTCTATTTGGTTTGGTTTTGGCCGAAACTAGTTCCTCAAAGTTATTCGTCCACCCTAACCTTCCCAATCCATTTAAACGAGTGAAACATCCGATTCTGAAACAATCAGTCTATGATAAAACCTTTATTGAAATTTTCCTGAAAAGAAATATGATTAGAATGATGAGACTGTGCATTTTTTTTAAATTTTTTGAAGACATTTTGGGAATGACGTATTAGAATATCTACATAGTTCCACATAAAAAATACATTCATACATTAGTTCTTGCGCATAAGTGTATATTTTCCTTTACCAAGCGATAATGTTGTGATAAAACATAGCCAACATCAAAGGCATTTGAAATCATGGAATTAATAAATCTTCTAAACTTGTTTTTCTTGTAATGAATATTGATAAGAAATATATCTACATGTTTCTTAGTCCCATTGCTTTTACATTAAAATTCGCTTACACATTAATTTGATGTTTCATTAGGACGCAGAGATGCAAAAGAGGGTTTCCAAGCGAAAGCTCAGGATAACTGAATCGGAATTCGACGTTGAAGTTGTTACATACACCCCAATGGAGACAATATTCGAAGACACTAAAGAAGCGACAGGAATCATCCCGGAATACAAGTGGGGAGAGCTATATTATCTTGTCAGAGATCAGAATGTACCAGATGCATCCATCGGGGAGATGATGGTGTATCAAAATATCAAAAGGTTTGGTCTCCATAAAGCTGCCACGCGACTAGAATTATTCCCATGCTCCGAAGTCATCGGGTGGATTCTACCTCATGTAGACATCGGCACAAGGATCATATCTAGGGAAAACAAAGAAGGATTTGCTTCATTCCAACCAGGTCACATTACTGCAGCATATAGATTACCGTCTCTAAAAGTCATGATGATGGATGATTGGATCAAAGGATTAAATACAAACCATTTTGAATATGCAAGAAAGATGATGATTCCAGTAAAACAATTGAGACAGAGAGCAAGTGGGGAACATGATAGCCAAAATCTAAGGACAACATTCAGGATCATAGCCCTGATATTGAGCAGAATCTTTGGTATGGAAAATGGAAATATATACAAGCTCAGTTGGGTACCACTTATGTATCACATAGAATCCCATGGCACCATTTTCAACTGGGAATATATTATATCAGAAATGATGGCATCAATGATAGCTGCAGTCCAAGGGGGAATGACCCAAAAGAAAGAAGAATTTTTCATGTCCTCGTATCTATTGGATTGCATAATAGTCAGACATCCATTCCCTAAATTGGGATGTTTTTGGAATCATACTGAGTCCCCCCTTTATGTCACTTATAAAATCACATGGGCCCACAAGTATGCAAGCTACTACAAGCTCATATGTAAAGAACTTATCATCCCCTTGTATTGGTTGACTTTTAACAAAGAACCAAACTACTTGTCAAATAACGTTATGGTGGTTATAAATGAATATGGAGACTACTATTTTTCTCCATAAGGAACTTATATCAGGATGTATGGTGGAACCAAGGCCCCATCTCTGATGCCGAAGTATGTGAATGATTTTGTAGTACAGAAAGAGGCAGTAAGGAAGGTGTTCATTAACGAGGTAGGTAACCTTTTGAATTAACATAAGAAGACCTCTTACCCACCATTTCCATTTTTCATTGGGGCATACAAATTCCCTAAGGTGAAAGGTGTAGAAGCTTTCATAAAAGACTTAGAGGATTTCCATTTTGGGGAAATAAATTTCGTGAGGAATGACAGTTTGCAAAAGGTCGCCAAGCATTGTGCGTCATGCAAAGTTCATTTTGAATACTCAGACCATTTCCTTAAGGATGTGGAAGTGTATCAGAGAGCAAGCTTTATGACTGATTCAAATAAACATTTTTTTTCGGAAAAGTGGCGCGGGCCCTAGCCATGTTGTTGATACTGCTAAGGAGGCCGAATTGCAGAAGCAAAGAGAAGAAGCAAAAAGACTACATGCAGCAGAAGCAGAAAGAAAGCAAAGGGAAGAAGCAGAAAGGTTACAGGCCAAGGAAGCAGAAAAAAAAAAAAAGGACAAAAGAAGAAAACAAAAGCAAAGAATAAGAGGAAAGAAAAGAGAAAGAAGAGCAAGAAGTAGCAGAGAAAGCCACAGAATTGGAAAGGCAAAGAGAAGAAGAAGACATGCTCAAGAAAGTTGTGGAAGAGAAAGAATCCCAATATGGAGGTCCAAATATCCAAGACATGGATATAGACCCACTAGGAGTGTCGGGAATCACACTTACAGGAGGACACCTCCCATTTGTAGAGCTTGGACTCACTCCTTTCACCCAGTCAAAACAACATTCGATGGAAAAGCTGGATACAATAGTCTTCGACTCCAAGAGGAAGACAATAACTAGAAGATCAGAGAAAATACTGAAGATGGGAGCACAGCCTGATGTGTTGACCATTCAAGAGAATAACATAATGGAAGGCACCCATAAGGATCCCAAGTTCACAACATCAGAAAATGTAGCAGCTACACAAGCAAGTGCAGATAATGTTGATAAGCTAATGAACGAATTCGAGCGTAACACGGAGAAGATGTTGAAGCTGAAAGACAACCTGGTAAAATCCATAGGTGAACGAATAGAGTTGAAAAGAAAGCATGATGCTCTAATAAGTGAGAAAGACAACTTAATATCTGATTATCAGAATCTCGAGAACAAGAAAGATGCTTAAAATGTACAACTTGTGATAATGGAGGGTGAAAGAAGTGATTTTTACACCCGCATAAATGAACAGTGGAGGGAAAGGAAATAAAAACAAATTAGCAAGTGGAAATCATGAAATACCAAATGGACGAGCTGGTGAGGGAGAAAGAATCTACGGTGGAACAAGTCGAGTTAGCACAGAATCAAAAGTAAGATATGACTCCTTTTCATGAACTTGCATGTAAGATACAGGAAAAGATCTGTCGCACACAGGAATTATTAACTGAATAAATTTACAAGATGAAGCAGATGATAGATAGGATGAAGGAGATCTCTGCAGATTTGTTGTCGATAAGACAGAAGTTGGTTAATTCTTTTAAAAATATGAAAATGTATATGGCCTGGAAGGAAAAGTATTCGAACTTCCCGGACCACCTGCCAAACAAGACGAGTGCATAACTTAAATTGGATATAGCACTCCTTTAATTTTGCAGGAAAGATTCCAAGATGATATGTGTAGAAGCACCTAAGTCTATTGAGAAATGTAAAGAGTTCTACAAATGAATTCATCAGATACATGAAAAATTTCACATTGCACTGACTCCAGATATGGGTGAGCTGCCCACGAAATATCAGCACTTAGTGGAATTGAAGGACGGACTGAAAGAATACCTGGAATACATCAGAAAAATGGATGTGTTGAACGAAGAGGACCTCCATCAGTACATTGGGAAGGCATCCATCAATGCTTATTTCTTAGACGAAAGCTACAAAGCTGCTACAGAAGGGGTGATCAGTGTAGAAAAGGAATTATCCTTTCATGAGGTGTCTTTAAAGTTATTAGAACCTCTCCAATGTAATATTATATTTGAAGAGATGGACTTATGGCATAATTACATTTCCAGTTTGGAGGGCCCACCAAAAAAATGTTTTTTTTTAATTTTAATTAATTGTATTTTTTGTGCAAACACAAAAGAATGAATTTTGGGTAGTCCAAAGGTTGGGGTAGTCAAAGTGATAGGTCATGTAGAGCGAAAACCCATTGTAATATAAATATAGGAGGTGGGAACAATGAGAAGGGACTTTCGCTATCATAATAGAAGCTGGACATATTTGGTAAGAGAACTATTTTTTTGCTAAAGAGAATGACCTGTTTGCTAGGAAAATCTTGCACATAAATGTTTTGCGTGGAATGTGTGGAATGACAAATTTGGAACTATTTCCTCTTTCATTCGTGACTCATACTGTGATATTGTTCTAACTTTATTGAACTACTTCAAATGGTGATGAATGATTTCTTTATCTATGCAAATTTTTATGTGTTAACAGAGTAATAATTGTTAAAATTAAATCAAAGCTATCTTTGGTATCTTTTATGTTGTGAATGTGAACACTTTGTCTGAACAACTATCTATTGGATTCGTATGAGCATTTTCAGAATATTACTCTCACTTAAAATCGCTCCTTACAAGGATAGGATAGTTAGTTTAGGATAGAATTAGCGAATTGATAGGTAGAAGTGATAAGACGGGATGTAAGAACCTATGCATCACTTGTTGAGGCTTCTTCCTATGAATTGTAGGTTAAATGCATTAGTTAGAATAGTAGCACTTGCATATTCATAATATTAAACATAAAATATAAACGGTGGGTCGGGCCGCAACTAGTACATAACGAAACAAACAAACCTATGGTAACTGGACCGTTAACCGGACGGATTCCCCATACCAAACAGTGAGTAATCTAATTGGGATTATTCATTGGGGAGAATCCCTACTGTCAATGCTAAGATTTTTTGGGCATCAACAGTTTTGGCGCTAGAAGGAAGGTCGCCAGTGCATGGCTGGCAGAGGAATTTCGTTTTCAACAAGAAATTTCTTTGGGTCTCCATTGGATATAAACCAACCAGAAGATTTAATTTTTGAAACTGAACATCAAGAAAATTTGGATTTTGAAACTGATCATACTAAACGTGTATACGATGTCCCTCATACAGAAGTAGATAATTTCAGAAGAAATACTAGATCATACGTGAGGAAACTTGGAGGATTAACAGTGGTGTCTTTATTTCCTAGAAGGAAAGCTCTGAGAAGACTAGTAGTGCAAACTAGGGATTCTGTGCTGATGGAATCTTTTGGAAGAATTAGTTGACTTGTCATTGCAAGAGATACCAGATCCCATTAATCAATTGAGGCCAAATTCTCCTCCGCACACACAGGCTCACACACCATCCCATACACCGTCTCCCCATACACCTCCACATTCTCCTAGACATATTGCTAACATGGCTCACAATGCAAATCATCCTGCATGGAGAGCTATAGGTCCACTTAACTTAGATTATCCTTTGCATTATTTATCTAAACACACAGAACGAGTTCTACCTATGTTCGACCCTGGAAAAGGGATCTTTGTTGAAGATCACCTGAAAAGTTTTTACTTGGAATTGAAAGTTTTAAATGTGGAACATGAGGATGTACTGTGTAGATTGTTCCCTTACACTTTTGAGCCAAGAGCATCATCCTGCTATTTTAGCTTACAAGCTAATTCTATAGCAGATTTGGAGATTTTTGAAAAGGTTTTTGTAAATAAGTTTGGCACTCAAAAGACTGTGGCTTCTCTTATGAAAGAATTGTTGTCTATGAGGATGGAAAAGAAAGATAAAGTTCAAGAGTTTAATCAAAGATTTACTATGATTTTGAATATTTTTAGCGCTGCAACTAAACCTACTGAAGAGGTATTGGTAGAATATTACACTACAGCACTTCTCCCATCCATAGCTATGTTTATCAAAAGGGTTGTTAAAACTACTCTTGTAGAAAATTATGATGTGTTGGGCACTCTATATGTCAGTTAATTAAATCTAACACACAGAATGATCAATATAAATTGTCAAACCAGGAAGGTCTTTTATTTCAAAGGTAATAAGCACAATATATGCATAAACAGATTAAGCAGTTGATTAATGAATGTAAGTAATGATCCTACCTAGATGCTCAGCCAGCTCATTCCCTAAGCAACTAATCTAATTCACACATCTACAAATCCCAATTGAAACAATCCTTCTTACAGAACTAATCCATAAAGTTAATGATCTAATAATGAAATGAAATGAGATTGCTTTTGCAAGTTAAATCCTTATGATCATCAAATTACAGCATTCAACCTTTACCAAAATGATCTATCCAGTGACTACTGTAACTCCAACATTATCTATCTAATCTATGTATGCAATTAAAGATACAACAACAACCAAAATTGAATTACAAGCTTGAACTCTACTGATGATTACTGGAAGTCCTAGAAAGCATAAATAACTACCAATTGATTGAGATCGATCTTGGTTGTTACAGCTGATTAAAACACACATACAATTTAATTGAATTGTTCTACACAGTCGACTGTCACACCACTCTGCTATAGCTATTCAAGATGCAATTGTAAACTACCAGCAAGGAAGCTAATCTCTGTTACAGCTATCAGCAATGTCTGCAACATTTTACACCACACAATCAGAAATGAAATTAAACTATTCTCTGTTACAGCTATCAGCAATGTCTGCAACTTTCCACACCACACAACAGAAATGAATTTAAACTATTCTAACTACTTAAATCGGCTATCTTTGTGAGAAGGCGAGCCCTGGCCTTCTAACAGAGACGTTAAGAGTCACAGCTAATTAAAACTCAGAAGTGAAGAATTCTACTCTCATATTATTAATGGAAGATCATGAGCTTCAATACTTTGTTACAGCTTACACCAGTAATGATTGTCCAACCCCAGGCTACGAGAGCCTTCTGGGATTTATACAAAAAGAAAGACAGTTTCAGATCCACAAAAATAGCGCAGCAATGAAGATCTATGATCTTCATGCTGCGCAGTTATAGCTAACTGATACAGCGTGTTGAATAGTGTTGTTAATACCGAAGGATGTTGCTGTCCCGATGGCAATTGGATCAACAGACTTGATAGCTGGAATGCCACCTGTATGTTGCAGCTAAGCTCTTCTTCAATGCGATCTGTTACAGTGGAAATCTGTTACAGCTCGCGTGGAGGATGTGTTGTCCCTTAGAATATGAGGAGCTGACGTTGAAGAGTCAGAGCTGGCACTGCAGGGCTGATGCACCTGCGCTTTTAGACCTTGGCTAAATAAAATCACATAAATTAATATAAACCAAGGACTAAGATCCATAATCTTTAACATTCTTAGGCATAAAAACAAATAAAGTAATAACAAATTATACCTGTCAATGTTATAGATTGATCTGGAAAGACATGGATATAGCTCATGAAAATAGGATGGAATTAGGGCAAAAAGGTGTAATCGAGGTAGCCAAAAAGGGGCATTTCCTGGACCCAACATCTCCCCCCAACTATCTAATTGCATGTCCTCATGCAACAACCTCCTTTAGTCTAAATCTGAATCTGAGTGAAATATGTGGAGATTGGTGATGTTATAAGTAAATTCTGGTGCCTCCCCTCAAGGGACAAACCCATAGCAATATACCCAATGCTCCCACCAACTCTCTTCTTCTTCTAATGTTAGAGCATAATTGGTTCTGTAATAATTGCTTATAGGCAACCAAATGAGGGGGAACTTAAATCTTAAACCAATCCACCAAGGTCCACACCTCTACATGCACTGCACATAGCTAGGCACCCTAGTAAAGGCTTGCCTGAAATTTTCGAAGCCATATGGATCCATTTCCTTCCGAGATGAGGATGAGTACAACCATCTGTATTCACTGCCTTCCAGGGCATCCTGCTGCATATTAAGAATCATTGGGAAACATGTAGTAAGGAGTTTATCTCGCAGGCTCTCAAAATATTGAGCAATTGAAGGAACCCTGAGGGATTTAGCATGATTGGCCATGAATTCCGGTGGATTCTGAGGTTCCCCCCTAATCTAGAGAGTAGAATTCTCCTCATTCCTGAGGATGGTTTGGAAATCATCCTTCCATCTTACATGGTTAATGACAAAGGAGGCAAATGACCTCAGCTGAACATCCCCAAGAACAGGTAAAGGGTAAGATGGAACGGAAATATAGCAAGCCCTATCATGCAAATATAACTCACATAACAAATGTTGATCCTCAAAGTCACTCTTCAGAAAATCCTCCAGAAATTGATCAGCTGTTTCTAACTCAAATGATCTTCCATCTTTGAGAGACTTCAATTTAAATAAGGTTGTCTTCTCATAGAGGAAGACAGGATAAGAGGGGGATGGAGCTCTGCAACTCATCAATTCTATAGAAATATTATACATTTGGTTTTTGTCTTGTTGTAGGGACTCAAGCTTCTTCAAACCTTCTAGTTTTTCTTGGAGTTTCTCCCACTGAAGTTTCTGGAAGAATAGCTCCTCAGCCCATTTTTCTCTTAGTCCCTTAATGACATTCCTTTGCTCTTGGAGAGGGATCATACCTTCTTTGAACGGTTCCATCCATTTGAGCCATTTATCCAATTCAAGGTTTAACCAGAGAATTTTCTTCTCTAGTCGATGAATCTTTCTGTCTTCTACCTCCTTTTCATCATCAGAATCTAGATGAATGACTTCCTTGTCTTGCCTCAGCATTGTGACAGCTTCATCTTCTATCGGGATTGCAATGGCTTGTGCATGTGGTGCAGTATCAGCCATAGGTTTTAAGGATGTCGGTTCTTGTGTAACAGCATTCTTCATATCCATATCCATCTCAGCTTCCTCAGTCAGTGTTACAGTCTCAGTTAGTATTTTTAGAGTTGTTGGTTCTTGTGTAACAGCACCCAAGTCTTTCATTTCAATCTCAGCCATCTCAATTTGTGTTTCCACTGTAGAAAATGATTTTGGAAACACTGGTTCTTGTGTAGCAGTGTTTCCCTCCTGATTCTCCACATCAAGTGTTGCTATCTGAGTTGCAGATTTAAACATTCTCAAGGGTACTAGTTCTTGTGTAACAGTCCCTTATTCCTCTGTTTCTTTAAACTGATGAGATTGTTTCCGATTTCTATCAGATCTTTATGACTGGTAAGATTGGTCCTGAAGGAGCTCAGTATCCCCTGATGGCTGGGACTGTACAATTTCATCCTCTAAATTCAAATCAGGGATTTCTTCCATTCTTGGCTCATCCTCCTCTATCAATTCGATCCCTGGCATTCCTTCTTCCACCTCCTTTATCTGTACATGACTCTGGGATGCAAGTCCCACCACAACAAATCTGTGTCCTGCTGAAGCAAATATATCTCCACATTCTGGGCAAACAGTCTCCCCATACTTCTCATTTTCAAATGCAAAAGATGGGTTTTCCAGTAGATTTGCAGCGTTTGCTAATGTATCCAATTTTTTCTCTGCTTGTCTTCCAGCTGCTCCCTTCCACTTTTCCAATTATTTTCTTAATGTCTGCACTTCCTCTTTTAATAATTAATTTTCAAACAGGAGGTTTTCAATTTGGGGTTCTTCCCTAGAGGGTTCCTGTGTAGCAGTAGGCAATTTGGGGTTCAAAATAGGAATCTCTATATCTACCCCTACTGTATGTGCTTCTTCTAACGCAGGTGACCCCCTATTCCCTTTAACTACTCTTGTCATCTCTGATAGGGGTGTTCCACTGTTACCCCCAACAGCATTCACTGTATCAGCTTTTGTTGCTGTCCCTGTTAATTCTGCTGCCCTTACAGTTACTTTTGTTGTTGCCACTGTAAATTTTGTTGCCATCACAATTACTTCTGCTGCTGCCACTATCACAGCTGCTTCCACTGTTGCTGCTGACCGAATTCTTCTTTTCCTCATCAATCCCACTGGATGTTCCTCACCACTTGCTGCTACTGATGCTTTGACAGTCCTACTCTTCTTCCTCTTTGCTTCCATGGGTGTATGACCCATGTTTCTTGATTCTATTATTCGTTTCTTTGACACGGGGGTTTTCACCTTGGTTTCGTCTTCTTCAATAATGGTGCCCCATATTTCTGAAGAGGACTCCACTTCCAAGACTTCCACAGTCCCTTCTGCTACTATTTCTGTCCAATATCCTTCCTTTTGAATCCCTACTTCTGCAATTGCAGCATCAACTATAGTAGCTTCAACAGTTGCTCCAGTTTCAGTTTCTTTCAATTGAGTACTTGACTCTGCAATTACATATTCCAATTTTTCTACCTCCTTCTCCAGGGTTTCCATCACACTTCCTTCAATTATAGGGTTTTCTGCTACTCTAGCCTCTTCTTTACTTACTTCCCCTTCATTATTGGCCTGACTTTCTGTTATTCCAACCTCCCCCCCAACTGGGTTTGAGGAACTTCAGTCCTCACTATCCTCACCAGCACCTCCCTCTTCTAATACAGGTTGTTTGATTGGTGCGTCCTCAGCCAAAAATTGCTCCCAAGTTAAATGACGACTTGCAATGGCTCTTAGGACCAATAATTTAATTAAACCATGATTAGTGAGGGAGGAAACTGGGTGTTGGGCAGTTCTTGCATAGCCAGCCATGGTTTGTAGGGCTTTAAACAGATAGAATGGTATATTTACTAAGATACTATGTCGTAAATGAGATAGTAAGGGAAGTTCAGAGAATGAAACAACTTGGTACCTACCTCCACAAGAAATATATCTCTTCACAAAGACTGCAACTTGATTCCAGGGTGGTGGTAAGGATGCCAGTTCCATCCCACAGAGATTTGGAATGACCTGTTCTCTTACTGATAGAAATTCCCTTACTGCATTCGCATTATGTACCTTCTGCCCAAATGACTTCTTTCCCAACATGGGAAAACCAGTAACCTCAGCTACGATTTCTTCTGTAACATCCATGCATAGTCCTCTGACCTCGACATGAGTATCAGTCAGGCTGATGGCGAATTGCAATGCCGTTTCTGTGTGAAAACCATTCAACCGTTCGAAACACTCCATCCAACCTACTGCTATAAAAATATTGAGAACCTCTGCATTGGCACGCACAACGTCTATATTCACAGGTTCGTGTATGAATGGATTTCCCATTTTAACCTCTCCTCAAGGTTTAGACCTCAACAATTTTTGGTTTAGAAGTGGAGAGTTGCAGCTTACGAACATGCAAAGGGTCGTTGGGGTTCAAGAATCAGGTTTCAAGCTAGTCTATGATAGTATGAACGATCTATGGAAGCGACGAGGTTGGCAGATAGGAGTAACAGGTGCAAAATCAGGTAAGGTGACGGAAAAAATAATCACAATTATGACCTTTAACTTAATCTTTAAAGTGTGATTCAATTCGGTTCATTGATCGAGGGTTATGACAGTACATAATCGTTATTACCATATTAATTCTTTGCCAAATCATGTAAAAGATAGGACTCGTACCTTGCGTTTATGAATTTGAGCCATGAATTAATCATTGCGGTCGGCCAACGTCCCGACGGATATAAATGCACATGTGCCGAAGTACATGGCCCTTGCCACCCAGGCTGACAGCTAATCAAGGCATCCGAATTGTCCTTCGTGGTGGATCAAGGTTGGACCGTGTGAAGCAAGCGCCAAAACTGACGCCTAGTCACATCGTTATTGGCATCATTAATCGGAGAGCAAACAAACTGGTGGAGTATCAGCTGTGAAATCTAGCAAAATAAACGAAAAATGGCGGAGTCACAACTGTACGGAAGGAGCTATAATGAAGTGGAAGGAATGGAGCCGCGGTGCTAGATTTAGTAGAATGGACAAAGGTCACGGAGTCTCAACTGCTATACTTAGTGGAATGGACAAAAGTGGCGGAGTCACAGCTGCTGGGAAGGAGTAAAAATGAGACGGAAATGGCGAAGTAGCAACTGCCAAATTAGAAAGATAAGCAGAAGTAGAGGAGTCACAGCCACGGGATTTGGCCGAATGAGCAAAAGTGGCGGAGTCGCAGCTGCGAATTTTGGCAGAATGGTCAAATGTAGCGGAGTCGCAACTGTGAATTTGGAAGAATGGGCAAATGTAGCGGAATCGCAGCTGCGAATTTTGGCAGAATGGGCAAATGTAGCAGAGTTGCAGCTGCATCCAACTGTAGTATAAGCAAATTTTATTTGTGAAAAACCATGAAATATCCATCTTCTTCAAAGAGATTTATTAGATCAGGAACAAATATGGGGTGTCTACAGTCATCTGGCCCAGTCACGGCTGTTGCTCCTCCAATAAGTTCCTGCACACAGTTCTTAAAAACAAACCGATCAAGTGCAAGAAAAATTAAAAATAGATAAAATACAGAATGAAAGAAAAACCGATTATTTATGTACAAAAATATGTGTGGAAACTACAACTTTTTAGGAATTTATAGGGTTTAAAAATCCCTATCCTGATGTTAACTGATACTCTAGATCATATGCAACTTGTGAAATAAAAGCTTCCCTTGAGATCGGCCTGTGATACAGTCGCAGCCGATGACCATCTGCGAATAATGGTACTTTGTTCGCATCAATGGTAATCAATCGGACTGTTCCATTATCAAATACCCGATCTATCTGATAGGGTCCCAACCAACGGGTGCACAATTTGCCTTTAAAATCCCTCTTAAACCGTGAATCATACAACAGGGGCCAATCTCCTTCCTGGAAGACTCTTTTCTTTATAAATATGTCATGCCATCTAGAGTGATGTTGTTGGATTAAAGCTGTATGATGCACTGCAGATGTGCATTTCTCATCCAATTCATTGAGCTGATTCAGTTGATTCCACTGAGCCTCTGATAAATCCAGATTTTCTTCAACAGTTGTTTTCAAAGTTCTGATTTCAAATTCAATTGGGAAAACAGCGTTCTTTCCATATACTAGCTCATATGGGGAAAAACCAGTGGTGTTACGCCAAGTAGTACAATAGGCCCACAGTGCCTCTGGAAGTCTTTCAGCCCAATCTTTACGATGGCTCTTCACTGTTTTTGTCAAAATAGCCTCAATAACCTTGTTTGTGCTCTCCACCTGCCCATTGGCCTGTGGATGATATGGTGAGGTTATTCTGTGCTGAATATGAAATTTCTACAACAGTGCTTCCAGCTTGTGAGATACAAACTGTGGTCCACCGTCTGTAATGATCTCCTTGGGTACTCCAAAGCGAGTAAAAATTCCTTCATACAAGAAATCCATCACAGCCTGATCATTGGCCTTAACCAAGGCTACAGCTTCCACCCATTTAGTCATATAGTCTGTGCAAACCAAGATATGAACTTTCTGCTTTGAGGGAGGGTTGATAGGCCCTACAAAATCTAGGGCCCACCTGTCAAATGGTTCAACCACAAGCTGTGGTTGTAAAGGCATCTCATCTAATCTGTTGGGTTGGCCCATCCTCTGGCAACTATCACATGCTTGAACATACTTCTTTGCATCCCTGAATAATGTAGGCCAGAAATAGCCCATTCTCAAAACTTTATGACCTATCCTCTTGTCAGCAAAATGTCCCCCATAGGGCTCATCATGGCAAGCTTTAAGAATGATGAAGATTTCATCCTCTCTAACACATCTTCTAATTTCTAAATCAATCCCAGTGTAGAAAAGATGGCCATCAATCCAGCAGTACCTAGCACTCTGTTGTATGATTTTCTTTCTTTCTCTCTTCGACAGATGTGCTGGAAGCTTACCTGCAGCCAAAAAATTAGCAATATCTTCATACCATGGGGAATGAGATGATACTACGAACAAATGTTCGTCGGGGAAGGAATCTTCGACTGGTAAATTGTCATCACTGTTAGTAAGTCGAGATAAAAAATCTGCAACAACATTTTCCTTTCCTGGTCTATCAATAATTGTGATATCAAATTCCTATAGCAGTAACAGCCATCTAGTAACTCTAGCATTTGTGATTGGTTTATTCATTAAATGATGGCAGAATGATCAGTGTGAACCAAAGTAGAATATCCAGTAATAGAATGCCTAAACTTATTGATGGCATAAACAATGGCAAGGAATTATTTTTCTGTGACAGTATAATTCAGTTCAGCAGGAGACAGATTTTACTAATATAATAAATAGCATAAGGAGCATTACCTTCCTGCTGTCCCAAAACTGCTCCAATGGCAGTGTCTGAAGCATCTGAAGAAATATGGAAAGGCAGAGCCCAATTGGGAAACAGTCAAAAAGGATGGAGTCAGATACCGAAAGTAACAAAGCAAGTATTGGTGGTAAATCAAAATCTCAAACTCCCCCTTTCCTTTTAACTTTTGAAATCTTCAATTATAATGTGCATAATTTCTTGGTAGACTCTGGGGCTTCATCTAACATTATTCCGCAATCTATTTGCAAGAAGATAAATGGAAAACCCAATTCATCCCCTTCTCGGATTATTAAACTTGATAGATCTGATGTTAAAGCCATTGGGAAAATGAAAAATGTCTTGATCAGATTAGCTACAGACCCTAGAGTCTGTCAATTTATCGATATCATGGTAGTAGATATACCATAGGGTTATGGGTTAATACTGAGTAGGGATTGGTCCAACAAGTTGAATGGTTATTTTTCCACTGATTGGTCTCACCTATGGTTTCCTTATCAAAATAAGCAGAATCAAATCAAGGTATTAAGAGAACCTCATATAAAACACAATGTGACTCAGTTAGAAGAAAAAAATGAGCCAGTTAATTTTTCATCCTCAGCTTTGGGGAATTAGTTTTTGGAAATAGAGCCAAGGATTTATCAGGCATAAGATGTTGGCCATGATTCAGACAAACAGTCTAATCTCCTTCAATTTGCACGAGCTGACAATATTTATTGTAACATAGTACAATTAGTTACTGATGTAGATAGTCCGACTAGCATAGTGGAGTTAGATAATAAATTTTGGATTTTATACTTCGATGGCTCCAAAACACAAGAGAGAGCAGGATTTGGTTGTGTTCTTGTTGATCCTCAAGGGAAGAGACATTTTCTCTCTTATAGGTTAGAATTTGTGTGAAGAACCTACAACAATTAATTAATGAAAATACACAAGATGACAGAAATAACAAAACTCAAAATCGCTTTTATTGATCGCAGGCCACTTCAAGGGGGCAACCTCCTTTGAGCAAGATCAATACAAATAACTTCACGGTACCTTCATTGATCTCAACACAAACTTATATACTAAGTCTAGGATCCAATACTATGGGTCAATACCATATGTCAATACAAACCATGGGCCAATACAATCTATGGATAAACAATTACTACAGGACGACTTACAAAGCATATGCATCCAACAACAATAAGACAAACTATGGATTAAAAAATACTACGGGACGACTTACAAAGAATATGCGTCCAACAATAAGATACTAACAAAGTAAATAGAAGGGTTGACATGGGTTCCTAACATCCCCTCTCCCTTAGAAAAAGCTTTGGCCTCAAAGCTTTAGATGTGGAAATTGATGCAGAATCTGAAGGAGTGGTTCCCCTGTAACACCCTCGGGTTGCATTCCGGGCCACTGACGTCTTTTGAGTTGTAGGGAGGGTTACTTGGAAGGTTGTAGACGAAGAAGAACCATATCAGCTGTGTGAAAAGTTCGCTCAGAATGGTGTTGATTGGCTTGTTGTTTCAGTCGAATTCTTTCCATGTGAAGATTGTCCTACAGAATGAGAAGAATCTAATCGCGGTGTCGAAGAACCGAGTCAATTTCCTGAACTGGGGAGTTGTTGAGGGTGTATGGAAGAAGAACTGGTGGTGCATGTCCATAGATTGCTTCATATGGTGTCCTTTTAGATGTGGTATTGTACCACTGGAGCGCTTTTAGGAAATCCATAGAAATAGTTGTCCAAATCTATGTAGGGATGGGCAACGGTTCGAGCAGTCCCGAAAGGAGTGTTGTTTCACCCTTGTTGACCTGGAAAGTATCACAGTCAGCCACAATCTGTTGAATTGTCATGTTCAGTCCCTTCCAAAATAAGTTACATTGTTCCCGGTCATACATTTTTAGAAACCCGGAGTGCCCTGCTGATGAAGAAGCATGGAGTTCATAGAAGAGATAACCCTGTTGAACAGATTGCGACCAATTTGGAACAAGTAGAGAAATAGCTGTAAGAGAAACTGGGTCATCAAATGTGCGAGAAGGATCATCTGCCACCATATTGTCCGTACCCTTCTTGTAAGTGATCGCATAGGCATAACCCATGAGTTGGATAACCCATTTCGGGTGTGCTGGGGAGGAGACCCATTGTTCCAAGAAATTTTCCAGACTCTGGAGATCAGTATTGATGCAGAAATAATTCCCTAATAGGTATGGCTGCCACTTCTGTACTGCATGCAAAATAGCCATCATTTCCTGTTGAGCTGTAGATGCGGCTAAATTATTACCAGAAAGGTCTCTTGAAGGAGACAAGCCCACTGGTTCAGCAAGGACACCTGCATATCTATCCAAGGAAGTAGGGGAGACCGTTGATGGGTGCATCTGAATGGAATGAAGTTGAGCAATGACACCATGTGAATTCTTCTTAAGGATCTTTTCCAGGCAATGTGAAATGATGATGCGGAGAGACCCTTGTTGTAAGCCCTCAAATTTGTGTTGTTTCCCATTGACTGAAAACTGCATCCAAAGTTTAGCAAAATTCCATAAGATGGGGCCAAGTGTGCATAACCATTGAACGCCCAAAACCACATCACATCCGCCTAGGGACAAGGAAAACATGTCAGAGCACGGGTTATAATCTGCCAGAGAGATATGCACATTGTGACGCTTCCCCTTGCAAGATACGGTGCCCCCATTGCCAACCATGACTTCAAAGTTGGAGCAAGGATGGACAAAACAATCAGCATGTTTGGCAATCCGAGGGTCAATGAAGTTATGAGTGCTACCAGAATCAATGAGTATTGTAAGAGGAAGCTTCTTGAAGTAACCCCTGACCCGCATTGTTTGGAGGGTGGTGACGCCAGATAAAGCATGAAGAGATATCTCTGGTTGTTCATCCTGAGATGGGGGGTCAATAGGTGGCTCCTGAATGTCTCCCTGATCATCCATTGTATCTGGAGCTTCTTCACCAATTTTAGAGGTAGGCGGATAATCCATATCCAAGAGATAGAGCTTTTGTTGAACACATCTATGTCCCCAAGTGAATTTCTCATCACAATTATAACAAATCATTTTTTCTATGTGTTCCTGCATCTCTGTTTCAGACAAATGCTTTGGTTGAGGAGCTGGCGGGATGGGAGTTCGTTGAGAACCCATATTTCGAAAAGGAATAAAAGTGGGTTTGGAGCGTTGTTGGGCTGCAATCTTGTCTTCTGCCAACTTAGCCAACCCTAGGACTTCAATCATTGTGTTGGGACAGAACATTTTAACCTTTGACCGGATTTCATCCTTAAGACCACTGATAAAACAACTCCTGTAGAATTCATCAAACAATCCTTCTGTGTGATTTGCTAGTTTATCAAATTCTGTCTGATACTCTCTCACAGTGCCACTTTGAGAAAGTTTAGGGAATGCTCCGGTGAAGTCATCAAAAGCACTAGGACCAAATTGTTGCAAAAGGAGTTGGAAAAAATCTATCCATTTTGGCTCGTCATGAGCCTTGATGTACCAACAGTACCATTGAAGGGCTTCCTGTCCCAAATGAAAGGATGCAAGTGGAACTTTTTGGACATCAAAAGTATTATGCAGACTGAAATATTGTTCTGCACGATAGATCCATCCAGTCGGATCAGTACCATTGAAGCAAGGAAATTCAAGCTTCGGCCACAGAAATTGTTGGAAGAAGAGAACCCATTGGCTGCAGAAGATTCTTGTTGTCGGTTATTGTTCATGGATGAATGCTGAAGATGGAGGCTGAGAAATTTTTCATCAAGATCTTGGAGTTTGGTTTGGATGGCTGCAAGTGCTTCCTCCATGGTTTTTGCTCCTGCGCGAGTGACAACCATAACCAGGAGTTTTTTTTTTGGGGGGGGATGGATAGAAAAACACAAACAAAAGCTTATTTAGTAAAGGGAAATTTGGATTTGGGAAAAACTCAGATGGGTAATTGGGGTTTGACTAGGTTTTGGACACTTTCTGATGTACAGGGAAGCGAAAAATGGGGATTTCAGAAGTAGGGTGAAAGAATGAGAAAATTGTTCAAAGAGGGACAAAGAAGCAGAAATAGGGAATGAACACAGTGGCAAAATTTGGAGGCAAGTGGGTGAAAATTGAAGAAGTTATGGCAAACCCTAAAAATAGACAAATGTGAGATTTCTGGCTTTGGCAAGTAGAATTTGGGATAGGGTCCTCAGGAATGAAATATGCAGAATGGGATTGCAGGGGTGTCCGAGAAGTTTCAAGGGAAACAGAGTTAAAACAAGGGAGATATGGAGAAAAAATGGAATTTTGTACTTTTTTTTCAGAATGGATCTGCTATGGCGCAGAAGGGAGCGGAAACAGATGGATCTGCAACAATGTGGAAGTGATCATCAACAAATGGATCTGAAACGACACCGAATGGATCGAAAACGGTTGGACTTGAAACAGCTTTCAGAATAGATCTGAAACGACTGGATTTGAAATGGATTTCAGAATGGATCTGAAATGGTGCGGAAGTGATCGGCAACAGTTCAACTGAAAATAGATATGGACCCCAGGTATGTGTGGCTTCCTAACAGTTTAGGGGCTTCACTCAGACACCAATGTTGTATGACGGCTTGCGTTTTGGGGCAATACCCCTCACTCCACGGCTCAGGTAAAACTGATAACCGCTTTGCCACAAACGACAACTCTTGGTTTACCTCACGGGTGGGAACTAGTCAATCAGGTAGGGGTTGTTTCCCTTTTCCCTGGAAGGTCCTCTCAATGGGCCAACTATTTTGAGGTTCCTATGGTACTCCTCACAATGATTTTTAGGGCTTATGCCCAAGTACTTCCCACAGTTAAGTGGATAGGGATTATTCCCAGATCCGAAGCTGCAACAGATGCGAAAAAAAATTGGCAGAAATTTCACCCAACAAGCCCAAGAAAGTGTTATGATACTAGATGTGAAGAACCTGCAACAATTAATTAATGAAAATACACAAGATAGCAGAAATAACAGAACTCAGAATCGCTTTTATTGATTGCAAGCCACTTTGAGGGGGCAACCTCCTTGGAGCAAGCTCAATACAAATAAATTCACGGTACCTTCATTGGTCTCAACACAAACTTATATACTAAGTCTAGGCACCAATACCATGGGTCAATTCCATGGGCCAATACAAACTATGGATCAACAATTACTACGGGACGACTTACAAATCATATGAGTCCAACAACAATATGACAAACTATGGATCAACAAATACTACGGGACGACTTACAAAGCATATGCATCCAACAAGAATATACTAACAAAGTAAATAGAAGGGTTGACATGGGTTCCTAACAATTTGAATGCACAAGTAATACTGCAGAAAATGAAGCTTTAGTGCAAGGATTAAAAAAAGCCATTGATTTGAAGATTAACAATTTAAAAGTTTTTGGTGACTCAGAAATAGTTGTTAGGAAAATAAGAAACACCATTCATTGTGTCTTTCCACACTTAGAAGGGTATTAGTCAGAAGTATGGAAGTTAATATCAAATTGTAATGCTTTCAACATAAATGCCATCCCTATATTACAGAACGTCGTTGTTAATATATTAGTTGTTTCTGCTTCATGGTTGGTACCAACCAATAACAAGTGTTCTATTGAATTGATTTTCATGCCATTTGTACCTAGAAACATTACGAATATGAGAGTGTTCGATGATGATGAGCATATTATCAGTTTTCTGACAAATGAAGATAACTTCAAAGAATCAATCATTGAAGAAGATGAACACTAGTCAGAATTACAAAGCGAAGGTACCAACAAAGGCAATTTTATGCCCAAAGGAGTGCGAACTCTTGAAGGATTATTTGACTTACAGAACAAGTTCAGAAAGCCCGCAAATGTCAAGACAAATAGCTCCTCAATGTAATATGAGTTGGTAAACTTAAGCACGGAACAAGAGCCCGAATATGTCAATTTTGGAAAATGTTGCTCACCTGGTGAAAGATGCAAGTTTGGTAAAAAATTTCAACAATACAAATATAATTTTGCATGGACATATGAGGATTTGAAAACTTATGATACTTGCATCATCCAACATGTGATACCTATTAAACAGGGAGCAAAACCATTTCAGCAACAGCTTTGAAAGATGCATCCTACACTTGAACCATTAATACAGAAAGAATTAAAGAATTTTTTGGATGCTAATATTATTTTCAAGGTTAGACATTCTGAATGGGTGGAAAACTTGGTGCCTATAATAAAGAAATCAGGAAAAATCAGACTGTGTGTTGATTTTTTGAATTTGAATAGGGCATTTGACAAAGACAACTATCTAGTCCCACCCATGGAACAGATTTTATAGATGGTATCAGGATCATAAATGTTCTCCCTATTAGATGGATTCTCAGGTTATAATAAAGTGCTAGTGGCCGAGAAGGATAGTCTCAAGACTACCTTTCGCACGAAATGGGGAACATTCGCTTATAGGAGAATTCCTTTTGGCCTTATGAATGTTGGAGCCACATTTCAAAGGGCCATGGATATCAGATTCTGAGGTTTGGTCGACCACTATGTTGTCATTTATTTAGATGATGTAACAGTTTTTTCCAAGAAAAGGCAAGATCATGCTTTCCATTTGAAACAAATTTTTGAACGTTGCAGAAAGTATGGTATATATATGAACCCTAAGAAAAGCATTGTGTTGTTCTTGAGGGAAAAATGTTAGGGAACATCATCTCTAAAAAGGGAATATCCATAGACCCCGAAAGAATTCAAGCTATAAATTAGATTTTGATGCCCCATAATAAGAAAACTATGCAATCATTTATGAGCACGATAAACTTTGTGCGAAGGTTTGTACCAGATTTTGCACAGATTGTAAAACCTTTGCATCAAATGGTGAAGCAAACTATGCAGTTCAAATGGACTAATGTTGAGAAGAATGCATTTAAAGATATAAAAAATTCCATTGCTCACTCACCCTCATTGATTAGTCCATATTTTGAGAAGGATTTTATTATATACATGTTTGCTTCAAATTTTTCTCTTGCAGCAGTGCTCACAAAGAAAGGAGAACAAGGAAATGAATACCCAATATATTTTATGAGCACTGGGTTATAAGGAGATGAACTGAATTACCCAGCTGTGGATAAACAAGCATATGCAGTTTTCAAGGCAGTAAAATAGTTCATACCTTATATTTTGAAAAATAGAACAAAATTTGTAATACCTCATCCAGCTGTTAGGCCTCTATTTACTCAGATGGAGTTGGGAGAAAGACAAGGAAATTGGGTGACTGCACTCCAAGAATATGACCTAGAATTTATTCCAGCCAATATCATTAAAGGTCAGGGACTATGCAAGTTGCTACATGAGATTCCAATTGATAAATATCAAGGCTGGGAAAATGAATCAAAAATGAATTTGATTGAATTTTTTTCCACTTTCACCACTCCAGAGTCTTGGTATAGAGACCTGATTCATTATCTTCAAAATGGGTATTTTCCGGAACACTGGAGTTCAAAGCAAAGAAGGGCACTCCGAATGAAGTCAATGCCATATCAAATAATAAATGGCGTACTATTCAGAAATAATTTCGATGGATTTTTTCTCGGATGTCTTGAAAAATTATCCACATCGCAGTTGGAATTATTGTCGGATGCTAACTTCGACACAACTTCGACAAGTCATCGACTTCGACACAACTTCAACAAGTTCTGAATTTGACACGAGTTCGAAAAAATCAGCAGCTTCGACAAGTTCAGTGACCTCAACATTTTCGCGACGTCGACATGCAGCGTCGACCTACGACTTGCAACTGTCGAACTACGATAGACTGTCTCTGTGTCTTCCACTCGACTGTAACGGTTGAAATTTTGAACTGTTCCAAATTCTCTTGTAACTGAGCGTAATGGGAAGGCACCCAAGCGTCTCAGCATTCTATATAAGCATGTATAATATCCTAACACACATCAATCAATGATCTCATATCCATTAATAAAGAAGATAAGTTCACGTTCCTGCATATTTTCTGTGTGTATTTGTGTTATGTCTGTGTAGTGTATTTCTTCTTTGCTTATTCTATTTCTTACGCTTCCGCCATAACAGAGCCGACTCATTCAATGGAATTGTTGTCCCGCTCGTGCTTCTTGGCCACATGCGGATCATTGGTATCAGAGCTCTCAGCTTTCTTCGTGCTTAAGTTTGCGTAGACACTTCCAGCAAAGCTACCTGAATTATGTTGGTTCAACCACGCTCGCAATGTCATCAATCCAAGCAGACACTTCCTCCAAACATGGTAGGAGAAACAGACGATAGACATGTAGCCGACGAGACAACACAACTTATTGAGCAAGTGCTAGCTCAAAAACGGACTGAAAATTTCACCTAGTTCAATGAAATTCTCACGCGATTCGCTTGGACATCCAAAGGATTTTCGATGAGAATAGCTCCGAAAAAATCAGCCCCTTCAAAGTTCAAATGAATTTGGACATACCGAATCTAGAAGGAAAGATTGACGTGGAATCCGTCGACAATTGGGTGCAACAATTGGAATCCTATTACTCTGTGAATCAATCTCGGAATCTGACAAGATCACCATTGCAGCCTTAAAGATGTCAACATCTGTGCACTCCTGGTGGAAGAACCTCTCAAAAAAGATGGAGAAAAGCAGAGACCCCATCGACACATGGGATAAATTTTTCAAATACATCCGAAAGGAATTTTACCCACCCAAATACCTTGAGCAACAGTATAAGAAGTGGAAACAACTAAGGAAATGGAAAGACCAATCAGTATAGAGTTACACCGACGACTTCTATCGACTCATGGCTAGACTTGGTGTCCAAGAAGAAGAGAAATTGCTTGTTCTGAAGTGCATCAGCGGATTGTCCTAGTACATTCAGCAAGAGATGGAGTTTCTGACTGTCAATACGCTCACAGATGCATTCCACTATGCCAACAAACCTGAAACCAAGCAGAAAGGAAAAGCATGCTTCGCGACAAATCCAACATCAGGATGACCACCCAACACGAAGGCACCAGCTAACTTCGACAAGTCAAAATATTCTCAGCTGACCCCGGCAAATCCAGATCACGGAAAAAATCCTTTTCAGAAAAGGGAACATAGCAAACAACCCCCGTCCGGGAAATGGTGCGAATACCACCACTCATCTTGGCATGATACGTCTAAATGCAAAGCTCGGAAGACATTTTTGGAAAAAGTGTCTACATCCGACGTGTTCAAAAAGACGATGGAAGAATATGATCCAGATGCAACGAACCTTCTAACATCAACATCAACCACTCCAGCAACCTCGACTATCGTCGACGAGGAGGAACGAGAGCACCTTTTCCATACACGGATATGGGTTCCACACATTCCATTACATCTGATTGTGGACGACGGTAGCCAGAAGAACTTTATTTCTGAATATCTCATGAAGCAACTAGGTCTTGTCACCACTCCGCATCCCTAGCCTTACAACATCGGTTGGATGAAGGATGGATAGGAACTACGGATCACCTTTGTTGTTCGAGATTTCTACCCTATAGTGAGGAGATGGACACTACCAACTGGGCGGGGTTGACAGATAAACACATTGATTATGTCGCATTTAGTTACTGCAAAAGAAAGAGATCGAGATTGAGAGAAATTCCTCTTTTTGACGGCTGGTCCTAGCTTTCGCTTGGTCTCTCACTTGATCTCCTACTTGCTCTTCTGCTTGACGAACCTGTAACACAAAAGATACCTTCCTCGGCGTATCTTGACCATATAACATATGATGAAGTTATAAAGCAATTTAATATCAATTATAATCAAGAATTAAGCCAAATAGACATACAATCCAATAGATATCTGATTTGGGACAGGAAGGGTGTTTCGACCTTTTTATTGTCAAAGAAACATGAAATCAGTACAATATACCTGACGTGTAGAGATGTTTCTGCAACCGGATCCTGGGATCCTGCTCTTCGCTCTAACTTGGAACTTTCCTCCAGTGTAACAATGCTTCAAGCCTTTCTTTTAGGTCATTATGACTATTAAGTCTCTAACCCCTCTCATGGATCCTCCTTGTATTTATGGGACAAGGTAGGCGGTTTAAATTGAGAGGTGGTTGGATTGGGAGGTTGGGGAAGTTGCATAACCAACTTCAACTAATCCCAATTTGTCAAATTAATATATTTTTGATTTCATCGTAAGATGTACGCGGGTTTCATACAACAAGAGTAGCATACAAAAAGCAACTTCTGTGCTTTACAACCTGCGTTTACAACATTTTGGGAGATGTACATGGGTTTTCCTTGAGCAAAGTATGGTATTTTTCCAGGGTGTACGCTGGTTTACTATACAGAGAGTAGTGTACATGTCAAGAAATACACTAGTTTGATATGCAAAGAGTAGCGTACATGTCATGAAATCAAGAGAAACTGTAAGATTCTCAGTTGAAGAGTGTACTTCTAGCAGCAAGTCATCCAGGTCAATCAAGATCTTCAATCCTTAGTGTCCTTTTGTGTGATCAAACAGAGCAATGTGATCACAGATGGAGAAGTACAGATTTGACCTATAACAACCATACAATGCAAACTCGCCTACTTCATAAATCCTTTTGAAGATGAATTACTCTGCGAGGTGGCACCACTCTTTGTAGCTGACGCCTTGTTTGGGAAGCCTTACCTATGGGATCTCCATGGAACTTATCAGTAACAACAGCAGAAGGTGATTGTCAAAATCCAAAATCGATGGTACGGCATACCAGAGTGACAACCTACACCAATGGTCTCAATGATATCTACTAAACAAACAAAGAAGCTCGTCAATCATGCTCAGAAGTTCGCATTAATCGTGATCAAACCGCAACATTCTAGGAAGACTGCAACAACGATTCGACTCACCGACCAGTGCAGCTCCTAGTGGAAGTATATCGTCCCAAATAGAACGCATGTCTAAACATTCAGATGGAGTCATCACCTGGTCAATTGTTGGGACCCAGTCCCGAGAATATAAGCATGAATTCAGAGGCTTCTTCTCAGTAGCAATTGGACTCAAAGAACAATATGCCACAATATTTGATTGTGACATGGTAGTGCCTACTGGTGAGGGATACACTTGGTCTATAGTTGGGTAATAAGCGGGATCAACAAATGTAAGCTGATCGATAGTGACAATGCTTCCGTTGTGAGGAAAATGCATCACACGAAAGAGAGTAGACACCAAAGCTTGCATAGTATATACGTAATCACACCCGAGGATCATATCAAAATCCATAGGGTCCTTTAAAACCATAAAATCAACTAAGATTGTTTTTCCACTCAAAGTAACAGGTACCTGAGGGAGGAATCCCAACGGTTCACTAGGTCTTTTATCGAAAGTCAACGGCCATTTAACAGCTGGAACAAGGTTACAAAAACCTAAATCTCTCCAAGCATAAGGGCATAAGATACTAATAGAGGCTCCTTCATCTACAATACATCGATGAACCACGTGGTTGCTGATATCAACCTTTATCTGAAAAGGTGCAGCAGAAGGAAGGCAAGGCCCAGTTAGACTATTCCAATCAAAGGAAATGATCCTAGAGCTTGGTAGGGGTTCACCCAGTACAGCTGAAGTGCCCCCCATTTCAGAAACATCTGAACTGGTAATGCAGAAGAATTCATGGACAGGTGCATCAGTCTCTGAAGGACTGATGGGATCGGTCGAAGATTGCATCAATTCGATCACTTCACTCTCCGAAGAAAGAGTGGGGTTGACCAAAGATTGCATTAGTTCAACCACTTCATCAACCAAAGGTTGATCCGACTGTTGGGAATAAATAGACAATTCAGGAGCAAAGGATCCATTAGACATGAACCACACTCTCCGCACCTCTGGAATAGTAGGGCGCAGGTGAGTAAGGTGATCTCCCTTAAAAAGTTTACAAGGGAAATTTGGCTTCCGTCCTATAATATTAGACTCCTTTACAACAACAGTACTCTCAGCATGACTAGCATTGGCTGACAGCTTTCCCCCAGCACGACTTGCAGTGGTTGGTTGCTCAGAAGCAGAAGACTTTTGAACTATGGACCACACTCTTTGCACTTCTAGAAGTACAGGGCACAAATAGGTGTCACGTCCCCATCTTAACCCCATGGAATTTAAAATTGTAAATGATGTAATATTGTTATGAAATCATGGAGAGGAGCTCAAGGCCAAGGCCCTACCATTGATTTATTGATGCATACGGTTTGCGTGCTATCCAGTCACATTGGAATTTCAACATCATGTAAATATACATTTTAATAAAATACTCACAATTAGCTATGCAATGCAACAAAGAGATGGGGGCATGATTTTACAAAGGAATTGGGAGGAAAATATTCAAACCCTTGGAGCCAATCAGGTCAAGCCAAATGTTAATGAGGTAACCCATCAAACCCTCAACTACCCATGTTGACTTTTGTACCCAATCATTGATTTCTCCCAAGAGTTGGTTGAGGTAGTTAATGCCTTGGGGATGAGAGGTATGGCTGTCCAATTTCGGGTATGGGCAAGCCACCCTGCATGAGAAATCACGTTTTGCTTCTTGGGCAAGAAAAGAGCCATGAATTGCTCCCCAAGCCATTATCCATCAACCAGTTTCTCTCCCTCACGAGTTTGGAGCTACCTGGGCATTTTCCATCCATGTTTCCTGTGTTTTCCTTCATTCTTAGCTGGGAGAAGGGCGTTTTTGTGTTGTATACCAATGGGGAAGAAGGGGAATGGAATTGGGGTTCCATAGAGACTGTTTTTGCTGTTAAATGCTGAGAGAGTTGGGGAGAAAACGTTTTCCTCCCTGTGAATGTTTTTCCCCATCCCACAATTCGTTTTTGGATGAAACGATTTGGGGAAAGCCCAAACCCATTTCCATCCTATTGGTAATCCATTGTTTTGGCTTGAGCTTGAGAGTAAGCATCCAGGGTTCAAGTGTAGCCTTATAAACCCAGTTGGACTGGCTTGGCCAAGATGAAATGGTTAATGGGCTGTGTGTGAGCTTGAATGTCCCCTTTTCTTTGTAGGAATCATGCACAGCTTGGGGGTGTCCTTCGAACGGACTGAGTATATGCCGTCGAAGAGCCTATGGTTGGGTGGAACGTTGCAGCAACATAGCTAGTTGTTTTGGGACAATTGCACAACGAAGATAAGTGTTTTTATGTCTATGTATTTACATATGCACTGTATTAATTTGATGACTGTTGATATGTTGTATGCATGAGTAATGTGTGTGGATAGTTTAATTCCGCCGTGCATAATTGATTTGTTTTACATCTGCACACAAATGATTTATTCATATGATTCTAATGAATGGGCTGAGATTATGTGAAATCCCAAAAGATTGGCATCATGTTCCCTCCCTTGCCTTGGATGGATGGGTGGGTACGTGACAGATGGTATCAGAGCTGCTAGTTGCAGCATTGGGCCTTCATGGGCTACCTATCACAGCTTGCAGAGGTAAGTATGTTTCCTGCTCAACTGTGGTCATTAAGAAAATTTGAAAATTTGAAAAATTATCTAAGTGTTTATACCAGAAAAGAACTCGTAAGTTTCCACCGAAACAACGGAAAGAACTGGAGAGTTTGCACCGAAATCGGCAGCAAGACTCAGCGAGTTCATCTGCAACGACGGAAGGAACTTGCGAGTGTCTACCGAAAATGCAGAAGAACTCGGCAAGTTGGCCCGAAGTTGCAGAAGGACTCGGCAAAGTTGTTCCGCAACGCGGCAGAAAGTCGATAAGTTCGGTGGAAAGATGAAAAATTTTCGGAAGAAAAATATGAGTTTTGGTAGGAAGAACTCAACGAGTTCGTCTGCAACGGCGGAGAAACTCAGCAAGTTCGTCCGCAACGGAGGAGAAAATCAGCGAGTTCATCTGCAACGGCGGAGAAACTCAACGAGTCCGTTCGCAACAGCGAGTTGCGCCGACAAAAATTGCAGAAGTGCCCGATGAAAAGAAGAAGAAAATTTTCTAAGTATTTTCGGCGTCCAATAGAAAATTTTGGAAGAACTCAGCGAGTTGGTCCAAAACATCAGAAGGACTTGGCAAGTTGGTCCAAAAAAAAATTTCAAAAATTTTCTAAGTGATTTTCGGCATCGAAGAAGAAATTTCGGAAGAACTTGGCGAGTTGCTCCGAAAGAAGCGAGAGAACTTGGCGAGTTCGTCCGCGACGTCGGAAGAGAAAGACGAGTTCGTCCGCAACACAGAAAGAGATGAATGAGTCCGCAGTGCCGAAAGGAACTGGCGAGTTTCCGCCGCAGCGCCGGAAGGAACTGGCGAGTTTTCCACACAGCGCCGGAGGGACCCGATGAATTCGTCCGCAGCGTCGGAGGAAAGTTCCGGAAGAACTCGGTGAGTTCATCCACAATGGTCGGAAGAGAATTGCCAAGTTTGTCGAAACAGGAAATTTCAATGGCTTTCCAGGGTGAAATTCAAGAATTAAAAGCTGAAAATGGCTATGAACTTATGCACCAGATTGCACGAAATTGAAGGATTTACAAAAAGAAAAACGAGGGCGCTGCCCTTGACCCGCCCTACAGTGGCGCAGGGAAGCCACAAGGGGGCAAGTCCCCTTGACCCCTGTCGTCTCCTGGAGACAGTCGCTGAAAGTGTGAAGTGCATTCTCTATGCTTGGGATGAGAAGCAGGGATTGCATAAAGGGTTGTGGAATTCTCAGCAAGAGTAATGGGTTGTAATATCCATTATAGAGGATGAGAGGGAAATTCCTCACCTTAAAACTAATTCTGTTTGTAGCATAAGAATTGCATATTTGGAAAATAGCAAGAATGAATGATTACACATATGTATATGTTGAATTGCTAATTCATGAAAATATCATAGCTAATGAATCCTTGTGTGCTTGGTAGGGAAGCCAAGAAAAGGATCAGCTATAATGTGGAGGAGGAACTCCATGTCATGATGAGGAATTGAAAAGGGGGAATTCCTTAACTCCTCCATTGCTCTTATATTTATATTTCCTGAGTTGTCTATACTGAAAATTATGGCATAGGAATGTTGGAAATGCAAAAGGATAGATAGATGAAGTGAATATGTCCTAGATGGCATATTGCACAGTGCATGTGAAAATGTTTTTTTTTTTTTTGCGTGTATATAATATTGCATATTAGTAAAATAGTGAGGTTTTACATATGCAATGAGCCACTTAAGATGATTATTGTGGTTGCTAATAATTAGTCATGTTCACATTGGTTGTAGGACCAAAGACAACCAAAGCATGGCTAAGAATGTCGATGATGATTGTTGCATACAACCTTATGAAGAGAGGATGGTGCAACAAATCCGTGATCATGATGTTGGCAAAAGGACAGAGTAGCCTTGGTAATAGGCCAACTGATCAGGTAACATCAAGCGATGTTAATGACAGCCATGCAGGTAATAGTTATTTATGCTTAGTTGCATGAATGTTGAAGGAGGATTTGGTAAGATCCCTTCAACTACAGTTAAACTATGATTGATTGGTTTGCATGTGGTATTGAGTGCCTAAATGTGAATGTTGACCCACCGAGTATGGTGAGGTGTGGGTAAGTAAAGGCAAGGATCCTTGCACCCTATAGTTTCTTAGAAACCTCAATGCATTCATATGAAAATTATATCATACCATTTGTGTATGTTGGTTGTGAGTTTAACAACCAAAGCAAGTGATGACTTGTGGTCCTGTTGTAGTGTATGCCATATGAGATAGGCATGGTTAGGCCATAATATGTTGAAATGCCTAGTATTCATGGATTAATGCAAGGTTGTATTGAGGGGTTATGCATTGAGTGAATGCACATTAAAAGATTATGTAAATGTTGTGAAGGTGCATGCATATGTGTGGGTGCACATGTTGAGATGCATTGTGTGAATGCATGGGTGTGACATATATATGTTTCAATGCAGTTAGATAATAGATGAAATGGTGGACTATTATTAATCCTGAGACCATTTCATGAGATGCTATGAATGCAGGAGAAAGACTGCATGAAGAAGGTAGACATGTGATGGGATACCAAAGCACTATATTGGAAGGACAGAGTTGCATGGAATGTGAAGTAATGAGTATTTACTGTTTATCTAAATTGCATGGATAGTGTGACTGTGTCTTGCAATTTTTAATGCATATATAGAGATGTATATATTTCATTGCATTTAAAATGTTAACAGTTGAAAGTGTTTGAATTATTGAGTGTTATAATTTTGAGATCACTTCAATGATTGTTGTAGCAATGAAGAGAGTATATGCATACATACTCACAACGTGTTTGCCTGATTGAAATTTTAGTTTTCAGGTAGAAAAGTCTTGCGTATGGCAATGAGGATAAGTCCATAGTAAAGACCAGGATCTACCATGTGCAGAAGCCAAAGGTTATGAGAAGATTCTCATGGTTGTAAGTTATGCATGAAACAAATCTAGAAAATGTCTGGTTTAAGTTTATGAGAATAGTCTCATGGTTGCAAATCTAATTTCTGTAGGAAAACAGATTTACAAATTTCAAATTTGAGAATTTGCTTATAATTGCTAATGACTGTTTGGCTTATATAGAATTGTGTCAGGAGGACATGTTGAAGGTGGATGTTCATGTATGGTAGCAAGGGTGAAACCATAATGGACAGAGTGATACCACTTACGAGAGCCAAACAATATGAGGATAGCCTCATTGCTAAGAAAATCAATTTCTGTAGGAGATAGGATTGTAAATTCATATTGAATTTAATTATTAATGCTATTGATTGGTTATGGAACAATCATATTTGAAGCTTATTTCTAAATGTTGGTGATTATTTGGCTATTTGATAAGTGTGCCAGGATGACACATTGCAGGAAGACCATGTGTGATGGCCTGCAGAAGCCAAACTAGATGGGAAGGATCCCATGCTTTAGAAATGGGTTTCGGGTGAAACGCCATTGTAAATGTTGATAATGTCTCAACCGAACTGCATGTTGGTAAAGCATGTGAGTGAGACAGTAAATTATGCCAAGAAGGCATGTGTGGGTTATGGAATGTGAAAAGATTGGGGTGGAAAACTGAAGGACTGATGACTCAAAGAAGGGAACCCCCATTTTTCACAAATGAAGGAAAGATACGTCTGTAAAATGAATGAGTATTCTATAACCCTAACTAAGAATATACCTATCTGGTTATTAGATTTGATATGCAGAGCATGTTTCATTGTTTCATTATTATTCCAGACTGCTTGAGTATGATTAGGTCCTACATGGCTCACATCAGAAAGGGATGCATGTTGGAGCATAGGCTGCAGCTATGGAAAAGCTGCCAATTTTGAGGAAAAGCACCATTTTTGGCAGAAATAAACAGTGCGCGGTACAGTGCCAGATGGACGAGCTCACCGCAGATTGCGGGCCGGAAATCGCGGAGCTCGCGTGCACGTCAAAGGAAAGAGTAAATAAGGTGGCCGAGTAGAAAGCTCAACCACCACAATAAATGAAGCGACGGAAGAGGGCTCAGCTATCCTCATTAAGGCAAAGTACAGGAGTTATGATTGCTCAGACCAAGGAAGAGCAATGAGCCGAAGCATTGAAGGTGAAGGACAAGGAGCAAAGAACGATGAAGCGGCAGACATACCCGCGATTTGCGCCGAAAATCACAGAGTCTGCAGGAAGCTGCGACGTGACTGCAAGAGGTGCCTACAGTACACCTAGCCGTGTCAGTGGTTAGGGTTTTGGGGGATCACTTTTGGGAAAGGCCCACAATTTTGTAAAGGTGCGACCCTCAGGGCCACCTATATATATGTGTAATTGTAAAAGGGAAAAGGGTTGGTTGGTTGGCTGGTTAGATAGTTGACAGTCACTGAGTCACTTGTATTGCTGTGTCTTGTAAAGCTGTTAATGAGCACTTTGTGCATGTAAGAAGGTCGCGATCTCGCAGGAGACTGTTTGGCGTAAAGGCCAGTGTATGAATCGATCAGTCGCAGGAGGACTGAGGGGAATGTAATTGTATGTCTTTGTCATTGTAATATCTGTACGAGAAGAGAATAGATCTAAGAGAAGGGCTCCCAGCTGTGTGCATGGAGTTTCCCAGAAAGATCTGAGGCTGCAGCTGTGTGCGCAACAGAACTGTGTTCTCCCCATCTAAAGATAATATAAAACAGTCCTGTGGACGTGGATTCCCTCCTGGAGGTGTACTACATAATTCTAGTTGTCGTGGTGATGCTTTATGTGATTGCATTTCTTTGCTCTACTGTCTATGTTTCTATGAATGTTTCGCTATCTTTATGAATGAGTATGTAGAGTAAATCCTCGAAGCTCCCTTAGAAGCGTACTTATGCATAGTTGAAGGAGTCTGAGAACACTGTCGTCGCAGCGCTTAAAGTGTGTGTTGTTGCGCCGGGGCGCAAGGGAAGAGGTGATACATAGTGTATCAAACGTAGCGGGTAAACACTTTGTGCGCAGGCGCGGAGCTACCGCGCAGCAAGGCTAGGAAGAGTGAGTTCCAGTGCTGTAGCGTTGTGAGGTCTGTGGAAGAGTAAGACGTTCCGCTCCGAGGTATCCTCCCGGAAGGGAAGGGAGAATACTGTAGTCTCGACATCACC
The DNA here is from genome assembly GCA_027924585.1 of Larix kaempferi. Classification (NCBI taxonomy): domain Eukaryota; kingdom Viridiplantae; phylum Streptophyta; class Pinopsida; order Pinales; family Pinaceae; genus Larix; species Larix kaempferi. Next base: position 7,121,887 of record BSBM01000005.1, on the reverse strand, counting down.
TAGGTTAAGGAAACCTGATTCCTTAGCCCCCCCCATAGCCACTTCGGGTGAGACTTCGGGCTGCTGCGCAGCTCGTTGCCGAGAGGGCCAGTCCACCAAAGGGGTGTTTGTTGCTGCGCATCCTGAAAACCCGGGTCCATCCAGAAAGCAGCCAACAAATGGTTCCATTGCCTTGAGACTTGTTATTCCAGCGATGTGCGAGATTGATGCGAAACCTTGAGAAAAAGGGAGTCAATAAATGATTCCATTGCCGGCTTTAATCCTATTATTTTGAAGGCAATGTGGTGTTGGAATCCTACAGCTAAATAAATTCAAGACTGGTTTGATTCAAAGGCTAGAGAGTTAATTGAACGTGAAAATAGAAGCCTTAGGCTTCAGACAGAGGACTGGTTGCAGAAGCATATTTATACTGACCTTCACGAAATCTTCTTTGTAACATTTTCAATCGAGTTGCATGAGTGGGTATCCAAGCTAGCAGATACTGGACCCACTATGCATGTCGATCGACCTATCATTTGGACGCCTGAGCTGGTTAGCACTGTGAAGCGGGTAGATAATCCTGTGTCCCGCGCAGTAGACTTTTGGTTGAATAGTCTGCTGGAAGGTTTCATCACTGAGTTTGCAGTAGATACGAGAAAGAGCTTCAGCGAGGCTGAGAGGAGCTTCTTCAAAGCATACAGGGGTAAGTTCTTAAATTCTCTGAACTTGTGGATTAAAATGCTCTTATATGAAAAAGGAAAACTATGCATAGCTTCTGATGAATAGCATAGACAAGTAATGTCCGCAGATTCTGATAGTGATATTGAAGTTATTGGTTGCACTCGTAGCGGAAAACGGTATAAAGTAGGCCTCGACCAGCATTGTTTTGAGTCTAGCCCAGAAAATAGTCGAGCCCGTAGAGCGATCCATATAGAGAGACAAGGGAGTGCTCATATCCCTTATCACCCTTTTACACCGCAAAATCCAGACGGGGCTCAGCATAACCCCGCAGTAACACCCTATAGTAGCCCGCACGATACTTCTAGTACCTCAGCCCCACCTTTGTTTAACCATCCCGGAGGCAGTGCCACAGCACCTCCACATCAACCTAGCGCAAGAAGGATGGGTGATGACATGAAGCTACCAACCTTTAGAGGAACAGGGCTAGAAGACCCTGAGCAGCACTGGTTCCTATGTGAAGCCATTTGGACGATTAAACAAATTAATGATGATGATGTTAAGCTGGTTCAGTTAGCAACCACGCTAAGAGAGAGAGCCTTAACCTGGTTTATGAAGTACTCAGCAACACAGAATAGGACGCTTGCTGATGTAAGAAGTGCTATGATTAAGGAATTCAAGAAACCTAAATCAGAATCACAGTGCATAACAGAACTCAAAGACATAAAACAGGTACCTACAAAATCAGTATGGGACTTTGACCAGAAGTTCAAAGCCTTGATAGATCAAGTAAGCTTTGAGTTTGCACCGTAGCAGCATAAAGAATGGTTCATTGCTGCGCTGCTTACTCATATTAGACTTCCTCTTATGCAACAGAATCTCACTACTCAATAACAAGCTCTAGAGATGGCTATGAAACTAGAAGCTTCACCAATTGCTGGAACAAGCAACGATGTTGTGCAGTTGCAGAACCAAATAGCAAACCTAACCTTGCAAGTGCATGATATTAAGAAAGGAAAGGATGTTAAAGAAGAAATTTGGTGTACAAATTGTAGAGCACAATGACATTCAAAGGACCATTGTCCTGTTTTCATAGATTATATTGCAAGTGGAGCACCTAACCCTTTACCATAGGCTCAGGGGCCTTGGTGTGAAATCTATAGAACTAGAGGCCACAGACCACAAGAGTGTCACTTGTTACAGAAATATGTACAAACTCCAAAGAATCTATATTGCAATTTATGTAAATCAGTAGGCCATGATGAGAACAATTGCAGAGCATATGAGCTTATGATAGAAAGAAAACATGATGTTTACAGAGTACAGTCATAACCACAGGGGCCCACAGCAAGTCCGCAGTATGACCCAGCTCGCGAAGGCCGAGGAGGAAATTACAAGGGCCGAGGACACGCAGCAGGTTTTGGCCGTGGAAGAGGACAGATCACTTGCTATAACTGTGGAGCTCAAGGCCATTATGCAAGGGATTGCCAAAACCCTACAACCACCTGCGGATACTGTAAATCTTATGATCATGTCATTGAAGAATGCCCTCAGTTGATGGCTAAGATGCAAGAAAAAAAGCCACAAGTTAACCAGAATATTCAGTTGATTGCAGCAAAAAAAAGACAACCAGACCCCACAGTTAATATAGTGACGCACAGTGGTGCAACCACTCGTGCGCCAAAGTCGGGAACTGGAAATCCATCAACACAATGGGTGCACCGCACTAATATCAAACCATCTCCGCTTGACCTACAGAAGCAAAAAGAAGCCTTCAAGCAAGCTCAAGAGTATTTCTCAGATCCGCGAGCTTCAAGTTCTGTCGTATTACCGCACAATGACATCAGACTGCATGAGCCACGAAAAGAGAACCTGGTACAAGAGCAGGCCACTACATCTGGAAGGCCTGATGAAGAGGATACACTAGGCAGTGTTCATGCTTTTCTAAGAAGATGCTTAAAGTTGTTGCGCAATGAAAAAGAAACTATGGAACTCCAACACCTGGTGGATCAGTGTCAACAATCTGCTTCGATGAACACACCGCAGCGTGTTGTTCATCAAATCAGGAGTCATGCTAGAACTGGAAGAGAGATGAGACTCACAGCGCAGATTGGAGCATTTGAAATGGACGAAGTCATTTTGGATTTAGGCTCAGAAGTTAATGTTCTCACCATGAAGACATGGGAACAGATGGGTAGTCCTCAGCTTATCAGATCTCCTATCCAACTGAGACTAGCAAATCAGCAACGAGTTTCTCCATTGGGTAGATTACCCAATGTACCCATTGATATCGAGGGAGTAAGAAGTTCTGCAGACTTTGAAGATGACAGTAGACCTTATCCAGCACTTTTAGGCATAGACTGGGCATTTGATAATCTGGTTGTCATTAATTTGAAGAAAAGACAGATGACCTTTGAGGATGACCAGATTAGAGTCATTGCACCACTTGATCCCCTTCAAGGACCACGGTATATTGAACCCATTCGAGCAGAAGAAGAAGTGCGCCACATGGAAATTTTGTATCAGATGACTGCTAGTCATAATGATTATGTCAATCCCACAGTCGACGGCCATATCAGCTGGCGATGTGATAGCTCGTGCACATCAGATTCGGAAGCAGGACTGGAAAACTGGCAGAATCGCTTACATGAGGTTTCTGCAAGGCGTTGCGCCATGATAACTAAATCCATTCGATGGATTGGCACAGAACTGAATAACACTCCAATCTTTGATGGTTTAACTGGAGTAAGTGAATTCATACAGGCATATGAACAAGAAATTCCAGACGAGCAGTGCATACAAGCATTGGATGTAGCACTGCGCGCTACACCCGCAAGATGGTGGGGTGCGCATAAAGAAAATATCGACACATGGAGAGACTGTCGCAGATTGATACTGCGTAGATTTCAAGAGACTATAGCAAGATTTTTGCGCAAATATGAGGGACAGAGTGACCCCAAGTCACACGTTGAAGCATGTATTCAGCAATGGTCAGATATTCCAAAAGATGAGTGGGTTCACCTCTTCATCCACATGTTGGATATAGTTCCAAGGAACTAGTACACTGAAACAGAATTGCGCAGAGGCACTATCACTTGGCCTCTCATGATTGAAAGTTTTCAACTCACTTTCAACTTTGAGTCAGAACATCCAAGCATCGATTAGGCTTTAAAGTGTTTTAGAAAGAAGGTATTTGGACAATGTCCTTTACCAGACTATTCTCGACCAGACTGGGCTGTCCAGATGGAACATGCCCTGGAATGCTATAATTTCACCACTGGAGAAGAGGATGATGATCCTCGCAACATCAATATTCCAAAGTCAGAAGGGACGCGCAAAGTCGAAGGCCCTCAGCTTGATATCCCTACCATTACAGAACACATCAAGCTCAAGAAGATTAACATTGGTACAGAGACCAAACCCAAGGTTGCCTCTATAGGAGATTATTGGGATGATGAAACTGTTGGCCATATTGCAGATTTACTACATGAGTACCAGGATATCTTTCCTACCAAGTTTACAGAAATGAAAGGCATCCTAGGATATTTAGGAGTTATGCGCATACCTCTGAAAGCGGACGCTAAGCCAGTAAAACAGCGCCCGTACAGGTTAAACCCGGGATATAAAGAAAAGGTCAGAGAAGAAATTGATAAGATGCTCGCAGCTGGTATCATTGAGCCAGTAGAGGAAAGTGATTGGATTAGTCCTATGGTGGTACAAGAAAAAAAGACAAAAGGTGAAATAAGAATCTGCGTGGACCTGCGCAAGCTCAACGACGCATCAGCGCACGATCCATTTCCTACACCCTTTATAGATGAAGTGCTTGACAATGTGGGAGGACAAGAGGCTTACTCTTTCACTGATGGCTTTTCAGGATACCATCAGATCAGAATCCATCTAGAGGACCACCATAAGACCACTTTTGTGACTGAATGGGGCTCATTCCAGTATACGGTAATTCCCTTTGGTCTTAAAAACGCTCCTGCTATTTTCTCTAGAGTCGTTGTTGTTGTTTTCAAAGAATTCATTCATAAGTTTCTAGAAGTCTACTTTGATGACTGGATTGTGTTTGGTTTACTAAAGAACCATATAGGGAATCTAAGGATGATGTTAGAAAAATGTAGACAGTATCAGATCTCCCTTAACTTGAAAAAATGTATCTTCTGTGCTCCTTTTGGTATTTTGTTGGGTCACATTGTATGTAGACAAGGACTCATGATGGATCCTACGAAGGTTGCCATCATTGCTAACTTTCCTGCGCCCAACTCAGTCAAACAATTGCGCACTACATTGGGACATACAGGATACTACAGAAAATTTATCAAGGGTTACGACAAGATCACTGCGCCTATGGAAAGACTGCTGAAAAAGGATTCAAAATTCCAATGGACAGAAGAATGCCAACAGAGCTTGGACACACTTCAAGAAAAGATGGTCACAGAGCACCTATTCTAGTTTTCCCAGACTGGAGGAAACCCTTTCATGTTCATGTAGATGCTTCTTCCATAGCATTGGGGGTTGTACTGACACAACCGGGAGAAGGAGGTATTGACCACCCCATTGCTTAATCTAGCAGAAAGCTGTCTACAGTAGAGAAGAACTACACCACTACAGAAAGAGAAGGACTAGCTATGGTGTATGCCTTACAGAAGTTCAGACACTATCTATTGGGTGCTCATTTTAAAATGTATACTAACCATTCTGCCTTGAAGTACTTGGTCAATAAGCCAGTGTTAGGGGGAAGAATTTGCAAATGGCTACTCCTCTTCCAGGAGTATGATTTTGAGATTATTGTGAAGCCAGGTAGATTGAATGCAGAACCTGACCATTTATCTAGGATAGAGTCAGGGGAGGAACCTACAAATTTGGAGGACAATCTGCCTGATGCGTAGCTGTTTTCTGTTTAAGCAGCAGACGAATATTATTCCGATATTCTTGAGTTTCTCACTACAGGGCAAGCGCCAGTTGAGTTCACAATACGGCAGAAGAAACAACTTGTTTTCAAAGCCGCAGACTTCACTTTGATAGCAGGCCAGCTCTATAAGATGGGCCCTGATGAAGTCTTGCACAGATGCATTTTACCGCATGAGAAGAACTCCATAATCGCAGAAGCGCACTCAGGAACCGCAGGAGGCCATTTCGCAGGAAAGTCGACTGCGCAGAAGATCTTAGCCGCAGGACTTTGGTGGCCAACATTGCACAAGGATACTAAAGAATTCTGCAAGTGTTGCGATGTGTGCCAGCGAACAGGAAAACCTTCAAGAAGAGATGAAATGCCGCTAAGACCCCAGATAACATTGCGTGCTTTTGATAAGTGGGCCATTGATTTTGTGGGACCTATCAACCCACTAGGAAAGAGAACCGGCGCAAGATACATCATCACAGCTACTGAATACCTCACCAAATGGGCTGAGGCGAATCCAGTTAAGAACTGCGACGCTGTCACTACCGCGCAGTTCATATTTGAGAATATTGTCACTAGATTTGGATGTCCACTCATTCTAATGAGTAATCAGGGCACACATTTCCTGAACGAGACTATAGAGGCCCTTACTGAAGAATTCCACATTACCCACCATAATAGTACACCCTACCACCCTCAAGCTAATGGTACGGTGGACGCATTCAATAAGATTCTGGAGAATGCCCTGACCAAGATCTGTAATCAACAAAGAGATGATTGGGACCTTAGAGTCACAGTTGTGTTATGGGCTTACAGAACCACATGAAAGAAATTAACTGGTCACACACCTTTCAGTTTGGTGTATGGACAAGAAGCAGTTATGCCCATGGAATACATTGTTCCCAGTCTCAGAATTGCTCAAATTACAGAAATGGCAGATACTGATACTATGAGTGAAATGTTGTCACAATTAGTTGCCTTAGAAGAAGACAGGCTTTTAGCTGGATTCCATCAGCAAGTGCAGAAGGTGAGATAGAAGGCTTGGCATGACAGGCATATTAAGAATAAAGTCTTTCAGGAAGGAGACTTTGTACTCCTCTATGATAGTAAATTCATCAAGTTTCCAGGAAAGTTTCGTGTACATTGGTTAGGCCCTTTTCAAGTGATGAAGATAACCGAAGGTGGAGCAGTTCATCTTGCGAATCTTAATGGAGAATTGTTGGCCACAATGATCAACGGGAGTCGACTCAAGCTTTATCGCGACGGCCACTCCGCCCCGTCGACTTAATCAGCTACTAAAAGATGTGCAGATGTCCAATGTAGTTGAAAGAGGCATCGCACTTATCAGTCTACACGGAAGTCGCGAGACATGTTTCAGTCTCTGGCTTCCCGCGCAGTTCCTCGAAGCACCCGCGCAGTCAATAAAGCCTGTTCTGAGCGAGCCTATTTTCGCTCTTACGAAGTCCCCCGGGTTGTCGAACTCTCACTCTTGCGGAGTTCCCTGTTGTCTATTTATCGCTCTTGCGGAGTTCTCCTTGCCGTGGAGCCCTCCATGTGCACAGTTACCCATGCTGAAGTTACCCGCCAAAAATTTGAATTGCGGTAGTTCTGTAGCCGTGTCTGACTCTTAATGAAGGACGAGACCGCCATTTAATTGCATTTTCCCTTACAGATTCGGCTTGATTTCCCTAATATCCGCATTTAATTAAGGAGCCGAAGGCCTTAGCTCATCTCCCGAAGGCTGTCAGAGCCCATCCCTCGCATTTAATGCACCACAGAGGTGCGGGGGTAGGGGGGTTGTCAACTCATCCGCTTAGGCGCCAACGGTTATTAGTGCCACTTGTCCGCATTTACTACCGCCTTCAGCTATAAATACCCCTCATTCGTATATGCTTGGGTTACTTTTCCTTGCTATTGCGTTGTATAGTTGTCCTGTTTGAGAGTAAGTCATTATTTTTAGAGCCGTGTCGTGCAGACTACTTTCCCATTTTCAGAGTTCACATCCTATGTTGTTCCGCCTCTTCGGTTCAGTGTTTGTCGTGTATGCAAGTTCATGACGGAGAAATTGTCAACTGAAGAATTCATCCATCAATTCAGACGTAGAGGGTTAGATTTCGGTATGGGTACCCCGATCAAGATTGTCGAGCTTCCTAGTTTCCCTGATCCCAGACAGTCCCCGGGAACAAGGGCGTCTCAGCACCAACAGCAGCAGCAGCCGGAGGAACCCATTCCAGAGCCCTTAGCCACTCTGGTTAACTACATTCCTCCGCACCCAGATGATGCACCTGAGGTGCGTATTCCCAAGAATTCCAAGTATTTGATTCCGCTGCCACCAGTGGCGGAAGTCGTGCAAGAAGAAGGATCCCTGCTTGGACATCTTCCGCTGGTTAAGTTTTCTGACTTCAACTTGGGAGATTATAGGACATATCCTTAGTTTGCGCCAGATCACTATCTGACAGTGGTCCATAATCCTGTTAAGAAGATTGACGAATTCGTCCCGCAGGAATTTGCAGTAAATCTAGAAAGGCCTGGATTGTTGAAGCTACCGCACTTCGGGCGTAGCAATGAAGTTAATGCGGTTGTCAAGGTCCTGTTATCCTGCGTTCACGGTGGTTATCTTTGGCTAGGGAGGCCAATTGATCTGAATGTGGACCTGATTCACCGAATTACCGGCCTATCTAAGGTTGGTAAGGACCCCAACATCCATTTTGTTGGTAAAGACAAGGATCGAAAGCTTGCTGCACAGGTGGTGCAGAAATATAAATTGTCGAGAGGAGGTCGGGCTTATGACCTCACTGTAGTTGAAGATGAAGCGCTCAGATTCACCGGCAGTCTGCTCGCAGGAAGACTTTTAACGAAGTGTCGACCGAAAGAAGTCCCTGGAGCTGTTGTAGAGCTCGCAGTTGCAGCTGCGGAGGGTGAGCAGTATAACTGGTGTCTCTTCCTCCTTAATACATTCTTGGGTGACTGCCGGAATGTTCAGGACACCGCCAATCAGCTGTTCCATTTTTCTTGGATCCTGATCTTGTGTGCCTTTGTCGGGTGGAAGGAACCGCGTAACACTCAGTTTCTTCCGCGTCGTTCAGCAGAGGTTACAGGGATGCGCTATGTCAACCTCTCGGATTCTAATAATCCCGTGAAGCGCAAGATGAACCGCATCGTGTTCTTCGAGTACTACCATCTCCTCCGGGATACCATCCTGCAGATGCTGAGGCTTACTGAGGAGACGGCAGAAATCTATGGAGCGAAGTTGGTCTTTTCTGCCAACTTGCATGAAATCTATTTTCGCCCTTGCGGAATTCAGTCGAAAGAATGGGCCGTAGGGCTCTACCGAATGACTACCCAAGACGTGGAGGACACTGTGAAGTCCTGGCCAAATGAATGGAAGCAGGCCGCTGAAATCGCTACCACGATACCACCCCCTGCGGCGCCAGAGAAAGATAAAGGAAAGGAAAAAGTCACGCAAAAGAATGATGAAGGTCCATTAGGACTGGCTATAAATAAGCAGAAGTTGTCGCACCCCACAGAAGCGACTGGAGATCCCTATGAGATCCCTGTCGCGGGGCTCAATCAGTACTTGAAGGAGCAATTTCACGAGCTACGTGCCTCTCAGGCCAATATCAGAAGTGCTCTCGACCTGTAGCTCATGGAGTTGAAAGGTCTCGCAGGACGAGTTGCGTAGACCCATGTGCCAGCATCCGGCTCACAGGCGCCGCAAGCGTCTACAAGCACCGAGCGCGTTGAAGTACCCACAGACAGGCACACTGTCGTCCACATCCCGCCTACAAGCATGACACTCCCGGATCCTTTGGATGCACTGCAGGTAAGCGCGGTTGGCCCTGTTGAAGTAAATTTGTCACTAATTCCGTTGGAAACTTTGCAGTTGGTTCAGGAGCAGGTATCTACTGAGTTGAGAGCTAGGGAGCTCTCCACATTTCAAGCCAATCAAAGACTGCAGACGCAGGAAGTAGAGCTAAGGGCAGGCTATAAGGAGATCTCTGCACAGCTTGAACTTCACGAAGTGCAAGACACTGGGCTAAGGAATGTCGTTGATGAAATCGCCCAGGAGCTTCCAGCCTGCCAGATTCAACCAGACCTTTCTCTAGTTGAGAAAGTGCAACGCACCGGCAGAAGGGCGCAAGCCCTAGAACAGCAAATAGTTACTATGGTTGAGGACCATAGAAAGCAGCTCGCCGAGTTGGAAGCTCATGTCGTAGTGCCTCCCGTAGATGAGACGCAAGAATGACTTGAAGCACTACACATAGCTTCCATCCAAATGCAGCACGGAACAGATGAAGCCCAGCAGTTAATGACACAAGCTATGGAGGCTTGGGCTGAGCTCGAGAAGCTCCCTTCTAAAGTTGCCCTGTTGGAATAGGTGGAAGCAGCAGAACAGTCTCTAACTATTCTGAGCGAAGAAGCTAAGCCCTTGGAAGGCTTAGGAAAAATGAGAAAGATGAGCGAAGTCCGTAAAGTCCAGCAAGAACTGCACAGGCTCAGAAACAAAGATGCTACTCTCGCCGACATCATTCAGCCGTTTATGGATGAGTATGTTGAACTTGCTGCCCAAGCAAAGGCCAAGGTCAAAGCATTTGCTGAGTCTCAAGAGTTGGTCGATGGCGTAGAAGGAGAAGAAGCTACTGCAAACATGGTGCAGACAGCTACGAAGTGCGTGGAAGACATGGACTCCACTATTGCGCAGTGGAAGCAAGCCTTCGCTGTGACCCAAGCCAAGTCAGATGAACAACTAAAGCTACCGCAAGCTAGTGCGGGTGGCTCGAGGGCGAGCCACAAGTAAGTGTTAGGGGCCTGTTGGAGCATAGGCCGCAGCTATGGCAAAGCTGCCAATTTTGAGGAAAAGCACCATTTTTGGCAGAAATGAACAGTGCGCGGTACGGCGCCAGATGGACGAGCTCACCGCAGATTGCGGGCCAGAAATCGCGGAGCTCGCGTGCACATCAAAGGAAAGAGTAAATAAGGTGGCCGAGTAGAAAGCTCAACCACCACAATAAATGAGGCCGCAGAAGAGGGCTCAGCTATCCTCATTAAGGCAAAGTACAGGAGTTATGGTTGCTCGGACCAAGGAAGAGCAACGGGCCAAAGCATTGAAGGCGAAGGACAAGGAGCAAAGAACGATGAAGCGGCACCCATACCCGCGATCTGCGCCAGAAATCGCGGAGTCTGCAGGAAGCTGCAACGTGACTGCAAGAGGCGCCTACAGTACACCTAGCCGTGTCAGTGGTTATGGTTTTTGGGGATAACTGTTGGGAAAGGCCCACAGTTTTTTAAAGGTGCGACCCTCAGGGACACCTATATATATGTGTAATTGTAAATGGGAAAAGGGTTGGTTGGTTGGATGGTTAGATAGTTGACAATCACTGAGTCACTTGTATTGTTGTGTCTTGTAAAGCTGTTAATGAGCATTTTGTGCATGTAAGAAGGCCGCGATCTCGCAGGAGACCGTTTGGCGTAAAGGCCAGTGTATGAATCGATCAGTCGCAGGAGGACTGAGAGGAATGTAATTGTATGTCTTTGTCATTGTAATATCTGTACGAGAAGAGAATAGATCTAAGAGAAGGGCTCCCAGATGTGTGCGTGGAGTTTCCCAGAAAGATCTGAGGCTGCAGCTGTGTGCGCAGCAGAATTGTGTTATCCCCATCTAAAGATAATATAAAACAGTCCTGTGGACGTGGATTCCCTCCTGGAGGTGTACTACATAATTCTAGTTGTTGTGGTGATGCTTTATGTGATTGCATTTCTTTGCTCTACTGTCTATGTTTCTATGAATGTTTCGCTATCTTTATGAATGAGTATGTAGAGTAAATCCTCGAATCTCCCTTAGAAGCGTACTTGTGCATAGTTGAAGGAGTCTGAGAACACTGTCGTCGCAGCGCTTAAAGTGTGTGTTTCTACGTCGGGGCGCAAGGGCAGAGGCGATACATAGTGTATCGAACATAGCAGGTAAATGCTTCGTGCGCAGGCGCAGAGCTACCGCACAGCTAGGCTGGGAAGAGTGAGTTCCAGTGCTGTAGCGCTGTGAGGTCTGTGGAAGAGTAAGACGTTCCGCTCCGGGGTATCCTCCCGAAAGGGAAGGGAGAAGACTTTAGTCTCCACATCACCTAGGTTAAGGAAACCTGATTCCTTATCCCCTCCCATAGCCACTTCGGGTGAGACTTTGGGCTGCTGCGCAGCTCGTTGCCGAGAGGGCCAGTGCGCCAAAGGGGTGTTTGTTGCTACGCATCCTGAAAACCCAGGTCCGTCCAGAAAGTAGCCAACAATGCATACCTTTCAGATGTGGGTTATGTTAGGGTTTTCAATACTGACTACACCCTAAGGGAATGGACGCATTCCTAGTGTTTCAATACTTGATAGTGAATGTTATTAAATATGGTTACAATTTTAGAGCAGCAATACTGATGAGTCTGCTTATCCTTCTTGTGCTAGCAGCTTACACAGATGCAATTTGGTGTTGCATGTAAGAGGAAAAGTGAAGAAAGGGTGCTCAAGAGGACTGTATGGGTAGTGGTAACCTTTCTACACTCACACTAAAGGACACTAGAAGAGATGGATAGGCCCGAGGAGCTGTTTTGCAGAAAAGGGGTATCATCCTTGTGTAATGTGAGTGGGTATTGTGGGGCCATGCTAGCCTACAGTCAAGTGAGTCACCTATGGAGTTCCTGGAGGGAACCACTGGTTGCATAAGAGAAGGAGCCATGTAATCATATTATGTTGTTCATATTGGTTAATAAACCCAATCGATGTACTGGCTTGGCAATGGTTGTTGTATGCCTGATAAACCCATTCAGTGTAGTGGCTTGGCATTGGTTATTTGGGTGTTGTGGTGAATGGTTGCCGGATGCCTGATAAACCCAGTCAGTGTACTAGCTTGGCATGTTGTTAAATTGAATGCCTGACAAACCCAGTTGGTGTACTGGCTTGGCATTGGTTATTTGGATGTTGTGGAGGTATTGGTGAAGGGTGTTATTTCTTGAAAAACCCAGTCGAAGAACTGGCTTGGAAATGGTTTTTGTATGCTTGATAAACCCAGTCGGCGTACTGGCTTAGCATACTGATTTTTGAAATGCTTGATAAACCCAGTCGGCGTACTAGCTTAGCATACTGATTTTTGGGATGCCCGATAAACCCTGTCGGCGTACTGGCTTGGCATTTCCTATTCGGATGATGTTGTGGAGCAGCATGTGTGTTGGCCAAGCATCCACCCCATAGGTGATCCAAGGCTTGTAAAGCAGAGAAGGAAACCTGTGGAGTAGCGAGGAAAATGCACAATACAGATAAGTATTCATTTTCATTTATTTCTTGCTTGGAATAATGAAGATTTCAGGTACAAGTCTTATGACAACCAAGCTAATACAATGTTGTTTCTTTGTTGGAAACTTGGCCATTGCAGGAAGTAAGGACCCTGAAAGAGCCACAAACGCTTGGTAAAACCAGAGAGTAACTGGTTGGGCATTATAAATTTCTTGGTAGAACCAGAGATTAACTGGTCGGGCGCTATAAAATTCTTGGTAAATCCAGAGAGTAACTGATGATTGATAAATTCGAAGAATAGTTGGTGGGAACATTAACCACTTGATGTTGTGGAGCAGCCGGCGTGCTGGCCAAACATTCCTTAAATAATTGATAAACCCAGTCAGCGTACTGGACTGGCATTGCCCATTCGAATGGTTGTGGAGTAGCCTGCGTACTGGCCCAACATTCATTATTGTATCCACGGGAAATCCAATGCTTGTAAAGCAAAGAAGGATCCTGTGGGATAAAGTGAAGACATCCAATAAAGATAGGTATTTGTTTATCTTGCAACTCTTGCTTATGAATATACATGTGTATATGATTTGATTATGATTTCTCAAACTAAACCCTATGAAAATACACTAAACATGTGAATTGATTCAATGTTTGAGTGTAGGTATTGCTAGAAGCAAGGACTATGAAAGCATCTGGAGGATGCATATGGACATATGACTGTCCTAAAGAGCTCAGTATGAGCAGTAATGAAAGATGGTGCTAGTGGAACTGTGTGGGTCCTAGCAGCCAAAGGTCCTGTAAGAAACAATGGGGAAGGGTTTCCTAGTTGGAAGGCATAAGATAGACCTTAGACACTAAAGTGTCATAGCCAAAAAAGGGCAAGTCAAGCATACACATTGAAGAGAAAGAGGCTAAGGAGCATGAAACCACCGTGATGGTGTGCCTCCGGATTGGAACAAGACTAAGAGGAATTGGCATGATGAGTCTCACAGGTGATAAATTGAAAGCCATTGATTGCAGCTATTACTAGCCAAGTGTTGCTGGTGAGAAAAGAGAGAGAGCCATTTGTGCACCGTGATCATGGCAGCAGACCAAAGGCTATTTGTTTTGGGCTAGAAATATTCCTCAGATAGTTGCCAAGACAGCAAGAAAGATGGCAGATCAAAGCCAGCAGGAGAAGCTTGTGGAAGCCAAAGGACTTGATCCTGAAAGTTCAAAGTAAAGAGATGAAATGTAGGGCAGACCTGCCACCATTGTGTGAATTTTGAGACATGTGTAAAGTGGGTATTTATTCCTAAGTGTTGGAACACTGAGGATGGTGTAATTCCAAGGGGAGGGGAATGTCATGTCCCCATCTTAACCCCATGGAATTTAAAATTGTAAATGATGTAATATTGTTATGAAATCATGGTGAGGAGCTGTAGGCCAAGGCCCTACCATTGATTTATTGATGCATACGGTTTGTGTGCTAGCCAGGCACATTGGAATTTCAACATCATGTAAATATATATTTTAATAAAATACCCACAACTAGCTATGCAATGTAACAAGGAGATGGGGGCATGATTTTACAAAGAAATTGGGAGGAAAATATTCAAACCCTTGGAGCCAATCAGGTCAAGCCAAATTTCAATGAGGTAACCCATCAAACCCTCAAATACCCATGTTGACTTTTGTACCCAATCATTGATTTCTCCCAAGAGTTGGTTGAGGTAGTTAATGCCTTGAGGAATGAAAGGTATGGCTGTCCAATTTCGGGTATGGGAAAGCCACCCTGCATGGGAAATCGTGTTTTTCTTCTTGGACAAGAAAAGAGCCATGAATTGCTCCCCAAGCCATTATCCATCAACCAGTTGCTCTCCCTCACGAGTTTGGAGCTACCTGGGCATTTTCCATCCATGTTTCCTATGTTTTCCTTCATTCTTAGCTGGGAGAAGGGCGTTTTTGTGTTGTATACCAGTGGGGAAGAAGGGGAATGGAATTGGGGTTCCATAGAGACTGTTTTTGTTGTTAAATGCTGAGAGAGTTGGGGAGAAAACGTTTTCCTCCCTGTGAATGTTTTTCCCCATCCCACAATTCGTTTTTGGATGGAAACGATTTGGGAAAAGCCCAAACCCATGGCCATCCTATTGGTAATCCATTGTTTTGGCTTGAGCTTGAGAGTAAGCATCCAGGGTTCAAGTGTAGCCTGATAAACCCAGTTGGACTACCTTGGATGAGATGAAATGGTTAATGGGCTGTGTGTGAGCTTGAATGTCCCATTTTCTTTGTAAGAATCATGCACAGCTTGGGGGTGGCCTTTGGACGGACTGAGTATATGCCGTCGAAGAGCCTACGGTTGGGTGAAACATTGCAGCGACATAGCTAGTTGTTTTGGGACAATTGCACAACGAAGATAAGTGTTTTTCTGTCTATGTATTTACTTCTGCACTGTATTAATTTGATGACTGTTGATATGATGTATGCATGAGTAATATGTGTGGATAGTTTAATTCCTCCATGCATAATTGATTTGTTTTACATCTGCACACAAATGATTTATTCTAATGATTCTAATGAATGGGCTAAGATTATGTGAAAGCCCCAGAGATTGGCATCATGTTCCCTCCCTTGCCTTGGATGGATGGGTGGGTACGTGACAAAAGGTCAGGTGCTCTCCCTCGCAAAACCTACAAGGGAACTTAAGCTTATGTTTATTAGGCTTGTCAACAATGTCAATTTTCTCAACATGACTGGCAGTGGCTAATCCAGTGTCTCCAGTATGACTCATAGGAACTGGTGACTTGTCATTAATATGACCAGCAGTGATCAATGACGTGTCCTCAACATGAGCAAAAGTGGTTGAAGACATGCTTTCACTATGATTTGCAGTGACTGAAATTTTGCTCACAGCATGACATCCAGAGGCTGGGTAGGTGCCCCCGGCATGACCTTCAGAGGCTGGGTGGGTGCCCCCAGCATGACCTTCAGAGGCTGGGTGAGTGGGTTCAGTATGATTTACAGTGACTTAGTGAGTTCTCCCAACATGACCACCAGAGGTTGGGTAGGTGCCCCCAGCATGACCTTCAGAGGCTAGGTGGCGAGGTTCAGTATGATTTCCAATGACTAAGCTTTTTCCCCCAACATGACCTCCAGAGGTTGGGTGGGTGCCCCCAGCATGACTTCCAAAGCTTGGGTGGGTACCCCCTTGCTTTGGCATCTTCTTCCTATTCTTCCTTCGTCTATTCCTTTTAGACTGTTGGTTACTAGTATTACTACTTTCACCACATGAGGTAGGAGGAGGAGGAAAAGGTGTTACTGGCGAAGCAGGAATAGGGTTCTGATGCTCTTGATGTGAGGTACTTACTTGAGAAGCACTAGGAGTAGGCAAGGGGTTCAGAGTAGAAAACAACCAAACCGGTATCCCTATAGTGAATCCCAGAAGATTCAAGGTAGCCATTAAGGGAGTACCAATGTTCCCAATGAATGGAAAAGCACAAGGAGACCCTTGAAAAGGGGTCCCTTGATTGGTGCTCATTGGGATGCTTTCCATAGATATTGACTTAATGGGCCAAAAATATCTAAGGCCAAAAAACAAGTGGCACAAAGAGCACACCACTAAAAATTTCCTAAGGTAATCCAAACCAGGAAAATAGATGCCTTCCGGAGGGATGTCTGGGATGATTAGGGCCCAGAACTAACCAACGAAGGATGAAGAACAGTTACCCGGGGTCCACATACAAGTCCTCTGGGTGCAAGCGTTTAAATCACCAAACTGCCTTCCCAAATTTCTGTAGAGGGTTTCCTCCCACGTATGTCCTAGGTACAACAGAAATAGCCTTCCGTCGTCACATGCGTAGATTCCTAGATGGTCAAGATAATATGGCTACCATAAGTACAAAAATTATTGGGGGGGCAGTCATCAGTCTAGCGGTAACGCATGGGCAGGGTAACAAAGCCCGAAATCCAAAGGATCCCCATACGTGAGACAGCTCTGGTTTATGCTTGAAAAGAAAGTGAGGGGTTATGCCTTTCTAAATGGTTGTTCTTACTCAAAGGTTGTAGTGAAGTGTGTGGCTTGGTTGTGACTGAAATGGAAAGTACATAAAAGTAAAGAACTTTCACTAAACTTTCTCATTCATTGTTTTCCAAAACTAAAGATAAAAAAACCTAAAACAAAATATTTTTGTATTTTCTTTTTTAATATTTCAAAGTAAACTATGCTACCTCAAAATAATGCAAGATCTTACTACTAAGCAAATTGAACAAGTTTTTGTCTTTTCTGATAAATGTAAAAGAAAAAGCACTTTGTACAAAAGCAAGCAAGATCTAAATATAAAGCATGTGTAAGACAAACATCTAAATGACTCAAAGCAAACGAATCAAGAGACTCGATAAAGACTTGACTTACCAAGTTTTTGCAAAAGAAAAACTCGAGGCTTGGAAACAAAGTGAAAGGAAACAAGAAAAAGAGACACTTGTGACGGAAAGGCGAACCTAAATAGGTTGCTCCTAAGTATCAAAACCCTAAGAAAAACACTAAGCCAAGCAAAAAGTAAGCAAGTGAACCAAGAATGACTTTAACAACACATGGACTCAACAGAAACACAACTAAGAGGCTTCAACTTACTTGAACGGAACTGATAAGGTAACAGCAAGCATCTGAACCAAGCAACCTTTCGAAAGAAACCCTAAGGACTCAATCTTGACAGTCAAACCTAATAGAAACGATAAGACAAAAAGAAAGCGTTCTATACATTGCAACAGACAACAAACATTCAAAATGCAGGTCTATATGACTGCAACCGCAACTAAGGTGAAGATATGCAGCTATGTTAAAAAGAGAATAGTGCATGAACTTCAAAAAGGGCTAGTAAGTGGCAAAGACACTTAATCAAAGACTCAAGCAAGCTAAAAGAGATCGAAGAGGCCAACAAGACTCAACAGAGACATAGGAGGTCTCAGGGGTCAGTGTAGACAGCAAAGCAACAAGCTGGAACAGAAACCAAAGCTTGGAAAACAAACCCTAACACCAAACTAGACACTACAAGGAAATACCCTACTATGTAGTGTAGCAACCAGCATACACCAAGAGAGGTACGCTACTGTGCAGTGCAAGGAGGGGCGTTTGTAAGGTAAAAAATGTTGCTGTAAGTAGGGAGGACCAGCGTACATGCCTCAACAGGGTAAAAACAGGCTTTGCAAACAGTCAACTAAAAAGAATCAAGCACAAAGGATAGGTAACACAAACCTACAAGGCCTCTCAGAAAATCAAAAAGACTGAAAAATGGGCTGGAAGGAAAACAAAACTAAATCTCCTAGAGCAGTGAAAGACACGGTTACTCCCCAGCGGAGTTGCTAGTCTGTTGTTCGGGATTTATACCCTATAGTGAGGAGATGGACACTACCAACTGGGTGGGGTTGACAGGTAAACATATTGATTATGTTGCATTTAGTTACTGCAAAAGAAAGAGATCGAGATTGAGAAAAATGCCACTTTTCGACGGCTGGTCCTAGCTTTCGCTTGGTCTCTCGCTTGATCTCCTACTTGCTCTTCTGCTTGACGAACCTGCAACACAAAAGATACCTTCCTCAGCGTATCTTGACCATATAACATATGATGAAATTATAAATCAATTTGACATCAATTATAATCAAGAATTAAGCCAAATAGACATACAATCCAATAGATATCTGATTTGGGACAGGAAGGTTGTTTCGACCTTTTTATTGTCAAAGAAACATGAAATCAGTACAATATACCTGACGTGTAGAGATGTTTCTGCAACCGGATCCTGGGCTCTTGCTCTTCACTCTAACTTGGAACTTTCCTCCAGCGTAACAATGCTTCAAGCCTTTCTTTTAGGTCATTATGACTATTAAGTCTCTAACCCCTCTCATGGATCCTCCTTGTATTTATGGGACAAGGTAGGCAGTTTAAATCGAGAGGTGGTTGGATTGGGAGGTTGGGGAAGTTCCAAAACCAACTTCAACTAATCCCAATTCGTCAAATTAATATATTTTTGATTTCATCTTAAGATGTACGCTAGTTTCATACAACAAGAGTAGAGTACAAAAAGCAACTTCTGTGCTTTACAACCTCCGATTACAACATTTTGGGAGATGTACGTGTGAGGCACCTGTAACAATTAATTAATACGAATATGCGAAATAACATAAATGATGGAACTCAGAATCACTGTTATATTGATCACAGGCCACTTCGAGGGGGCAACCTCCTATGAGCAAGCTCAATACAAATAACTTCACGGTGCCTTCAATGACCTCAACACACACTTATATACTAAGTCTATGCCCAATATCATGAGTCAAAACCATGGGACATATAATACTACGGGACGACTTACAAAGCATATGCCAGTCCAATACTATGGGCTAATATAAACTACGGATCAACAAATACTACGGGACGACTTACAAAGAATATGCGTCCAATAACATTATACTAACATAGTAAAGAGAAGGGTTTACATAGGTTCCTAACATCCCCTCTCCCTTAAAAAAATCTTTGTCCTCAAAGCTTTGGTTGGAGAAATTGCTGCAGAAGCTGAAGGAGTGGTTCCCCGGTAGCATCCTCGGGCTGCATTTCAGGCCACTGACGCCTTTGGAGTGTCAAGGAGGATTGCTTGGAAGGCTGTAGATGAAGAAGAACCCTGTCAGCTGCGTGGAAAATGCGCTCAGAACGGTGTTGATCGGCTTGTTGATTCAGGCGAATTCTGGCCATGTGAAGATTGTCCTGCAAAATGAGAAGAATCTGATTGCGGTTTCGAAGAACCAAGTCAATTGCCTGAACTGGGGAGCTGCTAAGGGTGTATGGAAGAAGAACTGGTGGTGTTTGTCCATAGACCGCTTCATATGGTGTTCTGTGAGATGTGGTATTGTACCACCAAATCACTGCTAGGAAATCCATAGAAATAGTTGGCCAAAGCTGTTTAGGGATGGGCAAGGGTTTGAGCAATCCCGAAAGGAGTGTCGTTTCACCGTTGTTGACTTGGAAAGTATCATCGTCAGCCACCATCTGTTGAATTGTCATTTTTAGTCCCTTCCAAAAGAAGTTACATTGTTCTTGGTCATACCTGTTGCAGAACCCAGAGTGCCCTGTTGATGAAGAAGCATGGAGTTCATAGAAGAGAGAGCCCTGTTGAACATATTGCACCCAATTTGGAACAAGCAGAGAAAGAGTTGTAAGAGAAACTGGGTCATCAATTGTGCAAGAAGGAGCATCTTCCACCATATTGTCCTTACCCTTCTTGTAAGTGATCACATAGGGATAACCCATGAGGTGGATAACCCATTTCAGGTGTGTTGGGGAGGAGACCCATTGTTCCAGAAAATTTTCCAGACTCAGGAGATCAGTCTTGATGCAGAAATAATTCCCTAATAGGTATGGCTGCCACTTCTGTATTGCATGCAAAATAGCCATCATTTCCTGCTGAGAGGTAGATGTGGCTAAATTCTTACCGGAAAGGTCTCGTGAAGGTAGCAAGCGCATTGGTTCAGCAAAGATACCTGCATATCTATCCAAGGAAGTAGTGGAGACTGTTGATGGGTGCATCTGAATGGAATTGAGCTGAGCGATGACACCATGTGAATTCTTCTTAAGGATTTTTTCTAGGCGATGTGAACTGATGATGCAGAGAGACCCTGGTTGTAAGCCCATAAATTTGTGTTGTGCCCCATTGACTTTAAACTGCATCCAAAGTTCAGCAAAATCCCATAAGATGGGGCCAAGTGTGCGTAACCATTGAACGCCCAAAACCACATCACATCCGCCTAAGGGCAAGGCAAACATGTCAGAGCGTAAGTTATAATCTTCCATAGAGATACGCACATTGTGACACTTCCCCTTGCAAGGTAAGGTGCCCCCATTGGCAACCATGACTTCAAAGCTGGAGCAAGGATGGACAAAACAATCATCCTGTTTGGCAATCCGAGGGTCAATGAAATTATGAGTGCTACCAGAATCAATGAGTATGGTAAGAGGGAGCTTCTTGAAGTATCCCCTAACCCGCATTGTTTGTGGGGTGGTGACGCCGGTTACAGCATGGAGAGAGATCTCAGGTGGGTCGTCCTGAAATGGGGTGTCAACAGGTGGGTATTGAATGTCGATCTGATCATCCACTGTATCTGTAGCTACTTCACCAAGTTCTAAGGCAGGCGGAGAATCCACATCCAAGAGATAGAGCTTTTGTTGAACATATCTATGTCCCCGAGTGAATTTCTCATCACAATTATAGTAAAGCCCTTTTTCTCGGCGTGCCTGCATTTCTATTTCAGACAAATGCTTGATAGGAGTTGGTTGAGGAGAAGGCGTGATGGGAGGTCGTTGGGAACCCATATTTCTGAAGGGAACAAGGGTGGGTTTGGAGCGTTGTTGAGCTGCAATCTTGTCCTCAGCCAGCTTAGCCAACCCTAGGACTTCCATAATTGTGTTGGGACAAAACATTTTGACCTCTGAGCGAATTTCATCCTTGAGACCACTTATAAAACAACTCCTGTAGAATTCATCAGACAATCCTTCTGTGTGATTGGCCAATTTCTCAAATTCTGTCTGATACTCTCTCACTGTGCCAATTTGGTGAAGTTTAGTGAGTGCTCCTGTGAAATCATCAAAAGCACTAGGGCCAAATCGTGGCAAAATGAGTTGGCAAAAATCTGTCCAGTTTGGCTCGGGATGAGCTTTGATGTACCAACGGTACCATTGAAGGGCTTCCTGTTCCAAATGAAATGATGCAAGTGGAACTTTCTGGACATCAAAAGTATTATGCAGACTGAAATATTGTTCTGCTCGGTATATCCATCCCGTCGGATCAGTACCATTGAAGCGAGGAAAATCAAGCTTCGGCCCACGAAAATTGTTGGAAGAAGAGAACCCGGTGGCTGCAAAAAATTATGGCTGTCGATTATTGTTCATGGCTGAATGCTGAAGATGGAGGCTGAGAAATTTTTCATCCAGATCTTGGAGTTTGGTTTGGATGGCTGCAAGTGCTTCCTCCATGGTGTTGGCTCCTGCACGGGTGACAACCATAACCAAGTTTTTTTTTTTTTTTTTTTTTTTTTTTTTTTAGACTGGAGCGGCTACGGCTCGAAAGGGATCTGGAACGGCGCAGCAGTGATCAACAATAGTTTAACTGAAAGTAGATATGGACCCCAGGTATGTGCGGCTTCCTAACAGTTCAGGGGTTTCACTCGGCCACCAATGCTGTCTGACGGCTTGCCTATTGGGGAAGTACCCCTCACTCCACGGCTCAGGTAAAACTGATAACCGCTTTGCCACAAACGACGGCTCTTGGTTTACCTCACGGGTGGGAACTAGTCAATCAGGTAGGGTTCGTTGCCATTTTCGCTGGCAGGTCCTCTCAATGGGCCAACTACTTCGGGGTTCCTGTGGTACTCCTCACAATGAGTTTTAGGGCTTATGCCCAAGTACTTCCCACAGTTAAGCGGATAGGAATGATTCCCAAATCCGAACCTGCAACAGAAAAAATTTGGGCAGAAATTCCACCCAATGTTCAAAAACCGGATCTATATTGCTCAGAATCGCTATTATAGCATGTTTCTGGAACTGGAACAACCACTCTGCTTCTACCCATGGAAACGGAATAGAAATCTGGGCACTCGGTCAAAAGATTTTCTCGCCGCAATTTCCGCGGCCGTCACCGAAATTCTGAAAATTTGTTGATTTTAAATCCGCGATATCTCCACTTTTAGAACTCCAAATGAGATGATTTTTTTTTTGAAACTGCGTATTTTTGAAAGAGGAATTCAGATATGCAATCGGTTTCTTCTGATTTTGTGCAGAAAGTTTCAAAAATTGATCTGAAACTCGCCGCCCAAAAAAAGAAAAAAACATTTCCCACTTGTGCCAAGGAAAGTGCTCTGATACCAGATGTGAGGCACCTGAAACAATTAATTAATACGAATATGCAAAATAACAGAAATGACGGAACTCAGAATCACTATTATATTGATCACAGGCCACTTCGAGGGGGCAACCTCCTATGAACAAGCTCAATACAAATAACTTCACGGTGCCTTCAATGACCTCAACACACACTTATATACTAAGTCTATGCCCAATATCATGATTCAAAACCATGGGACATATAATACTACGGGACGACTTACAAAGCATATGCGTCCAATACTATGGGTCAATACTATGGGCTAATATAAACTACGGATCAACAAATACTACGGGACGACTTACAAAGCATATGCGTCCAATAACAATATACTAACATAGTAAAGAGAAGGGTTTACATAGGTTCCTAACAGTACGCGAGTTGTCCTTGAGAAAAGTAGGGTATTTTTCCAAGGTGTACGCTGGTTTACTATACATAGAGTAGCGTACATGTCAAGAAATACGTTGGTTTGCTATACAAAGAGTAGCGTACATGTCATGAAACCAAGAGAAACTGTAAGATTCTCAGCTAAAGAGTGTACTTCTAGCAACAAGTCATCCAGGTCAATCAAGCTCTTCAATCCTTAGTGTCATTTTGTGTGATCAAATAGAGCAATGTGATCACGAACAAAGAAGTGCAGATTTGACCTATAACAACCATACAATGCAAACTCGCCTATTTCATAAATCCTTTTGAAGATGAATTACTCTGCGACATGGCACCACTCTCCGTAGCTGACGCCTTGTTTGGGAAGCCTTACCTATGGGATCTCCATGGAACTTATCAGTCACGACCGCAGTAGGTGATTGTCAAAATCCAAAATTGATGGTACGGCATACCAAAGCGACAACCTACACCAACAGTCTCAATAATATATGCTAAACAGACAAAGAAGCTCGTCAATCATGCTCAGAAGTTCGCATTAATCATGATCAAACCGCAACATTATAGGAAGACTACAACGACGAGTCGACTCGCCGACCAGTGCAGCTCCTGACAGAAGCAGTTGATCGATAACTTTATCGATGATTATCAGAGTTTATTCCAAGAGTCGGATGGAGTACCTCGACATTTCCAGGTAAAACACTCCATTGAACTTGCTCCTAGTTCTTCTTTTCCTAATGCATCTGTTTATAGAAGATCCATTCTCGAAAATGTAGTCATTCACAGACAAATCCAATATTTGATCGACAAAGGTCATATCCAACCCAACATCTCTCCTTGTGGAAGTCCAGTCATTCTTATTCCAAAGAAAGACGGGACTTGGCATATGTGCATCGACTGCAGGGCACTCAACAAAATTTCGGTAAAGAATCGCTACCCTCTATCACAGATAGACGAGCTCATCGACTGTCTAAAAGGTGCCAAATTATTTACTAATATCGACATCAAGTCGGGATATTATCATATTCCAATCGATCCCTCAAATGTGTGGAAAACTACTTTCAAGACCAAGGAAGGATTGTTCGAATGGTTAGTCATGCCTATAGCTAGGGTTTTCACCCTAGCTTGTGCAAATGAGCACCTACTAAGGAGAAGGGACTCCTTCATTAGAGAGATTTTGAGGTCAAAAAATGGCCTCCTAAGAGATGTACTACAATAATATGAGATATATTAAAATATTATGAATTGGGTGTTTTATGGAGTAGGTATATATGACAAGTCACCTCCCACACTATTTTCTATGCACAATATAAATAACCATGGTTGAGTTGCTTTTCAAAATTCACAAGAAATAAAATTAATAAAATAAGTCAACATTGATGTGACTAAGATTAATTGTAAATTCCCAAAAATTTATTGTCCTTTAGCATTTATTTGTCTTGAACTTGCAAATGAAATTAAATAATAAAAAATATTTTTAAGAGCTATTTTTTTAATTTTATGTTGACTTTTTATATTTAGTACTTTTCTCATGAATTTAATATAATGTAATTTAATTGAGAATTTATTTACATGTAGAATGTTAATAATATTATTATAATCCACATTGCATTATTATTATTATTATTTATTAAATCTATTATTATTCTTTATTAGTTTGACATTACGTTATTGAATAGAATGGAGTGAATATATAATTTAAAATTAAAAAATAAAAATGATAATATATTATTTTATAAAAAAATGTGAAAGGACTTTCTTTATGAATTAAGAGTACTTCACTTGAAAATGATAATAATATTATTTTATGAAAAGACTATTATTATGAGTGCTTTACTTTATGACTTAAAAGTACTTACACCACTACCTTGGTTAACTATGTGTTTTCATTCACCATAGAAAATTTGACAAATAAGCATTCTTAACTCATGCAATGCCACCTCACCAAGGGGGATGATGTCATCTACTAGAATGTGATTGGTTGTTTTTTTATAGTACATTTTCTTTGTTTTGAGGCCATTTTTTGACCTCAAAATTTCTCTAATGTAGTAGCAGTTCAGAAAAACATTAAATGAAAGACAATACATTAAAATGGTAATTATTCTAAACATGTGCATAAAACAGAAAAGACAAGATAATAAAAAGGGTTTTTGTATTGATTATACCTCCAATGTGAAGGTTGGTGGAGCTTTTGCAGCAGTCCAGGAGGGTTGCTTCCAAGCTTCCAGATTTGCTCCTTCTCTTTATCCAAAGGGTTGGAAATGGGCCAAAAGGGGCACTCAAGGGTGAGCTAGGGTTTCAAGAGTGATTTTGGCAGAGTAAGGGTGTATTTGACTGTGGATATGAAATGAGGGACTTCCATCACCTATTTATAGGTTTTTAGTGGTGGAGTGCTGGCCCATGGTTTTGGGAACCATATGGTTTAGGTCAGTTGTATAGGGTTTTTGCCTCCTTTTTCCCTCTTTTTCCTCTTTTTTTGTATTTTTTTTATTCCCTTTTTAGAGGGTTTTTGCTATTTGGAGGAATTTTGGATTATTTTGGGGAAAAAAAGGTTTTTTGGCCTTTTGGAGGCTTTTTTAATGGTTTTGTGGCCTTTTGGAGGCTTTTTAATGGGATTTTAAGGTTCTGGAGGTAAATATGGTCGGAAATATGCACAAATGAGTCATGTAATAGGGTAGATGAGGTCGTGAGCACTTTTTGGGTGTTAACAGATTGCCCCCTGATGTGTGAGGGCAGGAGCTCATCGTATGGCCGATAGACATCATAAGTATTTGATGGTTTTCCTGGGATGTGGAGAAGAGGAGAAACGAACTAGAGCCTGGAACAACGGTCCTGAACAAACTGCAAAAACTGAAAGTACATTACCTCAATAATGAATGAAAAATAATCTGAACATATGGACGAGGCGGGCATTCCCATGCTCGTATCAAGATATAGAACAATAATAACAATGGGGTCCAAAATATGGGGACCTGAAATATACATGGCCTCAAATAAGGAATGAGGAAGAATCTCAATACATGGACGAGGCGGGCATACCCATTCTCGTATCAAGATACATAAAAAATATATGTGAGGCCCGAAAAGGGGGACCTGTAGGATACATAGAGAACCACTGTGTACATCATAAGGGTCCAGAGGGGACACAAATCTGGGACATACTGCTGGGTTGACCATGTCTGAGCTGAAGAACTGATACACCGGAACAACAACAGTGCTGCTGAGTGTGGTACTAGAGGAACTGATGAGCTACTGGAGCATAGTGACGGGAAGTCATGTCCTCAATGGTACACTGAACTGAAACTGAACTGGGTACTCAAGGAAGCATATAATTGGATGGCTTCCAAACACAATCTCCAACGCAACCCAAAAATCCATAGGAACATATAACTGGGCGTTCCGAAGAGACTCACCAATGTGCTAGAGTCGGGGGAAATCCGGGGTCTTCGACCAATAACTGAAGGGATATAAACCCTGCGCGATTCTCAACGATGCGATCAAGGTGTTGAAGTAGAGCATGTGAGAAACAACCACTCGGAGAGGCAATGATGACTCCTCTCAAAATGGTCCGTAGGCACTCACCACAGATGGTGATGGGTCCAAGGCGCAGGGACCTCTGGGTCTATCCTCTGGAATAGAGGGGTTGTCGTCGACAGAGGGAGACCTGCAACTAACAAGGCAATGATGTTTCCTTGATAGGAGCGCGAGGTGGAGAACTGAAGTATGAGAGTACTGATGGTAGAACTGACAGACTGTGGGGGATAACTGGGCAAGTAGAGTGGGTGGACGCAAACTTCCTTTGTTCAGAGTATGATGGCAGGGGACGATCAGTCAGCATATGAAACTGACTGACGGGAAATGGATCATAGCTATAATGGATCAAGGATAGTGACTAGGATGAGTGATACTCAAGCTGGTGTAAAATGGCAGGAGACTGCAGAATACTCTGAACAAAGGCGACCTGATTGGGGGTGCTTTCGACATGATCAATCAGAGTGGCAGGAGGCACGGGGGGACTTCTTCATGGGTTAAGGAACTAGAAGAAGTGTGTGTAAAATGGTACTATTGTATGGATTTATACGAGCCCAGGACAGTTCATGCTCATGATTGCTTTCAATTTTAAGGAGTCTGAAAGCGATAAGAAGACTCTGAAATAATGGAATGGTACTGTCGTGTGGATTTGTACGAGCCCGGGACAGTTCATGCTCGTGGTTGCTTTCAATTTTAGAGAATCTGAAAGCAATAAGAAGACTCTGAAATAATGGAATGGTACTGTCGTGTGGATTTGTACGAGCCCAGGACAGTTCATGCTCGTGGTTGCTTTCAATTTTAGAGAGTCTGGAAGCAATAAGAAGACTCCAGGGGGTTGCTTTTTCGTGTGTTAGTCTCCAAGGCCCGAAGAAGCATAAAAGGATGCAATGAAGAACTCTTCTATCCGGTGTGACTAGAGTATTCTTTTTTCGTAAGTAGTCTACCAGGTCCAGAAAATGGTTAAACTTATACCAGATAGACTCCCTTTCAGCTACTTTAACGAGCATGAAAGGAAGCAAGACTACTCAGCGATCTTTTCATTGTTTTAGGAGTTAGAAAAGAGCTTAACAGAAACTCCCTAAGTGCCTTTTTCATAAAGGACTTGTCCAGCCCGAAAAAGGGATAAAATTATACCGAACAAAAGGAATGGTCAGGCAAGGAGGAAGTGCTCAATCAAGGAATACTGATGATGACCAAGAACGAGGGTAGGGGGGAACACTGATGGGCCTCCTTGCGGGATAATGAATGGTGGCAAAATAACGAAATAATTGCAGTATGATAGGAGTGAATGGCTCATGTAAAAATGTGGAACAATCCGATGGCGGCCGATGTGGCGCGTAAATCGCGGCAGCAAGTTGTCGGGACAAAATGCTGAAATTGTACTTGGTGAGAGCGAGAAATGATCTCAAGAATCATCACGAGCTCGAAAAAATGAATCCGGCGATATATGAAGTGTCAAAAACGAAGAACGACTGAAGTGGCACGTAAACCGAGGCGACGGGGGGCATTTTGGAAAAATACCCTAAAAATCAGGGGGTGAGAGCGAGAAATGATCTCAAGCATCATCACAGACTCGGAAAAATGAATCCGATGATATAAAATATATCAAAAATGGAGAGCAGCCGAAGTGGCAAGCAAACCGAGGCAACTAGTGGTGTCTAGAAAAATGCTCAAAAAGTTTTGGGTGAGAGCGAGAAATGATCTCAAGCATCATCACGGGCTCGAAAATATGAATCCGGCGGTGCAAATGGTGCGAAAAACGGAGGTCATAAGGACTCCGGAATGGTCAAAGGAAAGAACAAGGTTAAAAAATGGTTGCAAATAAAGGTGAGCCTACCAAGCCAAGGATGCAATGGTGGGGAGAAATGATGCGCCGCCGAGGGGGGCGGTGAGGTGCGTAGATACTTCACTCAGGAGTTGTACCTGCAGTGGCTGCAGATGCCACTGACATTGGATGACTATCCGTACAGAGATATGGACTACACCGAGGATCCAGAGGCACCACGGCTGCCAGGGCAGGCATGGGGACCAGATGGTACGTATTGATTTGCTTGCATGTTATGGATGCCAAAATTTGTGTATGATAGGTTGTTTGATATACTGTTACTAACTGATGTGTGATCTACAGATGTTGGCCCGAGACCGCCACCAGGACATGTAGCGCGTAAGGATCATGTGGCGGGTACCAGCCCTGCCAGGCCAAGGGGAGGTGCGTCGACGGGACGATGAGGGGACTCTGGAGTCCGTACGGATGCTTCTACATCGGTTCTTGGTGGGAGTGACTGAGGACGGGTGGTGGGACGTGGATTTGGAGGTGATTCAGGACTGTCTAAGGGCGCCACGGGAGTTCCGATCGATCGCGATCCGGGTGGCTATCTTAGCGGATAGGGGTCGGGCACAGGAGCCCGCAGGGGATGAGGAGCTACCGGAGGAGGAGCGAGGTGAGGACTCGAAGGCAGCTGATGCAGGCAGTGACGCAGGGTATGACTCTCATTAGGGAGTGCAGGGGACTCCCCCTCGATTTTGTAGCTATGGCATGTATTCTATGAGGTGTAGGGATGTATAGATATTTTTTGTATAGCTGAGTACGGGGGTACTCAGAACATGTGTAGCATATTGACATTCATTTTTTGATATATATATATGCACATGGATGCACCTTTTTCCGATGATGATTTAGTGTACGCACGTGGATGCGCTTATGGTTTGTTATATGTTTGTACTGCATGTGGATGCAAGTAGTGTAGGATGATGGGAACATGGATGCCCCTTGTGTATTTAATGTTATGCAACATGAAGTATGTAGGATTAGGCACGTGGATGCCCCTGTATAGTAATGTTGTTTTATTTTTTATTGCACATGGATGCAAATGTTTATGTGGTGATAGGCACGTGGATGCCCCTGGAAATCTTTTTGGGTTTTTATATATTTTTGATGAGATGTTATGGGATGATGATGCATGATGGAGGTTTTACATGGTGTGATTGATGTGCCAATCTAGGATGTTGTTATCCATTTGATCTACGACATTATTTTGAGCTCTTGGGACATGATTGAATGTTATGGATTCAAATTGTCGGCTGAGTTGTTTTGTATGCAGGAATTTTCTAAAGAGACAGGGATCACGCACCTGGTAGCGGTTGTTGAGCTGAGAGACAAGTAGTTGGGAGTCAAGAAACACATGAAGGTGACATATGCCCATTTGGAGGGCAGCGGTCAGGAGACCGGTCACAGCATCATACTCCGCCTGGTTATTGGTAGCAGCGCCTATACATATTCCGTCAAGGTGAATCAATTCATGTGAAGGGGAATATAAGACCCATACTACAGAATCCAGGTTGGGAGACCAACGGCTTGCTCCATCGGCGAAGCCAATGTAATGAGGTGGAAGATGGTCCATCTGTGGTCATGCAAAAAATGATGAATGTAAGATTGCGGTAAAAAAGGTGAAAAACAAAAAAAAAAGAGCAAACTATACAATACGGACCAATGGGGCCGCGGATTTATTTAGGGATAAAAGTGTTTAAGATACAACCCATTACGGGGGTTGCGCAAAGGGTGACCTTCTGAGTCAGTTAAAATGTATGCCCCATTGCCTAGGCAGGTCTGCACGATGTAAGGGCCTTGCCACATGGATTCAAACTTTCCTTTACCAGTTTTGTCATGGGCTTGGTCATAGGCGAAGACGAGGTCCCCTTCATGGAAAGTTCGAGGGTGTACATGTTTGTCGTAACCAACCTTGGAGCGGTTCTTGGTGGCTTCAATGGTTTGGAGAGTGGCACGAAGGTCTTCATCAACTTGTTCTAGTGATAGCAGACGTTGCTCGAGTGGGGAGGTGTCTCGGAGAAGCTCGACGGCGATGTGTAAGGCAGGTATCTGACACTCGATGGGGAGGACAGACTCTACACCATGAACTAAATGAAACGGGGTAAAACCGGTGGCGTTTTTGGTGGATGTACGGTAAGACCATAAGGTAGGGAATAACATGTGGTGCCAATTGGACTTATGCCGGTCAACAATGCGTTGGAGGATGGTTTTTAAAAAAAATTTAATGGCCTCTACTTGGCCGTTACCTTGGGGGTAGTAAGCAGAGGAATACTGATGTTCTAACTTCAGTAGGGTGGATAACTCACGCCAAAGGGAATCTTCGAAGTGTGAACCATGGTCTGAGACCAACTGTTTGGGGACCCCGAATCGAGTGATAACGTGGTTGAAAAAGAAACGGGCAGCGGTGTCAGCTGTACAATTGAAGGTGGGCATGGCTTCAGCCCATTTGGTGAAGTAATCAACAGCGACAATGATGTACTTATGGCCGTTGGCGGATGGGGGTTTACATTCCATGAAGTCGATGGCCCACTTACAAAAGGGACCAAAGATGATGACTGGGTGTAACGGAGCGGGTGGTGTCCGGGCCTTGGGGGCAAAAAGCTGGCAATTATGGCAATGTTTGACCGTTGTGATGCAGTTGGTAAAGAGTGTGGGCCAAAAGTATCCAGGGCAAATGACCTTTTGGGAGGTGGTCATTTCAGAGAAATGTCCACCGCAGGCACCGCTATGACAGTCATTGAGGACGTGTTCAGCTTCCGCGTGTGTAAGGAAACGTCGGAGAATCGTGTCCACCCCTCACCGGTAAAGGACATCACCGAAGAGGAGATATCGAGAGGCTTGGTGACGGATACGACGATGTCCATCACGACTGATGTTGGGTCTGAACTTCTGCATGCGAAGGTATAACAAAATATCACTGTACCATGGGTCATCAGACGAGATGATGAACAAGTGATTGTCGGGTAACTCATCGGAGATTTGTGGGGACAGCAGAAGGGAGGGGAGATTGGTGATGAGCTGGTCAAGCGCGAGGACTTTAGTGCTCTTGGGGGTTCGGAAAGTGAGGTCATATTCCTGGAGGATAATTACCCATTTATCAATGCGACCTTGCAGGAGTCGCTGGTTTAAGAGATAAACCATGGGGTTGGAGTCGGCGACAACTATTGTATGACTGAGCAAAATGTAGTGTCGCGATTTTTGGACGGAGAAGACCACAGCAAGGGCAAGTCTTTCCTCATATGGGTAACGTAGGGGTGGCCCAGACAAGGTCTGGATGAAGTAATAAATTACATGCTCCTAGTGAGCGGCGTCTTCTTGAACAAGGACTCCGGACACAGCATAATCGGATGCCGAGACGTAAAGGATGAAGTCCTGAGAGAAATCCAGAGGGGATATCAAAGGGGCTTGTGTGAGAGATTTCTTGAGGGCTTCGAATGCAACTTCTTCCTGCTCATCCCAAACAAAGGGTATGTGGGTACGAAGCAGACATAAGAAACCATGAACGGTGGTTTCATAATCAGGAACGAAGCGATGGAGGAAATTAGATCGTCGCTGCAGACTTTGGAGCTGCCAAAGCGTGTGAGGAGAGGGAAGGTCTAAGATGGCTTGGACTTTCAGGGGATCAACAGCGATTCCTTTCTGGGAAACAATGAAACCCAACAACCGGCCTACCGGAACGCAAAAAACACACTTGTGTGGGTTCAAGCGGATTTGATATTTGCGACAACGCAGGAAAACTTTTCGGAGGTCGTTAAGGTGGTCTGATCGTTTCCGGGAACGAGCTATAAGGTCGTCATGATAGACGAGCAGGATATGGACCAAGTCGTGAAAACAATAGGTCATGGCCCACTGGAAGGTGGCACTAGCATTTTTAGGCCGAAAGGCATGACACAATAGGCAAAGGTGCCCCATGGGGTGGTAAAGGCAGTCTTGTACTGATCCTCCTTACGGATCTGAATCTGGTTGTATCCGGAAAAACCGTCCATGAAAGATAGGAATTCATGCCCCGCAAACGCATCAATGAGTTGGTCAATAAACGGCGTGGGGAAGTTGTCTTTGGGACAGGCTCAGTTTAAATCGCGAAAGTCAGTACATACTCTGATGGTGCCTTGTTTTTTGTTAACAGGAACGGGGTTTGAAACCCAGGTGGTATATGCAATAGGATAAATGAATCCTGCTTTGCGAAGTTTCTCAATCTCTGCTTTAACAGCGGGGAGCTTTGAGGGATGAATGGGGCGATGTTTCTGGTGAACGGGGGGGACATCTGGCCATGTGTCAATGTGGTGCTCTATAATAGTGAGGTCGAGACCAGGAATTTCAGTATAGGACTAGGCAAATACATCACAAAACTCTTGGAAAAGTTTTTTGTACTCTCCAATCTCATACTCACTGCTGGAGGCTCCTAAGGTAATGATATCAAGAGCACCAGGTGCGTCATAGATATCTATGTGGATGATGGGTGAGATGTTGGCCATGTTACCTTCCTCAAAGGCCTCAGGAGCGGGAATAGGATCCTTAAACCAATCGACTTTGGTCGGAAGGAAATCTTTGGACTCAACCGCAAATTGGGTAGCTGTGGTAGAGGAGGAGTCTTCTGGGAGGAAATAGGAACGATGGTGCATGTCATCCCAGGGATAATCCGGGGCAGTGAGAGCCTCAAGAATCTCCTCATCATTGCGGAAACGTTGAGTTGTCAAATCGGTTGACGAGGGAGCGGTAGTCGAAGAGATCATATAAATGGTGTTAATCTCTCCGGATGGGGATGAGACCGGGGGGTGGATCTCCTCAATTGTGAGGGGTGCCGTCTCAAGGTCCAAATTATTCATCTCGTAGAGAGATGCTCTGTAATCTGGGAGATCGGGACAGTAATGTGAGTAATGTCCGTAAATACCGCATATTGCACAAGGGTGGTTGATACGCAGTGATTTATCATGAGGCTTAGGGGTTGGATCGAGTTCGACAACCGGAATGTTGGGATCGTCGTCAAGCATTTGCATGTGTTCCTGTAATGCAGGTAATTGTGGACATTGATGAGTCAGATGGCCTAACTCATCACACAATGAGCATTTAGGAGGAGCACAAAACACGGGGGGGTTTAACTGTCTTGGGCGAGGGGACAGCAGTGTATGGTTGTGGGCCTCTACCCCCAGTGGGCTTGATAAGAGGAGGGAGATTCGTAGATGACGAAGGAGTGGGGACACCAGGAGGTGGTTGACTAGTAGTGGCAATGGGTTTCACCGGTTGGAGGACGACATTTGGTGTCGGCGGGGGAACGGGAGGCGAAATATACCACACAGGTAATCCCAAGTTTAACCCGGGGAGGCTAAGAGTAGCCATAACCGGGGCGCTTACTACGCCCGAGGGAGGGAATAGGAAGGGGATTGTGTGGATGGGTGTAACACCAATGTGACTAGGTACCAATGGTGGTTTGGGTAACAAGGGTGGTTGATTGGTGGGTGTTTGTGTATTGTGGGAAAGGGTACATAGGTCAGATACTTCGGGCGCAGGTGACGGGGGAGGAATGGATTGAAATGTTGAGGTCATCGACGTATCTGAGTAAACTCTGGGTCCCAAAGAGGAAACAAACGAGGTAGTTGCACCACAAACAGGTTGTTCAACCATGGGGAGAACATTTTCGGGTGCAGCGGGGGCATTGGGATCGTAATAGGTGAGTTGGTCGACCTTGACCATGCATCCATCATGGGGGAACATCATGGTACAAAAAACAGATGAGGCAACCTCCCGCATGGCATACATGTAGCTGCGGCCAAGTAAGAGGTTATAATCAAGTTGGGAATTGATGACCTCTATGTCAATGAGCACAATTTTACCAGCCAACTGGACGGGGACATTAGCTAAGAGACCTTGGCGTTGAGCCGAACGACCGTCGTAGGCTCGCAACGTAGTGCTGGATTGCTGGAGAGTAGGGGATCCCAGCTTCTGCCAAATGAATGTGGACATAACGCATGTAGAGGCACCTTCATCGATGATGCACCGATGGATGACAAGATTCCGAATGGAAACAGAAACTTGGAACGCTAAAGTGGAAGGCAAGCGTGGTTCAGACTGGTCCAAATCGAAGGCCATCAGTTGTGAATCATTTGGTTCAATAGCACCAATGGCGAAGAGAAACGTCTTGCGCTGTGAAGGACAGTTTTTTAAGACTTCTAACGCAGACATGGCTGCGGGATATTGGGCTAAGTCATCTACAATGTTGTAATTTGACGCAGCACGAGCATTGGGGTTATTGTTGATGTGATGAAGTGGGAAGCGAGGTGCTTTAGAGGCGCCATCTAGTGGAGCCAGAGGTATACGTAACGTCTGATCAGTGGGATGAGCATAAGTGTTTTTGTCGGTGGGAGAGGCTTCAGGGGTGGAGCCATATTGGTTCGGACGGGTTTGGAGGTTGACATCAACGAATGACATCATTAACAAGTGGTGGGTACCTGAGTCTAACATGGGTTGATCAGGAGCGGCATAAGTGATCTGTTGTTGTGGTGGCGCGTTGCCTTGAGGGGGAGCCAATGGCTGAGTGGTCACTACGCCTTGGGTTGGTAAGGGGTTTTGCAGCACCAAAGGTTGATGCTGAGGGGGTGGGGGGTTGGGTGTTTCCTGAGGAGCCACGTGCCCTTGGCAATGGGCATCATCAGTCCAGAGTTGCCGAGCTTGCTCCAAATGTGGGCAAGCATGTGTATAGTGGCCATAGACCCCGCAAATAGAACAAGGATGGTTTGTTCGCAAATTAGGATTTTTTTCCTGCTTGGGCGGCCGATCAAGGTTTTGGTTGGCAGGTGCCGCATTATTGTTGTTTGGGGGATTGGGAGGTTGACCGCCTTGGTCTAGAGGGGGGTTGTTCCCACAGTTATGGACTTTGCCACGGTTTTGTTGGCCCTATTGGCGCTGGTTATTTTGGTTCTGCTGCGGATTCTATTGGGCGTATACTTGCCCTTGGGCAGCAGGTGGGTTCTGGGGTTGTGCAGGTGCAGGAGCAGGCTGCGGTGGATAATAAGTAGGGGGAGGCTGCGCAGGTGCTGAACCTTGTGGGGGTTGCTGATACATCTATGGAACGGGTTGTGGGTTTGACGCAGGGGCTGCCTGTGGTGGGTAATAAGCAGGTTGGGCTTGAGAGGACAAAGGGGCTGGTGCAGCCTGTGGGTGTTAATAGGGCTGAGGTGCGACCGGGGGGGCGTAAGCGGGGGATGTATGACCAAAGCACTGAGGTGGACAGGAGGGTCCGTGGGAATGGTGGTGATGTGTCATGGGAGAATATGAATTGGTTGCTCTGGATTGAGATGTAGCCTGCGAAAGGTCAAGGCCGTGGCTAGGACGTGCTATGGAAAATGGTGGGGGATGCGAGGCAACACGGCCAATGATGCCGTATGTGGCATGGGATGCCCCTGGCGCATCGTGTTGGGAGGAATCACCGCGAGGGGCGTCAGGTATGATGGTATATAGATAACCCGACTGGGTGAAAATGAGGTCAAATTGCTGGGCTTTGAGGATGGCCTCTTCTTCGGACTGGGGTTGTTCGAATGCCACATCCTTGGCAATGACAGGAAGGAGGGATTTGAGAAACCAATCTAAGAAGATACATTCGTCTAACTTGATTTTGCAGAGGCTGCGGTGTCAACACCACTCATGAATGTGGTAAGTGATGTGGGTAGCCGTGTTCTGTCTGCAAGACAGTAAGATCTCAACTCCCGCATCATAGCGGATAGGTAACTGAAAAAACTGTAGGAAAGTCGAGGCAAGGGAGGTAAAGGTGGCATGGATCCCATGGGGCTGCTCGATGTACCACTTAGCTGCAGAGCTAGTGAGGGTGTGCTGTAACAGACGGAGGCGGAGAGAGTCCTCCACTGTGGAGTTGGAGGAACACCATAGATGGAAGGACATAATATGGTTCTGGGGGTCTTCACCTGCCTTACCCTCAAACTTAGGGATGTCAGAGGGGAGCTTGGTGGGCATGTGAGGTCACGCAAGGTCGTGTCTAATGGGATCGTTAGTCAGTCTAGCTAGGTCAAGAAGGTTGAGGCTAGCCATGAATGGAAAACTAGTAGAAGGATGTGACATACTAGTGGGTTGGACCATGTTGGGGCCAATGCCCCCAAGTGTAGGAGCAGGGTTTGGGATGTTGCCCCCAAGTGGAGGAACGAAAGTGGTATGGGACGGTCCTGCACCACCAAGGGTAGTGTGAGTCACTGATGGAGTGGAAATAGGTATGCCAGCTACTGGAATGGGTGCAGTGATCGGAATGGTAGATGTGGGGCCCATCGAGGGCATACCCAAAGCAGGGGTGGTAGCTGGTGTGGTGGTGGATGCTCCACCAATGGTCCCTACAAAGAAAGGGGTGGAAGTCACACTAGCCATGGGGCTGGTTGGTGTAGTGTAAATGGGGTTCTCGGACTCTGCCTTAGAATCAGAGGTAAAATAAGGGGCGTCTAGCTCGGGTGACGGAGTTCTACGCCATTGACGAGTGGAGTCAAGTGACAAGCCTCGAGATCTATGATGAGTGGTATCAAGTGATGAAGATCTATGTCTATGACAGGTGGTGTCAAGTGAACCGTGCTGTGGGGGCTCGCCCCAGAGGCACCGAGAATGTCTCGGGGACTCAATGATGACAGATGGTGTCAAGTATCTGGGGGTTGTGTTGAGTGAAAAATAGCTCAAAAACCCTAATGCAACCGAGTGTGCAGAAGGAGAGCTCAAAAAATATGGCACTCAGGCCAACAACCAACTCAAAACACTTACTGTAACAGCTGTGCTACAATAAGTGGAGTATCAACAGAAATGGTCAGAATACCAACAAGCAGCAGGTTTCCTAAAAAATAAAAATAGTGGACTCACTAGACCAAAAGGAGGTAAGGGAGAATGCAAACACCTAACTAAATAGTATTCTGACTCAACTAGACATATCCTCTACGAGGTGATGAAATCCAAGTCAGACAATATGGATAGTAGAGCCAAGTGGCTAAAGATATCCCCCTACCGGGAGGGACACCGGGTAGTCAATCCTAGAAGAAAGGAAACTAAGATACCCCGTTCATGACACGTCCAGAAAAGGTGAATCTTCCGTTTGGTTCTATCGTCGCGGTATCCCCATACGGGTGATACCCCGAGAACTGTGAAAGGTAGCCTTCAGTTACTGAATGGAGTGCGGTATTCCACTTAGGCCTCCGGAACCAGTCTGGCGACTTCAAACCTCCTAGGGGAGAGGCCCTCTGATAAACTGGTTGTGACCATGCCAAAAAATACTAGGGGATTTTGGTTCCCTAATGGAAAACAGCTATGTCTCAAGTGTAAGCAACCGAGGGGTGTTATTTGGATGCCTATCCCCCCGATCCTACCTAACTACAAAAATTCTTATGTGCTCCCCAAGTGGGGTTAGAATGTTGGTTATGTTAAGTAGTATTTTAGGGCTCACTTGAATTAGGTGACAGAGTGTGTGCATGTGAGATGATGAACCCAAGTAAAAGTGCCACGGGGTGGGCAACTTTCTAACTAAAAATAACAATACAGAATTTAAACTTTGAAATGCAAAATTTTCTTTTTTCAATTAAAATGCTGAAATTTAAAAAAGATTCTGTAAATGGAACAAAAATAATACTGCATAAAAGGCTGTAGGGAAGGATGGCTGCAAGTAGGACAGATGGCTATGCAAGTGCAAAAAATATTGCAGCAAAGTGATGGGTTCAAAACAAGGAAAAAAGTGCAGAAAACAGACCGCGGGTCGGTGGCAAATCTGGGCGGTCGGACTGCGGGAAACAGCTCAACAGTCACGGACAGGTTGCGGGATTTTGGCCGAAAGATGCAGTCGGACCGCGGGAAACAGGTCGAAAGCCGCAGGTGGGTTGCAGGAAAATGGTTGAAAGCTGCAGGCGGGACGCGGGAAAACAGCCGAAAGACGCAGGCGGGTTGCAGGAAAATGGCTCAAAGCCGCAAGCGGGACACAGGAAAATGGCCGAAAGACGCAGGCGGATTGTAGAAAAATGGCTGAAAGCCCCAAGCGGGACGCAGGAAAAGGGTTAACAGCCGCAGTCGGATCACACCAAACAAGCTAATAGTTGCGGTCGGATCGCAGGTAATAGACTGAAAACCGTCGGTAGGTCGCCGGAAATAGTCTGAGAGCCGCGGTCGGATCCCGGGTAAATGCCTGAAAGACGTAGTCAGAACGCAACTGCGGGGGGTAAAAGATGCAGTTTACAGCGGCCAAAAGGGACAGCCGAAAGGAAAAAACAGGAAAATATTGCAGAAACTAGAAGACGTTTAAAACTTTTAAAACTTTAACCATAAATTCAAAGGAACACAAGGGGAGTCGCCAAAACTGTAGCTAGGGTTTTCACCCTAGCTTAGGCAAATGAGCACCTACTAAGGAGAAGGGACTCCTTAGTAGCAGTTCAGAAAAACATTAAATGAAAGACAATACATTAAAATGGTAATTATTCTAAACATGTGCATAAAACAGAAAAGACAAGATAATAAAAAGGGTTTTTGTATTGATTATACCTCCAATGTGAAGGTTGGTGGAGCTTTTGTAGCAGTCCAGGAGGGTTGCTTCCAAGCTTCCAGCTTTGGTCCTTCTCTTTCTCCAAAGGGTTGGAAATGGGCCAAAAGGGGCACTCAAGGGTGAAAGTATCTCAAGGGTGAGCTAGGGTTTCAAGAGTGATTTTGGCAGAGTAAGGGTGTATTTGACTGTGGATATGAAATGGGGGATCTCCATCACCTATTTATAGGTTTTTAGTGGTGGAGTGCTGGCCCATGGTTTTGGGAACCATATGGTTTAGGTCAGCTGTATAGGGTTTTGGCCTCCTTTTTCCCTCTTTTTTCTCTTTTTTTGTATTTTTTTTATTCCCTTTTTAGAGGGTTTTTGCTATTTTGGAGGAATTTTAGATTATTTTGGGGGAAAATGGGTTTTTTGGCCTTTTGGAGGCTTTTTTAATGGTTTTGTGGCCTTTTGGAGGCTTTTTTATGAGATTTTAAGGTTCTAGAGGTAAATATGGTAGGAAATATGCACAAATGAGTCATGTAATGGGGTAGATGAGGTAGTGAGCACTTTTTGGGTGTTAACAATGCCTTTCGGCTTAACCAATGCACGTGCAACATTCATGCGCTACATGGATAACATTCTTCGACCTTGTCATTATCTATCTTGATGACATTGATTTTCAGTCAATCATGGGAAGAACATGTCGAACAGCTTCAACAAGTACTCAACACTCTCCAGCAACATCGACTTTACTTGAACATGGACAAGTGTACCTTTGCGATGAACAACATCAAATATTTGGGGTATGTAATTGACTCTGCAAGAATTCACGTCGATCAAGACAAAGTACAGATCCTCAAAGATTATTCGATTCCTCAAATCATTCAAGAACTAAAAAAAATTCTTGGTTTGGGGAATTTCTATCGATGATTCATACTCGGCTTCAGTCACATATCCTGGCCCATGAATCGATTGACGAAGGGAAATGGAAAAACTATCTTTAAATGGACACCGACACAACAAGAATCTTTTGAACAACTCAAGCACAAGCTTTGCACTGCACCAGTAATTGTGTTACCTAATTTGCATCATCCCTTTGAGATTAAAATGGACGCATCAGACTATGCCTTGGGTGTAGTGATCACTCAGTCTGGTCACCCAATCGCTTTTCATTCTGAAACTTTTAACGACAAAGTTAGAAGATATTTGATGTACAAAAAAGAACTGTATGACAGTGTGCAAGCTCTCAAGCAATGGAGTCATTGTATCCTTGGAAAGGAAATTGTCATCCTCACTGACCATAAGCCTCTACAGTTCGCTCCTACCCAATCGAAACTACAAACAACTCGACAACTCAAGTGGATTAATTACCTACAACAATTCCAATTGGTGATTAAGTATAGGAAAGGTAAAGCTAACGTCGTCGCTGATTTTCTAAGTCAACCAGCCATTACTCTCATTTTCACAGTGATGAGTATGCAAGGATACGACACAACCACTTGGCCTCAATTATATCAAGACGACATTGACTTTTCACCAATCTACCGATAGCTTCAGACTGACAAGTCATCGACCTCCGACTACTTCCTGAAAGACACCTTGCTATACAAGCTTGGACAACTTTGTGTATCGACAGGTGAGCATCGACAGCAGCTCATTTGAGACGCGCACTACAGCAAGACTGGTGATATGGCCCATACAAGAAGCTCAAACCTTTTTTATATGGTTCGTACAGTATTCTTCGACAGATTCATGAAAACACTTTCCAGCTAAACATTCCCGCATGCCTGGGTATGCATCCAGTATTTAATGTGGATCTACTTCGACCATACCATGCACCACTGTTGGAATAGAACGATTTACCGACAGTAGAACCCGATGCCATCAATCCATATGTTCAGGAGCCTCTTCCTTACGACACCATTGTGGGACGACGAGTATGCCATACAAGGACGAACACAATTCCCTTGTTTCAAGTTGCTAAAGTCGGACAGATCCCAGCACAAGGAAAATGGTACTCTGCTACTGAATTGACCGACAAGTTTCCTCACTTAAACGAGCAAACAATGGGGACCATTGTTTCTTAAGGAAGGAGGTCTGATCCACATCTCAGTTGGCATTATTATTGGATGATAAATTCGACAAAACTTTGACAAGTCATCGAATTCGACAAGTTCTGAATTCGACACGACTTCGACAAACTCAGCAGCTTTGATAGGTTCAGCGACCTCAATAGTTTCACGACGTCGACATGCAGTGTCAACCAGTGACTTGTGACTGTCGAACTATGACAAACTGTCTCCCTATCTTCCAATCAACTGTAACGGTTGAACTTCTGAACCATTCTAACTTCTCTTGTAACTGAACGTAATGGGAAGGCACCTAGGTGTCTCATCATTCTATATAAGCATGTATAATATTGTAACATACATCAATCGATGATCTCATATCCAGTAATAGAGAAGATCGGTTCATATTCAGGCATATTGTTTGTGTGTATTTGTTTTATGTCTGTGTAGTGTATTCCCGATTTGCTTATTCTATTTGTTATGCTTCCGCCATAATGTTGAATATTGTAACTTCAAAGAATATTATATTTGTACTTTATTATTCCGGAGATGTTTCATCCCTCCGAGGTAATCCTATTATGTATCCGGAGATGTTTATTCCTCCGATGGTTAGTATTAACTAGGGTTATTAGACCCACCATATGTGGGTCGGCCCTGTAGTTACATTTTAGGGGTTATTAGACTTCTCCAGGTGAGGTCGGCCCCAACAGGTCTTTTAGTCAGTTGAGATTCAAGTATAAATAGAGGAGGTGAACTCCTCATTAGATCACTCACTCACTTGTGGAAGAGTGCGCACTTGTCTGGGAGATCTGCTAAGGAGACTTAGAAGGAAGGAGCACATCTTGTATTTTGGTTGATCATCTTATTGAGGAAAGCTTTACTGGGTTTTCTACCCCATGAGGGTTTCCCAGGATATATTGTGTGTTTATCTTGTGATTGTGTTTCTATCAGAGATCTTGCTTGTCTATTTGGTTTAAACTTAACATGGTATTAGAGCTTGACTGAATAGGACATCTTTCACAAGGTAAGATCATCTCTCTCTCTCTTTGGTGAAGTTAGGGTTTCAGCCCAAAGTTGGTATTATTGATTTTTGGTTGCATGGCTGGATAGCCCTCATCAATACCTTTCTTTTAAGCCCTAGATCGAACTTTTTGGTTGGGTAGAACTCCGGGAATTGCAAACCCTAATTCTACCAAAAGTGCGATACGTCAGATTTTGGTTTCAGAAAAAAGTTGGAATTTTTTATTTCTATTTACATGGTTGGATAGCCCTTATCAAGAGCATTCTTTTAAGCTATAGATCGAACTTTTTGGTTGGGTAGAACTCCGGGAATTGCAAACCCTAATTCTACCAAAAGTGCGATAAAATTCTGTTTCAGTTTCCGGAAAAGTGAAAAGTAACTTTCCAAGTTAGTCTACTCTGTCTCTTGGACTCCCCCAAGAGAAGATGGCTCCAAATACTAAGCTTGAAGACAAGCTAGAAGGA
Source organism: Larix kaempferi (assembly GCA_027924585.1). Taxonomy (NCBI): domain Eukaryota; kingdom Viridiplantae; phylum Streptophyta; class Pinopsida; order Pinales; family Pinaceae; genus Larix; species Larix kaempferi. Next base: position 7,079,376 of record BSBM01000005.1, on the reverse strand, counting down.
ATAGAAAATTTCCGGGCATGGAAATACAGAATTGGTCTCATTCTTGAAGAGAATGATCTTGCTCATTATATCAAGGAGGAAGTTGCAGAACCAGAAGAAGATGAAGCCAAAGAAAAACACAGGAAGGATTTGATTAGGGCAAAGAGAATCATAGCAGATTCTATTAAAGACCACTTGATTCCCCAAGTGGCTTCCAAGAAGACTCCAAAGGAAATGTATGATGCCCTAGGAAGAATGTATGAAGGGAAGAACATCAATAGGAAGATGAATCTAAGGACTCAGTTGAAGAGTACCAAGATGCACAAAGGAGAATCCATTCAAGACTACTTCTCAAGAGTCTCCCTAATCAAAGAGCAACTAGATGCCATTGGTGATACTCTTGATGAGGATGAACTTGTGATGACAGCTCTAAATGGTCTCACTAGACCTTGGGAGTCATTCATTCAAACTATGTGTGCCAGAAAAGAAAGTATGAAGTTTGATATAGTTTGGGAGGATTGTGTGCAAGAGGAGGCTAGGGTTGCAAATAGAGAGGCCTTACTCAAAGAAGATGACCAAGCCTTGGCTACACACACCAAAAGAAGAAGGAGTCAATCCTACTCCAAGAAGGGTGGTCACAAGGAGTCTCATCCTCCTCACAGATTTCAGAAGAAAAGAGGATCTACTCAAAGAAGGGATTACTCTTCCTTCCAGTGCTATTCTTGCCATAAATTAGGACACATTGCTAAAGATTGTCCTCTACAAAAGAAGAAGGGTTCCTTCTACAAAAGACACCAAGCACATCTTGCAGAAGATGACAGTGAAGAAGAAGAAGTTGAGGAAGAAAGGTCTCACAATAAAAGGCCTAGAGATAAAGGGGAGGAAGAAGAAAGGACCTTCTCCAAAAGAAGGACAAGGAGAAATACAGAAGAAGATGCAGAAGAATATGTTCTCTTCTCCGCACTCTCTGGATCCATAACCCCTGAAGAAGGTACATGGCTTATTGACAGTGGTGCTTCAAAGCACATGACAGGACAGAAAAGAACTCTCTCAAAACTTGAAGAAAAGAATTCTCCCCAAAAGGTATCTCTAGGAGATGACTATCAATATCCCATTAAGGGAATTGGTGAAGCAAACTATAAACTCGATTCTGGAACTCCCATGAAGATGAAGGAAGTTCTATATGTTCCAGGATTGAAGAAGAATTTACTTTCAATCTCAGCTTTGGACAAGAAAGGCTACAGAGTTGCTTTCATTGATGGACAAGTGTTAATGTGGTCCAAAGGCAAAACCATTAAGGATGCAATTGTTATTGGTGAAGAGGAAGGAGGTTTGTATAAACTCAAGGGTCACCCAGAAGCTGCCCTTGTTCATGAAACCTCTAGTCCCAGTGAGCTATGGCATAGAAGACTAGCTCACATTAACTACAAAGCCTTACCCTATGTAAGCAAGGTGGTCATAGGACTACCAGATTTGAAGGTTGATCATGATGGCTCATGTAAAGGATGTAAGAAAGGAAAGAATGTCAAGAACCCCTTTCCAAAGAGTGAAACAAAGACTAAGAGTATCTTGGAGCTAATACACTCAGATGTATGTGGTCCAATGCCCACCACCTCTCTAAGTGGATTTGAATACTATCTTTCATTCATTGATGATCATTCAAGGAAAACTTGGATTTACTTTCTAAAAGGAAAGAATGAAGTCTTTGGAAAGTTCAAAGAATTCAAGGCTCTAATAGAGAATCTCTCAGATAAGAAAATCAAGATTCTCAGGACAGACAATGGTGGAGAATATACTTCAAAAGAGTTTGAAGAATTTTGTAAGGAAGCTGGGATCAAGAGAGAGCTAACCACTCCCTACAATCCCCAACAAAATGGGGTTGCAGAAAGGAAAAATAGAACCATCATGGAAGCTGTGAAGACTATGATACATGACCAGGATCTTCCCATGTATCTATGGGCTGAAGCAGCCAAGACAGCAGTTTATGTGCAAAATAGATTATCTCACAGTGCTCTTGAATTCAAAACTCCAGAAGAAGTGTTTACAGGTAAGAAGCCTGAGGTAAGCCATCTTAAAATATTTGGGTGTCCTGTGTACATCCACATTCCAAAAGAAAAGAGAACCAAGTTGGATCCCTCAGGTAAGAAGGGAATGTTTGTTGGTTATTGTGAAACTTCCAAAGCCTTCAGAATCTACATACCAGGTTTCCATCATATAGAAATAAGTAGAGATGTAACCTTTGATGAGGAAGCAGCTCTTAATAAATCCAGAAAGTGTCAACTTGAAGAAGTTTATGAAGAAGATGCATCTCCTAAAATCTCAGAGACTGTTCATGTCCCTGAAGAGGATACTCCAGAGGATCATGACATGCTGGAACCACAAGAACCTCCTGTAGCAGAATTTTCTAGGAAAAGAAGACCAGCATGGGCTAGAGATATTATTCAAGGAGCTGAAAGATATGGTGCCCCCGAGGGCTCCACTAGAGAAAGGAAGAAACCAAAACTAGTGTCAAACTATATGGCCTTGATGTGTGATCTTGTGGATCAACTACCTACCAGCTATGAAGAGGCAGCTCAGAAGAAAGAATGGGTAGAAGCAATGACAGAAGAATATCAGTCAATAATGAAAAATGATGTTTGGGATATAGTCCCCAAACCCAAAGATAAAAGTGTGGTTTCTTCCAAATGGATTTTCAAGATAAAACATGCTGCAGATGGTAGCATTGAAAAATACAAGGCAAGATTTGTTGCCAGAGGATTCTCTCAGAAGGAAGGAATTGACTATGAAGAAACTTTTGCACCTGTCGCTAGGTATACTTCAATTAGAACTATCATGGCACTTGCATCCATGATGAATTGGAAATTGCATCAAATGGATGTTAAGACAGCCTTCCTGAATGGTGTAATTGAAGAAGAAGTATACATAGAACAACCTCAAGGTTTTGAGGTCAAAGACGGAAGGACCCATGTATGCAAACTGAAAAAGGCATTATATGGTTTGAAGCAAGCTCCCAGAGCTTGGTATGGAAGAATCGACAGTTTCTTATTAAGCATGGGCTTTACCAAAAGTAAAGCTGACCCCAATCTCTATCTTAAAGTAATGAATGATGAACCTGTTATATTGCTATTATATGTAGATGATCTATTTCTAACATGAAATGAGAAACAAATCATTGAAAGCAAGAAGAAGCTTTCTTCAGAATTCGAAATGAAAGATCTCGGTTTAATGCACTACTTCTTAGGCCTAGAAGTGTGGCAAGAGCCAAAAGGGATCTTTCTAAATCAAGGTAAGTATACTGTGGAGATTCTCAAAAGGTTTGATATGTTGGAGTGTAAAGCTATGGCCACTCCCATGGACTCCAACCTGAAACTACTAGTTAATGATTCATCAGAACTAGCGGACATAACCCTATATAGACAAATCATTGGTTCATTGATGTACTTGACAAATACTAGGCCTGATATATGCTTTGCTGTAAATACCCTAAGTCAGTTTCAAGTAGAACCTAGAAAGGTTCACCTTATAGCTGCAAAGCATATAATGAGGTACCTAAAAGGTACAGTGGACTTTGGTCTTTACTATCTTGGAGACAATGAACTCAAGTTGCATGGTTTCTCAGATTCTGATTGGGCAGGTAGTGTCTCAGACAGAAAAAGTACTTCAGGTGGATGTTATGGTCTTGGATCTGCCATGATCTCCTGGTTCAGCAAGAAACAATCTAGTGTGGCCCTCAGTACCGCTGAAGCAGAATATATAGCTGCTTGCTCTGCCAGCTGTGAAGCGGTGTGGCTTCGGAAACTCTTATCTGGAATTTTTGACTTAGAAATGGATCCCACTGTGATTATGTGTGATAATCAAAGCTGCATTAAGATGACTGAAAATCATGTGTTCCATGATAAGTCAAAACACATTGAGATCCGTTACTTCTATATACGAGACATGGTGCAGAGAGGAGCCATCAAGCTCGAGTATATAAGCACTGAGGATCAGGTTGCTGATATCTTGACTAAACCTCTGTCTCGAGTAAAGTTTGAGTACTTCCGAGACAAGCTTGGTATAGTCCAGAAGGACCCTCCTCGAAAGGGGGAGTAGTATAGTATTTGATAACAACTCTGTCGCTTATCTTTTGGTTTGTTAGCTACTTACAATTATTTAGATTTAGAACTCTTACATATCTTTTATGCTAGTGATGTATACATGTTTTGATGTGATATGCACATGTGTTGATTAGTGATGTATACATGTTTTGATGTGATATGCACATGTGTTGATTAGTTATGTATACATGTTTTGATGTACACATGTTTTGATGTGATGTGTACATGTTTTGATTAGTGATGTATAACATGTTTTGATGTACACATGTTTTGATGTGATGTGTACATGTGTTGATACATGTTTTGATGTACACATGTTTTTGATGTAATGTATACATGTTTTGACGTACACATGTTTTGATGTGATGATGTGATACATGATTGTACCTGTATGGATGAGAATACAGTTGAGGGGATTGGATCATCCCTGGACTTTCAGTCCTAAAGAGAACCGTAGACATGAGGTCTCCGAGAATAAAGTCCTTAGTGGACAGTTGAGGGGATTGGATCATCCCTGGACTTTCAGTCCTAAAGAGAGCCGTAGACGTGAGGTCTCCGAGAATGAAGTCCTTAGTGGACAGTTGAGGGGATTGGATCATCCCTGGACTTTCAGTCCTAAAGAGAACCGTAGACGTGAGGTCTCCGAGAATAAAGTCCTTAGTGGACAGTTGAGGGGATTGGATCATCCCTGGACTTTCAGTCCTAAAGAGAGCCGTAGACGTGAGGTCTCCGAGAATGAAGTCCTTAGTGGACAGTTGAGGGGATTGGATCATCCCTGGACTTTCAGTCCTAAAGAGAACCATAGACGTGAGGTCTCCGAGAATAAAGTCCTTAGTGGACAGTTGAGGGGATTGGATCATCCCTGGACTTTCAGTCCTAAAGAGAACCGTAGACGTGAGGTCTCCGAGAATAAAGTCCTTAGTGGACAGTTGAGGGGATTGGATCATCCCTGGACTTTCAGTCCTAAAGAGAGCCGTAGACGTGAGGTCTCCGAGAATGAAGTCCTTGGTGGACTTGAGGGGATTGGATCATCCCTGGACTCTCAGTCCTAAAGAGAACCGTAGACGTGAGGTCTCCGAGAATAGAGGATAGGACTGCATCGTCCCTGGACCTTAGTTCAAAATGTACGTGATGGGGATTGCATCATCCCGGAACTGATAGTTCAAAATGTACGTGATGGGGATTGCATCATCCCGGAACTGATAGTTCAAAATGTACGTGATGGGGATTGCATCATCCCGGAACTGATAGTTCAAAATGTACGTGATGGGGATTGCATCATCCCGGAACTGATAGTTCAAAATGTACGTGATGGGGATTGCATCATCCCGGAACTGATAGTTCAAAATGTACGTGATGGGGATTGCATCATCCCGGAACTGATAGTTCAAAATGTACGTGATGGGGATTGCATCATCCCGGAACTGATAGTTCAAAATGTACGTGATGGGGATTGCATCATCCCGGAACTGATAGTTCAAAATGTACGTGATGGGGATTGCATCATCCCGGAACTGATAGTTCAAAATGTACGTGATGGGGATTGCATCATCCCGGAACTGATAGTTCAAAATGTACGTGATGGGGATTGCATCATCCCGGAACTGATAGTTCAAAATGTACGTGATGGGGATTGCATCATCCCAGAACAGATAGTTCAAAATGTACGTGATGGGGATTGCATCATCCCGGAACTGATAGTTCAAAATGTACGTGATGGGGATTGTATCATCCCCGGACTTCGGTCCCTGAATTGATCCGTAGACGAATGGTCTCCGAGAAAGAGTATTGATGAGGTATCGGTAGGATACTTGTGCTGCTGATGATGACGATGCTGCTGATCGTGTGATGACGATGCTGCTGATCGTGTGATGACGATGCTGCTGATCGTGTGATGACGATGCTGCTGATCATGTGATGACGATGCTGCTGATCATGTGATGATGATGCTGCTGATCGTGTGATGACGATGCTGCTGATCATATGGTGACGATGCTGCTGATCGTGATGTTGATGTTGATGTTGACAGTGATGTACCAGTAACTGTTTGAGTTACTGATGAGGACAGATTGAAGAAAGCTTCCGATGATTTATAGATGTATCATGTGTGGTGACTCCTTGCTCCTGCAGATGCTGTTATAATATCCTTCTCGTTAAGGGGGAGTGTTGAATATTGTAACTTCAAAGAATATTATATTTGTACTTTATTATTTCGGAGATGTTTCATCCCTCCGAGGTAATCCTATTATGTATCCGGAGATGTTTATTCCTCCGATGGTTAGTATTAACTAGGGTTATTAGACCCACCATATGTGGGTCGGCCCTGTAGTTACATTTTAGGGGTTATTAGACTTCTCCAGGTGAGGTCGGCCCCAACAGGTCTTTTAGTCAGTTGAGATTCAAGTATAAATAGAGGAGGTGAACTCCTCATTAGATCACTCACTCACTTGTGGAAGAGTGCGCACTTGTCTGGGAGATCTGCTAAGGAGACTTAGAAGGAAGGAGCACATCTTGTATTTTGGTTGATCATCTTATTGAGGAAAGCTTTACTGGGTTTTCTACCCCATGAGGGTTTCCCAGGATATATTGTGTGTTTATCTTGTGATTGTGTTTCTATCAGAGATCTTGCTTGTCTATTTGGTTTAAACTTAACACATAACAGAGCCGAATCATTCAGTCGAATTGTTGTCCCCTTCTTGCTTCCTGTTAGATTTTCACGATTTAATTCAATATGATCTAGGATATTATCTAAGAGAATAACATGCACAACAAATCAAACACAAGATACAAGAGACACAAAGAGTCTCATCGGGAAAACCATAAAGGAGAAAACCCTGCAACTTCCTTAGAGATAGAATGAGCAACAATACAAAACCCCAAAACATAGAAATGGTCTCCAATAGCTTCTCTCTTCTTCACTTGTGCGAACTCCTCCTCTCTCTCACTAATGAGCAAATGAGTGAGTGAGTGAATGATCAAATAAAGAGGAGCACCCTCTCTATTTATACTTTACCTTTCACTCAGCCTTTACCCCAAACAGGTCGGCCCCTAAGTGTAACTGATTGGGCCGACTTCTCTAGGAGAGTCTAATAACCCATGAAAGACTCAACTCTCGGGTCAATGCCCTATCATAAAATGGAGGTTTAACCTCATTGACTTTACATGACCCAAATACAATAATGACTTCCTTGACCGAAGGAATAAACATCTCCGTCGGAGGTACAATAATAAAATACAAATACAATATAAAATATACAAGTGAATATCTTCTGAAGTTACAATTACATTAACACTCCCTCTTAACTAGGAAGGTATTCTCTTGACACAGTCATCAGTACAAGTCTTCGTCACTGGATCATCATCGTCATTGTTGTTGCTATCTCAACCATCCATATCCAATCTACTCATCAGAGGAAGTTCTATAGAGCCAGCCCTTTTTCATGTTGGATGTAGGCCTAGCCTCCATGTAGGTCTTCATCATCTCTGCAAGTAAGCCATAAAGTAGGTACATCTCAAGACTTATTATATGCCTCTTGCAAAACCTGCAAGATATCCCAGGACTAATTATATGCCTCTGCAAAACCTGAAGGAGCATCCCATGACTGATTATATGACACTGCAAAACCTGCAAGATCTCCTAGGATTTGATTATATGCCACTGCAAAACCTGCAAGATCTCCCAAGATTGATTATATGCCATTGCAAAACCTAAAGGAGCATCCCAAGACTGATTATATTCCACTGCAAAACATGTGTACCCTATTGTCACATCATCATCTTCAGATCATCTCATCATCAAACGGAGCACAGCCCAGATGCACACCACAATGTCTCCAGTATGCGAGGACTTTCCTACCACCATACAAGACCCCGTCTACCAACATGTGAGGAATTTCCTACCAGCATGTGAGACACAGCACTTACATCAACTGACATGGGAGGACTTTCCTACCACTACTTGGGAAAGGCACAGCACTTACATCAACTTCCATGGGAGTAATTTCCTGCCACCATGCCGGAATGGCTCATCCCTTACATCTACATCATGGGATGACTTTCCTACCACCATGTGAGAATGTCTCAGCCCATACATCTACACCATAGGATGACTTTCCTACCACTATGTGAGAATGGCTCGGCCCTTACATCTACCAACATAGGAGGACTTTCCTACCACTATGCGAGAATGGCCCATGTGCATCTACGTCTTCCGAACTCATCACTTCCCCTTGTAAGGAACCTCGATCTGAATTACACCAAGCTTCTCTCTGAAGTATTCAAAATTCACTCTGGATAGCGGCTTGGTCAACACATCGACTATCTGCTCGTCTGTCACAACATACAAGGGCTTCACTGCTCCTCTCTGCACCATATCCATCATATAGTGATACTTGATCTCAATGTGCTTCGACTTGTCATGGAAAACCGGGTTCTTAGACAACTTCACACAACTCTGGTTGTCGCAATATATACCAGTCGCGTCCAACTAGAGATCAAACCAATTAGACAGTAGCTTCCTCATCCATACTGCCTCACAACTAGTTGAACAAGCTGCGACATACTCTACTTCGGCTGTACTCAATGCCACGCGGAACTGCTTCCTGCTAAACCAAGATATCACACCCGATCCCATACTGAAGCAGCACACCAAAGTGCTCTTCCTATCAATGGAACTACCTGCCTAATCCGAACCAACATAATCCTCCAGTTTCATCTTCTGATTCACATCATACTTGAGCCCATAATCCACTGTACCTTTCAGGTACCTCAGAATATGCTTTGCAACAATCAAGTGAACATGTCTTGGATCCGTCAGGAACTAGCTCAATGTGTTCACAACAAATCAAATCCCTGGTCTCATATTCGTCAGGTACATCAAAGATCCAATCATCTGACGATACATTGTGGCATCAACTGGCTCTGATGAAGCATCACTCAATAGCTTCAGTTTCAATGCCATAGGTGTGGCCATGGCCTTGCAGTCCATCATCTCGAACCTCTTCAAGATCTCTACTGCATACTTCCCTTGTCCAAGGAAGATTCCATCCACACTCTACCACACATCCATGCCTACAAAATAGTGCATCATAACCAAGTCCTTCATATCGAACTTGGCAGCAAGCTTCCTCTTCGTGTCAACAATCAACCCATACTCACCTGTCACAAACAGGTCATCTACATACAGTAGGAGTATCACTGGGTTCCCTTCCTCAACCTTGTAGTAAAGGTTGGAATCCGCTTTACTCTTGGTAAATCCCGAGCTACTTAGGAAGCTGTCTATTCTGTCGTACGACGTCCTGGGTGCCTATTTTAGTCCATACAAGGCTTTCTTCAATTTGCACACATGAGTCTCCTTGTCATGTGTCTCAAATCTGAGTGGCTACTCCACATACACTTCCTCCTCTACTACACCATTCAAGAACATTGTCTTGACATCCATCTGGTGTACCTTCCACTCCATCACTGCATCCATAGCAAGTACTGATCTGATGGAAGTGTATCTGGATACAGGTGCAAATGTCTCCTCATAGTCTATCCATTCCTTCTGGGAGAAGCCACATGCCACAAATATCTCCGTTTGTTTCTCTATGCTGCCATCTACATCATGCTTAATCTCGTAGATCCACTTGGAAGTCACAACAAACTTCCCTACTGGTCTCAAGACCACATCCCAGACATCATTCTTCATGATCGATTGGTACTCCTCAATCATGGCATCCTTCCATTCATTCTTCTCAGTTGCTTCCTCATATTTGGAAGGTTCTTTGTCAATGATGTCACACAACAAGGCTACATAACTGGAGTATGGCCTCAGTCTCTTGCTTTCTCTGTGCATTCCTTCTGGAGCGCCATATCTCTCTGCATCCTAAATTGCCTCTCTTACCCATGCTAGTTTCCTCTTGTGAGAGTTCTTCTCACGTGGTGGATCTACAGGTTCCTGTGGATGATATTTTGGATTTACTTCATTCATTGTTGTATCTCGAATCCTGGGTACTTCTGGTTCTTCAATGTCTTCAATAGGTAGCTTTCTCATGTATGTTGATTCTTTGTCGCTTGTTCTTGAAAACAAGTCTCTCTTGTAGGTGATGGTATACAATATTTCCTACAAGTCGAGTTCAATTGCATGATTAGAAACATCTCATAGTTTTCAGAATAAATTCTTACGCATAAATACATAGGTCATACAATCATGCAATTATCTTAGCCAATGCTTCAATACAACATTTATCCATATCCCTTAACTTTCTAGATGCCTTCCATCTCTACCAGAACATTGTTAAGAGTGTGCACTACTCAAACATGTCAGCAAATAGGTTTCAATCTATATAAGTAGCAATGGAGTGGTGTACAGTACCATAGGCCACTTACCATTACTTGCATATTAGTAGTATCTTGTTCATTAATGCAAATTTTCTAACATGCATAATATACATCCTAAATATAGAAGCATAAGTATGTACATGACTTAACAACATCATTTAAGTAATCATATATACAAGGAAATGAAAATTCAAATACTTATCTTTGTTTGGTTGTTGGGTGGACTCCCTCTCAATATTTGCTTCTTTGTAGGAACTACTGGAGTGTGCTCCCTCTTGATATTTGATTCCATGCAGGAATTACTGGAGTCTCTGATAGTGTGCACCTTAACCAATTCTCAAAATGGATGAGAGGTTCTTCCATAGATTATTGATCTTTATTTGTTTTCTGGAGTCCAACTCTGCAGTAGCTTCTTCTACTCCTTTCATGTAATATTGAAAGTCATCTCTAGCTTCACCTTATGAGGTGGAACCTTCTAAATAAACCCTTGTAGCCGGTTACCTTCATTACAATACATATTCTTCATCACTTGAAGAATCTTCATTGTCTTCTTTGGTTCTTTTCCTTGGAGGTTCATCATCCTCTGCAATGTGAGCATGATGTCTTTTCTTGTTGTTCTTGTTCTTGTAGGAGTTGCTTTTGTTCCTGGGACAATCTCTCGAATAGTGTCCCTTCTCATCACAAGTTTAACATCGAATGTGAGAAAGATCTCTCTTAGATCCTCCAAAGTTCTCCCTCTGATTCTAGTGATGGTGTTTACCCTTCTTGTGATGAGGATGCTCCCTCTTATTTTTTTTCTTCCTGGTGTGTGCTGTGAGAGCCTGGTCTTCATTACCCATCTTTTCTTCGCGAGCTACAATTCGAGCTTCTTCCTATGAGCACTCCTCCCATAGCCTACTGAAGGTGATCAACTTTCTTCTTGCACATATTCCTTGGATGAAGGAATCCCATGACCTAGGAAGACCATTCAAGGTGATCACTATTTCTCCATTCTCTATATCTTCTCCCACAACTTCAAGTTGTTCTTTTATCTGAGAGACCCTTGTAAAGTAAGATTACATGGTCTCTGCATCTTGTATTTTGACATTCTTCAATGGTTCCTCAATGTCATCTTCCTATTTATATTCATCCCTTCAAATAAGGTGGTCAAGGCATCAAACATCTCTTTAGGTGTCTTCATAGATGACACATGTGGTATGAGATGGTCCTTGATAGAATCTGCAATGATTCTCTTATCCTTAACCAGATTCTTCTTGTGTAAGGCTTTAGCCTCATCTCCCTCTGGAACTAGAACCTCTTCATTCACATAGGTGTCTAATTCATTCTCTTATAGTACAAGCCCAATCCTATACTTCCATGCTCGGAATTTATCATCCCCTTCAAGATTATCCTCAAGCTTGGTGTGGTGAGACATCTTTAATGAGAAACTCAAATGGAAATAGAAAAGCTTTAGGTCTTACCACTGGATTTGGAGCTAGCTGGCCTAGGATTTGTCAGAGAAACCCTAATTTTACAAAGTTGGAATTTGGAACTTCTGGTTGGACAGATAGATGTGCCTCTTCAAGGAGAGTTGTCCAATGTACTCACTTCCATAAATCAGTGAACAAAAACCCAAAATATCTGATGCCTTAGTTTTCCTCTGGCAATAGTGACAGGATGAAAAATGAAAATTCTTGGAATTGAATTCTACTTTAACGGGAAGATTCTCCTGGATGAGGCGAGTATGCTAGTGCACTTGGATTTTGAAAATTCCAAAAATTGACCCCTCAAAAGTGACTTGCGAATTTCGGACCTGTAGTTTCTAGTCTTTTTTGGTTTTCTGGTTTTTCTAGTCCAAAGTCAAACTAGGTTTTGACTTATCCCGGGGTTCTACCCAACCAAAAAATTCAATCTTGGTCTCTAAATTTCGATTTTGATGAGGAGAACAATCCTATGCTGAGAGCACTCCAAAATTCCACTTTTGTCAAAACCCCTAAGTTCCCGCAACAGTGATAGGCCAAAAAATGAAAATGCTCACAATCCAATTTTGCTTCGACAGAAAGATGCGCCTTCCTTAGGAGAGTTATCCTAGCCTCCTGCCCTTGATGTTCTGTGGAAAGAGACCCAAAAATTAAGAATCCCTAGCTTCTACTGCTGCACAGTGTCTTCTTCTCAGCTTAGCTCTAATTCCATGTTAGATTTCACAATTTAATTCAATATGATCTAGGATCTTATCTTAGAGAATAACATACACAGCAAATCAAACACAAGAGACAAGAGACAAAAAGAGTTTCATCGGGGAAACCATAAAGGAGAAAACCCCGCAACTTCCTCAGAGATAGAATGAGCAACAATACAAAACCCCAAAAGATAGAAATGGTCTGCAATAGCTTCTCTCTTCTTCACTCTTGTGAACTCCTCCTCTCTCTCACTAATGCACAAATGAGTGAGTGAGTGAATGATCAAATAGAGAGGATCACCCTCTCTATTTATACTTTACCTTTCACTTAGCCTTAACCCCAAACAGGTCGGCCCCTAAGTGTAACTAACTGGGCCGACTTCTCTAGGAGAGTCTAATAACCCATGAAAGACTCAACTCTGGGGTCAATGCCCCGTCATACAATGGAGGGTTAACCTCATTGACTTTACATGACCCAAATACAATAATGACTTCTCCGACCAGAGGAATAAACATCTCTATCGGAGGTACAATAAAAAAATACAAATACAATATAAAATATACAAGTGAATATCTTTCGAAGTTACAATTACATTAACACTTCCTGGCCACATGCAGATCAAAAAAGATAATGACGAGAAAGTGGTCAAGGAGTTACATGATGTCCCTGCAGGGGGGCATTATTCTGGGGAAACCACTACTCATAAAATATTAAGAGTTGGATATTATTGGCCAACTGTTTTCAAATATGCTCATGCATATGCAAGGAGATGTGATGTGTGCCAGAGAAGTGCTGGCAGACTGCCAAAATCAGCAGAGCCACTAAAACCAATTATCATCTCAGAACCATTCGAGCAGTGGCGTTTAGATACCATCAGGGAAATCAATCCCAACTCTTCATTACAACACCGGTATATTCTCACAGGCACAGATTATTTCACGAGATGGACTGAAGCAACTCCTTTGCGCAAAGTGAATGAAGATGTGGTCATCTAATTCTTGCAAGAAAACAGTATAACCAGGTTTGGGGTTCCAATTTCTCTAGTTTTTTATAATGCATCTTATTTTTCTTCTATTAAGTTAAGTTCATTTGCTATGGAACAAGGAATTAAATTGCATTATTCATATAACTATTATCCTCGAGGTAATGGGTTTGCAGAATCTACAAACAAGGATTGCATATGAATTTTGAAGAAAATAGTTATTGAAAACCAAAGAACTTGGCATGTAGCCATTCCCAACATTTTATGGGCAGATAGGGTCACTTCAAAAAACTCTTTAGGGGTTTCTCCTTATACTTTATTCTATGGGAAAGAGGCTATACTTCCTCCAAACATACTACTTCCTTCCCAAAAGTTAGCTCAAGCATCTCGAGGATCAAATAGCGAAATCATACAATCAAGGATAAACACTTTGGTAAAACTTGAGGAGACACAGTAAAGGGCCTAAGATATATTTAACCATCACCAAGACATCGATAAAACGTGGTTTGATAAACGAAAATCTGGAAAGAAAATTTTTGAGGTAGGAGACTTAGTTCTAAAGTGGGACCATCCTCACAAAGAAAAGGGTAAACATACAAAATTTCAACAACTATGGCTTGGTCCTTATCAGATTGTAGAGAAGATTGGCCCAGCGACTTATACATTGCAAGATTAACAAGGGGAGGAGGAAAATCTCACTGTTAGCGGCCTAGCTCTTAAACAGTACTTTACCTAGGTTTAGGAACACCTGTTGTACATAAATAATTTTTCTTTGCTTAGCCTTCTTTAGTTTTGTTTGTTTTCTTCTTAGGTTATTCAGGTTCAACCTTTTTTGCTTTTGGATTGATTTACTTTGTTTGATTGATTTTGTTATGAATAAACCTCAGCTCAACGTTCAAATTGACATGCAGAAATACAGGAATCTAAACGATCTCACCAGGAGATCAGAATTGGGTTCATATAAAAGGAATTCTTTTGTAAAAAACATTGTCATTAGTGATTTTAATTGATGCTTTGTTTTAAAGGGGAAACTTGCTTCATGTTTTATATTGCGTCATTGTAAACCTTGTTAAATAATTAGGACCCATGAGTTCTAAATTACTATCTTGAGGCTCCACTCACTCACACATAAATAACCATCTCAGGAAGCCTACTACAACTAACCCATGGAAAGGAAGAAAACCTTACAAACGTATGTCAATTAAAATGATCCCATGCTACAAAATCAAAGCCAAAAGGCTCATAATGAAGAGTCAAAATTCTGAAAAGCTTCATTTCCATCAAAGAAATGGTTTTGAAAATAAATACATCCAATCAAGAGGATTGCCTAGATGACAAGTCCATAAAGGATTTTCTTCGTCCGTGAGTATGACAAACAAAGAAAATTCATCACTCACACAAAAGGACATTATGGGTTGAAGAACCCATGTCAAGTATTGAAGACTGAAGAAATCTATTAATGAAAGACTCAGATGATAAAACTCGTCAAAAGAAAGCATTCAAAGAAATGCTTATAGCATGGGAATGAAGAACAAACGAATACATCTGTTCGGTTTTGTTATGATCCTGTGGAGTCATATCTAGAGGTAACCAAGCGATGGGACTTTAAAAAAATGAACTTCATATCATGACCTCGGGAGAGTGGTCAAGAAATTTGGTCCAGGTTTCCCTATTTCCCGAAATAAATGACCAATATGATTCAAGAAATCTCATATCCCTGTATAAAACTTAGCCTTTTAAAATTATGGTAAATTGGTAAGGGCATTGTCTTACAATCAGAATTAATAATAAACAAGCAACTATGATCTTCAAAGAGAGTTTGTTCATGGATCTGTGTTCACCAGCTAGTCGCCAATTGTTGTTGCTGCAACCTTATCCCAAAATTTTAATTTTTTTTAAATTGCAGGACCCCCTTTCTATTTTTTATTTACTTAAAGTTTTTTTCATCTTTGATAAGCTCACTTTGTCACTTAGAATTTTATGAAAACAAGTGAAAAGGGCAAGTTTCTGAATCAGGGCAACTTGAGATTCTCTGTCGAAACAGTCATAGCAACTTCCCAATTTACGCCGAAACGGTCGGATCATTTTCAGTAATGTTTTTTTGTTTCGGAGTAACTTGAGATTCTCTGTCGAAACGGTCGGAGCAATTTCCCAAGTTACGTCTAAATGGTCGAAGAAATTGTTATAAGGTTCGTGTTTCGGAGAAACTTGATGTTCTCCACCGAAACGGTCGAAATGCTAGAGGATTTACACCAAAACACTTAGAGTTTTTTTTTTGCGATTAACGTTTCGGAGCAGAATCGTAAGTTACGCCGTTAAGGTCGGAGGTCAAGGAAAAGAAGCCAAATCGGGGGATTTGTTTGTTTTACTCTGAAACTGATCGGTGACCAATGGAATTGACGTCAAAGCATGTCACTCTCAAAATGTAAAGTTCTCCGAAAAGGGAATTGGAGCAAGATGGAAAAAGGCTCTGAAATGCAATCAATGCCAAGTTATGATGCTTATGCAAATGGACATCGATGACAAATTTTATGTTGCTCCGAAACGCATCGGCGACAAATGACATGTTATGCCGAAATGCATCTGTGTCGAAATAAATTGCCCCGATACGCTTGTCGCTCTTAAAATGAAAATTCCTCCGAAAAGGGGTGATTTGACCTGTTAGCCTTGTGCATTTATTACTAGGGTTGCATTATGTTGTATAAAAGGGTGAAAATTTGTGACACTTGTAAATTTATTTGCATTTGGAGCCTCCACTGGATGTGAGACGCACCCAACACCGTTGAGCATCATTTTTCGACCATTCTTCAACCACAAGGTAGGTTTTTATTTTACCATGTTTTTATGCTTGGAATGGCATTTTTCACCATTGGTAAAAGGTAAACCACAACTTAAAACATCATTTTGTTGTCAAGTTATGAATGCACGTTAAAACCCCTAAGCGAATCATTGTTTTTATTTCCAGTTGGGATAGGGTAAAGTTCTCGATAGCCCCAAGTAGTATTATAAATGGGTAGGGGTCTCGCCCAAACATGCTAGGGTTTTCCCGTTTGACGGTCGCCTCAAGCCATACTTGTTTTCAGGTTTTCTACTTTCGGGTTGGGCGAATCTGAAAAGGATTTAACCACTAAGTAACTTATCTACTAGGGATTTCCTATTGTAACTAATTTCTTGGTTCTTAACACCCATAAAACTGGTTTTGTTCGCTTCCCGCCATCTCATGATACCACATCACCAATGAGACAAGCTCATTTTGGTTCATTACCATGGCCTCTTATGTAGAATTCCTTGTTTTAAGGGATTGTGGCCCACTTGGGTCACATCATGAACTATTTGATCTAGACACATCCATCCATAAAAACCTTTAAAATCCAACTTGTCTTATGCCATAAGGGTCATCAAACATAATTTAATCTTTTCTTGACTCCATTTATCCCAATTCCCAAGGCACTGATCTCTCTCCAAGTCAATTCGACTTTCCTATATTGTTGGATTAACTTGTGTTTTGATCCTTGTTTGGTGGACTGAACCCTTGTGACATTGTCATATCTCATGATCAAGCTTGTCACATGTACTAGTTAGCCCCAATCTAACCCCTAAACTACTCTGCATTGGACAAGGTTCCCAAGGCAGTGGATTTTCTAACAATTGACTAGTACTTTAATCCTGCATCTCATTTCAAATATTATAAGTCACTCTCAAATCAACAATGAACCAAATCTATACTCATTGAAACCCTTACTTGTCTTGTGATTTCATCCTTGGGTCTAGGATACACCATACACCTTACAATACTTCACTCATACTTAACTTTGATCTAGTATTCTGGTTTGATCTCTCCTGTCGAGAGTATATCTGGGTCTCCCCCTTTGTTGTCTGGACTAGAGAGCATAAGTGAAGGTTGCCTCGATTGGCGTGACAACCATCTCTTGGAATTCGAGGTGACCATAGTTGCACCTTTGGATTTTCCCTTCCCTATTTCCATCCACCAATGGATACATCCATAGGGGTAGCTACAGTTTAGGTGATAACTTATTGGCGCCTTTACCGGGGAGGGCATAGGCTTACCTTGGTTCAATATAGTAATCATTACTCACTCTCTCCTGCATATACAACAACACATATCTTGGTAGAATAGTTTAAAAATATACCTGGCGACTCCAAATCGTGACTCCGCTGAGGAGGGAGCTCATTTACATCCTTCAAACACTAGAAGTAAAACAAACTTGAATCAAGTTGAAGGAACCCCACTTACCTATCGTAAAAGAGATCCTAAAGCAGAATCATCTAACTTCTTTTAAAAATTGGTTAACAATTTTCCAAACCGAGCTTCAGTATCTCCTTTGTTTAATTCGGTTCCTCCCTCATCTCCTACTTCAAATGTAAACACAAACTTACTAGTTCCAATGGCCAGAACAAACTTTGGAAACCAGAATGTTCCTCCTCCACAGAATCCTAGGATTTTTGGAAGAAAGGAAAAACCATCTCCTTTTGTTAGAACAGTAACCACACTTAGTACCATAATCCATAAATTTTTAATTGCCCATATGCTTAATTAAACCATGTTTTGGATTAAGTGACTATAGTTGGTCAAAAACCCACTTTGAGAGTGTTCACACCCACTTCTGAGTAAACCAGTTCACCCAGCCTCCAGTTTTGTCCACAAGTGCGCCCTCATTAATTGCTGGTGTGCCCTCTCTCCTTGTTTTTGGGAATTTTAGTTGACCAAGGGCGCTAGGGTGGTTTTTTGCCCTTTTTTGGCTAGATTTGGAGCATTTAATGCTCCCTTGGGCCCCCAAACCTCCTCTACTTGCTCACCCACGCCTGCCTTGAGCTCATTATTGATCCAGCATGCTTCAGCCACCTCCACACCAGAATTTGTGGCTGTTTGGGGTGATTGGGATTGAGTTGGACCCACCTAGGGGGGATTGAGGCCAATTTGGCATTGATGACTTGTACACTCAGCTTGAGCCACCTAATGCTCTCGATTTTCTCATGGATGTAATAAAAACCTGTTACTAACATTTTCACATGTTAGACAGTCAGTTAATCAAAGATTTGAGCATACATTGTGTGTAAATTTATCATCTTTTCAAGTTTTTCCACTGTTTTTGCAAATTAATTCGATTTTGTGAGGTTCTCCATAGCTCCTCGATCTTCTGTGATCAAAATACTCACATGGTATCAGATCCATCGTGGATTTAGTGAGTTGCAGGCCAACATTGAGCGTTGAACTGCATTCTAGAGAGGATTTCCAGAAAAAAAATTGAGTGTTTTTTGCAGGTGTTTCAGTAGTTTTCTCACCATTAACGCAGCAGTCATGGAAGCAAACCAAATGTTGCTCACACCCTTCAATTTTTTCGATTGGAAGGCTGAGATGGTCATCAAGCTGAGATCTAAGGGTCTCTATAGAGTGACCATGGGCACAGAAGTGGAGCCAAATTCTGCTGTGGAGAAAGCAAAGTACTACAATCGACTTGATGAAGCTTATGGATTGCTATGCCTGAGCATTTCAAGGGAACTCTTGTTTCATACAGACAGTTTGACAACTCCCAATGAAGTATGGGTGAAGCTAGAATCACTCTTTGGGAAAACTGATGAACTGAGAGGCCACCAGCTTGAAAACGAGCTCATTAGCTTGAGCCCAGCGCATTTTGAAACCATCCAGGAGTTCTTCACGAAATTCAAGTCACTGGTGCTTCAACTGCAACAATGTGGAATTGTTAAGAAGGAGGAACAACTGATTCTATCCATCCTTTCGAAGCTAGGCCCAGAGTTTTCAGTATTTGTTAGCACATTTCACTCAGCCAAAATGACCCTTCGAAATTGGCAAATGCCATCACTAGCTACCTTCATGGAGTGTCTCACTCAGGAGCAGGATAAACTAGTTCAGATGGGCACCATAAAATCAAAGGACCAAGCATTGGCAATGGGTGTTTCAAATGCAAGCAAAGGAAAGCAGAAAGCCAAGAATTCGAAGCAGCAAGAGAAGAGGAAGTTTGACAAGACCAAGTCTGCAGATGGGGGTTCGAATCTGTCAAAGGAGAAGGACAAGAAGGGAAAGGAAAAGACCAAATGCACCTATTGTCATAGGGGATGGCATCCAGAGAGCTCATGTATGAAGAAAACCATTGACTCAATGGCGCAGCTGCTGGAGAAGAACAACATCCCAGTCCCTGAGGGCGCAAGGAACAAGGAGAGCACCTCAAACCCTGACAATAAGGAGAAGTGTCATGCTTTGGTAGCAGGTACTTCGAATCCCTCATCCTTTATCATTGATTCGGGAGCTTCTAGACATATGGTTTCATCCAGAGAGCTCTTCTCCTCTATGCATTCGAATGGTGGCCCAACAGTTCGAATGGGAGATGATTCAGAAATCCAGACCAAAGGGATTGGTAGGATTGACATGGAGCATGGCTATTTCAGTGATGTGCTCTATGTACCTTCATTGGCTGCAAATTTGCTATCGGTCTATCAAATGACCCATACAGGAGAAGCCAAGAGAGTGACATTCACTCCAGATTTGGTAGAAATCTCAGAAATCTCTTCAAATCAAGTTGTGGCTGTAGGGTATGCTGATCATGATGAGAGAATGTACAAATTCTCAAATTTCATTCCAAATTCTAGTGACCATGCTCTTGTCTCTCATGCCAACGAGACCTCCAAGTTGTGGCATGAAAGATTTGGCCACATGAACTACAAATATCTCCAGCAATTGCACAAGGACGAGATGGTGGAAGGACTTCCAGAAATCAGATCTTCAAATGGTGCATGCATTGGGTGTGTAGTTGGAAAGCATCCTGAGCGCAGCTATGAGAAGGGAATGGCAAGGAGAGCCACTCAACCACTTGGATTGGTACACTCAGACCTCATTGGTCCTCTTCCCACTCCATCATATGGTGGATCAAGGTATGTACTTACATTCATAGATGACTACTCTCGATTCTGCTGGGTTTACTTCCTTAAATTGAAGTCAGAAGTGTTTGAGAAACTGAAGATTTGGAAAGCCCTAGTGGAGAACCATAGTGGTCATAAGATAAAGATCCTTAGGACTGATAATGGAAAGGAATATGTGAATAATAACATTCAGCACCTTTGTGAGGAATGTGGCATCCAATGCAACATTCAATCCCCTACACACCTCAGCAAAATGGTGTGGCAGAGAGGAAAAATAGATCTCTCAAGGAGATGGCTACTTGCATGATTGAAGCTAGGGATCTAAGCCCTAAGCTATGGGCTGAAGCCATCAATTGTGCTGCTCATATTCAGAACAGATCCTTTCACAAATCAGTCAAAGGAAAAACCCCCTATGAGGCATGGTTTGGCCAAAAACCAAATGTGTCAAATTTCAGGATTTTTGGGTCTAGAGCATGGGCTCGAATTCCATCAGAAAAAAGGAAGGCTTTGGAGCCACAGAGCAGGGAATGTATCATGGTTGGATATGGTGAGGACACAAAGGGCTACAAGCTCTTTGACACATCCACACTTAAAACTTTCATTGAGAGAAGTGTGCAATTCGAAGAAGAACCAATTCCAGATTTTGAGCTTGCACCGGGGGAAAGCTCCTCTCCTCCACACCTTGATGAGATTAGTGATGATTCCACCTCTGATTTTTCTGATATTGCTGAAGATTACATGGATGAAGATGACATTGCTGTACATGAGTCACCATCAAGGCCCAAGTGGGCTGAAAAAATCATACAAGATGCAGGTGAATTGGCAGGCAATCCCCAAGAGCCTAGGAAGACTAGATCTCAAACAATCAATGCTTCCTTTTCTAATGAGAGTGAACTTGCTGATCACTGTTATATGATGATTGGATCTGATCCAACATCATATCAGGAAGCTCATAATGATCCAAGGTGGAGAGCAGCAATGCAAGAAGAATTCCAGTCTCTCCAAGAGAACAAAACATGGGATTTGGTGCCTCTTCCTCCCAAGAGGAAACTTGTGCAATGTAAGTGGATTTTTCGAACCAAACCTGTTGCTGATGGTTCTGATCTGAAGTATAAGTCTAAGTTAGTGGCTAAGGGCTACTCACAAATCCATGGTGTGGATTATACAGAGACCTTTGCACCGGTTGCAAAGATGGACTCAATTAGACTAGCTCTAGCCATGGCAGCTAGTAAAGGTTGGGAAGTTCACCACATGGATGTCAAAAGTGCATTCTTGCATGGTGAGCTACAGGAAGAGATATATATGCAGCAACCTGAAGGATTCCAAGAGGATCCCACACTTGTATGCAGGTTGAAGAAGTCACTCTATGGACTCAAGCAAGCCCCCAGGGCTTGGTATGCCAAAATGGATGCCTTTTTGCTCTCAATTGGTTTCTGTCGATGCAAGTCTGATCCAAATGTTTATTTGCAGCATTGTGATGATAATTTTCAGGTCATTGTACTGTATGTTGATGATCTCTTAATTACAGGGAGCTGCACCAAACAAATTGGCTCAATTAAAGCTTCTTTGCACAGTGAATTTGCCATGAGCGACCTAGGATTGCTAAGGCAATTTTTGGGTTTGGAAATTGAGCAATCTGAGAGAGGTATATTGCTGAGTCAACCTAAGTATGCTTCAGACCTGTTATTCAAGTTTAAAATGGCTGAATGTAAGGCAGCCAAGTGCCCATTCCTTTCAGGCATAAAACTAGGTGAATTTGAAGACTCTCCATTGGTGGATTGCACACTCTACAGGCAGCTAGTTGGAAGTTTGCTGTACCTTACACATACAAGACCTGATTTGTCTTATGCTGTAAGTGCTGTAGCAAGGTATATGCAGCAGCCACATGAGATCCATTGGAAGGCATCCAAAAGGATCCTTCATTATGTCCAAGGAACAAATAACTTTGGGGTACACTATGCAGCTGGTTCTTCACTTCAACTAGCTGGATTTTCTGATTCCGATTGGGCGGGAGATCCCATCGATAGAAAGTCCACTTCAGGATTTGTGTTTATGTTTGCTGAAGGTCCTATTTTCTGGTCAAGCAAGAAACAGCACACAATTTCTCTTTCATCAGCAGAGGCCGAGTACAGGGCAGCAGTGAACGCAGCCACACAGTGTGTTTGGTTGCAAGGCATTCTTCGGGAGTTTGGTGTTGCTATTGATTCTCCAACCAATATTTGGGTGGATAATCAAAGTGCCATCAAGATATCTACTGATCCAGTACAGAGGCAAAGAACAAAGCACATTGAGATCCACATGCATTACATTCGGGGCTTGGTGCATGACACGGTGATTTCACTGCAGTATTGCCCATCCACCGAGCAAACTGCTGATATTTTCACCAAGTGCTTTACTAAGAAGACCTTCACTCACTTGAGAGCTTTGCTTGGAGTGAGTGATGGATGGTGATTGCTGCAATTTAATTGCAGGTTCAGCCCCATGTCCATTTTTGAGGGAAGTTTTTATCCCATGAGGTTTTACTTCTTTTCCTCGGTTCATATGGACAAATAAAATTTCTGTTGTATTGAGGTGACTTGAGCCTTTGTTGCCAAGGCCTCCCACTTATATTTCATGAGATGTACAAAGTTATGGTTAAGGGGGGGTGTTAGAACAGTAACCACACTTAGTACCATAATCCATAAATTTTTAATTGCCCATATGCTTAATTAAACCATGTTTTGGATTAAGTGACTATAGTTGGTCAAAAACCCACTTTGAGAGTGTTCACACCCACTTCTGAGTAAACCAGTTCACCCAGCCTCCAGTTTTGTCCACAAGTGCGCCCTCATTAATTTCTGGTGCGCCCTCTCTCCTTGTTTTTGGGAATTTTAGTTGACCAAGGGCGCTAGGGTGGTTTTTTGCCCTTTTTTGGCTAGATTTGGAGCATTTAATGCTCCCTTGGGCCCCCAAACCTCCTCTACTTGCTCACCCACGCCTGCCTTGAGCTCATTATTGATCCAGCATGCTTCAGCCACCTCCACACCAGAATTCGTGGCTGTTTGGGGTGATTGGGATTGAGTTGGACCCACCTAGGGGGGATTGAGGCCAATTTGGCATTGATGACTTGTACACTCAGCTTGAGCCACCTAATGCTCTCGATTTTCTCATGGATGTAATAAAAACCTGTTACTAACATTTTCACATGTTAGACAGTCAGTTAATCAAAGATTTGAGCATACATTGTGTGTAAATTTATCATCTTTTCAAGTTTTTCCACTGTTTTTGCAAATTAATTCAATTTTGTGAGGTTCTCCATAGCTCCTCGATCTTCTGTGATCAAAATACTCACACCTTTAGACTTTTCCCAAATCCAAGGAGCACCCCATGATATGCCTGAGAAGTATTTTGAAAAGGTTCCCAGATTTGATGGAGTATCTGCTACTTCCATTGAAGACCACATTGATAAAGTATGGGAAAACATGGAAGCATATGGAGCATCTGAGGAAGATGTTTTCATGAGGGGTCTCCTGGAATCTTTAGAAGGAGATGTTAGGAAGTGGTTTGACGGGTTGCCAGGCTCATCCATTGATGGCTATGACAATTTCGTCAACAAGCTTAGTAGTGAGTGGTCCCGAAAGTTAGATGGGAAATTTCTCTTACATCAACTTTTTGACATTAAGAAAAGAGAAAATGAAATAGTCCCTGAATTAAACATAAGATTTGACAAGACTGTAGTTGTTATCCCTGAAGCAATTAAACCAAAAGATCAAGCAATTGTTATTCATTCCTTGAATCCATTTGAAGGATGGTTTGGTTATCAACTAAAGGATAAAAACCCAAATGACTTGAAAACCACTCAAACAAATGCAAGATGGCTGAGCAAAATGTAGCATCCATGGGGAAACAAAAAAAAAATTGATCAATTTACCCCATCCACTTCCAGATCTGACCCTAGACTCCGAAAACCAAAGGAACCTACAAGTGTGCCAAAGGAATCAAAGGACACGCTAGAAGTCATGCAAGAAATGATGAGACAATTAACTGTCCTAAGTAAAAGTGTAGCAAGTTTGAATGATCTTGAGAGACATAGAAATCCTTATGGCCCTAAACCTTACTGGAATAATAATAGAAGGCCTGAAGGGGATAGGGATAGGAGACGACCTGAGTATATAGAAAACTCTGAAAAGAAGGAGGTCAATTGGTGTGATGAAAAAGAAGAAGAACCCTCTGACATCGTTGACCATGATGACCAACCAGATAACATGAACTTTATAAATGACTTATCTTATGATGGATACTTTGTAAGAATCCTCCTAGAAGAAGAGCAATGGGAGCAAGAAGAAGACATAGATGAAGAACCTAGCTCCTCATGTTGTGCCGTAGAGCTCCCAGAACCTAAAGAGCAACCAAAGTATCAAATTTACAAACGAGGAAGTAATTACCAACCTTCTTTCCTTGACAAACATAAGAAGATTGATGAAAATAAAAGATAAGAAGAGGATCATGCTGTGGATGATTATGATCTTAAGATTGATATGAAGAAAGAGTTGAGCAAGATAATGTGGAATATCCCTGTCACTGAGCTAATGAAGGTGCCTTATGTTAGATGCCAAGTAGAGGAATTTTTTGATGGTATTGGCCAAGAGAAAACTCCTGAAACTGTCCTGGAATCATGTCATATCCAAGAGCTTAGTGGAACACAACTTAGTGAAACAGAGAAGGATCCACCAATAAACCTCCATTCAGCAATTTATAAGAGAAAGAACGATGGTCACTCTCCCTTTTACCTTACCTTACACATTCAAAACATGCTCCTTAACAATTGTATGTTGGATTCTGGAGCAGCAATGAATGTTATGCCTTTACAAGTTATGAAGGAAATGGGATTAGAGGTGACTAGACCTTATGGAAATTTCTATGGTATAGATTCCCGACGAGTACCATCATATGGTTTGATCAAAAACCTTAGAGCCGATCTTTTTGCATGTTCAGACATTTCTACCATGATGGATGAAGTTGTCATTGATTTACCCCCAACATATGGAATGCTATTATCTAGAAAATGGGCGGCTGGTCTAGGTGGATACCTTATGATGGATTTATCATTTATTTCTATTCCCAACCCTGATGGAGCTTTGATTCGGGTAAATAGAGAACCTTGTTATAATGAGCATGTAGAATCATTTGATGAAGGGATAAAGAACACATATGGGGATGAATTGTTGAACAATCGAAAACTAACCTTGTTGAAGATGAGGATGAATTATATGAAGTTGATCAAAACATGTGTATGGTCATGGAAGATTCCGATTCCTCTTGGGAAGAAGAGCAAGCAACTGAAATTGCAAGAATCATTAATTTGGAATTACTTAGAAATGAATTTGTTGAGGAAATAGATGAATTGAGAAGACATGAAAATCAACCTCAAGGTCAGGAACAAAACAATGCAGTCAATCAAGAACCAATTATTGAAAATCAAGCACTTGAGGAAGTTGATGATGGCTTAAGAGATATAAGAAGAGATGAGCATTTTCCTAGACTAGTCACTGAAACAAATACATTTATTGATATTGATATGACAAGGCAAAGTCAAAACTTGGAATCAATTCCCCAATTGGAGAACCTTCATGAGCAAACAAATGTTGAAGAAAGTATTGAGAATCCTATCCATGTAGTTGATGAGTTTGATGATATCAGTAGGGGAGAAAGAATTCATTTTACTGTTAGAGAATGGTTTTCCTTAACTGATCATAATAGAGAAAGGGAAAGCCAAGGGTTTGCACCTATTTATCCATAGGAAAACCGTCCTGTAGCATCTACTAGGCTTGAAATAATTGAAGAATCTGAAGCCTCCAACTATTCTGATGTAGATGACTCTTTATCTCACGTATCTCTAGAAGATGGTAATTTAATTCAAGTTCATGATAATTCTTTAGGTTGGGAAGAGGATTCCTTAATTAACGATGGGCCTGAAGGAGATTTTAATTTAAATAACCTTGTTATTTTTCAAACTCCTTCACACTCTCAAAACCATGCTTTATCCGCACATCCTCCATGTCCCAAATTTTCTTCTGCCACCTGAGTCATCTAGTCATCTCAGTCATGATCCTTCTCACATTCCTAGTTCCTCTACATTTCATCCTGAGTCAGTTTCTACTAGATTGGAAAACATGGTCATCCCAGTTCCTTCGGGGGAAGGCTCTAGTCATAATACTGTCATATCTCATGAGCCACCTCCCTTGGAAGAGCATAGAGATTTCTGGACTGTAGGTGAAGTTGTTAAAAGAGTTGTGTATCCTCATGAGGAAGAGTCAAATGAAGTAGTCCAAGAGACAAGAAGAGAAGTTAGGGAAGTCCTTGTTGGCAGGATTGCTATTTCGTTAGATGATGGTCCACCCAGAGTTGATGCAGTTCCTTCTAGGAGGAGCTCAAGGATTGTCACACCTCAACCGCAAAACCTTGTTGAAATCCACCCTATGCCTATTCGTAATATTGGAGTTATTCCTGAGTTT
Organism: Larix kaempferi; assembly: GCA_027924585.1. Lineage (NCBI taxonomy): Eukaryota > Viridiplantae > Streptophyta > Pinopsida > Pinales > Pinaceae > Larix > Larix kaempferi. Next base: position 7,052,447 of record BSBM01000005.1, on the reverse strand, counting down.
ATCAATAGAGATAGGTTTCCTATAGGAAGTCAATTCATTATTCCCAACCATTTGTTGCATATAAGATCGGGACAAGATGATGACTTATGGGTTGGACCTTTCACAGTAAAGCAATGCATTGATGGCATGTGCTTTCTAGCCACTGGTAGTGGATGACGTATTATGTATCCTATAAATCAGAGGGACTTAAGGGATCATATTCCTGATCCCACATAGTTGGGATCTTTCCGCTTGCCTTGCCTGGAAGAATAGAGTAGGTAGGAAACTGAATAAGCCTACTTGGGCAATAGTTAGTCTTTTTGGCCATTGAGTCTGACACCTTTTTGTTTGTCTTTTCTAAGCTCCTTTTGAATCTCCTAGTTTAACTGAGTACCTGTCATTTTTCTTTTTCTGCAAAATAAATTTCAAATTTTGCAAATTATGTTAGTAGTTTAGATTTACTTTATGCATTTATATGTCTGTCATAGAACAGATTTTGTTTTCAGTTTGATTTTATATTTTTCCGATACATGCTGCATGAGGTATTTTTTATGTCTGTGAATGCAAAAATAGGTGCAAAATAAAATAAAGAGCTGAAAGCAAAATGGTAGAGTGTTGTATCGAGGATTTGAGTAGCAGAGTTCGAGGACCAGAGATTCTGAGGTTCTCAAGCGCTCTTTTCAGCAGAGCACTTGTCCCAGCCGGAGCCAGATGTTATCACATATATAGTATCCGGGCTACCATACATTATTTTTCTTATTCCAGTACACTATTCAGCCAGTTCCCTTACATTGATATGATGAGATGAGCATCTGTTTGGATGACTATCAGATTTGGACAGCATTTGTATTCCCCATTGCCATGACTGAGTCTCAGGACACTCAGAGAGATGACCGATGTAGACATTATACCATTTGTACAAAGCAGTCAGTAGTGCCCAGAGTTTCAGCAGCAGTTTCAGAGGACAGATGATGGTTCAGATGATGAGCATTCAGGTATATGACTCAGCAGGTATATCATAGTGTTGTGGTTATATTGCTTTTATATTTATTCTTGTAGCATGTCTTAGCACTTAGTGTCATGATCTGGCAATCATATAGATATGCAGACCTGGTTGATCTTATTATATATATTCTATTGTCCCTACTCAGACTTAGAAGTTATCTATTAATACTCATTGGTTTTACCCTCCTTAGGGAGAGTAGAGGTGATCATTCCACCATACCTTGGCTTGCTAGTGTTGGATCCATTATTCATTGTCTTCATCCATCCATTACCTACCTTTTACTTTATCGCCCTGACTTACTACTTGACTAGTGGCATGGAGGACTTTTCCCCACTGTAGCCTCTGTATTGGATGAGCTTCCCTGTTTATTGTGTCTCAGCTCTGAGTTGGTGACAAAACTTACCTATGGTGAGTTGGATTTCCTTGTGAATTCCCCCTAGTCACTAAAGTTGTGTTTGCTAAACCTGAAACTTTTAGTGCTGCCATGAATACAAAGTATGGAAAATGAAATGTTATATCTTATATGAAAATCCCATTCATGCAATGTGTTTTTAAACACACATGAATGAAAGGCAAGCCAAATGAAAATGGCTATGAAATAAAATGTTATATCTTTTGTGAAATGTAAAATACCTAGGTAAACAAGCTGTCTGTGACACACCTAGAAATGCTCAGGTAAACAAGTGCCTTAAAAACACACCTGTAGCAAAAAGCCTAAATAAATGTAAATCTATGCAATGTGTTTATAAACACACATAGATCAAAGGCTATGTAAACTTCAGGCCCAAAAAGCAATGGAACTTAAATGCTATATCAAAATAATTGCTGGCCTCGTTTGTATTATGGATTGTGCGTATCTGTTAAAGGTGAATAAACCCTCTTTGAACAACTCATCCATTTGTGAGACACTACCATTCCCTGTGTTGTTGCTCATTCAGTATATACTATGGTGTGTTTTCCCTTTCCCATATCCAAAGTGTCACAATGTTAAGTCAGTCAATTCATCCTATTAGCCTAGCCAGTTTATTTCAACCTTCACCCTTCACTAGCAAATTGATCACAACTATGAAGTGAGTACGGTCCTGAAAGTCTAGTCTGAGTTATAATAATAATTAATGACATTATATATTTGGATTTAGATCTCCAGTTATGATTACTTTGTGTTATAATTTTTATTTGAATAATTTGTAGAGCATGCATTAACCTTTGACACTTTGCAGCAGCTTCTGATGACAGTCTGAGTTATATTTGGTCATATTGACTTGGTGAAACCTACTTTGACCAAGGTCAATCACAGGACATGAGATGGTTGGACCTTGTGATGATACAGATAGATGATATATGGTCTATACACATGTACATGATGGTTCTACGCATCAGATACAGCTTTATGATGATGATTTATGGTTTTCAGCATTTATTGATCATTTACAGATTATTATTATTTGACATGTTCCGGTATATTGGATATATTATATGATCATGCAGAGATTCATATGGTGTATGAGTACACATATTAGATAGATTTGGACCTTCTGAGTCCAATGAGACAATCTATTTTCAGTTCCAGGCAGTTACAGTGATGATTGAGCCTCAGTGGGCTATCCAAGTGCAGTTTTGGTCTGTCGGAGCAGAGATGATTTTTATCTGGTTGACCTAGGGCGTTGTGCTTGGAGGGGATAGTCCATCAACTTGTTTTTACCATATTACCCCCCTCCCGGACACACTAGTGCCCTCACCTTGACAGCGCAGGCAATCCAGGAGGCAGTTTGGGGCAGTTACACGCTTCCCGAGGCATTTCAAGATTGGTAGAAATAGCTAAAGATGAATTCGATTTGGGCTACTGAGGAAAAATTTTGGCATGGGATGATCAATGATGATGAGTTGGATTTCTTCCACACCTTCTCCATCAGTTTCAGCTTCATTGGGACCCACATCCATCACTTATGGCATTTTCTGATGATTTCTGAGGCCTCCTAAGGCCCACGATTTGTCCATAGAGGCACGATTTGGTACTTTGATGACTATTTTATTATTATTGTGCTATGGGGATTGACCAAGGGGGTCTAAAATTACCCCTTGGACCCACCATAAGCTTATTGTTATATTTTGTCATCATGATTTGGTGGGATCCCCTCTCCTAGGGTGATTTTGTCCACTTATTATTATATTTTATTAGTGATCCATGTATTTTATTGTTGGGCTCATCTCAACCATTGATTAGATCTTTTGATCTTTTAATCTTAGCCACTCATTCAAAAAGTGGTTAGATTATGGACTCTCTCCCTCCTATTTAAAGGAGAGAGCTTCTCATTGTAAAGGGGACTTGTGGCTCTGGATTATTGGAATAGAAAATTATTATTGCATCTATCTCCAGTGTTGTGGTGAATGTTTTTGGTGTTCGTTTGTTGATTCTTCCTTTGCACTGATTTATTGGAGATCTTGTCTTGCCATATCCTTTTGTACCACGTTTTTGCATCTACAGGTGGAGGACAATTTGGTTTGAGGAGGAAGTATTGGTAGGGGAAGACTCTCCCTACTTCTTCTCTTGATCTCTGCGTTGGTAATAGGGAGTATTACTATCCCAGGACCTTCTATTTCATGTTACTATTGCATTTCGCTTGTATTTCCTCCATACTTGACCTCTCTGATTGAAATCACTTTCCTTGGATTGACAGGTAGAGGAGGGCGCACTTGTGGGATAGGGCATCATTTCGGCAAGAAAAATCAACAATCTCTCATTTGATCTCTGCGGGAGTCTTCCTCAACAACAAGGCATCTCATTCACAACACTCATGTATGATCTCAAGGTAATCTCTTTCCATGATCTATCCACTTGTCTAAAATATTTCAAACCATAATTAATCAAAACCCCCATTTTACATTTTCTCAGATCTACTAAGATCTAGTGGCTTCTTGGGTAAGAAATTTAAAACCCACCTCTATAGTATTCACGGCATCCCGGATCTATAGTTTGGTGAGGATTGGCCTCCATTTGACCCTCTTCCCAAGGCACTTAGCCTCTCCAAGCAAGGGCGCACTTCTTGGTTTGGGTGAGTTAACCTAGATCTAGTACGTGGGTAGTTGAGATTTCACTTGATCTACAATCTACATATCCAATAACCTACCCCAAGATTGTCACTTTTCTTATTTCTACCTTGTGGGCCCTATTCCACATTTTTAGGGATTTAATCCCCATTTTGGACCACTTGGTATCATAAAACTCAGATCTAGTAATATCTAACTCTTGGATTGCCTTGATATTCTAGATCCATATTGTCACTTGCTTAAACTACTTGGATCTAATGTTTGCATGCCATTGGACTTGTCTTGATCCCATTTATCACACTTTTAGCCTTCCTTGGGAAAAGTCGCACTTCTTGGGGAGATTGAGTTGGTCCACTTCTAGGACATGGGTACATGAGATTTTGGTTGAGTTGGAACAAGCACACTTTGAAACCTAGGTCTAGTAGCTCACTTTGTGAAATCTTGCCTTGGGGATAGCATTCCTTGTTTTAAGGGATTGTGGTCCACTTGGGTCACATCATGAACTGTTTGATCTAGAAACATCCATCCATCAAAACTTTAAAATCCCACTTGTCTTATGCCATAGGGGTCATCAAACATAAGTTAATCTTTTCTTGACTCCATCTATCCCAATTCCCAAGGCACTAATCTCTCTCCAAGTCAATTTGACTTTCCTAGATTGTTGGATTAACTTGTGGTTTGATCCTTATTTGGTGGACTGAACCCTTGTGATGTTGTCATATCTCATGATCAAGCTTGTCACATGTACTAGTTAGCCCCAATTTAACCCCTAAACTACTCTGCATTGGACATGGTTCCCAAGGCAGTGGATTTTCTAACAATTGACTAGTACTTTAATCCTACATCTCATTTCAAATATTATAAGTCACTGTCACATCAACAATGAACCAAAGCTATACTCATTGAACCCCTTACTTGTCTTGTGACTTCATCCTTAGGTCTAGGATACACCATACACCTTACAATACTTCACTCATACTTAAATTTGATCTAGTGTTCTAGTTTGATCTCTCCTGTCGAGAGTAGATCTGGGTCTCCCCCTTTGTTGTCTGGGCTAGATAGCATAAAGTGAAGGTTTCCTCGATTGGCGTGACAACCATCTATTGGAAGTCAAGGTGATCATGGTTGCACCTTTGGAGTTTCCCTTCCCTATTGCCATCCACCAATGGATACATCCGTAGGGGTAACTACAGTTTAGGTGATAACATTTTGGTGCCTTTGCCGGGGAGGGCATAGGATTACCTTGGTTCAATATAGTAATCATTACTCACTCTCTCTTGCATATACAACGACACATTTCTTGGTAGAAGAGTTTAAAAATCTACCTGGCGACGCCAAATCGTGACTCCGCTGAGGAGCGAGCTCATTTACATCCTTCAAACACTAGAGGTAAAACAAACTCGAATCAAGTTGAAGGAACCCCACTTACCTATCGTAAAAGAGATCCTAAAGCACAATCATTTAACTTCTTTTGGGAAATTGGTTAACGATTCTCCAAACGGAGCTTGAGGATCTCCTTTGTTTAATTCAGTTCCTCCCTCATCTCCTAGTTCAAATTTAAACACAAACTTACTAGTTCCAATGGCCGGAACAAACTCTGGAAACCAAAATGTTCCTCCTCCACAGAATCCTAGGATTTTTGGAAGAAAGGAAAAACCATCTCCTTTAGAATTTTCCCAAATCCAAGGAACACCCCATGATATGCCTGGGAAGTATTCTGAAAAGGTTCCCAGATTTGATGGAGTATCTGCTACTTCCATTGAAGACCACATTGATAAAGTATGGGAACACATGGAAGCATATGGAGCATCTAAGGAAGATGTTTTCATGAGGGGTCTCCTGGCATCTTTAGAAGGAGATGTTAGGAAGTGGTTTGACAGGTTGCCAGCCTCATCCATTGATGGGTATGACAATTTTTTCAACAAGCTTAGCAGTGAGTGGTCCCGAAAGTTAGATGAGAAATTTCTCTTACATCAACTTTTTGACATTAAGAAAAGATAAAATGAAACAGTCCATGAATTTAACATAAGATTTGACAAGACTGTAGTTGTTATCCCTGAAGCAATTAAACCAAAAGATCAAGCAATTGTTATTCATTCCTTGAATGCACTTGAAGGATGGGTTGGTTATCAACTAAAGGATAAAAACCCAAATGACTTGAAAACCACTCAAACAAATGCAAAGATGGTTGAGCAAAATGTAGCATTCATGGGGAAACAAAACTTTTTTGATCAATTTACCCCATCCACTGCCAGATCTGACCCTAGACTCCGAAAACCAAAGGAACCTACAAGTGTGCCAAAGGAATCAAAGGACACGCTAAAAGTCATGCAAGAAATGATGAGACAATTAACTGTCCTAAGTAAAAGTGTAGCAAGTTTGAATGATCCTAAGAGACATAGAAATCCTTATGGCCCTAAACCTTACTAGAATAATAATAGAATTCCTGAAGGGGATAGGGATAGGAGACGACCTGAGTATCCAGAAAAATCTGAAAAGAAGGAGGTCAATTGGTGTGATGAAAAAGAAGAAGAACCCTCCAACATCGTTGACCATGATGAAAAACCAGATAACATCAACTTTATAAATGACTTATCTTATGATGGAGACCTTGGAAGAATCCTCCTAGAAGAAGAGCAATGGGAGCAAGAAGAAGACATAGATGAAGAACCTAGCTCCTCATGTTGTGCCGTAGAGCTCCCAGAACCTAAAGAGCAACCAAAGTATCAAATTTACAAACGAGGAAGTAATTCCCAACCTTCTTTCCTTGACAAACATAAGGAGATTGATGAAAATAAAAGATAAGAAGAGGATCATGCTGTGGATGATTATGATCTTAAGATTGATATGAAGAAAGAGTTGAGCAAGATAATGTGGAATATCCCTGTCACTGAGCTAATGAAGGTGCCTTATGTTAGATTCCAAGTAGAGGAATTTTTTGATGGTATTGGCCAAGAGAAACTCATGAAACTGTCCTAGAATCATGTGATATCCAAAAGCTTAGTGGAACACAACTTAGTGAAACAGAGAAGGATGCACCAATAAACATCCATTCAGCAATTTATGAGAGAAAGACGGTGGTCACTCTCCCTTTTACCTTACCTTACACATTCAAAACATGCTCCTTCACAATTGTATGTTGGATTCTGGAGCAGCAATGAATGTTATGCCTTTACAAGTTATGAAGGAAATGGGATTAGAGGTGACTAGACCTTATGGAAATGTCTATGGTATAGATTCCCGACGAGTAACATCATATGGTTTGATCAAAAACCTTTGAGCCGATCTTTTTGCATGTTCAGACATTTCTACCATGATGGATGTAGTCGTCATTGAATTACCCCCAGCATATGGAATGCTATTATCTAGAAAATGGGCGGCTGGTCTAGGTGGATACCTAATGATGGATTTATCATTTATTTATGTTCCCAACCCTGATGGAGCTTTGATTCGAGTAAACAGAGAACCTTGTTATAACGAGCATGTAGAATCATTTGATGAAGGGATAAAGAACACATATGGGGATGAATTGTTGAACAATGCGAAAACTAACCTTGTTGAAGATGAGTATGAATTATATGAAGTTGATCAAAACGTGTGTATGCTCATGGAAGATTTTGATTCCTCTTGGGAAGAAGAGCAAGCTGATGAAATTGCAAGAATCATTAATTTGGAATTACTTAGAAATGAATTTGCTCAGGAAATAGATGAATTGAGAAGACATGAAAATCAACCTCAAGGTCAGGAACAAAACAATGCAGTCAATCAAGAACCAATTATTGAAAATCAAGCACCTGAGGAAGTTGATGATGGCTTAAGAGATATAAGAAGAGATGAGCATTTGCCTAGACTAGTCACTGAAACAAATACATTTATTGATAGTGATATGACAAGGCAAATTCAAAACTTGGAATCAATTCCCCAATTGGAGAACCTTCATGAGCAAACAAATGTTGAAGAAAGTATTGAGAATCCTGTCCATGTAGTTGATGAGTTTGATGATATTAGTAGGGGAGAAAGAATTCCTTTTACTGTTAGAGAATGGTTTGCCTTAACTAATCATAATAGAGAAAGGGAAAGCCAAGGGTTTGCACCTATTTATCCATGGGAAAACCATCCTGTAGCATCTACTAGGGTTGAAATAAATGAAGAATCTGAAGCCTCCAACTATTCTGATGTAGATGACTCTTTATCTCACTTATCTCTAGAAGATGGTAATTTAATTCAAATTCATGATAATTATTTAGGTTGGGAAGAGGATTCCTTAATTATCGATGCGCCTGAAGGAGATTTTAATTTAAATAACATTGTTATTTTTCAAACTCCTTCACACTCTCAAAACCATGATTTATCCGCACATCCTCCATGTCCCAAATTTTCTTCTGCCACCTGAGTCATCTAGTCATCTCAGTCATGATCCTTCTCACATTCCTAGTTCCTCTACATTTCATCCTGAGTCAATTTCTACTAGATTGGAAAACATGGTCATCCCAGTTCCTTCGGGGGAAGGCTCTAGTCATAATACTATCATATCTCATGAGCCACCTCCCTTGGAATAACATAGAGATTTCTGGACTGTAGGTGAAGTTGTTAAAAGAGTTGTGTATCCTCATGAGGAAGAGTCAAATGAAGTAGTCCAAGAGACAAGAAGAGAAGTTAGGGAAGTCCTTGTTGCCAGGATTTCTATTTCGTTAGATGGTGGTCCACCTAGAGTTGATGCAGTTCCTTCTAGGAGGATCTCAAGGATTGTCACACCTCAACCGCAAAACCTTGTTGAAATCCACCCTATGCCTATTCGTAATATTGGATTTATTCCTGAGTCTATCAATAGAAATAGGTTTCCTAGAGGAAGTCAAGTCAATACTCCCAACCATTTGTTGCATATAAGATCGGGACAAGATGATGACTTATGGGTTGGACCTTTCACAGTAGAGCAATGCATTGATGGCATGTGCTTTCTAGCCACTGGTAGTGGATGACGTATTATGTATCCTGTAAATCAAAGGGACTTAAGGGATCATATTCTTAATCCCACATAGTTGGGATCTTTCCACTTGCCTTGCCTGGTAGAATAGAGTAGGTAGGAAACTAAATAAGCCTACTTGGGCAGTAGTTAATCTTTTAGGCCATTGAGTCTGACACCTTTTTGTTTGTCTTTTCTAAGCTCCTTTCGAAGCTCCTAGTTTAACTGAGTACCTGTCATTTTTCTTTTTTCTGCACAATAAATTTCAAATTTTGCAAATTATGTTAGTAGTTTAGATTTACTTTATGCATTTATATGTCTGTCATAGAACAGATTTTGTTTTCAGTTTGATTTTATATTTTTCCCATACATGTTGCATGAGGTATTTTTGATGTCTGTGAATGCAGAATTAGGTGCAAAATAAAATAAAGAGCTGAAAGCAAAATGGTAGAGTGTTGTATCGAGGATTCGAGTATCAGAGTTCGAGGACCAGAGATTCTGAGGTTCTCAAGTGCTCTTTTCGACAGAGCACTTGTCCCAGCCAGAGCCAGATGTTATCACATATATAGTATCCGGGCTACCATACATTATTTTTCTTATTCCAGTACACTATTCAGCCAGTTCCCTTACATTGAGATGTTGAGATGAGCATCTATTTGGATGACTATCAGATTTGGACAGCAGTTGTATTCCCCATTTCCATGACTGAGTCTCAGGACACTCATAGAGATGACCGATGTAGCCATTATACCATTTGTATAGAGCAGTTAGTAGTGCCCAGAGTTTCAGTAGCAGTTTCAGAGGACAGATGATGGTTCAGATGATGAGTATTCAGGTATATGACTCAGCAGGTATATCGTAGTATTGTTGTTATATTGCTTTTATATTTATTCTTGTAGCATGTCTTAGCACTTAGTGTCATGATCTGGCAATGATATAGATATGCGGACCTGGTTGATCTTATTATATATATTCTATTGTCCCTACTCAGACTTAGAAGTTCACTATTAATACTCATTTGTTTTACCCTCCTTAGGGAGAATAGAGGTGATAATTCCACCATACCTTGGCTTGCTAGTGTTGGCTCCATTATTCATTGTCTTCATCCATCCATTACCTACCTTTTACTTTATCACCCTGACTTACTACTTGACTAGTGGCATGGAGGAATTTTCCCCACTGTAGCCTCTGTTTTGGATGAGCTTCCCTGTTTATTGTGTCTCGGCTCTGAGTTGGTGACAAAACTTACCTATGGTGAGTTGGATTTCCTTGTGAATTCCCCCTAGTCACTAAAGTTGTGTTGGCTAAACCTGAAACTTTTAGTGATGCCATGAATACAAAGTATGGAAAATGAAATTTTATATCTTGTATGAAAAGCTCGTTCATGCAATGTGTTTTTAAACACACATGAATGAAAGGCAAGCCAAATGAAAATGGCTATGAAATAAAATGTTATATCTTTTGTGAAATGTAAAATACCTAGGTAAACAAGCTGTCTGTGACACACCTAGAAGTGCTCAGGTAAACAAGTGCCTTAAAAACACACCTACAGCAAAAAGGCTAAATAAATGTAAATCTATGCAATGTGTTTATAAACACACATAGATCAAAGGCTATGGAAACTTCGGGCCCAAAAAGAAATGGAACTTAAATGCTATTCAAAATAATTGTTGGCCTCATTTGTATTATGGATTGTGCGCATATGTTAAAGGTGAATAAACCCTCTTTGAACAACTCATCCATTTGTGAGACACCGCCATTCCCGGTGTTGTTGCTCATTCAGTATATATTATGGTGTGTTTTCCCTTTCCCATATCCAAAGTGTCACAATGTTAAGTGAGTCAAGTCATTCTATTAGCCTAGCCAGTTTATTTTAGCCTTCACCCTTCACTAGCAAATTGATCACAACTATGAAGTGAGTATGGTCCTGAAAGTCTAGTCTGAGTTATAATAATAATTAATGACATTATATATTTGGATTTAGATCGACAGTTATGCTTAATTTGTGTTATAATTGTTATTTGAATAATTTGTATAGCATGCATTAACCTTTGACACTTTGCAGCAGCTTCTGATGACAGTCTGAGTTATATTTGGTCATATTGACTTGGTGAAACCTACTTTGACCAAGGTCAATCACAGGACATGATATGGTTGGACCTTGTGATGATACAGATAGATGATATATGGTCTATGCACATGTACATGATGGTTCTATCCATTAGATACAAGTTTATGATGATGATTTATGGTTTTCAGCATTTATTGATCATTTACAGATTATTATTATTTGACATGTTCCGGTATATTGGATATATTATATGATCATGCAGAGATTCATATGGTGTATGAGTACACATCTTAGATAGATTTGGACCTTCTGAGTCCAATGAGATAGTCTGTTTTCAGTTCCAAGCAGTTACAGTGATGATTGATCCTCAGTGGGCTATCCAAGTGCAGTTTTGGTCTGTCAGAGACCCTGTCGGAGCAGAGATGATTTTTATCTGGTTGACCTAGGGAGCTGTGCTTGGAAGGGGTGGTCCAGCCACTTCTTTTTACCATATTATCCCCCTCCCGAACACACTGGTGCCCTCACCTTGACAGCGCAGGCACTCCAGGAGGCATTTTGGAGCAGTTACACGCTTCCCGAGGCATTTCAGGATTGGTAGAAATGGCTACAGACGAATTCGATTTGGGCTACTGAGGAAAATTTTTGGCATGGGATGATCAGTGATGATGATTGGGATGTCTTCCACACCTTCTCCATCAGTTTCAGCTTCATCGGGACCACCATCCATCACTTATGGCATTTTCTGATGATTTATGAGGCCTCCTAAGGCCCACGATTTGTCCATACATGCACAATTTGGTACTTTGATGACTATTTTATTATTATTGTGCTATGGGGATTGACCAAGGGGGTCTAAAATTACCCCTTGGACCCACCATAATCTTATTGTTATATTTTTTCATCATGATTTGGTGGGATCCCCTCTCCTAGGGCGATTTTGTCCACTTATTGTTATATTTTATTAGTGATCCATGTATTTTATTGTTGAGCTCATCTCAACCATTGATTAGATATTTTGATCTTTTAATCTTAACCAATCATTCAAAAAGTGGTTAGATTATGGACTCTCTCCCTCCTATTTAAAGGAGAGAGCTTCTCATTGTAAAGGGGACTTGTGGCTATGGATTATTGGAATAGAAAATTATTATTGCATCTATCTCCAGTGTTGTGGTGAATGTTTTTGGTGTTCGTTCGTTGATTCTTCCTTTGCACTGAGTTATTGGAGATCTTGTCTTGACATATTCTTTTGTATCACGTTTTTCCATCTACAGGTGGAGGCCAATTTGGTTTGAGGAGGAAGTATTGGTGGGGGAAGACTCTCCCTACTTCTTCTCTTAATCTCTGCGTTGGTAACAGGGAGTATTACTGTCCCAGGACCTTCTATTTCATGTTACTATTGCATTTCGCTTGTATTTCCTCCATACTTGACCTCTCTGATTGAAATCGCTTTCCTTGGATTGAGAGGTAGAGGAGTGCGCACTTGTGGGCTAGGGCATCATTTCGGCAAGAAAAAACAACAATCTCTCATTTGATCTCTGTGGGAGTCTTCCTCAACAACAAGGAATCTCATTCACATCACTCAGGTATGATCTCAAGGTAATCTCTTTCCATGATCTATCCACTTGTCTAAAATATTTCAAACCATAATTAATCAAAACCCCCATTTTACATTTTCTCAGATCTACTAAGATCTAGTGGCTTCTTGGGTAAGAAATTTAAAACCCACCTCTATAGTATCCACGTCATCCCGGATCTATAGTTTGGTGAAGATTGGCCTCCATTTGACCCTCTTCCCAAGGCACTTAGCCTCTCCAAGCAAGGGAGCACTTCTTGGTTTGGGTGAGTTAACCTAGATCTAGTACGTGGGTAGTTGAGATTTCACTTGATCTACAATCTACATATCCAATAACCTACCCCAAGATTGTCACTTTTTCTTATTTCTACCTTGTGGGCCCTATTCCACATTTTAAGGGATTTAATCCCCATTTTGGACCTCTTGGTATCATAAAACTCAGATCTAGTAAGATTTAACCCTTGGATTGCCTTTATATTCTAGATCCATATTGTCACTTGCTTAAACTACTTGGATCTAAATTTTGGATGCCATTGGACTTGTCTTGATCCCATTTATCACACTTTTAACCTTCCTTGGGCAAAGTCGCACTTCTTGGGGAGATTGAGTTGGTCCACTTCTAGGACATGGGTACATGAGATTTTGGTTGAGTTGGAACAAGCACACTTTGAAACCTAGGTCTAGTAGCTCACTTTGTGAAATCTTGCCTTGGGGATAGCATTCCTTGTTTTAAGGGATTGTGGTCCACTTGGGTCACATCATGAACTATTTGATCTAGACACATCCATCCATCAAACCTTTAAAATACCACTTGTATTATGCCATATGGGTCATCAAACATAAGTTAATCTTTTCTTGACTCCATCTATCTGAATTCCCAAGGCACTGATCTCTCTCCAAGTCAATTCGACTTTCCTAGATTGTTGGATTAACTTGTGGTTTGATCCTTATTTGGTTGACTGAACCCTTGTGATGTTGTCATATCTCATGATCAAGCTTGTCACATGTACTAGTTAGCCCCAATTTAACCCCTAAACTACTCTGCATTGGACACGGTTCCCAAGGCAGTGTATTTTCTAACAATTGACTAGTACTTTAATCATGCATGTCATTTCAAATATTATAAGTCACTCTCACATCAACAATGAACCAAAGCTATACTCATTGAACCCCTTACTTGTCTTGTGACTTCATCCTTAGGTCTAGGATACACCATACACCTTACAATACTTCACTCATACTTAGTTTTGATCTAGTGTTCTGGTTTGATCTCTCCTGTCGGGAGTAGATCTGGGTCTCCCCCTTTGTTGCCTGGGCTAGATAGCATAAAGTGAGGGTTGCCTCGATTGGCGTAACAACCATCTATTGGAAGTCGAGGTGATCGTGGTTGCACCTTTAGAGTTTCCCTTCCCTATTGCCATCCACCAATGGATACATCCATAGGGGTAACTACAGTTTAGGTTATAACAGTAACTTTTTCAATGAAAATAAGAAGGCCTATTACCCACCATTTACATTTGTCATTGGGGTATACAAATTCCCTAAGTTTAAAGGTGCAGAATCTTTCATAAAATACTTAGAGGCTTTCCATTTTGGGGAAAGAAATTTCATGAGGAATGATAGTTTGCAAAAGGTCGTTTAGCATTGTGCGTCATGCAAAGTTCATTTTGAATACTCAGACCATTTCCTTAAGAATGAGGAAGTGTATTGGAGAGCAAGCAATATGACTAAGTTAAATAAACGTTTTGTTCAGAAAAGTGGCGCGGGCCCTAGCCATGTTGTTGATATTGCTAAGGAGTCTGAATTACAGAAGCAAAGAGAAGAAGCCAAAAGAATACAGGCAGCGGAAGCAGAAAGAAAGAAAATGGAAGAAGCAGAAAGGTTACAGGTCGAGGAAGTGGAAAAACAAAGGACAGAAAAATAAAACAAAAGAAAAGAAGAAGGGGAAATAAAAGAGAAAGAAGATCAAGAAGCAGCAGAGATAGCCGCAGAATTGGAAAGGCAAAGAGAAGAAGAAGACATGCTCAAGAAAGTTGTGGAAGAGGAAGAATCCCAAGATGGAGGTCCAAATCTCCAAGACATGGATATAGACCCACCAGGAGTGTCGGGAATCACAGTTACAGAAGGAAACCTCCCATTTGTAGAGCTTGGACTCACTCCTTTCACCCCATCAAAACAACATTCGGTGGGAAAGCTGGATACAATAGTCTTCGACTCCAAGAGGAAGAAAATGACTAGAAGATAAGAGAAAAAACTGAAGATGGCAGCACAGCCTGATGTGGTGACCATTCAAGAGAATACCATAATGGAAGGCACCCATAAGGATCCCAAGTTCACAGCATGAGTAAATGTAGCAGCTGCACAAGCAAGTGCAGATAATGTTGATAAGCTAATGAACGACTTGGAGCGTAACAAGGAGAATATGTTGAAGTTGAAAGACAACCTAGTAAAATCCAGAGGTGAAGGAATAGAGTTGAAAATAAAGCATGATGCTCTAATAACTGAGAAAGACAACTTAATGTCTGATTATCAGAATCTCGAAAACAAGAAAGATGCTTTAAATGTGCAGCTTGTGATTATGGAGGGTGAAAGAAGTGATTTTTACTCCCGCATAAATGAATTGGAGGGAAAGGAAATAACAGCAAATCAACAAGTGGAAATCATGAAATCCCAGATGGACGAGCTGGTGAGGGAGAAAGAATCTCTGGTGGAACAAGTCAAGTTGGCACAGAATCAAAAGCAAGATATGACTCCTTTTCACAAACTGGCATGTAAGATACAGTAACAGATCTACCGCACACAGGAATTATTAACTCAAGAAATTTACAAGATGAAGCATATTATAGATAAGATGAAGGAGATCTCTGCAGATTCTTTGTCGATAACACAGAAGTTGGTTAATTATTTTAAAAAGATGAAAACGCAGATTTCCTGGAAGGAAAAGAATTCGAACTTCCCTGACCACCTGCAAAACAAGATGGCTACGGAACTTAAATTGGATATAGAACTCCTTGAATTTTGCAGGAAATATTCCAGGAGGATATGTGTAGAATCACCTAAGTCTATTGAGAAATGTAAAGAGTTCTACAAACGAATTCATCAAATACATGAAAAATGTCACATTGCACTGACTCCATATATGGTTGAGCTTCCCACGAAAGATCAGCGCTTAGTGGAGTTGAAGGACAGACTAAAAGAAGACATGGAATATATCAGAAAAATGGATGTGTTGAACGAAGAGGACCTCCATCAATACATTGGGCAGGCGTCCATCAATGCTTATTTCTTAGAAGAAAGATACAAAGCTGCTACAGAAGGGGTGATCAGTGTAGAAAAGGAATTATCCTTTCATGAGGTGTCTTTAAAGTTATTAGAACCTCTCCAATGTAATATTATATTTGAAGAGACGGACTTATGGGATAATTACATTTCCAGTTTGGAGGGCCCACCAAAAAATTAATTTTTTAATTGTAATTAATTGTATTTTTTGTGCAACCACAAAAGAATGAATTTTGGGCAGTCGAAGTGATAGGTCATGTAGAGACAAAACCCATTGTAATATAAATATAGGAGGGGGGAACAATGAGAAGGTACTTTTGCTATCATAATAGAAGCTGGACACATTTTGTAAGAGAATTATTTTTTTTTCTAATGAGGACATGTTTGCTAGGAAAAACATGCACATAAATGTTTTGCGTGGAATGTGTGGAATGACAAATTTGGAACTATTTCCTCTTTCATTCGTGACTCATACTATGAGATTGTCCTAACTTTATTGAACTACTTCAAATGGTGATGAATGATTTCTTTATCTATGCAAATGTTTATGTGTTAACAGAGTAATAATTGTTAAAATTAAATCAAAGTTATTTTTGGTATCTTTTATGTTGTGAATGTGAACACTTTGTCTGAACAGCTATCTGTTGGATTCGTATGAGCATTTTCAGAATATTACTCTCACATAAACTCGCTCCTTACAAGGATAGGATAGATATTTTATCATAGAATTGGTAAGTAGAAGTGATAAGACGGGACGTAAGAACCTACACATCACTTGTTGAGGCTTATGGCTGTCAATTGTAGGTTAAGTGCATTAGTTAGAATAGCAACACTTGCATATTCATAATATTAAACATAAAATATAAACGGTGGGTTGGGCCGCAACCAGTACATATCTAAACAAACAAACCTACGATAGTCGGACCGTTGACCGGACGGATTCCCCATACCAAACAGTGAGTAATCTAATTGGGATTATTCATTGGGGAGAATCCCTACTGTCGATGCTAAGCTTTTATGGGCATCAACAGAACCTTAAGGATGTGCATTGATTTTAGAGATTTAAACAAGAAGACAACAAAGAATAGATATCCCATCCCTCGGATAGATGAGCTCATGGATGAGCTATTTGGAGCAAAGTTATTTTCCAAAATTGATCTTAGATCTGGTTACCATCAGATTCGAATGAAGGAGGAGGATGTGCAGAAAACTACTTTCAGATGTCACTATGGTCATTTCGAATTTCTTGTCATGCCTTTTGGTTTGACCAATGCTCCACCAACCTTCCAATCATGCATGAACAAAATATTTTTCAAGCATCTCCGTAAGTTTGTTTTTGTTTTCTTTGATGATATTTTAATTTATAGTAATACATGGGAGTAACATTTGCACCATTTAGAATTTGTACTGAAAATCTTGCATGAACAATCTTTGTTTGTTAAGTTGTCCAAGTGTGAGTTTGGGTTGACAAAAATTTTGTATCTTGGGCACATCATTGGGAAAGATGGGGTAAAGGCACACTTGGAGAAAATAAAGGTTATTATTGAATGGCCATCACCCAAGAACATCATTGAATTGAGAGGCTTTATTGGGATCTGCACTTACTATAGGAAGTTCGTGAAGGGGTTTTCCAAACTAACTGCTCCCCTTACTGATTTGACCAAGAAGGATGCTTTCAAATGGGATGAAGAGGCTGAAAAGGATTTCCAAAGAATGAAAGAGGTAAAGAGTAGTTGTCTAGTACTTGCATTACCATATTTTTCTAAACCATCTGTTTTGGAATGTGATGCATCAGGTGAAGGCATAGGAGCAATCCTAAAGCAAAACCAACACCCCATAGCTTTTGAGAGCAGAAAATTGCATCCACATGAGCGGCTTTACTCCATATATGACAAGGAAATGTTAGCCATCATGCATACCTTAGACAAGTTTAGACAATATCTGTTGGGGAACAAGTTTGTGGTCAAAACTGATCATAACAGTTTAAAGCATTTCCTTACACAAAAATATCTCAATGAAAGGCAACAAAAATGGGTAAGTAAGGTTCAAGCTTTTGATTTTGACATTGAATATGTAAAGGGGAAGAATAATATTGTAGTAGATGCATTGTCTAGGAGACCTTCCTTTTCCCTTATGGACATTCCAAAAGATTGGAAAGATGTGTTAATAGTAGAGTATGCCAAAGATAGATTTGCTTGTGAATTGTTAGATGGCATCAAGGGAGATGATAGGTACAAGATATTGAATGGCCTAATCTACTATAAAGACCGAATATACTCAGTTCATGGTTCGAACTTAAAGCGCAAAATATTGAAGGAAGCTCATGATTCTCCTTTAGCAGGCCATCCTGGTTTCTTTAAAACATATAGGTAGCTAAAACAAAGGTTTTCTTGGAAAGGGTTGAAGGAAGATGTTTCAAAGTATGTGAATGAATGCAAGATATGTCAGCAAAACAAGTTGAACACACCCATCCTATTGGTCTCTTACAACCATTTCCTATTCCAGAAGAAAAGTGGGAAAGCATCTCCATGTATTTCATCCCAGGTTTGCCCAAGGATTTTGGTAAGGATTGTATTTACGTTGTGGTGGATAGACTCACCAAATTTGCTCATTTATTTGCTATTACATCATCTTTAATTGCAGCACAAGTAGCTGAGCTATTCTTTAGATATATTTTCAGATTGCATGGACTTCCCAAAAACATTGTGAGTAACAATGATAACAGATTTATGAGTGTTTTTTGGCAAGACCTCTTCAAATTGGTGGGAACTCAATTGACTCCTAGCACAAGCTATCATCCTCAAACTGATGGCCAAACAGAAAGGGTGAACCAAGGGTTGAGGGGTACTTGAGAAACTATGTTAGTGAGCAGCAAAAAGCATGGGTTAAATGGCTACATTTGGGTGATTTTTGTTACAATACTACTTTCCATATGTCCATTGGCATGTCTCATTTCAAAGCACATTATGGTTATGAATCACTCACCTTTGTTGATCACATTTTTGGTGATAGTAGATCTCCAAAAGCTAAAGATTGGGTTGAGGAAAATCAAGAGATTTTGAATCTTTTAAAAGATAATTTCCAGGTTTCCCAAAATCAACAAAAACAGTATGTGGATCAACATAGGAAAGAAAGAACTTCTCAAGTGAATTATTTGGTTTATTTGAGGTTGCAGCCATATAAGCAAACCACCTTAAGAGGGAAAGGATCAGAAAATATTAAACCAAGGTTCTATGGTCCATATAAGATAATTCGAAAGGTTGGGGAGGTAGCTTATGAGATAGAACTTCCAAAAGGTAGAAAAATCCACAATGTGTTTCATTTTCCATGCCTTAAGAAGGCTATTGGTCAGCAAATTTCTGTTTCAGAAACACTTCCTCCAATAGATGATGAAGGACAACTCATACTCATTCCAAAAAAAAAAAAAATTGAAAGAAAGAGAAAGAAAATTGAGCAGAACCATAAGAGAATATTTGGTACAATGGAAAGATTTGCCCAAGTGAGGATGCCACATGGGAAGAGGAACAAATTTTGCAGCATCCTAATTTGGAATTGCTTGAGGACAAGCAATCTTGGGTGGGGAGGACTGTAATGTCCCCATCCAAATAAATCATATGAAGGGAAATTTCCACCAATCTACTAGTTCCCTAGGTTGGGGTGGAAACATTTAGACTTGGAATAAGGGAGATATAAGACCCGAAATGGACATTAGATTGATAAGTAGACATTAAAGAGGCTAAACAAATAATAATAAGAAGAAAATAAGGTGGCACTTGGTCATGAGGGCACCTAAGTGGTGTGGGACCCACAGAAGGCAAGATTATCCATGCCACATGGCATCCTCTTCTCACCCATTTGAATCCAAGGTGGAGTCTAATGTTCTTGGGGGAGTTGGAGAGGCATTATTCATGGCATGAATCAAGGAGGGTTGAATTAGAATGGAAGAATAACTCCCATGGAAGAGAAAGAGGCATCTTAGAAGTATTGTGACACTTGGAGCTAGATTCCCTAACCTCTATGACAACAATGATGAAGATTCTATGACAATTATGACAAAGATCAGACCTAATTACTGACATCTGACCTATATGACATGCCAAGGATAAAAATAGCCTCCAATAGGGAACACAAGGGGAGTTATGGCAGCCAAGATTCCCCCCATTCGAATTAATGGAAGAGGAAGGCTAGGAAGTGTTGGACAAGTGGCACTCGTGGGAACCTCTCCCTAATTCGAGTTGGAATGAAGATCTTGGAGGGAATTCGAGCCATGGATGCCTTGGGAGGTTAATAAAAGACAAGAATAAACAAGGAGACCATCTTTTGATCATTTTCTCATTTGGAAAAAATTGGAGAGCTTAGCTTGTCCTTACACTGTGGATGTTCATCCTCCCTGCCTTAGAACCGATTTTGAGGGTGCAAGATTCCCATCCTATTTGGTTGATGGAGAGGCCATTCAGACCTCTCAACAAAGCTTCATGGATATTTTTTGATGCAGGTTCAAACCCCAACTGAGTTCGAGTTCATCTTCTCTCATTCTTCTCTATGCCTATTCTACTATCTTTCTCTCAACGTCATGTAAATGTTCAAGGGCGCACTTCTTGTTGCATATAGTTAGTGGAGGATTGTTATTTTGACTTCATGGACATGTTAGTTGTTGCATATCTCTATAATAATCATATCATGAGAGACACATCTCGAAACACCATGTATTTCAAGTGATATTTCCAATCAAGAAAGAGATTCAAGCAATTTTCCCCATAGCATTTGCATAGTGAATTTGGAATAATGTTGTATATGTTTTGTATCATATTTTGATGATATAATTATCCATGTTATGATATGTATATGAATTCACTTTAATGGCCCAAATTATGTTTGCAGACCCCTGAAGTGCCACTATGGTTTATGATTAAATTTGAGACTCCTTGTCGACCATTTTCACCACAAATCCTAGACTATAGAAGTTGTTGTTCATTGGGATACATATTCGACCCTAAAACCAAATCTATTGTTGCACACATATTTTCCTTAATGTCCTCTAAAATATCCAAGTCCCAGACCAAGAATTAGTGAATTTCGTACAATGTTTGGAAAAGCATTTAGTGGAAGACCTAGGGGGGATTTCCACTTCTCAAATTAACTAGTCTTGTCCTGAAACTTCTTTCCTTGCAAATTGTAGACCATGTATGGGTATATCAGTTTGGGTGTCCGATAGATGTGTTAATGTGTTCTATGCCCCATCAAGACCTTCCTCCCCAAATTTGAAAGAATTTGGAGGTGTTTGGAACCAGTTGTAAACTACAACCCTGGAGTCAAAAACAAGGTGAACCCAAGCATTTTCCTTTGGAGGGATATTACACTAATGAAAGATGCAAGAAAAGGTACAGATTGTTCTCTAAAAATGGAGAGTAAGTTTTTCAGAGTAATGGTAGTTTGTAAAATCCTTAATGGGATGAAATATTTGGAACATATTCGTAAGAAAGTTCTTCTACCTCCAGCCACAATGATTATGTTATCAGGGAGTATTTGATTGGATGCATACTAGATGTATTTGATTGGAGCAGTTCTACAACTGTTCCAGGCACTAAACAGATAGGTGGTTTCAAAGCAACACATGAATTAAAAATAATCCCTGGAGACTAGGCAAGTTGTGCCTATAAGCAAGACTAGAAGGAGAAATAACAGACATTGAAGATTATCTTATCAAAACCGCAAATAAGATCTTGCACAGGTTTCTCTTCTTATGAATGCCTCTTCTTTCTCGTATTTTCGATCTAGCAGCTTCCCATGGTTTAACTGGTGAGATCCTGCATCATCTTCTAGAGGGTTTTGGGTCCAGCAGCTTCCCATGGTTTAACTAGTGCGATTCTACATCATCTTCCAGAGAGCAGTTGTTCCAATACTGAATCCTACTTTGTTCGATGCCAAATTCGTCCCTACTAAGATATACAAGGAAACAATGTAGTGAAGTAGGGTTTTGGAAAACGATGGGTGAAGCCGGCGGTGACCCAAACTGCAAGTAAACCAATGAGGTGGTGAAGAGATAGGTGAGTATGATGTCATCCAATTATATACATCCACATGTCTAGATTTTACTGGACAAAGGGACAACAAAAAGCTACAATGCTTTTCAAAACCCACCCCAGGAAAAAACCCTTATTGACATAATTAATAGCTCAATTGCTCAAATCTTCATCATCATTTGCCCAAATTGAAAACTTGATTGCACAGATGGATTTGTAGGGCTCAAAAGCCATAAGATCCACTACTCATATGCCCATAACCAATCTGATATGATCTACCTAAAGTCAACTCTAAGTATTTTTAAATACTTAGACTAATCATTTTCCTGTAACCTTCGGAAAATATTTAAATTTAGTCACTTAATTCAATAATGCCTCCAATGGATTAGATGTGATCAATGGTGATAAATAGAAGTCCATGCTGCTAGCATGCCCCTTTGATGGGGTCAAACATGGGTTTACCAAGTCAAAAAGTCAAAATTTGGTCAAAGTTTGGCAAGGCTCAAAATGATGAAATAATCATATGTAATGCTTGTAACATGTGTTAGTGCCTTAATCATGAGTAAAACTGATGAACAACTACATGTTAAGTCATGTAATGCATTGGTGTCCATTTCCAATACAACAAATGCAAGACAAGTACTAAGTACAGTAAATGACAAGAGTAACTAATTTCATATACATATTCATGTACAAACTAATCACAAAAGTAATGCATAAATCAGCCTCTCCCTTGGGTGAAGTGGCCCATGAGAGACAACCATGGGCTTAGTCATATGTGAAGTTGACCATACGATAGACTTGAATCACTTTTGGAAATAGAAGATGAAGAATACTCTATGACATTTGTTGGAGTGGCTAACACTAGGGAATGGAGTGTCTCACAAATGGATAGTATGCTAAATTGATGGTGCCCATTAGGCCTTAACATTAGGACTTAACCCCCTTTGCCCTTTTATTTTGACTTTTAGCTCCCTCTTGGACTTGTTTCTTGGACTTTGTCCTCATTTAATTTCTTGGTCCCTTGTACTTTCTTTCTCTTTTGATTTTTTATTTGTCTTCATGAGACCTTGGCCGTTTACTTTGCTTTTTGGGCCCTTGCAAGTTTAGAATTTTATATTTTGCTTTTGCTTAATTTGTTCATTTTTTACTTTGGTCTTCAAATTTTTTTTCATGTAGGTACAATGAGACTAGGACTAGGAGCTACTATATGCACCCTTTTTAGGCACTGAAAAGGTGGGGGGAGCCTTTCATGCTTCAGGACCTAGAGCCCACACCAATCTAGTGACTAGACCACCTAGGCTTAGAACCCAACATCGATATCTCTTCCGACAAGAAATCTTAAGGCTTCGGATAGTTTTTCCACACACTAGAGCAAAGACACCAGGGATAACATGGAGGCCATCCTATCAAAGAGGTCACAGAGGAAAGGTCCTCAAGTTTATCAGTCATGTCCAAATCATGGGATTTTGTAAATAGTGGATGAAATGGATAGATGGAGATAGGCTATGCACGAATACTGTGGAGGGATAGTTATCTATACATCGCATAGACAATCAACGCAAACAAAAATATGTGCATCAAACTACAAATAATGAACCTACACCACACCAAGCACAAGTCCTACTGATAACAACCATAGAATAACCATATGATAACCTATGTATAACAAAGTCTAACATAAGTCAGCCCATCAATGAAACTCATGAAATCCATAAATATACCTCTATTCTATACCTAATATGAACTGCAGCTGCAAAGTACCCACCCGATGACTTTGGAGCGCAAAGGAAGATGAGACCTGTTAAGTTTAGCATTAAATTCACAATAAGAGCATAATAAGGATCACTCAAAGAAACGCAATCACAAGATAGACACAGATTTATCCTGGGAAACCCTCATGGGGTAGAAAACCCAGCAAAGCTTCCTCAATATAGTGACCAACAAATAAAAAGATGTAATCCCCAAACAAGATCTCCTTCTCCTCCTTCGCAGATCTCTCTCTCTCCTATGCCCAATTCGCAAGTGAGTGAATGAGTGAGTGTGTTAAATGAGGAACACACCTCCTCTATTTATACTTTACTTCACTTGACTTTTAACCCTAATTGGGCCGACTTCTCCTATGAGAGTCTAATAACCCCTAAACACTTAACTCATGGCCAACACCACTAGGGAACTCTAATAACCCTAGTTAGAACATCCTGTCGGAGGAATAAACATCTCCGGATATATAATAATGTCCCAACGGAGGAATGAAACATCTCTGGATAATAAAGTACAAATAAAATCTTCTTAGAAGTTACAATATTTCAACACTTCCCCTTAACGAGAAGGATATTCTAACAACATCTGCAGGAGCAAGGAGTCATCAACACCATACATGATACATCTATAAATCATTGGAAGCTTTCTTCAATCATCATCAGTAACTCAAATAGTTACTGGAACATCTTCTGATATCTTTAATACTGGAACATCAACATCTTCAGCGTTGAGTCTTCATCTTCTGCAACACTCGATCAGTTACAACAAAATCATCATCTGGATCTCTTGATCAATAGCCTCATCGTCTGGATCTCCCAATCAACAGCATCAACATCTGGATCTTCCGATCAACAGCCTCATCATCTGGATCTCTTGATCAACAGCATCATAATCTGGATCTTTCGATCAACAGCCACATCGTCTAGATCTCTTGATCAATAGCATCATAATCTGCAACACACATGATCCAATTACAGGATGGTCAATCCCTATCAATTTAGGACATAAATCCAAGGACGATGCAATCCTGATCCACTTACGGGATGATCAATCCCTATCAATTTAAGACACCATATCATGTCTAGGGACGATGCAATCCAGATCTGCTTACGGGATGATCAATCCCTATCAATTTAAGACACCATACCATGTCTAAGGACGATGCAATCCAGATCTACTTACGGGATGATCAATCCCTATCAATTTAAGACACCATACCATGTCTAAGGACGATGCAATCCAGATCTACTTACGGGATGATCAATCCCTCTCAATTTAAGACACCATACCATGTCCAAGGACTATGCAATCTAGATCTACTTACGGGATGATCAATCCCTATCAATTTAAGACACCGTACCATGTCTAAGGACGATGCAATCCAGATCTTCTTACGGGATGATCAATCCCTCTCACTTTAGGACATAAGTCCAAGGATGATGCAATCCTGATCTACTTACGGGATGATCAATCCCTCTCACTTTAGGACATAAGTCCAAGGATTATGCAATCCTCTCGTCCACTTAGACAAAGTCTAAGAACCACTTCATCGACCTCATCGTAGGTATCATCAACCTCATCGTCGGAATAGGTATCCTCATCATCAATACAAGTATCCTCATCATCGACACAGGTATCCACATCATTGATACAAGTATCCACATCATCAATACAGGTATGCTCATCATCAACCTTACCGTCGGTATAGGAAACCTCATCATTGATATAGGTATCCACATCATCGATACCAGTATCCAAATATCATCATTGACCATATCACTCTCCCTTTCGAGGAGAGTCCTTTTTAACTACACCAAGCTTGTCTCGAAAATACTCAAATTTTACTCGAGACAGAGGTTTGGTCAATACATCAGCAACTTGCTCATGAGTGCTCACATACTCGAGCTTTATAGCTCTTTTCACCATATCCCGTATATAGAAATATTGGATCTCTATGTGCTTTGACTTATCATGGAACACTGGATTCTCCGTCATCTTGATACAACTCTGGTTGTCACATAGCATCACAGTGGAGTCCATCTCTAAGTCAAATAGTCCTAATAACAGCTTTCGAAGCCATATGGCTTCACAACTAGCAAAGCAAGCTGCTATATATTCCGCTTTAGCGATGCTAAGAGCCACACTTGATTGTTTCCTACTAAGCCACGAGATCATAGCAGATCCCAGACAATAACATCCACCCGATGTGCTATTTCTGTCTGAGACACTTCCAGCCCAATCTGCATCTGTATAACCATACAATCTGAAATTATTATCTCCAAGATAATATAGACCAAAGTCTATCGTACCTTTTAGGTACCTCATCACATGCTTTGCAGCTATCAAGTGAACACGTCTAGGCTCAACTAGATACTGACTCAGGGTGTTCACACCGAAGCATATATATGGCCTGGTATTCGTCAGATACATCAGCGACCCAA
Organism: Larix kaempferi; assembly: GCA_027924585.1. NCBI lineage: Eukaryota > Viridiplantae > Streptophyta > Pinopsida > Pinales > Pinaceae > Larix > Larix kaempferi. The sequence goes on along the minus strand of BSBM01000005.1, from coordinate 7,026,300 downwards.
TAATCTGTCTATACTGAGTCACATCCACTAATTATGACGATTCATCAACCAACAACTTCAAGTTGGTATCCATGGGAGTGGCCATGGCCTTCCTTACATTTCAACATATTAAATTTTTTCAAGATTTCCACAGCATACTTTCCCTGGTTGAGAAAGATTCCTTCTGGGCTTGCCATACTTCCAGACCTAGGAAGTAATGCATCAATCTGAGATCTTTCATCTCAAATTCTGTAGCTAGCTTCTTCTTCCTTTCCATGATCTATTTCTCATTTCCTGTTAGAAATAGATCATCCACATGCAGTAATAGTATGACAAGTTCATCATCCATAACCTTAAGGTAAAGGTTAGGATCAGCTTTACTTTTGGTCAAGCCCAAGCTTGTCAAGAAGCTATCAATTCTTCTGTACCAAGCTCTAGGAGCTTGTTTCAACCCATACAGAGCTTTCTTCAACTTACATAAGTGAGTTCTTCTATCTTCAACCTCAAATCCTTGTGGTTGTTCTATGTACACTTCTTCCTCAATCACACCATTCAGGAAGGTTGTCTTCACATACATCTAGTGTAATCTCCACTTCATCATAGATGAAAGTGCCATGATGGTTCTAATGGAAGTGTACCTTGCAACTGGTGCAAATGTTTCTTCATAGTCAATTCCCTCTTTCTGAGAGAATCCCGAGCCACAAATCTTGCCTTATACTTTTCAATGCTACCATCCGCGGCATGCTTTATCTTGTATATCCATTTGGAGGATACCACACTCTTGTCTTTTGGTTTGGGAACGACATCCCAAACATCATTCTTCATTATTGACTGGTATTCCTCCGTCATTGCTTCTACCCATTCTTTCTTATGAACTGCTTCTTCATAACTGGTAGGTTCTTGATCTACAAGATCACACATCAAAGCCACATAACTGGAGAATGGCTTTGGTTTCTTGCTTGCTCTAGTGGAGCCTTCTGGAGCTCCATATCTTTCTGCTTCTTGTATAATTTCTCTTGCCCATGCTGGCTTTCTCTTCCGTGATATGTTCATTGGTGGGGATTCTTGAGGTTCTATCATATCATGGTCTTCCGGTGTTTCTTCTTCAGAGAAGGAAACAGCTTTTGTTTTTCTAGGAGGTATATCTTCTTCATATACTTCTTCACATTGTCTCTTTATAGATCTTTTGAGAGCAGCTTCTTCATCAAATGTTACATCTCTACTAATTTCCATGTGATGGAATCCTAGGATGTATATTCTGAATGCTTTGGATGCTTCACAACAAATATTCCCTCAGGCTTCTTCTGTGTGAATATTTCTTCTGGAGTCTTGAATAGTTGTCACTTGTTCTATGGAATCAAGTCTCATCATTCTTCATTTGTAGGTGATCGTTGTACGATACTTCCTACAAGTCAAATTCAATAGTATGGTTAGAAACATCTCATAGTTTCCAAATAAATGCATAAAAACATAAGTCATACTATCTTAGCCAATGCTACAACATTCATCCATATCCCACATTCATATGGTAACTTTCTAGATGCCTTCCATCTCTACCAGAACATTATTAAGAGTGTGCACTACTCCCAATATGTCAGCAAAGAGGTTTCACTCTAGATAAGTAGCAATGAAATGTTGTATAACACCATAGGCTACTTACCCATCACATGCATAACATGGCAAACATCCTAATACATATGTATACAACTAGATACTATCATTTAAACAAAAATGACAATTCAAATATTTATCTTTGTTTGTTTGGTAGGATCTCCTTTTGATCGTAGTCTTCTGATCATCATCAATATTGCATGTTGCTTCTCCTATTCTCCTAGAGAGTTTTGTGAGGGGACTCCTTTTTCTTCTAAACTGGAGAGAGTCTTCTTCTGTCCTGTCATGTGCTTTGAAGCACAACTGTCACCGGACAAATTCTTTGATTTCTTCCTTTGCTTGCTTCCTGGGAGGTTCTTCATCCTCTTCTTCTTCACTATCATCTTCTGCTAGATATGCTTGATGTCTTTTGTGGTGGAAACCCTTTTTCTTCTTTGAAGGACAATCCTTAGCAATGTGTCATATTTTGTGACAATTGAAACATTGGTATGAAGAGTAATTTCTTTCTAGAATGGTTCTTCTTTTCTTTTGAAACCTTTGTGAAGGTTGAGACTCTTTGTGGCTTTCCTTCTTGAAGTTGGATTGACTCCTTCTTCTTTTGGTATGGGTGGCTAATGCTTGATTATCTTCTTTGAGTAAGGCTTCTTTATTGGCTACTCTAGCCTCTTCTTGAATGCAATCCTCCCATACAATATCAAACTTCATACTTTCATTTCTAGCACACATGGTTTGGATGAATGAATCCCAAGGTCTAGTGAGACCATTGAGAGCAGTCATGACTAGTTCATCTTCACCAAGGGTGTCTCCAATGGCTTCTAGTTGTTCCTTGAACTGGGAGACCCTTGTGAAGTAATCTTGAATGGATTCTCCTTGACTCATCTTAGTGCTCTTCAATTGAGCTCTCAGGTTCATCTTCCTATTGATGTTCCTTCCTTCATACATTCTGGCTAGGGCATCATACATTTCTTTTGGGGTCTTCTTGGATGACACTTGAGGGATCAAGTGGTCTTTGATAGAATCAACAATGATTCTATTTGCCCTAACCATGCCCTTCTTGTACTTCTCTTTAGCTTCATCTTCCTCAGGTTCTGCAACTTCATCTTTGATGTATTGGGCAAAATCATTCTCTTCAAGAATGAAACCAATCCTATATTTCCATGCCCGGAAATTCTCTATGCCTTCTAGCTTATCCTCAAGCTTAGTGCTTGGGGCCATCTTATCCAGGAGGTCACCAAAAATTGAAAAATTCTCAAAATACAAAACAGACCTTACCAGGAGATGTGCTTCACTGAGTTGAGTTGACTGGTGTACTTGGTTTTTGGAAACTTCGGCTTTTCACCCTTCAAACTTACCAACAAATTTCGGATCTGCAACAAGTTTTCTGGCTTACTGGTTCGCAGCTTTTCTGGTTTACTGGGTTCGCAGCTTTTCTGGTTCACTGGTTTTCTGGTCCAAAAGTCAAACTAGGGTTTGACATATCTCGAGGTTCTACCCACTCAAAAACTTCGATCTAGGGCTCAGAATTTCGCTTTTGAGAAGGAGCATCCAGCCATGCTCTCAGATTCCAAAAATTCCAACTTTTGCAGAAACCTTAATTTTCATCAGAGGAGGAGAGATATTTTCACCTTGTGAAAGATGTCCTATTCAGGCTAGCTCTGAAACCATGTTAAGTTTAGCATAAAATTCACAACAAGAGCATAATAAGGTCACTAAAAAAAACACAATCACAAGATAGACACAGATTTATCCTAGGAAACCCTAATGGAGTAGAAAACCTACCTAGCAAAGCTTCATCAATATAGATGACCAACAAATACAAAGATGTAATCCCCAAACAAGAACTCCTTCTCCTCCTTCGCAGATCTCTCTCTTTCCTATGCGCAATTCATAAGTGAGTGAATGAATGGGTGTGTTAAATGAGGAACACACCTCTATTTATACTTTACTTCACTTGACTTTTAACCCTAACTGAACCGACTTCTCCTAGGAGAGTCTAATAACCCCTAAACACTTAACTCAGGGCCAACCCCACTAGGGAAGTCTAATTACCCTAGTTACAACATCCCGATGGAGGAATAAACATCTCGGATATATAATAATGTCCCAACGGAGGAATGAAACATCTCCAGATAATAAAGTACAAATAGAATATTCTTAGAAGTTACAATATTTCAACAAGACCAACACTGCATAATAATAGTCATGAAGGTCCACAGTACCAAGGTCTATAATGTATAATAGGGGATGGAATGAAAAGCTCAAAAATGACAAAGGTAGCCCCTTCGGTGATCTGTCATTGTATTTAACCCAACTGCTAACCAATAAAACCCATATAGACCCACAAATCTACATATCTTCCGCCACTGAACTACAACACACATCCCTCTCACCATTATGCTACAGCACATTGATGCATGCATTCTTATTTTTATTTTTATTTTTTTATGGAATAGTCAAACACTTCCCCCACCTGAGTTGTAGAAATGCACATTCTCAGCACAATAATCCTCAAATCCACCGATAATATCTTATAAGAATCTTACATCCACTATAAGTAGTGAGTCCCCTTTACAAAGTATGTGATAAACAAGTCCTATGGCAAGAATTTAGCCATCTCAAGCTGGACAATCATAAGGAATAAGGAATAAATGCTGAAGACATGATAGCAACTCAAGCCAAACCCTAAAATAACAACCAAGCAGTAATATTAAAATTTGTAATAATATTAATGGTAATAACATTTACATGATGAATACCACAAGATATGTATTGAAATTTGTAATAATATTAATTGTAATAGCATTTACATGATGAATACCACAAGATATGTATTGAAATTTGTAATAATATTAATGGTAATAACATTTACTTGATGAATGCCGCAAGATATGTATTGCATGTTCACATTTCAAATCAAACTAAGTTGTGTACATTTAAATATGACATTAGTTGATCTTGATATTATTAACTGTATAATATTATCATGAGATTTATTCAAACATACCCCACAAGTACATTTTGGCATTATTCATTATTATATACCACTAACATGTAAACTGATGTGTTTCTTTTGGTGTACTCTGCACGTGATTTTGTTGTTTCCCGACGTTTAAGCTGACCACTTAACGTGCTCAACTGAAACGAATCCCATTACAGTTTCACCAACCCTTCAATCTGAAAGGCAAATAAATCACAAATATCACTCACTGCCCATCCCAAGATGCCTGTCACAAAATGAAATTTAGGCAAAAAAAATTCTACACAATCCTGGCAAAAAATGGAAATTTTCGTGGGAGAACATGAAGGACGTTAAAAATCCACAGAACAGAAAAGTGCATTTGCAACCATAGGCATTACAAATACTATATAAGATGAGTCTGTAAAGCTTAGTTAATAATATTTAATCTCTGCCACAGTAGTACCAAGGCTAGTCTGGCAACCTTGTCAGATACCATGCTAAACTGATGGGAACATTTTAAAAACTCAGAGAATAAAAACCAAGTAACTCATCAGGGCTCAAAGCATAATTGTGAAGTTCTTCACATGGGTTGATTGTCATTTTCCAGATGCTCATTTTTTCTGCCAATCCCACTTGAGCTTATATGTCTCTGCTCAGCGAAGATGCTGAAATGCAATTTGTTAGAAGTGCGCTTTTAATAAAAAATGTATTTGTAGGAAGACATTGCAGAGACAAAACTACCTAGTTGATTGCCAATTTCCAGATGCTTATTTTTTTCTGCCAATCCCACTTGAGCTTATATGTCTTGCTCAGCGAAGATGCTGAAATGCAATTTGTTGGAAGTGCGCTTTTAATAAAAAATGTATTTGTAGGAAGACATTGCAGAGACAAAACTAGCTACGAAGTGATATACGAATAGAGTACCTAAAACAATTAGCTTCAAGGAAAGTGGCGAAGAGGAATTCATACAGTAGGGTAACTTAGAGATATTATTTTGAAATAATGGGTTGGAAAAGTTCCTTCAAAATTCAAACAATGTGAATCGTAGAAAACCTTCAGATCTGGTTTCAAGTCCAAAAAACTCAACACTTGAAAACAACATGAATAGTTACATTAAGTTGCTAAGAAATACTAAATACAATAAAACGTCGAACAAGAATGATCTGGTGGTAGGAAGTCCCAGCTAGCCATTTAACTGACATTAGACAAGATCCTCTGGATTTTTAACTTGGATGTTTATCGTTGGTCCTTTGAGAGGCACTCTGGAAGAGTTCAAAATGTCATGGCAATGCAGAACCTCCCTTGCATTAAGGAAATCCCTTCATGTAACCTTCATGTAATTAATCAATCCATATTAGATACGCAATACATTGATAGGCAATGTAAGGCATTGAGCAATCAACACCAAGGTAGGTGATACACATGTCAACGTGTATAAAGTGGCACAGATACTAATTTTAATATTAACAGCAACTTAGTAACCTCAATCCTCAGCCTGTGTGTTCCAAAGTCTTCTCAAGTCATAAAGTAAATGGCTCAACCCCAGTATCATTTCCAACTGACAATTTCATCTATGTGTGGCACTTCTGCACCAGGTTCCATGGAAATACACAGCTGCCGAGGATGAAAATTCAGGACCCTGTCCTGAAACCATGTTACACAAATTAGATGGCAGCAGACGTGACCCGAAGAACAGCTTGAGCATTGCCAGGAGAAAGCTTCATGCAACAGAACTGCTCCCAGGCATCACTGTTGGATGTCGGATGAGACATTTCTTCTGTCTGATGATTGGAGACATACTTGTCATATGCAGCTCGGAGTTCCAAGGAAAGTTTGCGAGCAGCCTCACGTGCCTCGGGAAGATGGTCATTTAGTTGTGCAGCGGCTATTTGGATTAATGCATCTAAGCCATATTCTTTGATCCCCTCCACACCCTGACAAATACACAAACACAGATGGCCCTTAAGGTAATTGCAAAAACTAAACAGAGAAACTACATTCAACTTGATCAGGGTGAAGTTACATGATGCAGAATAATAGTCATAACAAAAAACTAACAGCCTTGCACCTTAAAATACTAATTCCTTTAACAAACTACGATAATTGTTGTTATTGAAAGAAGTTAGAAGAGAACATTCATACCAGCCTATGAACACTCCTGCATATACACATAGACACCTTAGCTCGAATACGTGGATTCTTGTGCTTGACATAGAGTTCCAACTTCTGTAGTAATAGATTAGGAGAAATACACGTAGTCATCATAATCAATGCTTTCTCAGCAACGTCACATACAAAGCGTTTGTCTTGAGAGGCCTTCAGCAAAAGTTGCAAAAGCTGCATCACAATACAGAGCATCATAAGCTTTGGCAAAATGAAAGCTTTTGCAAAGGTGATTATAATTCTGAACTGCACAACAGATGTTGTAAACATCACAATTTTGGATAAAAGATGAACTTTCATTAGTTCAATGATTTCTATTATTTTTCAATAATAAAATATTAAGCTCATTTATCAGTAAATTGTGTGAAACCAGAATCCCTAGACTGTAGTTACATTCTTATGGCAAGCAAATAATCAAAATGATATAGACTGCCTCCTCAATTACAGATTAAAATATTAAGGAATCATTTAGTAAAATGATGGACCGCTAATAATCAAAATGATAGACTGCCCCCTCAATTACAGATTAAAATATTAAGGAATCATTTAGTAAAATGATGGACCGCTCTCAAAAACATAACTATAAGACATTACCAATGGATCAATGAAGTCAATCATCTGATCTTGGAATGCTTTGATAAGGTCAGATGAAGCCATAATCGCAGTTTTGCAAAGAGCACTTCTTGGATTCTTCAAGGACTTAGTTGTCAGCAAGACTACGTTACCCCTGTAAACAAAAATCTCAGTAATTTAAGTTAAGACTTAAATAGTGCACACACAGTATAACTTTTTTATTGTTATTGCATCCCACATAAAATTCCATTATCATTTAACCACAAAAGGCTTAAAATAAAGGAGCTTACAATATTGGAAGCATGACTTCCTTATGAAAAATCGATAATTGACGCACATGGTTTAGTGCTTCACAGACTACAAGCCAGTCCTTAGAGTCAAGCCTCTCTAACAGTGTCTGCAAAGAACAGATAGCAATTTAAAAAACGAAAGCACATAATTGACATTCCATAAGTTAACTTACTGCATGTGCAAAATCCAAAGTTATGAATATTAAAAGATGAAAGAGATGACAGAGATAATGATGAAAATACAATAAGATTAGCATCTGCATCTTCAAGGTCCTTCAAGTTCTCAGTTTCTATGTACTCTATTTCAGAATAGACAGCCTCTGGTCCAATGTCTCCCTTATTTGCACTGTCATTCTTCCTCTCCAATAAAGATGATGCATTAAGGTCCCGAAGAGCTTTCCCCGACATTAGTACTATCTGTAAAGGAACCTAAAAAGTCTGCAAAGAAGAAGCATGGTTACAAAGATCAATTCTAGATTTCCATCTTAGAATCTAAGGATACTGTGAAAAATGAATTATAACCTCCAGAAGAATAGAAAGCACCTCATAACTTGAGATGAACAGAATTGCAACTTATAACCTAATCTTATAACCTTCTTCTAAATATTGCAGTTGAAAAAGGACATGTGCCAATGGTGTGTGATAAAATTGAAGAGAAGGTTGATGTCCCTGATAAGAGAAAAGATTGGTTGCGGTCAAGAAAAATATACAAGCGGAGTAAGCAATATATATTTGTTGCTGCGACTTTACCAGAAAGTGGTAAGAGTACTGCAGGAGGTGTGTTGAAACGCCTCTATCCACAGGCCACTTGGGTCAGCGGGAGTTTCCTTCACCGGCATAATCCAAGGTTAATTGGATTTTTTTTTACAATGTTGGTGATCATGTTCAAATTCATAAGGTGGTTAGAAAGGTGTACTTCTTGTTACAGGAAAAATATTTGGCAAGTTTTTCCAGTCATTTTGATTAAGAATGCATCCCTTAGATATGCTACTTAAATTGGTGAAGACAATGATTCGTTAGAACATTATAAACCCGAATTAAACTTCAAACTGTGAATGTTAAATTCAGGGAGAATCTTATGAATCCCTAAAACTTTCTTTGCACAGGTCATTTAATAATTTTTCTTGTGTTTGTCAAGGGATTTAAATTTCTAGACAAAGAATTCACTATGCTCTGGAATACTATTGATTTGACTGAATCCTTTGATGCCCCCAAGTCTAATATAACAGACAGCACCTCCTTGTGCGTTACAGGCTTACAGCTAAACAACTGCCAATTATAGTATTATTGTTGATATAAGCTCATGACGAAAGAAAGGGCAAATAGAGAAATGAATTGAATTTTCAATGTCCATTGATGACCAAAATAGGTCAATTGGACTGAAAAGTACAACATGGCAAAATGAGCAATAAGAGAGAGTGAAAGTCATCTCCCAAAAGTAAAGTAGAAAACCTAAAGCTAGAAAAGAAGAAGAAAAACCCCAAATCATCATAGGAAGCCAACTTTAAAGTAGAATATTGAAATAGTAGAGAAATAAGCTATAGCTTGTAATTAAGATGAAGAGTTATTTGTTATCATCCTTAGAGCCATGAATACAATGTCCAGCCCAAGAACTTATTTGACACTATTCGACTTAGAATGGTCTATATTTTTGGGTTGTTGGGTAGAGATTTGCTTTGGCCTCTAGATGTTCTCAGGAAGGGTGAGAGTAGAAACTAGAGTCAAGGTGGAATCTCTCCTAGTATCCAAGGAGGAACTTTGAATGATAGAGAAGAACTTAGAAGTTGGTGATCCGTTAGTGAGTCAAAGTATTGTGTTGGTGCCGCTGCTGAGGGACAATCCTTGATGTACTTGTGACGATCCCTTTGGGTAATCCTAGTTGTTTAAATGTTTAAATGTTTAGATGTTGTGATAGGTTGAAAGAAAGAGGTAATCCATGTGACTATCATGGAGGGATGCTAGAGCATACAACATTTGAAGTTAACAAACTCCTTGATGAGAGAGAGAGAGATAAGATAAAATAATTTTATGAATGTTAAACAAATGACGACAAAAGTAGGTCAGTGGGACTACTGAGTACAATGATGTTAATACAAAGTGGGAGCACAAAGACGACTTCTATAAAAATCAAGATGTAGAAAATACAGTGTTGATCTAAGTTTATGCATGAAAACCCAAACATTAAAAGCGAAAAGCAGATATGGGAGAAAAATGTACAATGGGAATGGATCGAGAATCTGGAGTACAAAATTAAAAATAATAAAGTTTAATAGGAGCCACTAGAGCTAGCTCCGTTAACATTGAGAGCTGAGTGGAAAAATGTAATGTTCCGTTTTGGGTAAAACTGGAACAAAGGACATGCAGAGAATGTGAGCCCTAGCTCAAGAGTGTGCAAGCACTCATGCAAAAGTGATATGCATGCAATCATGCATGCATGCAGGAGTGAGACGCATGCAAGCATGCAAAAGTGAGATGCATGCAATCAGGCATGCCTGCAGAAGTAAGATGCACGCACGCACGCATGCAACAAGTGAGATGCATGCACGCATGCAACAAGTGAGATGCATGCAACTCAACTGAGAAATAGAAGAGAAAAGTGACTTAGGTATAGGGCATGCAATGTCAAGGCTATAAAAGAAAGATAAAGTGAGTTACTCGGTATATATTATTATTATTGATCATTGAGATTCGGTTTGAGAGCTCTGAGAGCATTTAGGGTTTAGGGCACACTGCCCTAGCCAACAATTGGTTTCGACGGTGAAATCTATCCGTCCTAGTCAATTTATTGAGTGGATCACACAGATCTACTATTGGGCTTCATTGCTGTGGTTTGAGAATTCATATTGAGTTTATTTGATTAGTTTATGGAGGATTCAAGCTTCAAAGAATAACTTGCTGCAGAGACAGCTTGAAGAATCCAAAGATTTTATGAACTTTGGATGCTGCTACAGTAATCCGTACTGCTGCTACAGTAACCCATGCTGCTACAGTGATCCGTATGGACGCTACAGTGCTGCGCTACAGTAACATGGATGCATGGTGGCTTAGTTCCACATCAATCTGACAGAGGGTGCATTGGTCTGTATTGACAGTCATTTATTGTGTTATTAAGAAGGGAGGACTGAGCAAGGGCGCATTCATCATTCCTAGGGCAGGCAGTACCACGTGTTGGGCAGAGACGTGAGTTTCCATTGCATGGGCAGTAATCTCTTTCTCAATTACAGCGTGGAGTTTCTATTGAAGACGTGGGCACATTTGACAGTCAAATCCCAATGGAGAGGGTAGCGATCTATTGCATACATTATAGACATCAATACGAGCTTAAGAAGGGTGATCAGAGCTGTTTAGAGAAGTATCAACCTGCTATTAGACAGTTGAGATCAACTGTGGGTCGTGTTTCCTCTTGGGAGGTCTAATTCTGCACGAATCATCATCCCGAGCACATTTACTATAATTCTGGGTGTGGTAGCTACTGTGGGCAGCAATTGCCATATTCTAAGAAGTGTCTCCAGCTAGGGTATCTCTCCATCACATTCATAAGGACATGCAATCTGAGATCTGTTTATGATAACCAATTGGAGGGTGTCACTACATATAGGTGGCTGCGTTGAAGATTTATGGTGGATGCATGACATAATTAAGGCAGCTACAGTACCATTTCTCGAATTGTCAAACTCCCAGGTTTGGATGCCAAGAGATCACACCATTACATTCTGAGGGATGCATGCATGAGAAGAGGGCGTGAACAGTCTATACAAGGGACCAATATTATTACCGTGGCAAGTTTCTTGCATCTCCAGTCCACTCTATATTATTTTCAAGGCTCAAACAGCTGCTAAAGCCATCTTCTCAAAGTGTATTACTGCTGCAATTTATATATAACAGCTGTCACAAATTACACCAGCCCACTGTCAACAAATGTTAATATCATAAGCAGCCACTAACTCAGTCGGAGCAGTCCATTATCAACACTACTTTGAGGTCAGATTTATTGCATACTTATTGTTGATTATTTGGGAAGAAATTACTATGCTTATGTGGTCATTATTGGGTCTCTATTGTGTTAATAATTAAATTGTGGAATACGAAAATATCAAACCATAAGTGCTCTTTCCAAGCATCAACCCATTACCAACCAAACTAGCCATAATTATACCAGTAGTGAAGGAATTTGAGAATAGGTTGAAGAGGGAATATTACAAAAAAACCTGGATAGAAGACTGTCTAGAGGTGGCATTGGAGGAGGATCTGGATTGTGCACTATATTGTTGCTAAATGAGGTTGCCCGTTATTGGGGCTTGGGTGATATTGTTTGGTATGGGATGTGGACCGACAATGTCATTGAGGTCTTCGAGAAGTACGGATTGTCCCTTGGGCCCATAGCAATTTAGAGTCAAAATCAAGGCTGCTATCAATTTGTCTTTTGGTGTCCCTAGCTGAAAGTGTTACATACATAAATGAATAATAATAATACTAATAATAAATAAATAATAATAAATAAAAATGTAATTATTAATTAATAGTCAACAGTCGTGTCTTTATAATTGAAAAGGCATGATGGGCTATATAAAAGCCAACCTATTGTAAATGTAAGATCATCAAAAATTCATATTCAAATATTATTTATCTTTCCGAGATGGAATTATTCTCTATTGGTTTGTTCTTTTGGGCATTTTTTAGTGTAACCGGATATGGACACTACATTGGTATTAGAGCCTGGCCATCTGATCCAGCCTTTGGTTAGAATTGTCAGACCTTGTTTGATCAATTTCAGAGTTTCTGAATTAATTATGTCTTTGACCTTACTAAAAAAAGAGAAAATAAAAAAAGAAAAAGAGATTAAAAAAAAAGAGAAGAAGAAAGAAGATCCCATAAAAAGGGAAAGAAGAAAGAACGAAAAAAACAACATATGGTTTTATAAAACCAACCCTTGGTTTTATAAAACCAAGCATGGTATACAGTGTTATAAAACCAACCCTTGGTTTTATACAATCACGCAAGGTTTTATTAAGCCCTAATTCCTACGTTCACCCCAAGAAATAAACTATATAATAATAATATTATTATTATTAATTCAATAATAGGTTATTATTATTTTTAATAGTTTAAAGCCCTAATTCATCCAATTTTAAAAAAATACAATTAATATTATTTAATACTAATTGTTATTATAATATTTAAAAACATCTATATAATAATATTATTATTTATAATAATACCTATTATTAGTGTTTAAGACTTGTTATCACATCCATAGTAGCCGGGCTACCATGATTGCAGAGCAGTTTCTTGTATATTTTTGAGCCAGGCCTTTACACATTCTTGATGAGATCAGCCTATGATGAGCAGTACTTTTGGTGATCACTCACATATCAGAGCAACCTCAGATTAGATATGATGAACCTTGTGCCAAGACTGAGCCTCATGACCTCAGATTTGATGATCGAGGTGACCACTTTTGTTCCATATCGAGCAGTGTGATAGTGCCCAAAGTTTTACAACAAAAGTGTTCCAGTGACTATTGATGATCCAGATGGCAGCTACAGGTAACAGGTATATGGCCTAGCAGGTATATGGTTGTGCATTGGTTATGATTGCTTTGCTCCTTTGCTCATCTTAGTAGCTTGACTTGGTATCTAGTGGTCATGATCTGGCGGTATATATATATATATATATATATATATATATATATATATGGACATGGTTGTTTTAATGATTATCTAAATGGTCTAATTACTCAAAATAAGAAGCTCTTGTCTATACTCATTGATTTTACGCTCTTTAGTAGTATGGACGTGGTCATTCCCACCATTTATGGCTTGCTAGCTTTGGCATCACCTTTCACTTTCCCCATCCATCCGTTCTCTCCCACTCTTGGTTTTACCTTGACTTACACCTCAGCCTGTGATATGGAGGACCTCCCCACTTTTTCCTCTGTGTTGGATAGCATCCCTGTTGATTTGTGTCTCGGCTCTGAGATTGGCAATAGAACTTACCGAAGCCTTAATCCTTCTGGGCCAGGAGAACTCGTTGCTTTTGGTTCCTGAGCTTAGGTGAGTTGGATTTGATGCCTTGACCTCTCTGGTCAGTTGCCCCGATGTTTGGTCCTGAGTGTCGATGATCGCCCTAGTTGCCTGAGTTGTGTTGGCTAGACTTGAAGCAAACTGTACTACCATCATTACATGCATATGTGAACTATTATTATATATTTTGTGCAAGCCCATGGAAATAAATTAAAATTGTGCTTCTCAGCACAATGAAAGAGGGCTATAGAAATTGAAATGTGAAAGCACCCTGCATGAAAGTTGCGATTAGTTGTGCTTCTAAGCACATGCAAAATCCAAAGGGTCCTATGGCCTAAAAAGCAGTGGTTAAATGTATGCTAAATCCAAAGACTGCTGGCCATGATTAAATGTAATGATTAATACCTCACGGAGCCTACGGGTTGGGATGTGAGATGGAGCAAGGGACAACTAATTCTAAGTGTCCCCTAGAACCTTAAGTTAAGTTAGCTATGCACCCAGTTACGACGGTTCTAGTAAAGATCCTCACGGAGCTGGTTTCAGCTTGGATGTGAGCTGTAGACATTTGCTAAGGTTGAATAAGCACCTCTCAAAACAACTCATTTCATTTGTGAGACACTGCCATTCCCTGTGTGTATATTATCCAGCATATGCTTAAGTGTGTATTCCTTTTCCCTTATCCAAAGTATCACAGTGTTGAGTCAGTAAAGTCATTCCCTTATCCTATCCTTGCATTTTTCACCCTCACCCATTTCTAGCAAAATGGTCACGTCCATGAAATGAGTATATTCCTGAGGTTCTGTTTTGAGTAATTGATTATTTTAATTTTGGACTTATATTTGATATGATTATTGCTTAACCGCCAGTGAAATGTTACTTTATACTTTAAGTCTTGCTATTATAATAATTAAAAGAGCATACCTTATCCATTTGAACTTGCAGCATCAGGCATTTCAAGCCTGGGTCGTATTTTGATCAGTCTTGACCTGATCAACCCAGTTTGACCAAGTCAACCATAGGATCTGAGATGAGTTGGACCAGTGATGTTCGAGGTTGATGATTTATCGTCCTATGATGCCCATTTGATGGATCCATGCAGCAAACACAGGTTTCACATGATGGTTTGGTGGATTTTTTAATTGTTATTATTATTTATGGACCATTATTTTTATTTGTTAGGGCATGGTCGAGATTACAGATGATTATCCAAGTGGCCACAGGGTGTATGAGTACTCATCTCTACTACATTTGGACCTTATGAGTCCATTGGCACACTCAGATATCAGTTACAATCACTTCCGGATGAGATTTCACTCAAATTATCACTTTATTGTAGATTTGCCATTATAGAATGGCTTGATAGCACAATTGGATTTTTATTTGGTTCTCCTAGGGTGCTACAGAGGGAGTATGGGGTCCAGTCACTTATTATTACCATATTACCATACCCCCAGACACTTTGGTACAGTCAGATTTGTGCCCGAGGCACCAGGAAGAGAGCTACAAGCATTTTATTACTTTACAGGTGATTTTCTGAGGATTAAAAATGGAATAAAATGGTCATTGAGGAAATCGATTTGGGAAATTGAGGCAAGGAATTGGCATGAGGTTTGTTCAGAGGTTATTTGTGATGCATCCCACACCTTCCGGCACAGCTTGCAGCATTCAGTGGGGTCCAACACACTCTGGGCCATTATTTTGATGGTTTATTATGCTCTTGAGGGGGCCACGATTTGGTCACTTGGTCACTTTGTGATGTTATTGAATCATATTATTTATCATTGTGCCATGGGGTGATGCTAGTGAAGGATATAAACACCTCCTAGCCCCACCATGTGCTTACTACACTTGTCCTAGTCACTTGTCATGTGGTGCGACCCCCTAGGGCCACTTAGTGAGTGCGCATCCCTTCTTTTAGTGAGTTGATCCATGTATTGTATTTTCGGCTCACCTTAGCCGTCGATTAATATTTTTTTATCTTTTGATCTCCACCACTCATTCAAAAAGTGGTTAGGGTTTCGCCTCTCTCATTCCCATTTAAGGAAGAGACCCCCCTCATTGTAAAGGCACCTTTGGGCTCTTGAACTCTTGGAATAAAATATTATTTTGCAGATCTACTTCTCATGCTTTGATGAATGTTCTCGTACATGATTGTAAATCTTTTCTTTTAGACATCTAAGTGATTTACATGTGGTTTCAACATCTTCTTGGGGAGGCCGAATTCATCTTCTGCAAGGTGTGACTTGCTTGAAGGGGCGATTGTGGGGTTTCCCCATCTCTTCTTGGGCAAGACGTTTTCATCTATCAGGGAGTTTTTTTCAATTGTGATTTTTTCCATTAATTTATTCTCTGTGATATGCCATGCTTAGTTCATCTTTTACTTGTGGATCAAATCTAACTTGCGTGGTTTGAATTTGCAGGTGAAAGGAGACACATTTCCTCCTTGGGCTAGGACGTTTTAGTTTGAAATCAACTAGATCTTGCTTAGAATTGTAACTAATCAAAAGGATCATCAATGTACTTGGTGGCCACAAGCATTTGAGGTAAGATCTACAAGGTACGTATTGGTTTTCATGCATTTTACCCATTGGTCACTTAAACCCTCATTGTTAAAACCAGTGTTATAAAAACCGGACCGGTTCCGGTCGAACCGGTTGGTTCAACCAGTTCAGAGGTGTCACCGGTTCAAATCGGTGTCTCAAACCGGAAATGGCCGGTTCCGTACGAAACCAGCCGATTCTGACCGATTCCGGTTCCAGTTTTGACGAATCGGTGTCTCAAACCGGAAATGGCCGGTTCCGTACGGAACCAGCCGATTCTGACCGATTCCGGTTCTAGTTTTAACCGGTTCAGTACATAACCATACATCGACATTTAAGAGGCCATTTTTTATTTTTTATTTTTAAATAAACAAGTTGGTTGAGTGGGGAAGGTTCTAGATAACCCCAAGTCCCTAAGAAAGCTATAAAAGCAACCCCAACCGCTCTATTTCTCTCACACTATTCACTTGAGTATTTTGAGTTAAGAATCATTCTTGACATTCTTGGGAAGTGTAGAAGCCTTGAAAGGGTATGCTAAGTACCTACATCAGTCCTGGTTATATTATCATAAATAAAATACACCTAATAGTAGTTATCTACAGCAGTAAAGAGACTTTGAGCAGCCATGGCCCCTAACAACAACTCTAAGCTAATTGTGTAGTTAAAAGAAACTTTTGTGGGCATATTCCAAGGTGATTGTCTATTACAACAACCTTGAAACAACCCTTTTAACAACAACAGTTTCCTCAACATGATAGACATATGATTCAAGTGAAATATGCTTAGTATGGCACCTAGCAAAATACATACAGGAGCCCTTTTTGCAAATTTGTGTATAATGGTTTTGATTCACATGGTTGAACATATATCTATATCTATATATATATAATTTTTCAAAATTTGAACATTTTATGTATTTTATGTGGACCGGTTTTGTGATCCGATTTTTTTCCCAGTTTTGGTTCGGTTCGGTTCCGGTTCTCAAGGTCCGCCGGTTCGACCACCGGTTCGGTTTTTATAACATTGGTTAAAACCCTATTTTTATAGATCTAGCAATAATTTGGGCTTAATAACTAAAACCCACTTCTTAAATAATTAATGAACCTTAGAGACCAAGTTAGGTGGAATTCCGACTCCATTTACCCCTTGATCCAAGCACTGGCCATCTATAGGGGAGGACACACTTGTGGGTTCTTAGTCAATTTTACATATCTATCATTTGGGTATCGCCATTTTGTCTTCTAAACTCCAAATCTATCCTTTGGCAAACCTTCTAGTGCCTTTCTTATCCTAATTTCACGAAGTGGACCCCACCTCACTTCATTTTGACTAAATCAAAGGTGGACTCCACTTGGGTCTTTTAGATTGGCATTAGAATCATGATTCGAAAATGAATCATTGACAAAGAAATGGTTTGTTCTAATGACTTCTTATGTTCAGGTTTAGTGCTCAAGTTGTAGGTGTGACAGCCTTTTTAAAGCCTTCATCAAAACCTTGGCCAAAGCCCTGTTTTCATGCCTTGGAAATTTTTATGCATGCAGAGGTGTGGGCAAGGTAGAGTAGATGTTAGCTCTTCACGCCAGACACTGAATAGTAAAGCTAAGGCAGGTAACGCCTTCATTCAACTTCACTGCAACCTCTGCATGTGAAATCTCCACATGTCGATCTCTGTGCCCCACACAAACCAAAGGCATGCAGAAGGGATACACATGACAAAGAGCATGTGGAGCATGAGGTATGTGACACCTCTGTGCTCCACCCTCAATACTGCATGGAAAATAGAAGCCTTATTTTCTCAGCAACCCACAGACTGAAGAATGAAAAAGTGCCCAAGACATACGACCCTGTCCTACATCGCAAGGATGTGGCCACACAAAGTTGTGACAGGTGTACCTTGTAACCAGAAAAGAAAACAGACGAATCAAAGAATGTCACATGGCATCCATGTGGACGAAATATCGCTAAAAGAGAAAATTTTGGTGTACTCTATTCAAGGAGGAAATAGTCATGATTGTGGGGGGAAACCGGCAACAATGGATGCAAAAGAGACTAGCAGTGGCAACAGATTCTTTGAGGGGTGTCTCTTGGCCTTCCTGGAGAGAACTTGGCGCTAGAGGAGATAATAGAGATGCAGATCAATTGCTAGTGGGAGGGTGATGGCTGGAAATGTGGAAAGCTTGGGAGCTTAAAGGCACAGCAACAGAAAGACTTCAGAGTCGGAAGAAGAAAACTGCTCCTAGACAAAAAGAACAAAGAGGATTTTGAGCCTGTCCACAAAAGAAGATTATTTCTAAGTCAAACAACCATCTACAAGTCACAGCCTTGGAGTAAGATTACACAATCTCTATATTAGAGTGTAAAGCTCCCATTTGTAATGATTCTTGAGCATAAAAAGAGCCAAAAAAAAGCCATTTCTAGTTGGTTGCCCCAAAACGGGTTTCCAAGGTAAAAATCTGTGTTATTACTGGTGTATGTTTTTTTCTTCAGCACTGTTTTCTTCATTTAAATTACAGTCTCTAAGTAATATGCAAGTAGAGTTTATTCAAAGTGAAATAGCAAACAAAGATAAACAATTTTATTTGCGCAACATTGATTAAGGTTCATGTTGGTGAATCGACTCAGTCATACGGTAGCTACCTATAGTCAAAAACAGTAAAACATAGAAATCCTTTTGCTAGGCAACAGCTGGTGTTTGAATCCGACCAATGGGCGCACATGTCAAAACTGTGACTGTCTCTCAGAATATTAAAAAGAGCAGACACCAAGACAACTCTAGCAAATAATTTCAGCAAATGCCAAGTAATAATTCATTCCTTCCTCTATAGCCCCCAAGAGTTAGCTCAATCAGTTGAACCATCTCCACCAAGGCATGTTACAAATAGGGATGCCATAGGTCACACGTTCAAATCCAGTCAAGTATCTCAAGATTGCCGCCACTATTGTGGCTGGCTGGCAGGTTGAGCGGTGAGCCGCCGGACTCCATCCAAATATTCGGAGGAAGACGGGGGGATCCCGCGTCATTTTCCTTGGAAAAGAATACATTCCTTCCTCTATTCAAATAAAAAAGATAAAGGCAAAACAAGCACAATAGCATATTGATAAATAAAATAACAAATGCAAATAAGCTATGGTGCCATTTGCATTTGGTACTATATTAGCTTCTCTCAAGGAAAAGCAGATATTTTGACCAGAAGAGAGTTTATCTTAATGCAAATATTTTTAACAAATGTGATATCAAAAGTTAACTTGGCTCAAACACAAGTTTAGTAAAAGGAAAAATCGCATACCTCCACAGATAGGCCTAAAGTGAAAATCCAATCAAGCACAAAAACGACCAACAAACGAGAGCATTCCAGCATCCACTTCTGTAACAAAGTTTAACCTGCACAGAACGAGTACAAGATTAAAAAAGTCAGTAGGAAAAAGACTGAAATTATAATAGCCCAAAAACTTCTGGTATAATTGCAAAATACCATAAAGAACAATGCCAATTAAGATACCAGAAACTTGTCAACGGAATGAATAGAAGAATTCATTTCTATAGTATCTCAATACAAAAAATCAGCAGTTCTGCCCTTTTTATTGCATATAATCACTATTGCCGGTAACAACTCAAAAGGACAAGACAAGTATATCTCATGAGCAAAATTAGGTTGGGACAGAATGAAGATCTAAGAAACAAAACTTAAACCTTTCGATAAATTTTAATGATATTTGGGCAGCAATTGCGAAAAAAGGCTGAATAGCAGAAAAAGTTGGAACAGGAAGAAGATCTAAGAAACTTATATTTGGGCATTTTGGAAAAAGGGCCTGAATAGCACAAAAGCTTTGAACAGAAAGAAGATCTAAGAAACAAAACCTGAAGTTAAATTTAGTTGATATTAGCGCATTCAAAAGCAAGCTTAAGTTATAGCTCTCGACTGGTAGCTCGCGCCAGGAGAAAATTCAGTATTTTATTCGAATGCAGATCTTTAAAGTCGAACATATTCTTCGTATGATTCTGGATTTCTTCCAGCAAAAGATGTAGCTCTTTACTGTTTTAAATGCTGGCGCAGGGCATTTAATGATCCAAATAATCTTCCACCAAAATTCCTATGGAGGGGAATCCGACAGTTATATTTAAATGTGGACCAGTCGAACATTTTTGTAACCCTCAAATCACGATTTTCAACTGAGATTCAATGATACGCAGCAGAACGAAATGCAAAACCTAAGCAAATCTATAGGGAAATTTGACATTTTAGCAAAATACCTTACGATAAGAGCCCTTCCAGCTGCTGATTATCTAGTTTTGGCGAGCTCACAGGACTAATAATTCATTATCTTCGCCCTTAAGAGCAGAGAACGGTCACACGAGCCGATTCGCTCAGCTGTAAAGCGAAGGGCCAGTTCTCCTTCCCAGGTGCAAAAGCCTGAGCTAGATTTAACCGAAACCTTGCCAAATGCTTGAAGAAATAGAGCTGTCGTGACGTTAAAAATGCAAAAGTTTCACCATGAAACAGAATACAAAAACCTGGGCTAAATTTAACATGACTTTAGCTGCTGATCTCAGAAATTAACAGATCGAGCTGTCAAAAACCCTTCAATGGAGAGCTTAGGAGAATATTCAGATTTCATTCCCCTTCCGATGTCTAGAATTTGAAGATAGAAGGACGAAAGTCTGATTTGGAATGCGATGCGGTTAAATACAGGGCGCGGAGGAACCAAAATAGGAGTGAGGAGGTGCTTATCCCACGGTCACATGGAGCGGAAAGGTCCTTGTTCCACAGTCACATGTAGCGAAAGGGCGTAACGGTCACATGGAAGGGATGTTCTAATTGCTAGGTTAGATTGGTAGAGTATTAATGAAATCCCCAGGTTTGGCCATAACTTATTATTGACATCTCATATCTAACAACCATATTTCACAAATGACAACCAAAAGGGCCCATAATAAATGCATTATCACAAATTCTTACTCTCCTTTTTCCAAGAAATTAGCACTTTTCAAAAATATAGAAATTATCATTTTAAAATAAAAAGAAATAACATAAAAAATAATTAAATAAAAATATATTCTATCACCATATTTGTGGAAATAATAATTTATTTGAACAACGCATAAGTGAGGGAATGTACGTATCAATATAGAAAAAATTCCATAATAAAACACAAGAATCACCATGTCCAAGAAGCTTGAACAAGATTCATGGTGATCAAATATTTTTATTGTTTTTCAAACTATGTAGTGTGTAAAAGGTAAGGGAGTAGTGTATTGTGAATTTAAAAATATAATGTTAATTTTTATTAGTTTATTTGGTTAAGGTGTGGGTTTCGTCAACAAGGTGACTCGGATTCAATTCCTTTTAAGGGTGAGCTAGTTGGGAGGAGACACTCAAAATCCAACCAGTTGAGGGTTGGTGTGGCCCAGGCCGGGTGCGATCCCTAGGTGATTTTGACAACTTAGATGCCCTTGTGTCTTGGTTTCTTAGACCAAAGGCCACTCCCACAAGTCAAAGAGATTCTAGAAGAAAAAAAACTCAAAAACATGATGCAATAAAATTAGTATATAACAATTAATAATATTCGACAATAAAATGTTGATAATAAGGGAGAAATAAGTACTTCATTTTTGCATTACAAGAATGGAATCTCATCTCTTAGGAGAATATTACAATATTACTCACTCCTCGAGCAAACAAATTACATATCCAATTCACACATAAATAACATTGTGGCCAACTCACGGCAATTGCAGATTTGGCTCAAACTAATGACCTACTCCTAGCAAGCACTATGGATGGTCCCTTTGTCACCGAAGCTACTCTTAGTAGTTAAATGGATGCTTACTTAAGGTTGTTGAACGTTGAGGTTGAGAGACAAACATCGTGACTTGATATGTTAAAAAAAATAGCATTGCTTCAGGTACTTGTTTACTCTACTCTCCATTATTTAAGTTATCCTTCTTACTCACCTAGGGTATATTGAAGTGATGAGTATAAAAAAATGAAGACTATTATGATATACATGTATCACAAGAGTCTAGAACATTGTAATAGCAATTTAGGTGACATTCTAGTAGCTTCATGTTGTACAATTATTACGTTCACACCTTTAAGGGGGAACCATACAATGTTACATGAAAAATTACGAACAACTTGTTGCTAGACCTTTTTTTTTCAAATGAAAAAAACATACCATTAATATTAATAGTATTATAAAAGTTACATGCAGTTCTGATGTGGCATAATAAAAAACATAACACCCCTTTCTTATGGGCAAAGACAATAGTCCATAAAGTAAAACAAAGATCCAGATCTCAACAGAGCTAAGAGGTCAATAGAGATAGATGCCCAGCCCTGGGCCCCCACAAATAATTCTCAAATACCAACAGTTTAGCCCTTCAATAGGCAACAACAAAAAAGCCAAAGAAAATATAAATTTCCCCAAGCCGAAAACGGAACCATCAGCTCCCTAGAAAAACCAATGACGGGAAGCCATAAAAAAGAACAAGTTGCGAACCAAAAAAGGACAAGTGTCCAACAAGATGTTGGAGACCCTCAAGCTAGGAACCTGCAAGAATAATGTAAGTATACAGCCGCAAAAAGTATATATAATATAGCTTCTAATAAGAACATAAATCATATCAGCAAAACATCTAAATTCCCCCGAGAAAGAAGTTGATTGAAAGACCACTCTTTCGAAAAAATGATACCCTCAGGAGCTAGGAGGGCCTTCTTGGATAACTCATCCGCCCACTAATTGAACACCCGATATATATGAGAGAAAGTGATCTGACCAAAATTCGAGATAAGGCTTCTAGTTGCCTCCAGCCAAGAGGATAACTGCAAAACTTGGAGGGAAGAAGTCCCCAATGCCCAATTAAAAATCGCCAAAGAGTACCCCATTACTTGAAGATTCGATATGCCAATGGATTTAGCATAAAAGAGTAGCAGCTAAAGGGCCACCAACTCACTTCGAGTATTGGTACCATGTCCACAATTCATCCAAATTTTAAAATAACGAGCCTCATTTATTCTTAAGATTCCACCAACCCCACTAGAAGAGGCAGCTCTCTGCGAGGCACCATCAAAGTAACCACAAGGAAAGTGTTAGATCGGAGCCAACTAGGGACGCAACACAATCACTAACATACTTGATGATGGGGAAAGTGGAGCATTGAAATCCTTGAAAGACACCACTACTCTACTGCAAATAACAAAAATGTGGGGCTTTTTTCCTTCAAACAACAAATCATCTGAGCATTCCATAGCTCCCAAGCAACAAAAAAAGATAGAGCAGCCCAGTAGTCCTCATGACGGGTCCAGTGCCATAAGCTATCCTGGAAAGAGGCATTTCGCCAGCTGGAGCTCAGACCTATTTCCAGTCTAATATCCTGCCATAGTTTAGTAGTGAACGAACAATGTGCAAATAAATGATCAACGAATTCTTCATTCTGAAAACAGAGAGAGCATTTGTTTGGTCTGTAGCCACCCCTACATATATAGTTGTCCCAGGTAAGGATGTTATTGTCCAAAGTCAACCAAATAAAGCAAAAAAAATTGAGGGTCAAATCTAGTTTCCAAATGGACTTATACCACCAATGGAAGCAAACATCTTCATCAGAGCATAACGATTCATATTCCAGCTTCGTCGTAACAGATCCAATAGCTTCGTTCCACGACCATACCAAGTTGTTCGACTGATTAGACAAATGTAGGTTAATTCTCTTAAGTCCAAAAGTGTAGGCAAACCATTATGCACCCATCGATCCATAAAGTCCCAATTCTTTAGATGATAACCAAGAGTGACATCCAGGTCTGGCATAATGGTAGGTGTTAATTTGATTCAAGGTGTAAAAATCATTTTCCCGTAAAAAGTGTATAAGTTCAGCAGATAGTTTGAAAGGAAATGGACCACCCAATATTGGATCCTCACCAACTCTGATCTCTCTGCCATTGCCAGGAACCCATGCCAACCACTGAGCGATAGATTGAAAGGAATCCCACTCCAAAAATTTGAGGCGCCTTTAGAAGATTTGTTTCCATCTCGTAGACATTTTTTAGATATTTTTCTCTTATCAACTTGCTCCAAAACGATGTAAAAAAAAGGGCCCTCCAAAGGCTCCTAGTAGACAAGGCCTTTGCAAATAATGATATATTCTTCAAAGCCCATCCACCAAGTTGTTTTGGTCTAATGAGTTTCTGCCAATGAACAAGGTGGAACCTCTTTCTATCATGTCCCTCAGACTAGATAAATTTGAAGATCCTACTGCGAATGTCCACCAAGATAGATTTAGGGAATTTGCATAAAGAAAACCAATATACAGATAAGTTTTGTAATACCGATTTAGCCAGTATAACCCTCCCTCTCAGTGTCAATCACCGCCAACACCAGTGAGAAATCCTCTTATTGTATTTCTCAAGTAACCATTGCTAGTCACTTGCATGGTAGTTATTGGGTTTAATGTAAAAACCCAAGTATTTTGTTCCATTTGAAAGAGGATTAAATATGAAAGGGAGAAATTGGTTGATCTGACCTTTTGAGCTTTCCTCCATTTCATTTTCCAGAAACAATGATTTCTCCTTGTTGATTACCATCCCAGAGACACTACAAAAAAATCTAGTATCAATTTAAATTTCTGCCATTCCAGTAGGATAGCTTTTCCAAAGAGCATAAAATCATCCATGAATAGAGTATGAGTCATGGAAGAGTGGGATGTCACTTTAATGGCTTTTATAGATCCTTCTTCCCTAGCTTTAATGATCAACCTGCTCAAACCCTCGATAATAGGAAGGAACAATAGAGGAGAGAGGGGACAACCCTGTCGGATTCCCCTCGATCCTTTAAAGAATTTTATGGGAGCTCCATTAATAAGAGCCCAAAAATTCATAGAAGACACATAGGCCATAATCCACCTGCTAACCACCCATGGAAGACCAATCTGAATCAAAATCAACCGGAGAAAATTCCAATCCACACAGTCGTATACCTTGACAAGATCCAATTTTAAAATGAGTGCTTTAATATGCCTAGCTTTAGTGTTGTGGAAAACCTCCTAGGCAACACCGACAACATCAAGTATTTGGTGGTCCTTCAAAAAAACAAATTGCTCTGAAGAAATATATTTTGACAAGCCCAACTTTAGTCTCACAACTATGATTTTAGAAATGACTTTGTAAATTAAATTGCATAGAGATATAGGGCGGAAGTCATTGAAACCTATAGGGTGAGAACATTTTGGAATGAGAGCCAAGAAAGTGGAATTAAGAGCACTCAATATCAAGCCCCCAGTGCGGGATTCTTCCACCACCTCAGGTATGTCTGGACCCATGATGTAAAAAAAAAAAAAGTTCCACCGTCCAACCATCTGGACCGGAACTTTTATCTTTTGCAAAACCTTTTAATACAACTTCAATGTCTTAGAGAGTGATCGAAGCAAATATGCTATTGCCTTCTTATCTGAAAAGAAGCGTGGATATTCTTTGATCACTTTGAATTGCTCCAACAAAGAGGTGGATTTCGGATCCTGATATAGATTCTGGAAATGATGAATGACCTCTCTATGAAAATCGATAGTCGAAGAAATATTCCTTCCATCCCGGTCATTTAATTCCCAAATAGTATTCTAGATCCATCTACTTTCATGACCTATAAAATCCATAGATTGGGCAATTTGCTCAACATTGTTGTTAATGATGGTCTTCTCCCCAAAAACATATGTAAAAATATATTAAATTGGACAAAAACATTAAAATTGAACACAAACTTTTAACAATAGAAGTAAGGGTCAAATATCTCCCTCCACATGTTCAAATAGGTTGGGCATCACCCTGTGAATGACTCATATTTAAACCCCAACAAACATAGAGCCCTAAAATCAAGTTATTGGACAAGTTTAATGGCTCTCTGCAAATTGCTTTCAATTTTTAAATATAATCCTTACTCATGATTAATTATCACAATAACAATTTTATTAAGTAAAAAGATGGAAAAATACATTAAAAAAAAATTACAATTGTGTTCTCTCTTTTGAACTTTAGGATATAATATTAGGTTATTTGAAATTAAAAAAATGAATATTCAATGTTTATTCTTTATTTAAATTTAAATATCTAATTACAAATTTTGCTAAATCTATGGCACACAACCATTCTTATTTTAGAAGTATCATTTTTTTAATATCTTAAATTTTATATACAGATAATGATGATGATGATAATTAATGTTCATTTAGACCAATTTTGGTGTATGAGACATTCATAAAAAAAGTAAAAAACTACTTGATTTGCTTTAGATTTTTATTCATGTGTTAAGAAAAGTCTTTTTGGTGTATTAGGTTCTTTGAAATTAAAAAAATGAATAGACAATTTTTATTCTTTATTTAAATCTAAATATCAAATTACAAATTTTGCTAAATCTAAGGCATACAACCATTCTTACTTATGAAGTATTATTTTTTTAATATCTTAAATTTTATATACAGATAATGATGATAATGATGCTAGTTAATGTTTATTTAGATCAATTTTAGTCTATAAAATATTCATAAAGAAAAATAAGAAACTACTTAATTTGCTTTAAAATTTTATTTATGTATTAAAAAAACTTAAAAAAAAACATTTTTAAATGATTTAATTTTGATGGTATAGAAAATTGTACCATTCATATTTAATTAACAAAAATTAAAACTACATACTAAAACATAATATTTTTTATATCTTTTCAAATTTATTGTATGAACTTTGACCCTTCAATCAAATTTGAATTGTGAAAGTAGGTGTGAACATCTGGCATCTTTATGTATAATGATCCAGTTTGGCATTGTCATTAATTAAGTGCTCCTTGAAGAATAAAATAAAGAATATAAGCATTATAAATAAAGTTAATTTTAATTAGCGAGAGAAGGAGATAAGGTTTAAGTAGTGCTAAAGTTTTATATAAAGAAATGAGATAGGGTTAGAAGACTAATTGATCATGTTTTGGGTGTGCATTCGTATTTGTATGATGTGTTGACCATGGCAAGACATGGGATAGTGACAACTAAATGTTCATGGAAAACATGGAACGATGCTCAAGTGAACAATAAATTTATATAGTTTTTTTTCACAGAAAAATATAACTTACTATTAATATGCGAAATAGTAAATAACATCAGTTGACAGAAATATACAAACTGCTCACCATCCGTCCCAGAAGAGCATATGTGACATGTCAGTCAGATAGACAGATGTTTATTTTGATGGTTTATTATGCTCTTGAGGGGGCCACGATTTGGTCACTTGGTCACTTTGTGATGTTATTGAATCATATTATTTATCATTGTGCCATGGGGTGATGCTAGTGAAGGATATAAACACCTCCTAGCCCCACCATGTGCTTACTACACTTGTCCTAGTCACTTGTCATGTGGTGCGACCCCCTAGGGCCACTTAGTGAGTGCGCATCCCTTCTTTTAGTGAGTTGATCCATGTATTGTATTTTCGGCTCACCTTAGCCGTCGATTAATATTTTTTTATCTTTTGATCTCCACCACTCATTCAAAAAGTGGTTAGGGTTTCGCCTCTCTCATTCCCATTTAAGGAAGAGACCCCCCTCATTGTAAAGGCACCTTTGGGCTCTTGAACTCTTGGAATAAAATATTATTTTGCAGATCTACTTCTCATGCTTTGATGAATGTTCTCGTACATGATTGTAAATCTTTTCTTTTAGACATCTAAGTGATTTACATGTGGTTTCAACATCTTCTTGGGGAGGCCGAATTCATCTTCTGCAAGGTGTGACTTGCTTGAAGGGGCGATTGTGGGGTTTCCCCATCTCTTCTTGGGCAAGACGTTTTCATCTATCAGGGAGTTTTTTTCAATTGTGATTTTTTCCATTAATTTATTCTCTGTGATATGCCATGCTTAGTTCATCTTTTACTTGTGGATCAAATCTAACTTGCGTGGTTTGAATTTGCAGGTGAAAGGAGACACATTTCCTCCTTGGGCTAGGACGTTTTAGTTTGAAATCAACTAGATCTTGCTTAGAATTGTAACTAATCAAAAGGATCATCAATGTACTTGGTGGCCACAAGCATTTGAGGTAAGATCTACAAGGTACGTATTGGTTTTCATGCATTTTACCCATTGGTCACTTAAACCCTCATTGTTAAAACCAGTGTTATAAAAACCGGACCGGTTCCGGTCGAACCGGTTGGTTCAACCAGTTCAGAGGTGTCACCGGTTCAAATCGGTGTCTCAAACCGGAAATGGCCGGTTCCGTACGAAACCAGCCGATTCTGACCGATTCCGGTTCCAGTTTTGACGAATCGGTGTCTCAAACCGGAAATGGCCGGTTCCGTACGGAACCAGCCGATTCTGACCGATTCCGGTTCTAGTTTTAACCGGTTCAGTACATAACCATACATCGACATTTAAGAGGCCATTTTTTATTTTTTATTTTTAAATAAACAAGTTGGTTGAGTGGGGAAGGTTCTAGATAACCCCAAGTCCCTAAGAAAGCTATAAAAGCAACCCCAACCGCTCTATTTCTCTCACACTATTCACTTGAGTATTTTGAGTTAAGAATCATTCTTGACATTCTTGGGAAGTGTAGAAGCCTTGAAAGGGTATGCTAAGTACCTACATCAGTCCTGGTTATATTATCATAAATAAAATACACCTAATAGTAGTTATCTACAGCAGTAAAGAGACTTTGAGCAGCCATGGCCCCTAACAACAACTCTAAGCTAATTGTGTAGTTAAAAGAAACTTTTGTGGGCATATTCCAAGGTGATTGTCTATTACAACAACCTTGAAACAACCCTTTTAACAACAACAGTTTCCTCAACATGATAGACATATGATTCAAGTGAAATATGCTTAGTATGGCACCTAGCAAAATACATACAGGAGCCCTTTTTGCAAATTTGTGTATAATGGTTTTGATTCACATGGTTGAACATATATCTATATCTATATATATATAATTTTTCAAAATTTGAACATTTTATGTATTTTATGTGGACCGGTTTTGTGATCCGATTTTTTTCCCAGTTTTGGTTCGGTTCGGTTCCGGTTCTCAAGGTCCGCCGGTTCGACCACCGGTTCGGTTTTTATAACATTGGTTAAAACCCTATTTTTATAGATCTAGCAATAATTTGGGCTTAATAACTAAAACCCACTTCTTAAATAATTAATGAACCTTAGAGACCAAGTTAGGTGGAATTCCGACTCCATTTACCCCTTGATCCAAGCACTGGCCATCTATAGGGGAGGACACACTTGTGGGTTCTTAGTCAATTTTACATATCTATCATTTGGGTATCGCCATTTTGTCTTCTAAACTCCAAATCTATCCTTTGGCAAACCTTCTAGTGCCTTTCTTATCCTAATTTCACGAAGTGGACCCCACCTCACTTCATTTTGACTAAATCAAAGGTGGACTCCACTTGGGTCTTTTAGATTGGCATTAGAATCATGATTCGAAAATGAATCATTGACAAAGAAATGGTTTGTTCTAATGACTTCTTATGTTCAGGTTTAGTGCTCAAGTTGTAGGTGTGACAGCCTTTTTAAAGCCTTCATCAAAACCTTGGCCAAAGCCCTGTTTTCATGCCTTGGAAATTTTTATGCATGCAGAGGTGTGGGCAAGGTAGAGTAGATGTTAGCTCTTCACGCCAGACACTGAATAGTAAAGCTAAGGCAGGTAACGCCTTCATTCAACTTCACTGCAACCTCTGCATGTGAAATCTCCACATGTCGATCTCTGTGCCCCACACAAACCAAAGGCATGCAGAAGGGATACACATGACAAAGAGCATGTGGAGCATGAGGTATGTGACACCTCTGTGCTCCACCCTCAATACTGCATGGAAAATAGAAGCCTTATTTTCTCAGCAACCCACAGACTGAAGAATGAAAAAGTGCCCAAGACATACGACCCTGTCCTACATCGCAAGGATGTGGCCACACAAAGTTGTGACAGGTGTACCTTGTAACCAGAAAAGAAAACAGACGAATCAAAGAATGTCACATGGCATCCATGTGGACGAAATATCGCTAAAAGAGAAAATTTTGGTGTACTCTATTCAAGGAGGAAATAGTCATGATTGTGGGGGGAAACCGGCAACAATGGATGCAAAAGAGACTAGCAGTGGCAACAGATTCTTTGAGGGGTGTCTCTTGGCCTTCCTGGAGAGAACTTGGCGCTAGAGGAGATAATAGAGATGCAGATCAATTGCTAGTGGGAGGGTGATGGCTGGAAATGTGGAAAGCTTGGGAGCTTAAAGGCACAGCAACAGAAAGACTTCAGAGTCGGAAGAAGAAAACTGCTCCTAGACAAAAAGAACAAAGAGGATTTTGAGCCTGTCCACAAAAGAAGATTATTTCTAAGTCAAACAACCATCTACAAGTCACAGCCTTGGAGTAAGATTACACAATCTCTATATTAGAGTGTAAAGCTCCCATTTGTAATGATTCTTGAGCATAAAAAGAGCCAAAAAAAAGCCATTTCTAGTTGGTTGCCCCAAAACGGGTTTCCAAGGTAAAAATCTGTGTTATTACTGGTGTATGTTTTTTTCTTCAGCACTGTTTTCTTCATTTAAATTACAGTCTCTAAGTAATATGCAAGTAGAGTTTATTCAAAGTGAAATAGCAAACAAAGATAAACAATTTTATTTGCGCAACATTGATTAAGGTTCATGTTGGTGAATCGACTCAGTCATACGGTAGCTACCTATAGTCAAAAACAGTAAAACATAGAAATCCTTTTGCTAGGCAACAGCTGGTGTTTGAATCCGACCAATGGGCGCACATGTCAAAACTGTGACTGTCTCTCAGAATATTAAAAAGAGCAGACACCAAGACAACTCTAGCAAATAATTTCAGCAAATGCCAAGTAATAATTCATTCCTTCCTCTATAGCCCCCAAGAGTTAGCTCAATCAGTTGAACCATCTCCACCAAGGCATGTTACAAATAGGGATGCCATAGGTCACACGTTCAAATCCAGTCAAGTATCTCAAGATTGCCGCCACTATTGTGGCTGGCTGGCAGGTTGAGCGGTGAGCCGCCGGACTCCATCCAAATATTCGGAGGAAGACGGGGGGATCCCGCGTCATTTTCCTTGGAAAAGAATACATTCCTTCCTCTATTCAAATAAAAAAGATAAAGGCAAAACAAGCACAATAGCATATTGATAAATAAAATAACAAATGCAAATAAGCTATGGTGCCATTTGCATTTGGTACTATATTAGCTTCTCTCAAGGAAAAGCAGATATTTTGACCAGAAGAGAGTTTATCTTAATGCAAATATTTTTAACAAATGTGATATCAAAAGTTAACTTGGCTCAAACACAAGTTTAGTAAAAGGAAAAATCGCATACCTCCACAGATAGGCCTAAAGTGAAAATCCAATCAAGCACAAAAACGACCAACAAACGAGAGCATTCCAGCATCCACTTCTGTAACAAAGTTTAACCTGCACAGAACGAGTACAAGATTAAAAAAGTCAGTAGGAAAAAGACTGAAATTATAATAGCCCAAAAACTTCTGGTATAATTGCAAAATACCATAAAGAACAATGCCAATTAAGATACCAGAAACTTGTCAACGGAATGAATAGAAGAATTCATTTCTATAGTATCTCAATACAAAAAATCAGCAGTTCTGCCCTTTTTATTGCATATAATCACTATTGCCGGTAACAACTCAAAAGGACAAGACAAGTATATCTCATGAGCAAAATTAGGTTGGGACAGAATGAAGATCTAAGAAACAAAACTTAAACCTTTCGATAAATTTTAATGATATTTGGGCAGCAATTGCGAAAAAAGGCTGAATAGCAGAAAAAGTTGGAACAGGAAGAAGATCTAAGAAACTTATATTTGGGCATTTTGGAAAAAGGGCCTGAATAGCACAAAAGCTTTGAACAGAAAGAAGATCTAAGAAACAAAACCTGAAGTTAAATTTAGTTGATATTAGCGCATTCAAAAGCAAGCTTAAGTTATAGCTCTCGACTGGTAGCTCGCGCCAGGAGAAAATTCAGTATTTTATTCGAATGCAGATCTTTAAAGTCGAACATATTCTTCGTATGATTCTGGATTTCTTCCAGCAAAAGATGTAGCTCTTTACTGTTTTAAATGCTGGCGCAGGGCATTTAATGATCCAAATAATCTTCCACCAAAATTCCTATGGAGGGGAATCCGACAGTTATATTTAAATGTGGACCAGTCGAACATTTTTGTAACCCTCAAATCACGATTTTCAACTGAGATTCAATGATACGCAGCAGAACGAAATGCAAAACCTAAGCAAATCTATAGGGAAATTTGACATTTTAGCAAAATACCTTACGATAAGAGCCCTTCCAGCTGCTGATTATCTAGTTTTGGCGAGCTCACAGGACTAATAATTCATTATCTTCGCCCTTAAGAGCAGAGAACGGTCACACGAGCCGATTCGCTCAGCTGTAAAGCGAAGGGCCAGTTCTCCTTCCCAGGTGCAAAAGCCTGAGCTAGATTTAACCGAAACCTTGCCAAATGCTTGAAGAAATAGAGCTGTCGTGACGTTAAAAATGCAAAAGTTTCACCATGAAACAGAATACAAAAACCTGGGCTAAATTTAACATGACTTTAGCTGCTGATCTCAGAAATTAACAGATCGAGCTGTCAAAAACCCTTCAATGGAGAGCTTAGGAGAATATTCAGATTTCATTCCCCTTCCGATGTCTAGAATTTGAAGATAGAAGGACGAAAGTCTGATTTGGAATGCGATGCGGTTAAATACAGGGCGCGGAGGAACCAAAATAGGAGTGAGGAGGTGCTTATCCCACGGTCACATGGAGCGGAAAGGTCCTTGTTCCACAGTCACATGTAGCGAAAGGGCGTAACGGTCACATGGAAGGGATGTTCTAATTGCTAGGTTAGATTGGTAGAGTATTAATGAAATCCCCAGGTTTGGCCATAACTTATTATTGACATCTCATATCTAACAACCATATTTCACAAATGACAACCAAAAGGGCCCATAATAAATGCATTATCACAAATTCTTACTCTCCTTTTTCCAAGAAATTAGCACTTTTCAAAAATATAGAAATTATCATTTTAAAATAAAAAGAAATAACATAAAAAATAATTAAATAAAAATATATTCTATCACCATATTTGTGGAAATAATAATTTATTTGAACAACGCATAAGTGAGGGAATGTACGTATCAATATAGAAAAAATTCCATAATAAAACACAAGAATCACCATGTCCAAGAAGCTTGAACAAGATTCATGGTGATCAAATATTTTTATTGTTTTTCAAACTATGTAGTGTGTAAAAGGTAAGGGAGTAGTGTATTGTGAATTTAAAAATATAATGTTAATTTTTATTAGTTTATTTGGTTAAGGTGTGGGTTTCGTCAACAAGGTGACTCGGATTCAATTCCTTTTAAGGGTGAGCTAGTTGGGAGGAGACACTCAAAATCCAACCAGTTGAGGGTTGGTGTGGCCCAGGCCGGGTGCGATCCCTAGGTGATTTTGACAACTTAGATGCCCTTGTGTCTTGGTTTCTTAGACCAAAGGCCACTCCCACAAGTCAAAGAGATTCTAGAAGAAAAAAAACTCAAAAACATGATGCAATAAAATTAGTATATAACAATTAATAATATTCGACAATAAAATGTTGATAATAAGGGAGAAATAAGTACTTCATTTTTGCATTACAAGAATGGAATCTCATCTCTTAGGAGAATATTACAATATTACTCACTCCTCGAGCAAACAAATTACATATCCAATTCACACATAAATAACATTGTGGCCAACTCACGGCAATTGCAGATTTGGCTCAAACTAATGACCTACTCCTAGCAAGCACTATGGATGGTCCCTTTGTCACCGAAGCTACTCTTAGTAGTTAAATGGATGCTTACTTAAGGTTGTTGAACGTTGAGGTTGAGAGACAAACATCGTGACTTGATATGTTAAAAAAAATAGCATTGCTTCAGGTACTTGTTTACTCTACTCTCCATTATTTAAGTTATCCTTCTTACTCACCTAGGGTATATTGAAGTGATGAGTATAAAAAAATGAAGACTATTATGATATACATGTATCACAAGAGTCTAGAACATTGTAATAGCAATTTAGGTGACATTCTAGTAGCTTCATGTTGTACAATTATTACGTTCACACCTTTAAGGGGGAACCATACAATGTTACATGAAAAATTACGAACAACTTGTTGCTAGACCTTTTTTTTTCAAATGAAAAAAACATACCATTAATATTAATAGTATTATAAAAGTTACATGCAGTTCTGATGTGGCATAATAAAAAACATAACACCCCTTTCTTATGGGCAAAGACAATAGTCCATAAAGTAAAACAAAGATCCAGATCTCAACAGAGCTAAGAGGTCAATAGAGATAGATGCCCAGCCCTGGGCCCCCACAAATAATTCTCAAATACCAACAGTTTAGCCCTTCAATAGGCAACAACAAAAAAGCCAAAGAAAATATAAATTTCCCCAAGCCGAAAACGGAACCATCAGCTCCCTAGAAAAACCAATGACGGGAAGCCATAAAAAAGAACAAGTTGCGAACCAAAAAAGGACAAGTGTCCAACAAGATGTTGGAGACCCTCAAGCTAGGAACCTGCAAGAATAATGTAAGTATACAGCCGCAAAAAGTATATATAATATAGCTTCTAATAAGAACATAAATCATATCAGCAAAACATCTAAATTCCCCCGAGAAAGAAGTTGATTGAAAGACCACTCTTTCGAAAAAATGATACCCTCAGGAGCTAGGAGGGCCTTCTTGGATAACTCATCCGCCCACTAATTGAACACCCGATATATATGAGAGAAAGTGATCTGACCAAAATTCGAGATAAGGCTTCTAGTTGCCTCCAGCCAAGAGGATAACTGCAAAACTTGGAGGGAAGAAGTCCCCAATGCCCAATTAAAAATCGCCAAAGAGTACCCCATTACTTGAAGATTCGATATGCCAATGGATTTAGCATAAAAGAGTAGCAGCTAAAGGGCCACCAACTCACTTCGAGTATTGGTACCATGTCCACAATTCATCCAAATTTTAAAATAACGAGCCTCATTTATTCTTAAGATTCCACCAACCCCACTAGAAGAGGCAGCTCTCTGCGAGGCACCATCAAAGTAACCACAAGGAAAGTGTTAGATCGGAGCCAACTAGGGACGCAACACAATCACTAACATACTTGATGATGGGGAAAGTGGAGCATTGAAATCCTTGAAAGACACCACTACTCTACTGCAAATAACAAAAATGTGGGGCTTTTTTCCTTCAAACAACAAATCATCTGAGCATTCCATAGCTCCCAAGCAACAAAAAAAGATAGAGCAGCCCAGTAGTCCTCATGACGGGTCCAGTGCCATAAGCTATCCTGGAAAGAGGCATTTCGCCAGCTGGAGCTCAGACCTATTTCCAGTCTAATATCCTGCCATAGTTTAGTAGTGAACGAACAATGTGCAAATAAATGATCAACGAATTCTTCATTCTGAAAACAGAGAGAGCATTTGTTTGGTCTGTAGCCACCCCTACATATATAGTTGTCCCAGGTAAGGATGTTATTGTCCAAAGTCAACCAAATAAAGCAAAAAAAATTGAGGGTCAAATCTAGTTTCCAAATGGACTTATACCACCAATGGAAGCAAACATCTTCATCAGAGCATAACGATTCATATTCCAGCTTCGTCGTAACAGATCCAATAGCTTCGTTCCACGACCATACCAAGTTGTTCGACTGATTAGACAAATGTAGGTTAATTCTCTTAAGTCCAAAAGTGTAGGCAAACCATTATGCACCCATCGATCCATAAAGTCCCAATTCTTTAGATGATAACCAAGAGTGACATCCAGGTCTGGCATAATGGTAGGTGTTAATTTGATTCAAGGTGTAAAAATCATTTTCCCGTAAAAAGTGTATAAGTTCAGCAGATAGTTTGAAAGGAAATGGACCACCCAATATTGGATCCTCACCAACTCTGATCTCTCTGCCATTGCCAGGAACCCATGCCAACCACTGAGCGATAGATTGAAAGGAATCCCACTCCAAAAATTTGAGGCGCCTTTAGAAGATTTGTTTCCATCTCGTAGACATTTTTTAGATATTTTTCTCTTATCAACTTGCTCCAAAACGATGTAAAAAAAAGGGCCCTCCAAAGGCTCCTAGTAGACAAGGCCTTTGCAAATAATGATATATTCTTCAAAGCCCATCCACCAAGTTGTTTTGGTCTAATGAGTTTCTGCCAATGAACAAGGTGGAACCTCTTTCTATCATGTCCCTCAGACTAGATAAATTTGAAGATCCTACTGCGAATGTCCACCAAGATAGATTTAGGGAATTTGCATAAAGAAAACCAATATACAGATAAGTTTTGTAATACCGATTTAGCCAGTATAACCCTCCCTCTCAGTGTCAATCACCGCCAACACCAGTGAGAAATCCTCTTATTGTATTTCTCAAGTAACCATTGCTAGTCACTTGCATGGTAGTTATTGGGTTTAATGTAAAAACCCAAGTATTTTGTTCCATTTGAAAGAGGATTAAATATGAAAGGGAGAAATTGGTTGATCTGACCTTTTGAGCTTTCCTCCATTTCATTTTCCAGAAACAATGATTTCTCCTTGTTGATTACCATCCCAGAGACACTACAAAAAAATCTAGTATCAATTTAAATTTCTGCCATTCCAGTAGGATAGCTTTTCCAAAGAGCATAAAATCATCCATGAATAGAGTATGAGTCATGGAAGAGTGGGATGTCACTTTAATGGCTTTTATAGATCCTTCTTCCCTAGCTTTAATGATCAACCTGCTCAAACCCTCGATAATAGGAAGGAACAATAGAGGAGAGAGGGGACAACCCTGTCGGATTCCCCTCGATCCTTTAAAGAATTTTATGGGAGCTCCATTAATAAGAGCCCAAAAATTCATAGAAGACACATAGGCCATAATCCACCTGCTAACCACCCATGGAAGACCAATCTGAATCAAAATCAACCGGAGAAAATTCCAATCCACACAGTCGTATACCTTGACAAGATCCAATTTTAAAATGAGTGCTTTAATATGCCTAGCTTTAGTGTTGTGGAAAACCTCCTAGGCAACACCGACAACATCAAGTATTTGGTGGTCCTTCAAAAAAACAAATTGCTCTGAAGAAATATATTTTGACAAGCCCAACTTTAGTCTCACAACTATGATTTTAGAAATGACTTTGTAAATTAAATTGCATAGAGATATAGGGCGGAAGTCATTGAAACCTATAGGGTGAGAACATTTTGGAATGAGAGCCAAGAAAGTGGAATTAAGAGCACTCAATATCAAGCCCCCAGTGCGGGATTCTTCCACCACCTCAGGTATGTCTGGACCCATGATGTAAAAAAAAAAAAAGTTCCACCGTCCAACCATCTGGACCGGAACTTTTATCTTTTGCAAAACCTTTTAATACAACTTCAATGTCTTAGAGAGTGATCGAAGCAAATATGCTATTGCCTTCTTATCTGAAAAGAAGCGTGGATATTCTTTGATCACTTTGAATTGCTCCAACAAAGAGGTGGATTTCGGATCCTGATATAGATTCTGGAAATGATGAATGACCTCTCTATGAAAATCGATAGTCGAAGAAATATTCCTTCCATCCCGGTCATTTAATTCCCAAATAGTATTCTAGATCCATCTACTTTCATGACCTATAAAATCCATAGATTGGGCAATTTGCTCAACATTGTTGTTAATGATGGTCTTCTCCCCAAAAACATATGTAAAAATATATTAAATTGGACAAAAACATTAAAATTGAACACAAACTTTTAACAATAGAAGTAAGGGTCAAATATCTCCCTCCACATGTTCAAATAGGTTGGGCATCACCCTGTGAATGACTCATATTTAAACCCCAACAAACATAGAGCCCTAAAATCAAGTTATTGGACAAGTTTAATGGCTCTCTGCAAATTGCTTTCAATTTTTAAATATAATCCTTACTCATGATTAATTATCACAATAACAATTTTATTAAGTAAAAAGATGGAAAAATACATTAAAAAAAAATTACAATTGTGTTCTCTCTTTTGAACTTTAGGATATAATATTAGGTTATTTGAAATTAAAAAAATGAATATTCAATGTTTATTCTTTATTTAAATTTAAATATCTAATTACAAATTTTGCTAAATCTATGGCACACAACCATTCTTATTTTAGAAGTATCATTTTTTTAATATCTTAAATTTTATATACAGATAATGATGATGATGATAATTAATGTTCATTTAGACCAATTTTGGTGTATGAGACATTCATAAAAAAAGTAAAAAACTACTTGATTTGCTTTAGATTTTTATTCATGTGTTAAGAAAAGTCTTTTTGGTGTATTAGGTTCTTTGAAATTAAAAAAATGAATAGACAATTTTTATTCTTTATTTAAATCTAAATATCAAATTACAAATTTTGCTAAATCTAAGGCATACAACCATTCTTACTTATGAAGTATTATTTTTTTAATATCTTAAATTTTATATACAGATAATGATGATAATGATGCTAGTTAATGTTTATTTAGATCAATTTTAGTCTATAAAATATTCATAAAGAAAAATAAGAAACTACTTAATTTGCTTTAAAATTTTATTTATGTATTAAAAAAACTTAAAAAAAAACATTTTTAAATGATTTAATTTTGATGGTATAGAAAATTGTACCATTCATATTTAATTAACAAAAATTAAAACTACATACTAAAACATAATATTTTTTATATCTTTTCAAATTTATTGTATGAACTTTGACCCTTCAATCAAATTTGAATTGTGAAAGTAGGTGTGAACATCTGGCATCTTTATGTATAATGATCCAGTTTGGCATTGTCATTAATTAAGTGCTCCTTGAAGAATAAAATAAAGAATATAAGCATTATAAATAAAGTTAATTTTAATTAGCGAGAGAAGGAGATAAGGTTTAAGTAGTGCTAAAGTTTTATATAAAGAAATGAGATAGGGTTAGAAGACTAATTGATCATGTTTTGGGTGTGCATTCGTATTTGTATGATGTGTTGACCATGGCAAGACATGGGATAGTGACAACTAAATGTTCATGGAAAACATGGAACGATGCTCAAGTGAACAATAAATTTATATAGTTTTTTTTCACAGAAAAATATAACTTACTATTAATATGCGAAATAGTAAATAACATCAGTTGACAGAAATATACAAACTGCTCACCATCCGTCCCAGAAGAGCATATGTGACATGTCAGTCAGATAGACAGATGTGCCAAATCAACATCAGAAAAGGTCCAGAATAAATGTCAAAGGTTCACAAAAAATATCATGAATCCCTCCCGAAGGAGAAACGGATTCATCAATCACCAGAAGCATCATAGTGTCCAACAAAAAATAGGCACACATGTACAGACAGCCACAGCTTCCAGTCAACATAAATATCATATAAAATATCCAACTGTTCAAAATATATCAAAGCACAACCAATATCATCCGTCAATAGTGCCGCAAAAAGTGGAAGTATAAAAACGTCCAACAAGGAGTTGGAGCCAACCCTTATGTGAGATCTGCACATAGAGCTAAACAGAGCATGTAAGTATAACAACACACCATATAAGATACAACAAACATCATAATAACATATACAGGAAATAATATGACCAAAAAGTATCAAGTCCAATGAAGATGATAAGAGCCCTGAGAAAACATAATATCCTCCCGCCATTCTTGCCACATGATGACCCCAGCCTCAGAGGTAAGAGCCTTCTTAGATAGCATGTCCGCCTCCATATTGGCTTCCCGGAATACATGTTCAAAATGAATGTGTTGGAAATCTTTGATAAGCGACTGGGCCGCATCCATCCAGTGTTTTAGGAGCATAATATTTAGTGAGGACTTGCCTCTAGCCCATGAGATAATGGATAAAGAATCGCCAAAAACCACAAGAGCAGTAATCTTTCTCATGCGAGCCCAGAAGAGTAAAAGCCAAAGGGCACATAACTCGCTCCTGGTGTTTGAACCATTGCCCAAATTAAGCCAAGTATGGATGGAGACATCATTGGAAATGTGAATAATGGCACCCGCTCCACCCCCCCCATAACGGCCCACAGCAGCACCATCAAAGAAGCCGCATGGGTATATCAGCACAGGGGGGGCATGACGGCGGTTCCCAACCGGCCCACCGTTGCCCCCAACAGCTCTGTGTATAGAAACAAATTCATTATGTGCAGCAAGGGTTTTAAAACAAAGCCCATCCCTAAAAGGGATACAATTCTCAAATATATACTGGTTTCTAGCTTTCCAAACCTCCCAAATCATAAAATATGGTAATTCTGTATTCCCAGTAGCATGGCGAGACCAAGCAACGAGGCAATCACTAAGTGTGCAGAAGTTCCAATGAAAATGTATACCAGCTTTGTTAGCAATTAAGGACCAAAGCTAGTTAAGTGGGCATGAACGCGATACTAGACACGTCTCTTATCATAATTTGAAGGGATGAAATAAACATATTTTCAATATGATTTGTACTATGTTCGTATAGTGTTTATGAATTTATGTTATTACTTATATTATTATGTTAATGAATTTATGTTAATGAATTGTATTAAATTAAAGTGAAGATTAAATATGTGAAAACATTTTGTTATGTTAAATATTTAATATGTAATATTTAAAAAGTGTTGATAATGATGATGATGATGGTCTTTAACATCCACTAAAACTAAACTTGGTTTATTAAACCTTAAGAGAAAAGACAAGATAGAGATTATTTGATCTGCTTTAAAATACTATTATTATGCTCAAAAAGTTTAAAGAGGAGTGTCCCTAGCTCGCTATAGTTTTGGGGATCTAGAAGGTTAGAAAGGTTGGTGTTGAAGCAAAGATTTTGGAACTGAAATCTAATGCGAGTGAAAGCAGGGCATTCTAAGATAAAGTCATTTTCATCTTCCACGTTCATAGACTCGCAAATATGGCAAATCCTTCCAGCCCAAGGCATTTAAGTGGTTGTCCAATGCCCAATTTCACTATGAAGCTCATGAGAGTTCATTCTAGTCTTGACAATATTAAAAAAAAAATTGACCTCGTTAAAATAGAAAGATAATTTTGATCCTCGAGATTAGGGTTAATGTAGTTTTCTTTTAACCTCTAAATCTTTCTTGCACCATATTTTCTCTTTGAATTTAGAAGTAATAATTTATTTGGGGTATTACCATTTTCTCTTTGGAATATTACCATCGAAATTGGTGAAATTTCTTTGTAATTAAAGAGAGAGACATTTGAAAGGTATTACTGTTGAATTTGGTTAAGTTTCTTTGAAGTCATAGAGATTATATATATATATATATATATTGTAACTAGGGGAATCGACAACTGGAGACTGGGTTGGTACTTGTCTGAGATGGGGTCCAGGGATCCAATTGCGCTACCACTATACCCCTAGGTGCCCCACAACCACCCGCAAGCATGGGACACAGGTAAGCCCGCGTGTGATTTGAACTCGTGGCCTCTGTTTACAACATCTGACTTCATATCAAGCGAATCGCCAATGAGCCACACCCATGCGGGCCATAGAGATTATATTATTAAAAGTAATGGAGAATTTGAATTATCAATATGTACTTTGGAGTGAATTAATTAATATTTTATATTTTGAGATGATAAAATAATAATATATTTTTAAGGTTACACTTTAGTTAGACATCAATTTAGTGTATGTGGTGTATGAGATAAGGGTTCTTCTTCCATACAACACTTTGACTATTAAAATTTATGGAGGTGTACATTTCTATTTTTTTATATTTTTCATATTTGAACTTATACCTTTTAAAAAAAGACACAAATTCTTAACTATTAAACTCCCTCAAAATTAAAATTTAACGTGTAAAATTTTAAATATAAAAATATTTTAAGTTAAATTATATGCGTTCCAATGCACAACATAAATTATTTTATTACGAGGTGTATAACGTTTGTAAATGAAATTTTAAATCATAAAAGTACTTTGCCTTGTAAGACATTCGATATAAAATATCAAAAGTAAATAATACACGTTCCAATGCACATAACATGAATTATTACGAGGTGTATAACGTTTGTAAATGAATTTTTAAATCGTAAAAATACTTTGACTTTTTCAAAACTTTTTGAAAAGTTAACACAATAAAAAAACATGAATAAAGCGGCATAACCCCTCGATGGATGGAAAGGATTCTCTAGGTGTGGACAAGATAATGACAAAACATAGATAATGGCCAACGGTTAGATGTACCAGTATGGTATTTTAAAATTTATTATATTTAAAATTAGGTATTTTAAAATTTATTATATGTTTAATTAGGTATGAGTGATCATTTGTTTATGGACACAAGTTTCGAATGAATTATTATATTGTTATAATTAATTATTATATTGTTTTCCAGCGAAATGAATTATTATATTGTTATAGATAAATGGATTGTTTTTTCTAGAGAAAAAAATATGTAAACTTGATATTATGAGAAATAAATATAAGGTTACATTCGATGTTCAATATATCTGAGGGATTGTCTTCTATGAACTATCATCCGTGAACAAACTAGGAGCATGACTTATTGAGATTTATACACCAAAACCAGGATGATATACATCGTGTTCATCACTTGCTGGGCGTGCATGCAGAAAATCAAAAAACCAAAACTAGGAATCAACACTTCCTTCATAACGAAAGCAAGCTTCCATGGTCGACAATGACCTCCTCCAGACGTTCACTAAAATGCAATAAGTCGTCCATAGGACCAATTACCAGCTTCGAGAGATGGTTTGCTTCCTTGTTCGCTTCACGGTAGATGTGCTGACAACTAATCATGCTGAAGGAATCTTGTATAGATAAAAGGATTGTTATATTTTGTTATTATGTTATTGGGTATTACTGTACTTTTATATTGATATATAACTGTTTTATTATGTTTTCTATTGATGTACGTAGTATTGATGAATATGGATGATTAGTTGTGTTTAAATTTTGCTTTTGTGTATGATAGTAATTTATAGGAGTTGAATAGAGATGATAATAATTTATGGGAATTGAATGGAGATTAAAGTTACATAAAAGTTTTAGAAAAATCAGATATCTATTCGAAGTAAGATGGTCGAATCTTTGAGCTATGCTTAAGATGATATAGAGGATTCAAGTAAGAAAAGTTAGTGTCCCTTCAAAATCAAAAGATCGGAGCTTTGAGTTAACATTGAAGATGACGTAAAGGACTCAAGTATGGGAGGCAGCGTCCACTCAATGTAAAGAGTTGACCCTTCAAATTAATGTAAAAAATGACATCAAGAATGTGAATCAAGGATGGCCTATAAGGAAAGCTAGCAAGTAGGTAGTGTCTTGACAAATGGAATTGCCCACTAAAAATAAGGTGTTCGGACTCTATGTTGTCACAATAGACCAAAT
Organism: Larix kaempferi; assembly: GCA_027924585.1. NCBI lineage: Eukaryota > Viridiplantae > Streptophyta > Pinopsida > Pinales > Pinaceae > Larix > Larix kaempferi. The sequence goes on along the minus strand of BSBM01000005.1, from coordinate 6,982,727 downwards.
TTGGAAGTGTCTTATCATAAAGAGAGTTGAGCCATGGGGAAAGTAGGGTTGAGACCTAAAAGGACTTCCTTAAGATGTTTGTTATGATGGAGACTACGATATATTTGTCTTTTGTTTGTTCGTTATTTTAATCACTTGTGTCACGTTGTTACAATTGTGATGGTGACCTTGAGTGTCGACAAGAAATGGACATATCAATGCATAAGAGCATAATTGGATTGGACCATAAGATGCTTATCTTGTGTTTTTTATGATTTCACCTGAGATGTGACTCCCAACTAGGGTGTCACCTAGGATGGAAGGACAAGGATCACATCGTGAAAGACAAAAAATCAATTTAGGAAGATGGAACAAATTGGGTGAGACATATTTCAAGCTTCATCGGCATTAAAGGGTGTTGCTTTTCGATCATGACCAAGGTGTTTCCATTCCCTTAACCCCTAGAGTGGCAATTAAAAGTTGTCAAGAACATGATTTCAGATTAAACGGTAGACATGGGACATTAAAGTGGACACTATAGCCCAAAGGCTGCAACTCACATTAGGGATTGAATGAATATTGTGTGAGATTTAGACCTTTAATCAAATCTGTCTTATCAAAGTAATCGGGAACATTTATTGTGAATCAACCTGTTAAATGATGTCCTCATGTATAGTGATCAAAGTTCGCATTATCATTAATTAGTGGTACTGGAGAGTAAAATAAGGATTATGGAAATTCAATGTAAATTCAACCTTACTGGGTGAGCTAGGGTTTTAGTAGAGTTGAAGTCCTTTCTAAAGAGATGAGATAGGGTAAAAAAATGCATTCACATTTTGTGTTGGATGTATGCTTGTATTTGGATAAGGTTGAGTGCATTGTGTAGTTGGGTCATCCTATGATGTCCATGGAAAATGTGGGCAATGTTAACTTTGAACAGTAAGATCACCATTACGAACATGGGATAATCCTGCGGTGAAGTCTATGCTTAGATAATTGAGTGGACTTGAGAAAAACAAAATATGTGTCATCTTATAACAGTTCAAATATATGAAGAGGACACGTTCTCATAATGAGCTTTCTCTCTAACACTCAAGTTCTCACTATAAATACACGAATTCATATAATATTTATTATTGTTATTTATTATTATTATGTTAATAGATTGTGATAAATTAAAATTAAGATTTAACATGTCAAGACATTCCATTGGACATCCAATATCTAACATCTTCCTTATTTTGAAATTTCAAACAACATTTGCATTATTTAAATTAAAAAAAAAATTAACATTCCAAATCTAAATTGTCACATTCATATCCTCTCCACCTCGAACAATCCAGAAGAAACCAATATAAAAGAGACTCCCTTGCCATAACCCCATACATACATGTATATAAAACAACTCACCCTTTACAAACTCTTTTATTAAAGCTACAAAGCAAGCTTGGTCATTCAAAAGAAGCCAAACTTATGATGTCTCACTTTACTCCAATTCAAAAGTTGTGTACTATGATTAGATATATTCCAATAAGTGTTCGGCGTGTTTTTAGATGCAATGCTTCTAGATGGGGCTTTTGCATATTTAAAAATCAAAATGAAAATGTCACCTGTTTGTCGATGCACTTTATCAAAATCTAGTGTGCAACGGTACTAACCTTAATAATAAAACTCAATAATTAAATCATATCAAGATATGAAGCACAACTGTCAATTGGTAGGTAGAGTCAATGAATTGAGTTGTAAAACACAAAAAAAATACAATGGGCAGATTAGCTAAAGTAAAAGATTAAACAAGTTCGTTAGAAGATATAGTAGTATATTTCATGCACTCTAATAGTTTTGGTTTGTAGTATTTATTATAAATTTACTAGTTTGATGAAGAATGTATTTTTCATTCAAGTTTGAATGTTTGAATAGAATTTTTGTTTTAATGATGATATGGTTGGATTTGACAAAGTTGTATTTGAATGTAAACACAACATTCTAAGCAGTGTTATTCCCAAACTTGAAGGATATAAGCATGGAGCTAAGCCAGAGATAGATTTGCTAAAGTGATTTGTTTATCCTTAAAAAAAAATTCAATAGCATAAGGAACATGTCCAAGGAAGTTATGGAGATAATGCTTAAGAAAAGCAGGTTTATTAGTATTTTCTGAGGAAATTAACAAATTTTGCATATAACGAAAATATTTTTGATGCTAATTTAGATCACAAATGCACTGGGATATAAAGAGTGAAGTCAGATGCTCATAATCTTCATTGTCTTCAAGTCCATAGAATTCTCTTCCGATTGCTGTAAAAATTTGTTGATTTAAATCTCTAGCACCAAGCATTTCATCTCCAGTTTCTTGTGGCAACCAATGACACCATTCACATGCTAAACCAAAAAATCCAACAACTAATTGTACTACAAGTTGTTGTGCAAATATAGTCGGATCCTAAGATTTTTTATATGTGACCTAATTTCCCAGTAGGTCAATGGCATCATGATTTCCATGTCTAGGTTGACACTCTATCTTCAAAATAGGTTGCTCAAGAATTTGAGAAATCAAATTATTGATTCCATTAATTCCAAAATGGAATCGATGAGCATGAGCAGCAGATGGATTAGAGACTTATGCTTTCAAGTCATCCATATCCGATATAGGAAGAGGAGGTACAGATTGAGGAGGAGGAGGAGGAGGAGCATGACCAAATTGCCCTTGAGAAGATGAGTCTTCTCTTTTAGGAATATGATGATTCATTTCCAAATAATGTTCTGGTAGAACTTTCAACATTTTTTTTATATTTTGAAACTAATTTTACCAATTACTTAATTTCTTCATCATGCTTTTCGCCAAAATCAAATTCTGGTCGTTCCTCTTCTTCTTGGATACTCATCATTCCAAATGAGTATCTTATGTGTTTTTCCTTTTGCACAATCTAAATAAGGCACATATTAGAGAATTTACTTTCTCCAATGGGAGCTCTGCTGGGAAGGGTTTGGAGAGAATCCACACTTGCAAGAAGTAGAATGGCATGCCTCGACGATAATTCTTTGTTTGTGAAGGTGCAGACTCTGGGCGAGCTCCATTCACTACAACAAAAGAAATCTACGCCCACATCTTCCATTAGAGGAGATCGGTGGGGGTTTACTCCATCAGAAGATGTAGTTGTAGTTCATTAAGTTTTGTATTAAATGTTTTCAGCTTTGTGCTTGCTTCTTTTTTTAAGTTAACATGAGAACTCACACCATGACATTTATGAAGATCTACTTTATGAACTTAGAGCTTAAAATGACAAGATAAAGATACATACACAATATCAAGATTAAAACATTTTTGTGGACACTCATAAAAGAGAGGGTTTGTTCCATGTATCTATGTGATTCTTGAGGATTACATCTTGGATTCATATCTTGAATGTGACACGATCATGTTTTAAGAAATTCAAAATGTTAAAATACCATGATTTATAGACAATGTCAAGATCAAACATTTTTGTGGATAACCATATAAGAGATAATTTGTTCTCTGTATCTATATGATGCTCAAGGATTAAATCTTGGATTCATATCTTGAACATGACAAATCATGTTTAACCATGGGAGTCAACATTCTTTGAAATCCAAAGCACATTTGATATTTTCATTGTAGTAATTAGAAAATAAAACATTATAGTAAACCTCGAGGCATGTGTTTAAGGGTGATAGGCCTCTAGGAACATGAAAAATCTAGCACAATTGCATCCATTGCTTATTATATAGTCTAAGATGTTTATGATTTGGAGCTTCCTGAGTTCCACTCAAGCACAAAGCTAAAGACATTATTCATCAAGACGACTAAGTATGTTACTATTATTGGGGATATTGAATGGTCACTTTATCCTTCAAATCAACCAAAAATGCATGATGGATGTTAGAGTATAGTATGTAATGCATAGATTCAATACAACAACAATTATGTTGCATTGTCCATCACTTGCTTAGGTATTCTACCCAAGGACCAAAAATGTTGCTATAAGCATTTTTCTTTAAATGATACATCTCCTGGAGATTGGGCTTGAGGCACGAGGAAAGAGACTTATGAAGCATTGAAAAATTATTTGACACATGAAGTATGGTCACATTAATATCAGTGTTGCTAGAAACAATTAGACACAACATTACCAATGCAACAAAAGAATTATGAACCAACATATTAGATACCTTTAGAGAGATGGAATATGTGAACATCAAAAGAAAAATATGGCCTCATTAATTTTGATGCACTCAATGTCTATTATCTTCTCTTAAAAAATGTCATTGAGCCACGTATTTGAAGTTAATATTACTAATAAGTTTCCAATTTAATCACAATTTACACCCATAACCCATGATTAAATGTTTTGGTGTTTTGCATAGCCAAGAGTGGAGGCAAACATAACAAATTGAATGACATTATGGCAAGGGCAGGATTCCAAGCACATTAAGTATGGATAGTGAATGCATTGTCAATTCTCAAATCAATAAGGATCGAAATGCTCATAACATATGGATTCAATTGGGGATTCTGAAAGACAAGGCTTCCAAGTTTCTCCATAAAGCTTTCATTAAGTGACACTATAAATGGTGGATTTGTCAATATGGTGGTAGGATCATATGGGCATGAGTTGTGGGTATGAGCTATGTGATAGATTTAATGTTTTGGAATTATACATTGTCTTAGGGAATAGATCAAAGCCGACAAATATAGAGATGATTTTAGCCCTTAGATGCCAAATGAGAGTAGTGGAGGTTGAACCTTATATCTTGATCACGATTCACATCCATTTTCATCTAATACTAAGGGTACAATGATCATTGAGCACCTAAAAGTTGGGAGTGAGGACAATGATGAGTTGTTAAAAATATAACCCTTTCGACATTTTACAATATTTGTGTCTTTCATACCTGGCAAGTAAATTAAAAAAAATTACATTTTTATAAAAGAGAGAATTTTAAATTATGCTTTTAGGATGGGTTTGGATAATTTATAAAGACTAAAATTGGGTTTGGATCATTTAAAAAGGGCTAAAAATAGTTTAATTTTAATTACTGATACCCATGTTGTTTAAACACTTATAAACACTTTTGCATTGTATTTAAATACTTCTAAAACACTTTTGCATTATATTGATTAACTTCACTAAATAAGTATTATTTTGGTCATGAGTTAATGATTATTTAAAATATGCCATGATGATGAATTGATTAATATGGATTATTTGAAATGATGTAATGGTTAAGATCCTTAAAATATTGGTTCACTTTTACAGTGTCATGTGATTATGTGTTTGTTGGTAACTTAATAATGTTGTTAGGCACATTAAATTTGTGTTGCATTTAAGTGTTGTGATATCCCATTAACGATAACAACTCAACAAGTGCATTTAAGTAATTTTAAGTGTTTTGATATCCCATTAATGGGTAACAACTCAATAAGGAGACTTGGAGTCCCCATCTTCTTAATGATGAATTAAATATAATATGATGGGGAACTTAAGGTAATTTGGGAAACTTTTATTTAGACTTGGAACTTTAATGGTAACGGGGCCTTATGTGCAAGGGTTGGACGTGTTTAGGGATTGGCATAATTGTATTTAGAGATTTTAAAATAAGATTTTGGAACCAATCAACAAGAGATTGAAGATAGATTTCTTTATGTATTTATTCATTGAAGCAATAAAGAGAAGACACAGATTGAAGGTTTAGTTCTTTATGTAATTGAAAAATCAAGAAGAATGTAGAGAAGATACAAATTGAAGGTTTAGTTCTTTATGTAATTGAAAAATCAAGAAGAATATATAAAAATATTTTTTTTGGAGAAGCAAAATTTAACAAATCTCATGGGGTTATGAGCAAACATTATTGGATTCAATAGGCAAAGAGGTATAAACTTTCTAATCATGGGAAGAAATGCCACCCACTCCCCATAACATCATCCATAATGATGTATATAGTATAATTTTGTCCACTCAATCTACACATGATTAAGAATGTAATCATATTAATATCATTGATTAAGGTGGCATAGTACATCAACCACCCCAAGTGGAGAGATATGGGAGCTAATGAGAATTTGGGTATAAGGTAATAATTGATTAAGGTGAAATAGTACATCAACCACCCCATGTGGAGAGATATACCCTCCCCATAACATCATCCATAATGATGTATATAGTATAATTTTGTCCACTCAATCTACACATGATTAAGAATGTAATCATATTAATATCATTGATTAAGGTGGCATAGTACATCAACCACCCCAAGTGGAGAGATATGGGAGCTAATGAGAATTTGGGTATAAGATAATAATTGATTAAGGTGGCATAGTACATCAACCACCCCATGTGAAGAGATATAGGAGCTAATGAGAATTTGGGTACAAGGTGTCAAAAAGTTATTCATCTCACTCAACATTTTAGTTTATGAGAGCTTTGTTAAGAGTTCTTTTATTATTAATAATTATGTTTCAATCTAAAATGTATAGATAAGAGATAAAGTGCAATTGCCTATAGGTTGTTCCATGCGTTATGTACTTCATCACAATATTTTGTAGTGGTCATTTAGATTTTATACTTATATTAGTTATTTTGCATTTATGTGTTATTGGCAAAGTGTTTTGCCAAAAAAATTTAATAAATGGCCCACAACATGTTAAATCAAGAGCTATCACTACAAAGAGGAGTTAAAGGGAAGAAAAAACAAAACAAAAAGTAAGGAAATGGCTTAGGAAATTTTTTGAGAAAGTGTATATGTTTAGTGTGAATAGTTATAAGTCTTTTGCGTAAGTTTTAAAAAGAAACCATGTGTTTGTTATAAACGTAATTTCAAAATATTTTAAGGTGAGATGTGAAGGTTCACGAATAGGTTGGCTAAAGATACGAAGGTCTATATGTGTAACCATAATTCTTTTAACTTTTAGTTTTAAGGTTGCATACAATGAAATACAATAGCTGCTATGAAAAAATTAGTTTTTCGATAATAAGAACACAACTCCATGAAGGAAATCGAGTTATCTAAATCTGAGCACTGGCATAGATTTAACATTCAAATTGTTATAGTTCTACTAACAAAGAGTATACGACTTCATAGTGGAACGTCAAGTCTCAACTGGAACACTTGCTTTGATTTGAATAATTGTTTAAACAAATTAAAAGTTGTATCAAGTAACTACTTCTAAGGAGTCTCACTAGTTTATTAAATCAAGAATTTTCCTATTAAAGAATTCAATGGTTTTCCTATTAAAGGATTCATTGGTTTTGTCATGTAGTATTCTATTTTCAAAATAAAAAATTTAAAAATAAAATTTAATTGTAAATATGTCCTTATAAATATATAAAATATTAAAAAAACAAAAAAAAATTACTAAACTAGAAACAACTTTGTTACATTTTTATAGATATGATACTTAAGAAAGAAAATCAGTGTTTTGTGATTTTGTTTAAAATTGATATAAATTCATCCATATATAAACAAAGTTATTGTGTGAGAAACTTATTTTTGTTAACTAAGACCTCGCAAAATCAAGGTTCAAAGCTACAATAGGTAATTTATGGTTTATTACATAGTCAATACATAGGGGCTCAACAAGAGCATCATGTCACTTACAAGAATTGAACCTAGGTGGGGAGGGTCACATTCATTCCTCCCAACCACCCAAGCTACATCCAATGGACTATATTGTGGGCTATCTAAAACGAATTTAGTGACATTTTTTCTTACAAGTTTATTTTAAGATCGCACAGACAACTGAATTGAGAGATTGACATGAACTTAGTAACTCCATTTAAGAGTAGTAAGTATCAAATTGACTAATGAAACTAGGTCAAGATTTCAAGGTACTAAGAGTTTGATCAAACATGTCTTCCATAAGGTCTTAGAATACTAAGAGTGTTTATTTAAAAAATCAAATTAAGTAGTTAAATAAAATATAATAAACTGAAAGCAAAACAAGAAAAATAAGAGTGTGCTTGATGTTTCTTAACCATTTTGGGTAATTCTCTTTTCCATTGAGCACAACACTGACAATAGAGACAAGTGAATGTATTCTTATAGGCAGTGGCAAATACACAACTAGTCTCCTTTATACAAATCAGAAATCAAATTAATAATACATCATTTCCTTCAAATCTTATAGAGTATGACAGTCATTACAAAATAAATAAGCTACCCATGGCAACTTAAACTTGCCTAAATATTTTCAAGGGTGTAATAACCAAGAATGGCATGCTGCAAATAAGAAGTTCGTTGCCCCCCATGATATTCTTCAACATGTTTGCAATAATGACAAATATATTGACATAAAAGAGGACTTTAAAAGTTTAAAAGTGAGAATGAGAAGTATAATACTACCAAGTCAAACCTTCTTCCTTCATTCCTTTTATCTCTAAACTACGGTAGTTGAATAATATCTTGGAACTCATGTATATGTAAATATTGATGCAATCAGATAGTGAGTTCGATCCTTCATAAAGGCCATCCTTTGCAATAGTCACCATTTTAGGATCCCCACATGTGATAGACTTGGAGAACATTGAAGGGCTAACATGCATAGGGGCTGGTGCTAGGTAATGATACCCACTTATGATGCGTTAGTTGCAATGGAATTTCTAAAATACATAAATACGATCATTAAAATGAATTTTTAGAGGTACCTACATAGCTTTCTAGAATATGGTGTAAAAATATGAAATGTAGACAATCAGATCACCTTACGGAATATATAACTTTTATTTATGGAAAATAGGTATAAATCCCCCAAAATGGCATTCTTCTAAGATTGATATGTTATTTTTTTCTAAAACATAATGAATATGTTCGCGTTAGGCCACGGTTTGGGTATGTAAATTGCCTAAATTTGTCAAAAAAGTTGTGTAGAGTTGTAGATAACAAGTGGTTCTAGTGCAACGTTTTTTTCCAAAATTTTCCAAGTTATTTTTTTTTAAAATTAAGGAAGTGAGTGAAGCCCTAAAATGACAAGGTCAAGCGTTAGGCCCCACTATCAGGGTCTTAACATAATCAATCTACATTTTTTTATTATGTAGGTCTTCCAGTATACTTGTGTGGGTTCTTTTTCATTTCTGAAATAGGTGAGCTAGTCCAAAGTTATAGCTAAAATACACAACTTATGGTTTACATAAATTTGACATGAGTGCAAATAAAAATGAATAAAAAATAGAAAAAACTAACAAATTTATTCAAAAAATAGATATTTGGAATATGCACAGAGAGTTCTATAAGTGGCGCAATTTCATTAGCAGTGGACAAGTGGAGCATATACAGAATCAAGGTAAAAAAACATGAAGTTACAGAATATGGTGTGTTTTTCTATAATGCAGTCCAAGCCATAAGGTTTGGAAATCCGAACCTAGAACCAAACCTTCCAACTCTTTAAACACGGAAATGGAAAAAGGAAGCATGCCAAAAACAAAAAATCAAGTGCGTGTGCACGTTAAATGCACATGCATGTAAATAGTGTGCGTGCATTGATAGTGCATGCGCACTAATGTTCTCATTGTTGTAATTTAATTGCCCCCCCCTATCTATCTCTCCCTTTCTCTATATAATCCCTCCCCCCTCCCTCTTTATAACCCCACCCCCCCCCTCTCTCTCTCTCAAACCCCCATCTCTCCCTATACCATAAAGCCCAACCCCCACATATCTCTATATACCCTCTCTTTTACCATAAATCCTAACCCCCTCCTTTTTCTATTTCTCTAACCCTCCATCTCTCCTCTTACCCTTTTCTATCTCTCTCTATGTCCCTCTGATCCCTAAGCCTACATGCTCTCTATTTCTAACCCCCCCTCTTTTTCCTAATCCCCCTCCCTCCTACTAGTAACCATGCTCTCTCTCTCTCTCTCTCTCTCTCTCTCTCTCTCCCCAAACCCCCACTCCTCACCCTCTAACCCCTACCCACCACTCTCTCTTTCTCTTCCCTATCACTAACCTCCTCCTCCTCTCTCTCTCTCTCTCTCTCTCTCTATATATATATATATATATATATATCCCTCTCCCCCTACCCTTAACCACCCACTCACTCTCTCTCCCCCGGTCTCTCACCTAATCCTACCACTAACCACCACCTCTCTCTCTCTCTCTCAACCTCCACACTTCACCCTCTTACCCCTACTCCCACCCACCCTTAACCACCCACTATCTCTCTTTTTATCTGTCTCTCACCTACTCCAACCACTAACCAACTCCCCCCCAAACCCCCATTATTCACCCTCCTACCCCTACCACCCCCTCACGATCTATATCTCTCTCCCTTACCACTAGCCATCTCCTCATCCCTCTCACTCTTTCTATATCCCTCGTCCCCTACTCCCCCCCACCCATAGCCATCCACTCTCTTTGCTTCTATCGGTCTCTCACCTACTCCTACTCCTACCACTGACCACCTCCCTAATCTCTCTCTCTCTCTCTCTAAACCCCTAACCCCCAATATCTCTCTCTCTAAACCCATAATCCCCAATATCTCTCTCTTTGAACCCCTAACCCCCAATCTCTCTCTCTAAACCCCCAACCCCCAACCTCTCTCTCTCTCTCCCTAAACCCCTAACCCCCAATCTCTCCCTCTCTCTAAACCCCTAACCCCAATCTCTCTCTCTCTCTAAACCCCCAATCTCTCTCTCTCTAAACCCCTAACTCCTTATCTCTTTCTATGTATCTCCCCCTCAAACCCCCACTCTTCACCCTCCTACCCCTACCCCCTGCTCTATATCTCTCTCTCCCCCCCACCACTGACCACCTCCCCATCCCTCTCTCTCTCTCTTAAAACCCTTAACCCTCAATCTCTCTCTCTCTCTCTCTCCCCCCCCAAAAAAACCCAATCCTCACCCTCCTACCCCTACCCCCCACTCTATCTCTCTATCTCCCCTACCACTAACCAGCTCCCTCTCCCCCCTACTCCTCCCCTACCTGTAACCACCCACTCACTCTAGTCTATATTCCTCTTCGCCTACTCCCACCCCACCCTTAACCATGCATTCTCTCTCTTTATATCGGTCTCTCACTTACTCCTACCACTAACCACCTCATCAATCTCTATCTATCTCCCTCTCTCTAAATCCCTAATCCCTAATCTTTCTCTCTCTCTAAACCCTAACCCCCAATATTTCTCTCTCTCTAAACCCCTACTCCCCAATCTCTCTCTCTAAACCCTAACTCATAATCTCTCTCTCTCTCTCTCTCTCTCTCTCTCTCACACACACACACACACACACACACACACACACAACCCCCACTCTTAACCCTCATACCCGTATCCCCCCACTCCCTCTCTCTCTCTCTCTCTAAACCCCTAAACTCCAATACCTCTCTCTCTCATGCTCTAAAACCCCAACCCCCAATATATCTCTTTGTCTCTCTATCTCTCTAAACCCCTAACCCCTAATCTCTCTCTCTCTCTCTCTCTCTCTCTCTCTCTCTCTCTCTCTCTCTCCCCTACCACTAACCATCTTCACATCCCCCTCTCTCTCTCTCTACATCCCTCTACCCCCTACTATTAACCACCCGCTCACTCCCTCTCTCCCGATATCTCACCTACTCCTATCACTAACCCCTCTCTCTCTCTCTCTCTCAAAACCTCTAACCCCCAATCTCTCTCTCTCTCTCTCTCTCTAAACCCCTAACCCCCAATATCTCTCTCTCTCGCTCTAAACCCCAAATGCCTTAATATATGTCTATCTCTCCCATACTCCCCCTTCGCATAATCCCCTACCACTAACCATCGTCACTTCTAACCCATTATCTCTCTACCCTAACCCACTCCTAACCCATACTCTCTCTACCACTATTAGGATGTTAAATAATGCAGACACACTATTGGCGCGCACACACTATTTGCGCACACGCACTATTAGCGCGTACATGATCTTAAGTCTTCTTTCGCTCTACCCCTTCGCATTCAAGGCTATGAACGTTTGACAATAAATGTTGTTAACGTTGGACAGTAATGCATGCGCTAGTGGCAAGTACACATTATTTGTGTGCACGCATTACTAGCACGTGCGCTTTCCTGTGCCTGAAAAAGACAAAGAACAAATTTCCTACACACCACTTCCTATTTTCATGCATGCTGCTCTGTTCACGGTATTTTCATATTTTCTTGTTAAAACACACACATTGAACAACTCTTTTGGCAAATTGGAAGGTTCTTAAACCTCTTGTATACACCAACTACATCAAGGACACATTGAACATTCTCAGACCTCTTGGAGACATCGAAACATATGTTTTGTATTGCTAGCAATGATCAATTAGAAAGGTATGTCCCATATCTTCATTCACAAATATGCATGGATTATGGCCATTGAGCCCAACAATCATGGATTATGTCATAAATCCATAGTTTCATAGCTTACTCAATCACATGTTAATTCCCTTGGAAAATTGTAGACATCATCCATTCACTAAAGTAGCACATTGAACCACCGCCATAGCATTATATTAACTAATTAAAGAGAAGATGAGCCCAATTCTACAAACAATAAACAATAAACAATGCGATGGTATAGGAACCCCTTCCAATATGAGTTCTCTACTTGAATAACCAAACTTGTACATCTATGGAGTGTGTGAAAATATTGGAATCTTACATTAATGATGAATCATCATCTTGGTGGAGTAATTGTAATGATTGAATTCCATTATTTGTGTGAACTTCTCCAAGGAGGTCATAAGAATCCACATTAAGCACAATCCATAATTTAGAAGTTTCTTCACTTGTCTCAAATGTTTTCCATTATTTTCATTTATCTCTCCTATAAACCTATTAAGGTGGATCCATAATCTCTCATAATCTTTAGTCACATGATCTCCACAATCATTGAATCAAAGATTGGACTCGAGAGATCATGAACAAATTGTTAAGATCAATGATTGTATTTCTGACAAGATTAACCAAGTTTAAGTAGATATGAACCTTCACCTTCCCTCCATCATTTTCGCTTGCTCAAAATCATTCCTCAAACTATGCTTCATTTATGGTGGCACCCGCTTCCATAAGGAAGTGCTTGTTTGGTCCAACAATGTTGACCCATACTGTTGTAGTCTTAAAATGGCTTATAGATGGTGATATATGAGTGATATAGCTCGCTTACCCACTAATGCAACTATCACCAAGTAGTACATACAAATTCTAGACATTTTGTAGGTCTCTAATATGAGATAGCGTCTAGTATTTGTTGGTCTATGGTGCAACCCTAGCTCATACTTTGTAAAGTGCACTCAAACAGTATATGCACCATCTTCTACTTGTTGTCTACCCTATCTTTCATCATGCCACTCCTAAGTTAATATCGTGTGTTGAATTGTAAATATTGTTGGGAAACTTGTAACTGTTCACTTTTCATACTCCACTATTGTTATATGCCATTCAACTTAGCATAAATCCATCCTCACCACTTGCAACATATTGGAAGTTGACCATAATTGCATCTCCAATTATTGGGTCACCTACCCCACCAATGGAAATCCAGTAAGTGGATGGATGCAATAAAATAATTTGAATGTGAGGATATTTGAACTTCCTCCTTTGATCATTACCTTGCTAATTGAAATACCCCTCACTATGCTCTATTAAGTGGCTTCTAACAAAAATGAGATACCCCTCACGTGAACTACTTTAATTGCAACATGATTGACAAACTACCAAGTGGTGAAAGTGGGTGTGGAAAATTAGTAGATATTTTTTCTTGTATATCCTCTCCTTCCTCCATCCCCATTAACACGTCCCCTTGCTTCCCCATATCACCTAAACATCTACCAAAATCTTGGTTCCCACATGGGGGTTTGTCACCACTTCCTCCTACTCCTAAAATTCCTCTACTTATTTTCATAAAATTTTGTACTCTGCAATGTCTGTGTGGTTTACGTTGTTGAGTATCTGCAAAACTTTGATGTAATTGTTCATGTTTCTCCCTTGTAAAATAAGGGGTTACCTATGTGTTGATTCCCCTGAAATCGCAGCACCAACAGTTGGGGAGTCTCCCTGGTAAGCAAGCCGAATTAGATCGCTCACCGTTTAGTGTGGGGGAACCCGTCTGGTTAACGGTCCGGCCATCGTGAGTGTAGTTGTTTAAATTCTTTGCTGGTTGCGGCCCGGTTCACCGTTTAAGTATTTTATTTTAATTGTGAGATGCAAGTGCCCTAATTAAATGCACATAATTGACAGGCAACAACCACATTAGTGATGCGTAGGTTCTTACCTCTCGTCTTATCGTTCCCCGCCTTATCAATTACCTATTTATTCCTATTCTAAATTAATCTAATCTAACTATCCTATCCCTACAGGGAGCAAGATTGAATTAAGAGTAATAAACTGGAAATGCTCATAAAAGTATCACAGATAGTTGTTTCAACACATCAATCACATTTACAGCAAAAAAATATCAAAGATAGCTCTGATACGATAAAGCACATTATTACTCATTAGCACATAACAATTGCACAAAAAGCAAAACCATTCATCACCATGAAGTAATTCAAAGAAGTTAGAATGATCTCACAATATGAGTTATAAATGCAATAAGAAGTAGTTCCATTCACATTCCACACATTCCATGCAAAATCTCTGCACCAGCTTTTCCCAAGCAACAGATCCTTCTTTATCAAACAGAAAAATAGTTCTCATACAAAAATAGTCCAGCTCTATTGTACTTGACAAAAAGTCCTTTCATATGTATTATCTTCCTCTATTTATCTTACAAAAATTTTGTCCTCTAGTGACTCTTCACATACCCTAACCCTAGGGATTCCCAAAATTTTGTCCTTTAGTGTTTATACAAAGCAAATATAAATACTAATTTCCAGCTGGCTTTTCCAAATCAGAAATATATTTGGCCCACATGCCAGTTTCCTCAAAAATAATATTACATTGTACAGGGTCCACCATTTTCAAAGTGATTTCATGTTTATAAAGTTTTGATTCTATATTATTTACCCCCTCAATCGCTCTCTTGCAACTATCTTCTAAAAATTAGACATTAATGGAAGCTTTCCCAATTAAATGATGCAAGTCTTCTCTTGTGAGCACGTCTAGTTTCTTGATGTAGTTCAGATCATCATCCAACACACTCTGCAACTCTGATAGGCGTTGGTCCTTATAAGGAAACTCTTCTATAGTCTGACGAGGCATGGCCAACTGGCACTTTTCATGGATTTGACAGATTTTCTAATAGAGGTCTGTACATTCCTTGATAGTTTTCGGAATCTTGTTGTTAATCCATAGGCCATCTTTTCTGCAGAACTCAAGGAGGCCCGAGTCCAGATTCGAATCTACAGAGGTCTTGTGAGGTAAGTATTTAGGGAATTCTGATTTCCCTTCTCTCCATTTCATTTGTTTCTTGATCACATCCATGGTGCGCACTAACTTCCTCCTGATTCTCGGAGCTTCAGCATCGATTTCTCCCATCCTTGATATTATCATCTTCATCTTGCAGACTTCCTCAGTGATGATTTTTTGTGAATTATAGCTATTTTTCTGAATGTCACATGCTTGCTCATGAAAAGGAGTCAATTCTTACTTCTTATTGTTTGCAATTTTAAGTTGTTCTATCATCAACTCCTTTTCCTTTATCTACCATTCCAACTGAACCTTAAAGTTTGCAACCTGCTTCCTGTTGTCTGCATCTCTTTTTTCTGATTCACTAATGTGAGTTTCAAGATCATTCTTATCACTTTCCATGATCATTACATGCACAGTCAGTGCATCCTTTTCCGTTTCCAAACTCTGGTATTATTCCACTATTATTTCCTTTTCGGACATAATGGCGTCATGTGTCCTTTTTAGTTCTATTCCTTCACCCCGTGACTTCACCAAATTGTCTTTCAGTCTGAGCATTTTCTCTTTCTTCTTCTCCACATCGCTCATCAACATATTAACATTGTCTACACTGTCTTGTGCAGCAGCTACGCTGACAGATGCTATGAGTTTGGGGTCCCTGTGAGTACCCTCTAATATTGTGTCCTCCTGAGTAGTGACAACATCGGCGTGGGCTAGTAATGTCATTCTTTTCTCCGACCTCTTCATGATAGTCTTCCTTTTTGAGTCAAAGAAGATTGTGTCTAATTGGGATACTGTATACTGCTTTGATGGGGAGAGAGCGAGCTTCAGAAGTGGCTATTGTCTTACGGTGATTATCTTTGGTAGGTCTATGTCCATATCTTGTGTGCTCGGGCTTCCCTGTTCCACAGCTTCCTTAGACTTTTCTTCTTACTCCTTTTTCCTCTGTTGTTCAGCTGCCTCCTTTTCTACTCTTTCTTTCATTTCTTGTACCCTTGTGGCCTCTTCCCTTTGGATCTTTTCAGCCTCCTCCCTTCGGATTCTTTCGGTTTCTTCTTTCTGAAGTCTATCTGCTTCTTCCTTTTGGATCTTTTCAGCTTGTTCCTTCCGGATTTTGTCAGTCTCTTCTTTTAGCTTCTTTTCAGCTTCTACTAACTGTATATATAATGTATCCTAACGCCGCTTTTCTGCTTCCTCCTTTTGCTTTATCTCAGCTTCCTTAGCAGTGTTAGCTTTAGAACCGGAACTAGCTCCGCTTTTGGGATGAAAGCACTTGTTCAATTCGATCATGTTCTTCGCGTTCCGATAGAATTATTCATCTTTGTCGAAAAGATGTGCGTAATCAAAGGTGATCCTGCAGGAAGCACAATGGGCAGCAACCTTACCCTCGCTATCATGTCTTCTGAAACTCTTCGTTCCAAAATGAAATGCCTCTAAATCTTTAACAAAATATTCACCCTCTTTTGCCTTGTTAAGCTTGTATGCTCCAATAGTAAATGGCAGCTGTGGATAGGCAGCCTTCTTCTTGTCATGAAGAAACCTACTAACCCCATTGATGAACAGTTGTCTCACAGCCTCTTTATGTACAACATAATCAGTGGCATACCGAGGAAATAGAGAAGGAGGTTGAGTTCCTCCATACATCCTGATATATGTCCCTTCGGCGGAGAAGTAATAACCTATGTATTCTTCGATGACTGACATGGCATTCTCTGGCATACAATTTGGTTCCTCTTTGAAGATTAGCCGGTATAATGGCATGATAAACCTCTCACAAATTTGTGTGTAGTGGCCCGTGTACTTGTGAGTCCAGGTCATCTGATAGGCTACGTGGAGGGGAGATTCATTATGGTTTCAAACACATCCCAAATTAGGAAAAGAGTGTCTGATTAATAAACAATCTACCAGATAAGAGGACATAAATAAATCAGTTTCTTTTGTGTCAATCCTCCTTATGCTACAGCTATATGTGATGACATACTGTCAGATATGATATCTTCCCAGTTGAACATTGTACCGTGTGTGGCAACGTGGTACATCACTGGTACCCAGCTAAGTTTATATATGTTCCCATTTTCCAAGCCAAAAATTTGGCTCAACATCAGGGCTATGATCCTGTATGGTGTCCTTAAGTTTTGAATCTCGTACTCTCCACTGGTCCTTGATCTCAACTGTCTCTCAGAGATCGTCATCCTTTTGGCGAAATCTAAATGATCCATGTTGACCCCTTTCACCCAATCATCATTCATCATGACTTTAGGGGCATGCAGCTTGTAGGTTGCAGTTATATGGGTTGGTTGGAAGGATGCGAACCCTATTCCGTTGACATCTAAGACAATTCTAGTGTTAGTATCTGCTTGGGGAAATATCCACCCAATGACTTCCGAGCACAGGAACAATTCTGGGCGTGTGGCTGCCTTATGAAGGCCGGACCTCTTGATGTTTTGGTAAACCATTAGTTGTTCAATAGATGAGTGAGGGAAATTTGTATCTCTGATGGCCCTCTATAGTTTGCCCCATTGAAATTCTGGGGTGGCTCCTGTCATGGCTTTGGTATCTCCGAACATTGTTTCAAGTGAGGTATCTAACAATATTTCGACGTCTGAGTCTGATTTAATCAATTTGGACTTTCGCTTGGCGGACCGCTTGTTCGTATCAAGTCTCTTAGGACATAAAACAAATCAGTGAGGAAAGGTTATTCAGCACTACAACATGGCTAATGAGTAGAATTAACGTTTGACTGCAATGACAATTTATCCATGAGCAAAATAAGAATTATAGTCAACTCAAATTCTATATGATTAGGAGCTTATAACTTGTAATTCTTCAATTTTCTCAAAGTCTTATAAAAGAAACAATTTGGAGACCAAAAAGTGGTTATTTAACTGAATAAAATCATACGATTATTAATGTTCGTTTGGTTTTAATGCAAATGAAAATTCAGAATGACTTAAAATGACAAAACTACTGCAAAGAAGATTATTAATACATAGTGAAGAGACAACTGCAAAACTTTGGGTTTCCTCTGTGTGAACTAAAGTTGTAAAGAGGCCATAAAAACCGTGCAGAGTCAACTGCAGTTAAAATGTGATCCCAATGCACCAAAACGATTGAACATAACCAAAATGCTGAGAGTAGTGGAACTTTGAGCACTTGCTTATCGGCAGGGGAGCATAACGCCTAAAAAATGAAAAGCATGACAATTTAACAACACAACTAACTATTGGGTCTCGCCCACAACTTCCCCCTTTGCTGCCTAAAATCCTAACATACACGGCCTGCGACAGTCCAACAAGGTGAAAGGCCCTAAACAATGCGAAACAGTGTAGCTAGGGACGTGTGTGAAAACAGTAAGGCCCGTGTGTTCCCAGGGGTGTTAATAAACGTGACAGACCTTTCGACACGTCTTTAACCAGAAGCTGCTTCAACCCTTAAAAATTTCTCGGAAGAAAATATGTCTTCCTTTTGCTCAAACACACAAAACGATGGGCGCGAAAATGCTAAAGGCTATGACAGAGTGGAAGACCGCACGAGTCTTCAAGGACCAAAATATTTGTCGACAGAGTGCCTGCTTTCAAAACCTGAATGTGTACTACGGCCCAGGACAAAAATACTCCTCCACATGGTTGCTAGGCATCTAAAACCCTGGTAAGACAAGAGAAACTGGCTGTGACAGACCGAACCAAACGAAACCCATATCCATGACGATCGACGAAAATATACAGGCTACGGGTGACAGGGATCAAAAACTAACGTGGCTAACACCGAGTGGGAGAACAAATTTCTCTTAGTGGTCTTAAGTGACACACAAAACAACGACACTAGGCCTGAGATCCAATGAACTTGCCCTCAAATCCTTGCAAAACTCAACCAATCGAAAAAGGCCCAAAATTTTAAAACAAAGACCCCAAGCAACCAATTTAAATTGAAATGGGGTTTAGATCGCCTACCTGTCAATGGCTAAGTGGCTTGCTGGTGAGTGAGCCTGGCAGTTGATAGATACCTGGCGTCTCCTGACTGGTGATGCTCTTTGGATGCTCGAACGACGTTTTCTTGCTTTGCAAATAATGGTTTAAACCCTCCCCTATGGCATATATAAAGACCCTAGTCATTAATGCGAACGAGGTTCGGTAGGTGGGTCAATTAATGATCACCGTTGGCACCCAAAACGAGACAAAACTTTGTCGATCGTTTCGGCGAAATTTACTCAGTCACCGCGAAACGGTCGGCACTAATCCTATCAAATGCTCCGAAACGTTTGGGGAAAACTTCAGAAAAGACCGGGAGGGCGGGAAGCTTGTTCCAGGGCAGCGAAAAAGTTAGCGAACAGTTCTCTAGTCGGCACGAATTCGCCAAGCCGTGGCAAAACGGTTGGCAACAATGGCTCAACCCACGACGACTTCTCGCGGCGAAAAATAAAACTTTGGTCGGAATGAGGCTGTTGATGCTTCCCAGCCAAATCTCAGCGATGAAGTCGGCGGCAAATAAACAAAAATTAGTGACCATTTTCGACGGAAAAGCCACTTTTCGGCGAAGAAACTCGCGAAGCATCGTAAAAAAATAAACAATACTCGGCGAAATGGTCGGCAAAAGATAAACAAAAAATAGTGAAATGGTCGGCAAAAACGATTGAAAATCTGCGAAAGCATCGGTGACGAATAGTAAAAAAGATGCGAAACGGTCAACGAAAAGTTGTCAAAAAATCCACGACCGTTTCGGAGTAAAACTTGAGTTTGCACTTAGGCTAAAAGACTTATACTTCAAGATTTTCAAAGAAAAAATCTAAGTGCCAAACAGGGAAAATTTCCAAGATGCAAAACTCTAGGAGATAAGGGAGGGGCCTGACAAAATTGAAATTTTTTTGGGGATCAGGTTGCAGCAGCAACAATTGGAGATTCGCTGGTGAACACAGATCTCTGAATATTATATTTTCAAGGTCAGAAAACTTACATGTTATTGACCCCTTATGTAACATAGTACTTTACAAGACAGATTTTAGACAGGGGAGTGACCGCTTTTATCACATTGGCCATTGGGGAATAAAGGCAACTTTGAATCGAACTTCTTCACCACTCTCCTGAGGCCAAAATGTGGAGTTTATTTTAAATCCATCTTTCGGATGCCCGCTAAATAGGACTCCACAGGATCGTAACAAAATCCCACAGATGTATTCGTTTGTTCCTCATTCCCATGCTGTCAGCATTTCTTTAGATGATTTCTTTATTGACGAATTTTGTCGTCTGAGTCTTCCCTGATAGATTTCTTCAATCTTTAACATTTGACTTTGGTTCTTCCATCCATAATGTCCTTTTGTGTGAGAAAGATATTTATTTGATTGTCATGCTCACGGACGAAGAAGAACCTTGCTGAGCTGACCACTAGGGCAACTTTCTTGATTGGATGTCTTTGCTTTCTCAACCATGCTTTGATAGAGGTGAGATTTTCTGGAAAATGGACTCTTTGATATAAGCTCTTTTGGATTTTGATTTGCAGCATTGGATCATTTTAAATACCATACATCTGTGAGATCTACTTCCTCTCCGTGGGTCCATCATAGTGAACTACTTGAGATAGTCATTAATGTGAGAGTGAATGGAGCCCCAAGATAGTAATACATAAATCATAAGTCTCAGTTATTTTACAAGGGTTATCATGACTCAATATGAAACTGAAGAGGATTCTCCCTTTCTAAAAATGAATCAGCAAAAGCAACGTCACATAGAGAAACTTTCTTTTATAACTAAATTCTGCCTTTTCAGGAGATGCCTTTGAGATTTGTTCAGAGCCCTATCTTTCCAAATACCAAGAAGTTGAGCTGGGACTTATTTGAAAATAAAGAAATAAAACAATAAGCAAACAAATGAATCTAATGAAATGAAAAGAAAAGAAAACAGACTACTCAAAACAGAAAACAACTAACTAGAAATAAAGCAAAAACAAAGTTTATTTATGTACAAAGGTACTCCTAAACCTAAGAAAAGTATTGCTTCAGAGCAAGTCCGTTGAAAGGGAGATTTTCTTCATCCCCTTGTAAATCTTTAAGTTTGTATATCGACGGACCGAGCTTTTCAGCAATCTGGTAAGGGCCAAACCATGATCGTTGAAATTTTGTATGCTTCCCCTTGTCGTCATGTGGGTGATCCCACTTCAAAACTAGGTCACCTACCTCAAAGTTTCTTTTGCTAGACTTTCATTTATCAAACCACCTTTTGACAATATCTTGGTGTTGGTGGAATCTATCTTTGGCCTTTTGCCGTGACTCCTCAAGTTTCAGCAGGGTATTAATTCGTGACTGTAGGACTTGACTACTGGATCCTCGAGAGGTTTGGGCTAGTTGTAGGGATGGGAGCAGTATATTAGGTGGGAGTAAAGATTCCTTCCCATAAACTAGTGTATAAGGGGATACTCCTAAGGAATTCTTTGGAGTGACCCCGTCTACCCATAAAGCATTTGGAAGGTCTGTGTGCCAGTTCCTCTGACTCTCAATAACAGTCTTCTTCAAGATTCGGATAACGTTTTTGTTTGTAGATTCGGCCAATCCATTTCTTTGGGGATAATAATTTGCTGAGTAATGCAATTTAATTCCTCTTTCATAATCAAATGCAGTTAATTTTACAGATGAGAAGTAAGTTTCATTATAAAAAACTAACGAAATTGGAACCCCAAACCTAGTTATGATATTCTCTTGCAAGAATCCGATGACTGCGTCTTTGTTGACTTTCTGCAGAGGATCAGCTTCTGTCCACCAAGTGAAATAATCAGTGGACATGAGGATATACCGATGTTGGAGCGAGGAATTTGAATTAATTTCTCCTATAACGTCTATGCCCCACTGCTCGAATGGTTCAGATATAATAACTAGCTATAAGGGACCTGCTGCTTTTGGCAATCTTCCAACACTCCTTTGACATACATTGCATTTTCTGGCATGAGCATGGGCATATTTGAAAAGGGTGGGCCAATAGTAACCGGTTCTGAGTATTTTACAAGCAGTGGTATCTCCAGAATAATGTCCTCTAGTAGGTCCATCATGTAATTCTTTGACCACTTTATCAGCGTCCTCTTTCTCAAGACATTTGAGAAATATCCCATCATAATTTTTTTCTTCTTCTGAAAAGTACTCCATCAATTATCTGATAGGAAGCTGATTCTAATCGGAGTGACATTCTCTGCTTAGGACTCCAGTGCTCTGGTAGATATCCTTGTTGCAAATAGTACACCAAATCTCTATACCAAGATTCCGGAGTAGTGAAGATAGGACATACTTCAGCTAAATTCAACTCAACTTCATTTTCCCACTCCTGATCTTCGTTGGCTGAATTTTCAGTAATCAACTTACACAGGACTTGACCTTTAATGATAGTGGCTGGCTTAAATTCCATATCATATTCTTGAAGAGTAGTTACCCAGTTTCCTCTCCTTTCACCCAATTCCTTCTGTACAAATAAAGATCTGACAACCGGGTGAGGTACTATGACTTTCATCCTATTTTTCAAAATGTATGGCCAAAACTGCCTTACCACTTTAAACACTGCATACGCTTGCTTATCCACGGCTGGGTAATTCATTTCTGCCCCTTGTAACCCAGTGCTCATGAAAGAGATTGGGTATTTGTCTCTGGATTCTCCTTTTTGAGTGAGCACTGCTGCAAGAGATGAATCTGAAGCGAAAGTGTATATGATGCAATCCTTTTCAAAGCCTGGAATTCTCAAAGAAGGGGCGTGAACTATGGAATACTTTATGTCTTTGAACGCAATCTTCTCAATGTCATTCCATTTAAATTGTACACTTTGCTTCACCTTTTGCTCTAAAGGTTTAACAATTTGCGCAAAATCAGGCACAAACCTTCGCACAAAATTAATCGTGCCCATAAATGATTGCATAGATTTTTTATTATGGGGCATGGCAATCCGAGTTATGGCTTTGACTCTCTCTTGATCTATGTAGATTCCCTTCTTCGAGATGATGTGACCCAACAATTTTCCTTCCAATACAACAAAAACACTCTTTTTTGGGTTCAGAGATATACCATATTTTCTGCAACGATCAAAAATCCGTTGTAAGTGGAAAACATGGTCTTCTCTCTTCTTGGACAAAACTGTTACATCATCTAAATAAACGACCACAATGTGGCCAACTAATCCTCGGAATGCAATAGCCATGGCCCTCTGGAATGTGGCTCCAGTATTCATTAGGCCAAAAGGCATTCTTCGATACGCAAATGTTCCCCACTTGGTGTGGAAAGTAGTTTTCAAACGATCATGCTCGTGCACCAATACTTGATTGTAACCAGAGAATCCATCTAATAGAGAGAACAATTCTGAGCCTAACACCATTTGTAAGATCTGTTCCATCGGTGGCACAGGATAGTTGTCCTTGTCTGACGCTCTGTTTAAGTTTCAAAAATCAACGCACAATATTATTTCTCCTGACTTCTTTCGTATGGGGACTAAATTAGCCACCCACTCAGAGTGACGAACTTTGAAGATAATCTTAGCATCCAACAATTTCTTTAATTCCTTATGTATTAAGGGCTCGAGTGTTGGATGCATCCTTCGTAATTGTTGCTGAAATGGTTTCATACCTGGCTTCATGGGTATCGCATGCTGTATAATCCGTGTGTCATAAGTTTTTAGGTCTTCGTAAGTCCATGCGAAAACATGTTTGTATTGCTGGAAAAGTTTAATGAACTTAATTCTTTCACTTGGTGAACATAATTTACCTAGATTAATGTATTTGGGTTCAGCTTCAGTACCCAAGTTTACCAACTCATGTTGCATCAAGGAACTATTGGTTTTGACATTTGTTGGCCTTCTGAATTTGTTTTGTAAATCAAACAAACCTTCAAGAGTTCTTACTCCTTTCGGCATAAAATTCCCTATACTTGCTTCCTTATTTTGCAAATCCAGATTGTGTTCATCTTCATCGATTATGGATTCTTTGAAGGCATCCTCATTTTTCAAGAAACTGATGATTTGTTCATCGTCATCAAACATCCTCAGATTTGTAACATTATCAGGTACAGATGGCCTGAAAATCAATTCAATAGAGCATTTATTATTTGTTGGCACTAGCCTAGAAGCAAAAGTAGCTAATAAATCAGGTGCATCATTCTGTAATCTGGGAATAGAATTAATGCAAAAAACATCAAACTGTGAAATTAAATTCCAGACTTCATATTGATATCCCTTCAAATGCGGAGACAGATAATGAATTGTATTTCGTATTTGCCTAACAACTATTTTTGAATCACTGAAAACTTTTAAATACTTGATATTCAGATTAATAGCTCTTTTTAAACCTTGGACTAGAGCTTCGTATTCAGCTGTGTTGTTTGTACATTCAAACTCTAGTCTGCAAGAGAGAAATTGTTTGTTTCCTTCAGGATCAACCCTAACACAACCGACTCTGGATCCTTCTTGCGTTTTGGAACCATCAAAGTACAAAACCCAACATTTATTTTATGTTTTAACTATGTTAGTATTATTTCCTAATTCAGTAACGAGCTCTACTATGTTACAATGAATTTCATTAGTCCGTGAAAATTGAAGGAGATCAGACTGTTTGTCTGAATGATGACTGACATATTCCAATTGATAATTTCCCGGTTCGATTTCTAAAAAATAATTCCCCAAAACCGAGGACGAAAAATTAACAGGCTCATTATTTTCCTCCAGTTGAGTTACATTTTGTTTCATATGAGGCTCTCTCATTACCTTGACCTGATTTTGCTTGTTTTGGTAAGGCAACCACAGGTGAGACCAATCTGTTGCAAAATAACCATTCAATTTCATAGACCAGTCCCTGCTCAATATCAGACCATAAGCTTAAGGTATATCCACTACCATGATATCTATGAATTGACACACCCTTGGGTCTGCAAATAATCTAATAAGCACGTCTTTCATCTCTCCTATGACTTTAGCAACAGATCTGTCCAATTGTATGATCTAGGAAGGATATGTTATAGGCTTCCCATTAATTTTCTTACAGATTGACAATGGCATAACGTTGGATGAAGCTCCAGAATCTACCAAGCAATTATGTACATTATGATTGAAAATTTCAAAAGTTAACGGGAAAGGTAGAGTCTGAGATTTTGATTTTCCACCAATGCTTGCTTCGTTAATCTCAGTATCAGGCTCAATGGTTTCTAAGGTACTGCTTGATTATGGGTCAAAAGCCTCTAGCAATGTCTTTCTCTGCTGGGCAAGATTACATAATTCAAATATAGATATATTTGCTTTAGTTTTCTTAATGTCTTCAACAATATCATACCCCATATTGTATTCTTCCGTGTTTTTCCCACTATTTCATGTTTTATTCACCACGACCTTTGCCTGATTATTTGTTACTGGGCTTGTCTCTTTTATAACTTCAGTATTTGCTTTGGGTTGAGGCTGGGTGATGCCAAGATTCCTTCTCGGAGCTTCTTTTGTAGTCTTTACCTTAGGCAACACCAGGCTTTGATCTGCCACTGGTCCTTTACTTCTAGTGGTAACATTCACTGATGATACTTGGACTTCTTCAGCTGGTTCTTCTTCATTCAACCCCAAAGTGGGTGCCCAATCCCACAACACCATTTTGGTTTCCTCATTTGGTTCTTCTTGTTCTTTAGTTTGATCTTCTTCCACCTCTTCCTGGTATGTCAGTTGCACATCTAAAAATTGATTCATTACTAATGTCATCGAGTTTATCCATTGTGGGCAGCTTTCTTTTGAATGGTGTTCTTGATGAAAAGTGCAGAAATGTTCCATGCCAACCTCATTCAGATTTAGGACAACAGAATTAGTAATAGGTGCTAGAGACTGTCCACTTTCTTCCCTTTTCTTGTAGAAGGATTTGAATGGTTTTCTAGATGTACTAGCTCCTTTCTCTTTCTCTAAATCCACTATCTTGTTTGACAATTTTTGTACCATTTTAACCACTTTTTCCAGTTCATTTGAGGGTTCCTCTTTAGGTCTAGCTAGGATGAGAGGTTTCTTGTCAGTTGTCGGTTTTACTTTCGAATCTAATACATGTTTCGAAATACTATCCATTTCAACTTCTACTTTCTTAGCTTCTTCATAGTTTTATATTAATGTAGCCTTAATTGCCCTTTTAATGAACATGGCTATAGGTGGATACAGTGCCGTGGTATAATATTCTACCAAGGATTCTTCGGCTGGTTTTATTGCAACACTAAAATTATTTAACAGAGTAGTGAATCTTTGATTAAACTCCTGTACCTTTTCTTTCTTATCCATTCTCATAGATAGCAATTCTTTCATGAGTGTGGCAACGGTCTTTTGATTTCCAAATTTATTTAAAAAACATTTTTTGAAACCATCCCAATCTTCTATAGAATTAACTTGTAAACTAAAGTACCAAGAAGATGCCCTGGGCTCAAATGTGTAAGGAAAAAGTCTACAGACCACATCTTCATGCTCAACATTTAAAAGATTTAGAGCCAAATAAAAACTCTTCAAATGATCTTCAACAGAGATGCCTTTTCCAGGATCAAAGTTGGGAAGCACCTGTCCTGTGTGTTTGGGAAAATCATTCAATGGAGCAGCCATATTGAGTGGTTCTCTGGCTCTCCACGTAGGCACATTTCCAGCCATAATTCGTGGTGGTGAACGAGGTGGTGAATGTGGTGGGGTACGAGGAATTTCCTGAGTTGGAGGAGATTCCAGTCTCAACTAATCAAGAGATTCAATGATTTCTTGCAGAGATAAATCCAACAATTCTTCCAAATTTTCTACAAGCACCGAATCTCTGGTATATTGGATTTCTTTCTTGGGAAGTCGCCTTGTGGGCAATACGGGAATAACATTCAATCCCCCAAGTTTCCTCACATAAGAACGCGTATGCCTATGAAAATGGTTTAAATCTTCAAAGGGAACAACGTATAGAGTTTCTTGATGTTCACTTCCAGAATTCAGATTTTCTTGATCTTTAGGTTCCAGAATGAAGTCTTCTGGTATAACTGTTTCAAGTGGGTTTCCAGAGGAATATTTCCATACAAATGGGAATCCTCTTCTAGCCATGCACTGGCAGCCCTCCTTCTAGCGCCAAAAACTGTTGATGCCCCTGAAATCACAGCACCAACAGTTGGGGATTCTCCCCGGTAAGTAAGCCCAATTAAATCGCTCACCATTTGGTGTGGGGGAACCCATTCGGTTAACGATCCGGCTACCATGAGTATGGTTGTTTAAATCCTTTATCGGTTGCGGCCCACTTCAACATTTATGTATTTTATTTTAATTGTGAGATGCAAGTGTCCTAATTAAATGCACATAATTGATAGGCAACAACCACACTAGCGATGCACAAGTTCTTACCTCTCGTCTTACCGTTCTTGCCTTATCAATTACCTATTTATTCTTTTCTAAATTAATCTAATCTAGCTATCCTATCCCTGCAGGGAGCAAGATTGAATTAAGAGTGATAAACTGGAAATGCTCATAAAAGTCCCACAGATAGTTGTTTCAACACATTAATCACATTTACTGCAAAAAAATATCAAAGATAGCTCTAATATGATAAAGCACATCATTACTCATTAGCACATAACAATTGCACATAAAGCAAAACCATTCATCACCAGGAAGTAATTCAAAGAAGTTAGAACGATCTCACAGTATGAGTTATAAATGCAATAAGTAGTTCCATTCACATTCCACACATTCCACACATTCCATGCAAAATCTCTGCACCAACTTTTCCCAGGCATCATATCCTTCTTTATTAAGCAGAAAAATAGTTCTCATACAAAAATAGTCCAGCTCTATTGAACCTGCCAAAAATTCCTTTCATATGTATTCTCTTCCTCTATTTATATTACAAA
The DNA here is from genome assembly GCA_027924585.1 of Larix kaempferi. Classification (NCBI taxonomy): domain Eukaryota; kingdom Viridiplantae; phylum Streptophyta; class Pinopsida; order Pinales; family Pinaceae; genus Larix; species Larix kaempferi. The sequence goes on along the minus strand of BSBM01000005.1, from coordinate 6,954,624 downwards.
AGTTTTTTCCTCTAGTGACTCTTCACATACCCTAACCCAAGGGATTCCCAAAATTTTGTCCTTTAGTGTTTATACAAAGCAAATATAAATACTAATTTCCAGCTGGCTTTTCCAAATCAGAAATATATTTGGCCCACATGTCAGTTTCCTAAAAAATAATATATATATATATATATATATATATATATATTTTTACATTGTACGGGGTCCACCATTTTCAAAGTGATTTCATGTTTATAAAGTTTTGCTTCTATATTCTTTACTCCCTCAACCGCTGCCTTGCAACTATCTTCTAAAAAGTAGGCATTAATGGAAGCTTGCCCAATTAAATGATGCAAGTCTTCTCCTGTGAGCACGTCCAGTTTCTTGATGTAGTTCAGATCATCATCCAACTCGCTCTGCAACTCTGATAGGTGTTGGTCCTTATCAGGAAACTCTTCTATAGTTTGAGGCATGACTAGCTAGCACTTTTCATGGATTTGACGGATTTTCTGATAGAGGTCTGTACATTCCTTGATAGTTTTCGGAATCTTGTTGTTAATCCGTAGACCAGCTTTTCTGCAGAAATCGAGGAGGCACGAGACCAAATTCGAATCTGCAGAGGTCTTGTGAGGTAAGTATTCAGGGAATTATGATTTCCCTTCTCTCCATTTCATTTGTTTCTTGATCACATCCATGTTGGGCACTAACTTCCTCCTGATTCTCAGAGCTTTAGCATTGATTTCTCCCATCCTTGATATTATCATATTCATCTTGCAGACTTCCTCAGTGATGATTTTTTGTGAATTATAGATCTTCTTCTGAATGTCACATGCTTGATCATGAAAAGGAGTCAAGTCTTGCTTCTTATTGTCTCCAATTTTAAGTTGTTCTATCATAAACTCCTTTTCCTTTATCAACCTTTCCAACTGAACCTTAAAGTTTGCAACCTGCTTCCTGCTGTCTGCCTCTCTTTTTTTTTATTCACTAATGTGAGTTTCGAGATCATTCTTCTTGCCTTCCATGATCATTAACTGCACAGTTAGTGCATCCTTTTCCGTTTCCAAACTCTGGTATTCTTCCACTATTCTTTCCTTTTCTGATAGAATGGCATTATGTTTCCTTTTTAGTTCTATTCCTTCACCCCGTGACTTCACCAAATTGTGTTTTAGTCTGAGCATTTTCTCTTTCTTCTTCTCCACACCGCTCATCAACATATTAACATTGTCTACACTGGCTTGTGCAGCAACTATGCTGAAATATGCTATGAGTTTGGGGTCCATGTGAGTAACCTCTAAGATTTTGTCCTCCTGAGTAGTGACAACATCGGTGTGGGATGGCAATTTAATTCTTTTCTCCGACCTCTTCATGATTGTATTCCTTTTTGAGTTAAAGAAGATTGTGTCTAATCGGGCTATCGAATGCTGCTTTGATAGGGTGAACGGGGTGAGAGCGAGCTCCGGAAGTGGGGAGTGTCCTCCGGTGATTATCTTTGGTAGGTCTATGTCCATATCTTGCATGCTCGGGCTTCCCTGTTCCACAACTTACTTGGACTTTTCTTCTTCCTCCTTTTGCCTCTGATGTTCAACCGCTTCCTTTTCTGCTCTTTCTTTTATTTCTTGTACCCTTGCGGCCTCTTCCCTTTGGATCTTTTCAACCTTCTCCCTTCGGAGTCTTTTGGTTCCTTCTTTCTGAAGTTTATCTGCTTCTTCCTTTTGGATCTTTTCAGCTTGTTCCTTCCGAATTTTGTCAGTCTCTTCTTTTAGCTTCTTTTTAGCTTCTGCTAACTATATAGATAATTTATCCTGACGTCGCTTTTCTACTTCCTCCTTTTGCTTAATCGCAACTTCCTTGGCAGTGTTAGCTTTAGAACCGGAACTAGCTCTGCTTTAGGGACGAAAGCGCTTGTTCAATTCGATCATGTTCTTCGCGCTCCGATAGAATTCTTCATCTTTGTCGAAAAGATGTGTGTAATCAAAGGTGATCCTGCAAGAAGCACAATGGGAAGCAACCTTACCCTCGCTATCATGTCTTCTGAAACTCTTCGTTCCAAAATGAAATGCCTCTAAATCTTTAATACAATCTTCACCCTCTTTTGCCTTATGAAGCTTGTATGCTCCAATAGTAAATGGAAGCTGTGGATAGGAAGCCTTCTTCTTGTCATGAAGAAACCTACTAACCCCATTGATGAACAGTTGCCTCACGGCCTCTTTATGTACAACATAATTAGTGGCATACCGAGGCAATAGAGAAGGAGGTTGAGTTCGTCCATACATCCTAATATATGTTCCTTCGGCGGATAAGTAATAATCTCTGTATTCTTCGATGACTAACATGGAATTCTCTGACATACAATTTGGTTCCTCTTTGAAGATTAGCCGGTATAATGGCATGATAAACCTCTCACAAATCTGTGTGTAGTGGCCCGCGTACTTGTGAGCCCAGGTCATCTGATAGGATACGGGGAGGGGAGATTCATTATGGTTCCAGACACATCCCAAATCAGGGAAAGAGTGTCTGATTAATAAGCGATCTATGAGATAAGAGGACATAAATAAATCAACTTTCTTCTATGTCAATCCTCCTTGTGTTGCAGCTATATGTGATGACATACTGTCAGAGATGATATCTTCCCAATTGAACATTGTACCGTGTGTGGCAACGTGGTACATCACCGGTACCCAGCTGATTTTATATATGTTCCCATTTGCCAAGCCAAAAATTCGGCTCAACATCAGGGCTATGATCTTGTATGGTGTCCTTAAGCTCTGACTCTCGTACTCTCCACTGGTCCTTGCCCTCAACTGTCTCTCAGAGATCGTCATCCTTTTGGCGAAATCTAAATGATCCATGTTGACCCCTTTCACCTAATCATCATTCATCATGACTTTAGGGGCAGGCAGCTTCTAGGCTGCAGTTATATGGGTTGGTTGGAAGGATGCGAGCCCTGACATCTGAGACGATTCGGGTGTTAGTATCTACCTGGGGCAAGATCCACCCAATGACTCTCAAGCACAGGAACAATTCTGGGCATGTGGCTGCCTTACTAAGGCTCGACCTCTTGATGTTTTGGTAAACCATTAGTTCTTCAATAGATGCATCAGGGAAATTTGTATCTTTGATGGCCCTGTATAGTTCACCCCATTGAAATTCTGGGGTGGCTCCTGTCACAGCTTTGGTATCTCCGAACATTGTTTCAAGTGAGGTATCTAACAATATTTCGACGTCTGACTCTGATTCAATCAATTTGGACTTTCGCTTGGTGGACCGCTTGTGCATATCAAGTTTGTTAGGACATGAAAGAAATCGGTGAGGAAAGGTTATTCAACACTACAACATGGCTAATGAGTAGAATTAACGTTTGATTGCAATGACCATTTATCCATGAGCAAAATAAGACTTATAGTAAACTCAAATTCTATATGATTAGGAGCTTATAGCTTGTAATTATTCATTTTTCTCAAAGTCTTATAAAAGAAACAATTTGGAGACTAAACAGTGGTTATTTAACTGAAGAAAATCATATGATTATTAATGTTCGTTTGGTTTTAATGCAAATGAAAATTCAGTATGACTTAAAATGACAAAACTACTACAAAGAAGATTATTAATACATAGTGAAGAGACAACTATAAAACTTTGGGTTTCCTCTGTGTGAACTAAAGTTGTAAAGAGGCCATAAAAACCATGCAGAGTCAACTGCAATTAAAATGTGATCCCAATGCACCAAAACGATTGAACATAACCAAAATGCTGAGAATAGTGAAACTTTGAGCACTTGCTTATCGACAGGGTAGCATAACGCCTAAAAAATGAAACGCATGACAATTTAACAACACAACATACTACTGGGTCCTGCCCACAACTTCCCGCTTCGCTGCCTAAACTCCTAACCTGCACGGCCCACGACAGTCCAACAAGATGAAAGGCCCTAAACAATGCAAAACGGTGTAGCTAGGGACGTGTGTGAAAACAGTAAGGCCCGTGTGGCCTAGGGGTGTTAATAAACGTGACAGACCTTTCAGCACGTCTTTAACCAAAAGCTGCTTCAGCCCTTAAAACTTGCTCAGAAGAAAATATGTCTTCCTTTTGGTCAAACACACAAAACGACGGGCGCGAAAACGCTAAAGGCTATGATAGAGCGGAAGACCGCGCGAGTCTTCGGGGACCAAAATATTTGGCGACAGAGTGCCTACTTTCAAAACCTAAACGTGTACTACGACCTAGGACCAAAATAGTCCTCTGCATGGTTTCTAGGCATCTTAAACCCTGGTAAGACAGGAGATACTGGCTGTGATAGACCGAACCAAACGAAACCCATATCCATGATGGCAGGCGAAAATATACAGGCTACGGGTGACAGGGCTAAAAAATTAACGTGGGTAGAACCGAGCGGGAGAACAACTTGCTCTCAGTGGTCTTAAGTGACACCCAAAACAACGGCACTAGGCCTGAGCTCCAACAAACTTGCCCTCAAACCCTCACAGAACTCAACCAATCGAAAAAGGCCCAAAAGTTTAAAACAAAGGCCCCAAGCAACCAATTTAAACTGAAAACGAGGTTTAAACCACCTACTTGTCGATGGCTAAGTGGCTTGCTGGTGAGTGAGCCTGGCAGTTGATAGATACCTAGCGTCTCCTAACTAGTGATGCTCTTTGGATGCTCAAACGACGTTTTCTCGCTTTGAAAATAATGGTTTAAACTCTCCCCTATGGCATATATAAAGACCCTAGTCATTAATGCGAACGGGGTTCGGTAGGTGGGAAAATTAATGATCACTGTTGGCGCCCAAAACGAGACAAAACTTTGTCGATCGTTTCGGCGAAATTTACTTAGTCGCCACAAAATGGTCGGCACTAATCCTGTCAAATGCTCCGAAACGATTGGGGAAAACTTCAGAAAAGACTGCGATGGCGGGAATCTTACTCTAGGGCAGCGAAAAAGTTAACGAATAGTTCTACGGTAGGCACGAATTTGCCAAGCCGCGGCAAAACGGTTGGCAACAATGGCTCAACCCATGACGACTTCTCGCAGCGAAAATGAAAACTTTGGTCGGAATGAGGCAATCGTCGCTTCCCAGCCAAATCTCAGCGATGAAGTCAGCGACAAATAAACAAAACTTTGCGACCGTTTTAGGCGGAAAAGCCACTTTTCGGCGAAGAAACTTGCGAAGCGTCAACAAAAAAAAAACAATACTTAGCTAAATGGTCGACAAAAGATAAACAAAAAACAGTGAAACGGTCGGCAAAAACGACTGGAAAACTGCGAAAGCGTCAGCGACGAATAGTAAAAGAGATGCGAAACGGTCGACAAAAACGACTGAAAAACTACGAAAGCGTCGGCGATAAATAGTAAAAAAGATGCGAAATGGTTGGCGAAAAGTTATCAAAAAATCTGCGACCGTTTTGGAGTAAAAATTTAGTTTGCACTTAGGCTCAAAGACTTATACTTCAATATTTTCAAAGAAAAAATCTAAGTGCCAAACAGGGAAAATTTCCAAGAAGGAAAACTCTAAGACATAAGGGAGCGGCCCTACAAAATTGAATTTTTTTTTGGGATCAGGTTGCAACAGCAACACTCTGTTACTTCATTCTTAAACGAGACTTCAACAATGTCCAAAACGAACCTCTCCATATCATTAATGATGTGCACAATTGGTCTCTGAGAGTTGGTCATTTCAAAATTTTGATATGCCATGAAACCTTTCCTTGATGGATCCAACCCAATCTTGTTTCTAAATTCTACATGATCCTAGAAGAATGAATATGATACCATTGTTTCCACATATGGCTTCTAGATGGTGATATATGAGTGGTTTATATAGTTATAGAACATATAGGACTCATTACCCCTCATATTGTATGAGGGTTACCCATATGATTTTCATTATAATGACAAAAAAAATGGATAACACTCTTCTTAGGTATATGTGTATGAAATGATTATGTTGAATCTACTTGATGACTTCTTTACCAAGGGCATCCTCTAATGATATCTCCATAAGGTAGTGTGACCTCAAACCAAGTAACAACAGACATGTTCACGTGATTCCATTTGTTATCCTTCTTCAATGCTTGGGAATTCTTCCTTAGGTATGGTGGTTTAACCAAGTCATGGGGGCCATAAGCCAAATAATTTTTTTCCTATAGGGTGTAGCTCCTTTTTTTTCCTTACAGTTGTGTAGTTTTTGATGTTGTACTACCTCAAATATGAATAATTTAGCAACCTACTCCCTTGGAACCTTTTTAAGTCCTATAACAACTCAAAAATAAATTATTACAGGTTTGAAAATACTGCTAATTCAATATCTTTAGGCTGGCATGATTCTCCAATCCTTTTCATGCTATTACAATCTAGAAACTAATAAGCTAGAAATATCAACAAGGAAAATATAGATTCCACAATAAAGAGATTATGCATTTCACTGTCTAAAGAGGGCCATTTAGGTTTGAGATAAGTAGGTTATATCTTATGTGATTTGTACATGATTAGATTGTTTCTATATCCTCATTGTGTAATGGAATGATCATCGCTTCACACATGAACAATAAATTTCTATTTGTTATTTCTTTTTGCAGGAGTAATAATCTTGTTTTGTTAAATAACATTTTGGACATGGGAAACAAATGTAACAAAGCTAAAAATTCTAGAAGGAAGGATCTACCCATTGAAAAGATCCATGATATAAGAGAAAAGGCCAGGTTGGGAATGTAAAAACATAGACATCCATATATTACAGCCTCAGTTCTTGGCACAATGAAAGTCACAATGACATCTAGTTCAACACCATAAGTGAAGTGGATGTGTCCAATGGAGCCCACTCAAATTTCGTCATCAAGTTAGCCTCCAACCAATAATCCATCAACAAGCAATGATGAAGTGCTTCAATTCAAATATTGGAAAATGTCGAGTTTGCAAAATTGGATGTGCAAGTAGTTGTTAATTTGAAATCTTCCCAAGAAGACCACACACATGTCAAACGCACTCCCATTATGGACCAACGTGTGAATGAAGTGCCACAACAAACTGGTGATGGGAATCACACTTCTTGTCCACCTCCCTTACCTCAAAAGTGTAGTGCACGAAAAAGAACACCTAGATGCATTAATGTGGATGAAAGTTCCCTAGGAGGCCTTGAAGGTAAGTTACCTAAACGAACTATTGATTGGAAATGTAGAAAATTATCAAAGAATTTTTTGAATCGAAGAGTGATGCATCCAAATGTCAATTATTCGTGGCTTTGTTAAAATCACATTGTTTAGCTTCTATCGAGAGAATTTTAGGCATAACGATAGTTAGAAGTTCATAGGATAGTAGTCATATTGTTAGAAATATTCAAGCTGCATTTAATTTGATTTGAAAAACATCCCATACAAAATATCTTAATGCGTCCCGTCGTGTATTATCAGAATCAATTGTAAATGTTAGAGTCTAATTCTTAGGGAGACTAAGAGTCACCTGGGAGTCCAAGAATCCACTTAGGAATATGAAACCCAAGGGACATTTCTCCTTGTATTTATATGCGTAATTGGTTAATGAAAAATACATTGAGCTTTCACACTTTCACACTTATTGTGTTTGTGCATCTTCTTGTATTTGGCTGTGTGTTAGCCAATCTCTCTATTTTCGAGGAGGGAAACCTAACAGTGGAGAAGTGATGCGACCTGTGGGCATTCTGTAACGTGAGTCATCTCTTTGGAGCTGCCAATATCGTGCTATGCTCGTGATTGAGAGCTGCGACCTGTGCGTGGGTACTGTGCGACCTCTACATTGTATTGTTTAAAGACTGCCATCTGCGTGAGAGCTGCGACCTGTGGGTGGTGATTGAGAATTGCGACCCCTCTCATATTATTGCTAACTAAATCCGTGGGCTCTTTGCGTTCTCAATAAGTGAATATTGACTGTCAAATCGTGTGTCACCATGACTGCACAAGCAACTGCTTGCATGCAGCTCTTTACCTAGGTCTCCACGCAACTTTCACTTCATATGCAGCCACAAAGAGAATTGTTATTGGTGTTGCGTGAGCTTGTTGGTGTAGATTAGGCATTGGAGAAGCGCTGCTTTGCACCATGAACCCTTGCAATGTTGATGGCGTTGAAAACTGAAGATCAATGTTGCTGCTATATTCAAGTTTGAAGACTGTTGACAGGTGCTGCGAATTCAATGTACTACCCCGATTTCTCTCCACTGACAAGTGCTGCGACCTCTATTCATCAGAGTGTTGAGACCTGCGAGCTGCATCTTACCTGAAGCTGTTCCTGCGTCGAGAAGAGCTACTCCCTTGCCTAGACTGGATGACATATGGAGGGGGGTCTACCTAGCTGGATGACATATGGAGGGGGGTCTACCTAGCATCTCCCACTGAGGAGAGTGCACGTCATAATCTGTGGCACTGGAGGCGTCCATGCGTTGAAGATTGTGGAATTTGGCTTAAATCTGATGAGTGTTACGGAGAGACACTCCACGTTTTTGTGACCTGTGTGAAGCTGCCATCTGCGTGCTTGGAAGACTGCGACCTCCACGTGAAGAAGAGCTGCGAGCTGCGACTGCCTTGCTTGGGATGCAACCTGTGCGTTGATCCTCACAAGCTGCGGTGATTGTGTTGAGGTGTTTCCTCGGTCCTCCATTCGTATCTCTCTATTTTCGTGAACCCTAATATAAATCCTTTGTGTGAAGCTGCTGCCACTATGCATCTACGTTGGAGTTCCAGTCGTATTGTTGCACGTTGATGAAGGTTTGCGTAGATTCTATATGTAGAGCGTGGTGTTGACTGATGAACCCGATGTGAATCCTGCAGTGCCTACCCATTTCCACAACGTTTTGCATTTCGAATGTGCGTTTCCCAACAACTTGAAGATTGGTGTGGAGTCTCTCTCCTTTTAGTGTGAAGTGTGAAGACCATTGAAGCTGTGCGATGCACTATGGAGCTGTTGTAATTCGCGAGTCTGTGACCTTCATGGAGTTCCTCATGCATTGTATGATAGCCTAATTTGACGAGCTTCACTATTTTTTGCAGAAGTTGCACCTTCATCCCAACGCTTATTTAGCTCGTGGCCCTCAGATAGCTATGGTGGCCCTCTTGAGGGGATGCACGCTTCTCCTCCAATTGGCCGTCTTCATCTCTGCCTATATGAGTGCAGAATAATTTTTGGGTGAACCTATTTCCAACTCAACTCCTAAATCCTGTAGCGGCGGTGGTTAATATCTGATTTTTTCCAAGGCTATATTATTGTTTAGTGAAGCCACATAGATGCATTATGGAGTCCAAACACCATACAATATCATTGACAGCTCAGTGAACCTATAAGCTGTCAGCATTCATATCAGTGTTGTATTTGTGAAAAAGGAATTGGCTTTGGCGGGACTAGGAATTCTTGAGAAACTGTAGCCATCCTTTGCTTGTGTCCTTTCTTGTGTCATTGGCTGTGTTGACAGTACAGGAGACATGTGCGACCGCGTTGCATGAAGAAGTATTGGACCATAGGCATTCTAATCAAACAAGTATTGGGCCGTTGGCATTCTAAGCAAACAAGAATCGGACTATTGGAATCCTTATGCGTTGGAGTTGTTGAATATTGAATAACGATATTAATTCCAACCATTTCCTTCTCTCTATGTGAACAGTATTTGGATCTGATTGAAGGGTGATATATTGTTTTGTATGCATCGGTTTGCCTTCCCGCGTGAACTGTAATCCATTTTTGTGATAGAGTTGGAAATTTGTGACCTGTTTTCTCTCTCCATTTGTGACTGCTACACACTGCGTATTGGATACTGCATTTCATGCTATTGTTGTTGGGTTGATACCACTTGAATATTATCAACTTGTCGCTACATAAAGTCACCGTGAAGGTTGTGTATTGAAGGACGTTCTCTGGAATGTGAGACTCCCTCATATTTATCTCCGACGGTGAATGTAACATCTCTCACGAGGTGTCCTCAATCTTCTCTTGACGGTTCTTGTGGAGAATATAGATTGTAGAAACATGGGATCTCTCTTGGGTGAACTCCTGCTACCTTCCGCTTTGAAGCGAGAGGTTCTTGAGGAGATTACTGGAGCTATTGCTATATCAGTCCAAAAGGAGAAGATTGCAGAAGAAGCTTGTGGATAGATACAAAATACATTGAAGGCCTGTTGCAGAGATTGAATTCACTACAGTAAAGCTTGCACAGATCGTTGTTACTGCATTGTACATTTTATTGCAGAGATTGCCATTGAGTTTGTGGCCTTAACCCCACAACATTCAAATCAAGAGGCATATCTTCATAAAGGTAAAACATTTAGTTTCCAGATCATGATTAAAGTTGTAACTTGCAAACTGTGAATTCATTTGTACTTGAAATTATTGTCTGTGAGCCATTGTAAACGGGTGCACTCTCGGTTGAACCCGACACCCCTCAAGTTGTTCAGTTTATTTGTTGAGTTTGAGTCTTGTTGTAAAAGAGGGCGGAATTGCAAGAAGCCCTTTTGTATTTGAGTGAGTTTTTCAATGGCTAAATTAAATGGCCTTGTAGATTTACTGAGCACTCTACTTCTTTCCTATGTCGACAACATTGTCATGATTGACAATAGTACTCTCACTCACATTCGAGATTCTGTAAAATATTCACAAGACACTCTTGATTTCCTACAGCTTGAGTTGCAGCTCCAACAAGAAGAAAAGCATTATGAACTTGTTCATGTTCAGAATAATCCTCTTTATGATCCAGTTCTGCAGTCTACACAGATTGATGCCACTTCAGAAGCACATGAGAAAATGAGTGGCACGCCATCATAAGTGAAAGAAAATGAAGATGGAGACATGCATGCAGAGGTTCTGCTTGTTCCTTCCAAGCCCATCATCATACCATGGGAAGAGATCATCCATAACAAGCACATAACCGGTCTTGGATACGACAAGGAAGTGACAGTTCACATTCCCGATTTCTCCAAGCCTATTCAGTTTTAGAGTGATGAATTCATCCACTAGAGTCCATCTTCATCCACATCAGTTCAAAGTTTGACATGCCAACACTGTGATCGAGTTGGCCATATGAAAGATCATTGTTTTGATCTTCACCTTGTAAGCATTGTGGAAAACATATGCACTCATCAGACAGATGCTTCATTTTGAAGAAACCTGCAAGAGAAGATTCATTATAGGTGGATCGCTTCTTGGCAATGGTCATCAACAACTAAGAATATTTATAAGTCATACCAAAGAGTTCATTCATGAGTATTGACACATCTTGCAGTTGAGACATCTTATTCTCCTCACTTTATACCTGACAGGGGGAACATGATGTCAGAATCAAGTTTAGAAGCCTCCATCTAACAACAAGTAGCCATGGCCCTCTACAAGTAAGTGAGATCAAACAATCAAGATCCACATCCAGTTTCAGAGGCCAGATTTAGTGATATAGACACCCAGACAGAAGATATACATGACATAGAGTACTCATGTGTTTTATATCTAGTTGTGACACCATGAGACTCTCCTCTCCTCACATTGTTCCTGACAGGGGGGAATGAAGACCGTCAGTAACAAGCGAGCGAGTGCAAGCAAGCCGAAACAAGCGAGCCTATGAAGAGCTATGTTCGACTGAGCTCCAGAGTTGGTGGTCATCCTTAAACCATCGATATCGAGAGCACCTTCATTTAGAAGAAGCATGTGCAAACTTCTAGCTAACTTGGCAAACAATTGTCAAGATGGAAATGTTCAGCAAGTTGCAGTTGTTCACTTCCTGTTTTCGGCTCTCCAGTTGGTTTGGCAAGATGGAAATGTTCAGCAAGTTGCAGTTGTTCACTTCCTGTTTTCATCTCTCCAGTTGGTTTGGTGTCAGCCCATCCCAACCATTTCAGACATAACCTATGAGCCTTCGAGCCAAGTTCCAGAGAACCTCTGAGCGATTGTTATCGCCAAGTTCGAGAGTTTGTGGTCAGCATTGAAGCACAGACATAGTAGAAGATATCGGCCTTCTGCTAGCCCATTTCAGTTGATGGTCAACCTAAAAAACATCCCTTTAGAGAGCCATTGTATTTCGCAGAAGCAAGTGCAAGCTTTTGACTAACCTTCTTAGTAAATGATGGAAATGTTCAGCTGATGGTAGTTGTCCACTTCCACTTATTCAACTCTCTTCTTTTTCTTGGACTCATATACACCCTTCAGATTAAGGGGGGATTTGTTGGAGTCTAATCCTCAGGGAGACTAAGAGTCACCCAGGAGTCTAAGAGTCCACTTGGGAATATGAAACCCAAGGGACATTTCTCCTTGTATTTATATGTACAATTGGTTAATGAAAAATACATTGAGCTTTTACGCTTATTCTGTTTGTGCATCTTCTTGTATTTGGCCGTGTGTTAGCCGATCTCTCTATTTTCCTATGAGGGAAACCTAACAATAAACAAATCCACAAGGCGTCGTCGCCTACTAACACACACATATCAAATATTTAAAGTAGATACGACTCTTCAAAAGTATTGTGCTATTAGAGAAAAACTTAATGCCCCAGGTCAAAAATATTGTTGGGCCTTCATTGGTAGGTTTCCTCATTTAGATAGGAAGCTAATTGATGCAGTTAAACAACTAGTACAAAAGTTTTTGGCATGAAAATAATAGACCTTAATCCAATCAAAGAGATGTGTTGAAGTTGAGAAAAGGTACTAATGAATGTCAACCCCACATCAAGCACTTCCTTGACATGACACAAATGGAACTCTATGAGAGATTCAATAGTGAGCACACACAATTGAACTTGGGCCAAAGGTCCTTGAAAAATGAAAACCCTAGTACGTTAGGATATGCACTGACCGCAATGCCTATTGCTATAGATACCATGTAGAATTTGAATATTATTATGATACATATAAACATATCCTTTGTGTTTTGGATACTAACATTGTGCAGGAATGCACGTCCATACTACCACCGAATGCATTGAGAGAATTTATCCATAGCATCATGTGTCAAAGGCCGGAAGGACAAAATGAAAAATCATGTATATACGGGACATGTTCCAGGTGCAGTGGATTTGCATTATTGAGCCATTGCATTCATGAAAGTGAGGAGCATGAATTTGGGAGGATGACAGTAGACATGCAAAGCTTCAAATATGTAACATATCAAGTAGACAATGTGAAGGGAAGCAAAAATATTGCATTGGTGAAGTCATAGGTAATATTGTCTACTTTCAGATTGTAAATTCAATTTCTACATATATATGTTTTAAAGGTCACATTGTAATAATGCCATTGTTTTCATGGCACTAGGTACAAATATGCGATTTCATGACTGAGTTTTACAAAAAAACTGAGCAGTATGTTCAACATATGCATGTAGCGCGATGGCAGGATGGCCAATATAGAAAATGCAGGGACACCTTTCCCCTTGGCACCATATTGTTAGTTGTGGATTTTGTTGAGAACTACACCCTTCAGCCGCATAATGAGATTCAAGGTCAATATTACCATTTAGACCAAGTTAACATACTGGTACATATCACATACAACCATGGGCCAGGGAGAAGCAATGACAAGAGGATAACATTGAAGGAGACAAATTTCTACATCAGTGATCATAGGTTCCATGACCTACATTATGTTCAACATTGAATTCAAATTTTCTATGATCAGCTGAAGGAGAGAGATATACAAATGTATTAACATTGGATATGGTCAGATAGTTGTGTGGGCAAGTTCAAAGATGCTTGTGTATTCCAATGGTTGAGTATTTGGAACAAGACATACAATGTGCCGCATATTTGGAACTATTTTGAGACTGGGCACAAAAAAGGGCGCATGATGGGGCAGGTGCATGCATCAAAACCGCCCTACAAAGGGAGGAGATGAGATTTACAACGAACCCTCATATCTGAGATGCAGAATCCACAGTTCAATGGTGCTCTGCAATAATGTCACATCGAACCAATGAGCAACGGACATCGACAGGGAAAGGACACGTGGTAAGACATTTATGGAAAGTGGTTGATATAGATTGATCATGGACGTACAGTTGTAGCATAGTACAAGTAACACGTAGATTTCATTATGTTCGAAGCTCAAACAACCCTTTGTTTTAAATATGGACACATAAAATTGATTGCTTTTGTGGCCCCTGTAGCAGTGGAAAATGGGATGGTTGTGAATCAATGGATTGGGTTGATGGTGGGATCATGTATCACTTGCAGTAGACCCAGGTGATGTTGTCGAAACAATCCAGTTAGAGGAGGGCCAATCATCTATTTTGGATGACTATGATCATATATCTGATCTTGTACAGCCAGGTAGATATTTTTGTAATAATATCTCAGATCCATTTTTTTATTTATTTATTTAACCATGTTATCAAAACCCTGTAATATGTTTACATTTGACCATGTACAATCCATTTTTGTAGGACACATCGACGTAGTTGTTTCCTTGAAAGGGAATGAATGGGGCATGGATTATTGGTTGGTATGATGCATACAAGGGAAACAAACCCTTAATGCATCATTAACTAATAGTGAAGGCTTTGAATTTTCCATTGGGTCGATGGTTGTTCAAGGTGAATATCTTACAATAGATGGAAAGTCAAGAAAGACCAGTGGGTATCTATACGTGGATTACAGAACAATTTCATTGCTATATCACTTTACGTACCTGATCGTTGGTACAAACATCCAACTACACACGATGTCTAGAAAGAGCTTGAACAAGGTACGCTACTTCCTACCTGATGCAGAGCACAAGAGATTGGATGAGACAATTAGAAACAGAGAGGACCCATAAGGCCTACTTGAGTGAGGATTTGTGATGGAAAAAGGTCACACTGAGGTAATTATTTCAATATTATAATATTGTAGTAATGAATTATAACTTTGACTTTAGGAGGTTACTTAAGACTAACTTGGTATGATGTTCACGCTCAAGTTAGGAGGACCCCCCCACCAAAACCGTCTTCCAGGTCTAGATGTGAAATAACTCTCTATGAGGCATCTACCTTATGCCCTCTAAGGAAATATCTAAGGGCGTAAGGCTCCCTAAAAGTATATTATATTTTTGGTTTAAAGGAACCTCTTTGCTAGATAAATACAAGGGACCTTCAATCACATCAAGAAGGCATGCAAGGGATTTAGAGGTATCCATACCTTTATTAAGGTTGTGACTATGTCGAGTTGAGGATTGATTATGAATTGGAGAAGTCACTTGGAATGCAAACGAAGGACTATCCACTTGTTGGGATAGCAAATCCCCTTCTTTGTAGGCTAAACCAATTATCCTTAATACAACTATAGTAACCTTTTCCACCTTCCCCTTTATATTTTGATTCCACTTCTTTTTGGGACCGCTCTAGTGTAATCTTCCATACAAGCAGGCTTCTCTTAGATGGCCAACATTATGGAACAAACTGCAACAAAAAGGGAGTCTCCAATAATCCATATTCTAGGTAAATTTCCATGGCCCCCACTTTATCTCTAGGTTCACCAGGGGATCTTCCTAGAGATCCATTTACACTAATATGCAGGCCATCCTCCTATATAATTTGTGCATCCAACTTTCTCCAAAATTTGTGAATCTCCCTATTGTATTACCAATCGATTCGATACTTTTTTTAATGTCATATCTGAAGAGGAAGACCTGGTAAAAGAGTCCATGTATTTTAGATGTAATTAGGTCCCCTTCAAGGGACAAACCCATGCTCCCAATGATTTATATAAAGGCTTGAAGGTCCCCATATCCACCTACCCATTACCAACATTGCATCATCCTTGGACTTTAATAGGAAACATAACCACCCATGTACTAGAACATGAAAAGTATGCATGTAACCTAGAAAAGGGTTTAAAAATTCAAAAATACAACCCTTTAAAGACTCACTTATTACCATTTTTCCCATAAACCTACCTAAAACTTCATGAGGCACCAATCCTTTGACTTCATTCATATGCATGTTCACTCAATTATCTTCACTCACCAAGGTCTCATTTCTTGTGTCAACTCCATGAAGCCTTCACACTTTTAACTACACCCTCATTTAAAACCCCTTCACTATTTTTCAATCCCTCCAAAATCTAACATCCTATCTCTACCAAACGTTGGATCCCCTCTTCTCCATTAATAGGACTAACGAACATAGGCACAATCTGTGGATCACCGGGAGTATGGTATTTTGTTCCGATTGATGCCATAGGAGAAAGAGTAAATGTATTTACTAAACCAACACTTATAGCTTGTACCTTGCCTAATCTATTCCATCTCAAATCCGACGTGACAATTTTCATAGGGAGATTTAGAGTCCTTGCATCCGTCCTCGACTCAATGTTCTAAATCCCACCTGCCCGCAGGAGGTGAAGTTAATATACATATCTCTAACATTTTCCTACATATTGATGCGTGACTATTCCCTCATGTGATTCGTATAAGTTGGGGGTGTTGGATAGCCCCCCCCCCCCCACCCCCTTCCTAGGGGTGCAAGGGGTGGAGCCCCCAAGGTGAAAATTTCTAGACCCTTATAGTGTATTTTGGTTCCTTCTAGAACCCCCATATGTATGGTATAAAATGGTAGTGACCTATGACATTGTATCACAAAGATAAGAAATCATTGTAAGTTTTTTGTCGAGGAATAATAAAATATCGAAGCTTCCATTGCCCCATGGTTTTACCTACACACAACATGGTTTCCATGTAAATCTTGTGTTTTATTGTTATTATTGTTTGTTTCTATTTTTTATATTTTTTGAACATCTAGTATCATAGCCTGGAAAACTCATAGGCATAAGGTTTTCTGTGAGTGGGAGTTGGAACAATGACAAGAGGTTTAACCAAGTTCGAGATTGAGAAGTTTAATGGCAAAAAATCCTCCATATGGAAGATGAAGGTGGAGGATTTGTTTGTTCAAAACAAAGAATCCCTAATTGTTGTGAACCAACCCGATTTACACACGAGCTATCCAAAATAATATGAAAAATAAATATAATCCATAATGGATAAGAAAACTATATAATGTGTAATATGAATAAGATGTTTTACGATGAGAGTGTGCCAAATATATAGAGAACCTAAAGGCACATAATATGGTAACCATCCATGAATGGATGTGTTCCTTAATAACTATTTATTATTATTGTTATTTATGATTTACATAATATTATACATATTTTGTATGTTACATTGCCTTCCTCTTTAGAAATGCTTTGTCCTGAAAGCATATTGATGACAAAGCTTACGTCTTATTTTTGTTTGTAATGTCGTCACATCATTCTTTGTTCTATTGTAGTTGATGATACAAGACGATATGAACCTTTGAGTGCTATGTAAAAGGATCAGTACATCCTAATTCAATTCTTTGAAAACGTTGCACTTCCACGATGAACTGTTATACTAAGATTCATTTGCGATGGTATCGATATTTTTCGTTATTTGTTCCCAACCTAGGGAATATTGATACTCTAATTGTTTAAGATATCTGCTTTTATGTTTTGGATGTCGAAAATGATTTCTTATAACGTTATTTTCCTTTATCATGCTTGTAGTGTCTTCTTGGTTTAATTTCAGTATATGATTTTCTTCATGGCTTGATGTTGTTTGGTTAATTGATGAACTTTTATCAGTGCATACACTTGGAGTTCCCATCGTTTGTACGCCAACATCTCTATATGTTTGTTCTACAACTGGATTGGAATTTGCTTGAGCCGTGATGTGGATTGGATCTATATTTGTTCATTTTTCCACAACTTGGATTTTTACTCCCGAGGACTTTGATGCCTCCTTCTGAATTTTCTCTTTAACTTGTTTTCCAACAACCTTTTATCATTATTAAACTTCTTGAATGTTTCTTCTTGTGACTTCTCGTCATCATTTAACTTCTTAATATGTTCCATCAAATCGTGATTGTGATTTTTAAGGTGGCAAATCTCTTCATCATTTTCTAATAATTTTTTCTCTACATCTTCATCATCTTGTTCCAATTTCCAATCTTCTTGCTTCTTATTCTTTACTTTCTAGATTTTTGTGACTAGAAATTTTATGATGATTTCTCAACCGAAAGATCTCATCATTATTGTTCGACATCGTTTTATTGATATTTGCAATCTCTACTTTATGAGCATTTTTAATGTCGTTATTTTGTTGATGTAGCTCTTTAGTTTGTTGTTGAAGTTGACAGAACTCTAACTCTTGGCATTCTAATTTCTTTTGGATTTGCACAATTTCCTTATCTTTGTCCATGAGGAGTTTGTTCAAATGCTTTACTTCCTCTTCTAAATCTTCATAGCTTTCATATGGTGATTTCTCGTATGTATTTTGTGATGAGGGACTCTCACTGATGAGTCATGTTTGTTATTTTTTTCTTCTCATGGAAGAAGGTCATGAATTTAAGTTTTGCATTGAATGTAAATGTACCCAATGTTTATAGCAAGTTAAAACCCAACATTGTGTCAATAATATTATCGTCTATAGTTGCAACGGTGAATTCATATGCAATATTATAATTACCGATCTGTAAGTCTAATTCATTTATTTGCTCTTCGTTCCACTCCTATAATTGATTTTGGAACTTGTAGTTGATCAAAAACATCAACATTAATACAATTTTCTTTATTAGTTGGACAAATAGTGATGACAATAGGACTTTAATAAAATATGCCATCAACTTTTAACATCACAATAGGCACTTTTGACGGAACCTTGGAAAATCTTTTTTTCTCCTTGATAAAATCTCTCTTCCATTTTAACCCTTTTTTTCTCTTTTTATGAAAAAAATAATTAAAATTTTATAGAAAAATCAACTATTAAAAGAATAATATTGATAATAATAATAATTATTAAAAATTAGTAATAATATTACTATACATATAATATATAGTTTTAATAGTTATTTTTTGGGGAATTTAAATTATTATAATAATAATTATTAATAATAACAATAATTATTGATCCCGGAGGAAATAAAATTGAAGCCTTCTCGTGGGGATTAGGTAGTAAGACTAACAATGAGGCTGAATGGCTAGCACTCGTCTTCTCACTAAATATGGTCTCCTCCTTCAGCATTGACAACCTCAGAGTATATGGGGACTCTAGACATATCATTCAAATAATGAGAAGAGGTGCCGCTCCTCAAGGCTCGAAAGCTTATAGATACATGCAAAGAATAAAAACCAATCCTCATTTCTCTAAGGCCTCATTTTTCCACATCTGTCGAGAGAATAACAAGCTAGCGGATGCAGCGGCCAATAAAGGAACTTTGTTAGACATTGGGCACATTGAGGGCCTCAATGGTGCCATGGGGTTTCATTTCATCCCCTAACCAAAATGTCAAAGGTTAATTTTGTCATGGTTAAGGATAAGGAGGGGTCCTTAGGCCCTAAGAGGGTCCTCTTCCCGTCTTCCTTCGTCGGTGATATGCCCCGCTCCTTCCCCGTCGCTTCTGCCACACGCCACCCTTTCCCTCGCTCTTGGCACATGGCCCCCTGTTGTGTTGTCAGCTCCCACGAGCCACTATTTACTTCCCCACCTGCTTCTATCTCGTCGTGCTTCGAAATGGCTCGTCCTCCCCTTTCCAGTGCGTTGAGCTGGCTCTCCCTCTGCAATTTGGATTCACCTCCTTCCCGTCCCCGTCTGCTGTCTTCTTCCAGTTCTGGCACAATGCAAAATATCATGGTGGCCATAGCCGCACTGAACCGCACTATGGTTGATATCAAGCTTTCAGTTTGCAATATGTACAATGCAGTCTGTACCAGCGTGGACCAGCACGAGGAGATGGCGAAGGATCTAAGCTACACTGTCAACCAGCTTTCGTGTCAGGACTCCAGGATTGATGATCTGGAGAAGAATTTGTTTGAGCTGATGGGCAAGGTAGATATTCTGCAGGAAAACATCGCTGTTCTCACCGGGAAAACTCAGGGAAGCTACGTTCAGGAAAATTTGACGGTCAATCAGGAGATTAAGCAGGAAAAGATGGATGCAGCCTCTGTCCATTTCAAAAGTTATGGATAATTTACAGTCTTAGCATAGGTTCTACAATTTTGATGATTTAGTTCCTATGTTTTTTTGTATAATTCTCAACAATCAGTTTATCAGGGTTTATCCCTGCTCTATTTTGAACAGATTTAGAAAGACAATGCTTATAACTTATACAGTCATGCTGTTAGAAACTTTAGCTCCAATCTTTCAGACATTTGCTCCTCTGTCAAATATTTTTGAAAGCATGTAATGAATGGCTGTGCACAGCCTTTATAAATATATCTATTTCCCCTGTTCTTGTTAAAAAAAAATAATAATAACAATAATTATTACTAATAATAATAATCTTAGATTTTTTTTGAGGTGGAAGAATTTAGGGTTTTAAAAGATTATAATAATAATTATTATTATTTCTAATAAAATTATTATATATATTTTTTGAATTGGATAAGGTTTTAAACCCTAATGGTGAAATGGGCGGGTCGTGAATGTAGGAAGGATTAGATGTTATGTGGGGGAGAGCGAAGAATGGCAAAAGCGTGGCATCGAGGGGAGTTGGACTGAGCGAGATATAAAGCAGGCGCGTGAGGGAAGGCTCTGCAGCGAGTGGGAGTGGGGAGCGTGTAGGGTGATGGGGATGCAGATGTGAGGAGGGGGCGTAGAGATGATTGGGAGCACGTTGTGAACGAGACCGCGAATTGTGTAGAACAAGATCGTGGAGTAGGAGTGGGTTGGTGCTAGGCGGGTAGAGGAGTGAGTGTTGGTGGCGCTGGTGGATTGGAGGAGCAGTGGTGCATAAGGGTATGTGAGGGGGACCGATGGAGTGGCACGGTGGAGGAGTAGGTTACAGGAGTGCCCGGGTTATGAGGGAAGCAGGAATGCGCGGGAGGGAGTGACGGGTCGATGAAGTGGCACAATGAAGGAGTGGGGTTCGAAGGCTGGGTAGGAGGGAGTGTACAGGTGAGGAGTAGGTTATGGAGGAAGTGCGAGGAGGGAGTGCGTAGGTGGGAGTATGGTATGGAGGGAGTGATGGAAAGGGGCAATGCGTCAGAGGAATGGTGCGATTGGAGGAGTGTGGTGCAGCGAATGGCAGCGTGGAGTGGTCTGAAGGCAGCGTATGAGGGGTTGGAAAGAGGATTGGTGTGGGAAAAGGAGATGAGTGGAAGGGCTGGAGCGGGGGTCGCATGGAAGAAGGGATGCAGAGGGAGAGCGGAGGTGGAGGTGTAGGGAGGCTAGAACATGTGGAGAGAGGCGTGAGCAGTGGGTGAGAGTAGGACAGGCCATGTCCTGTGGGAGATCGCAGAGCGAAAAACTGCGAATTGGGAGAGAAGGCGTAGGGCGTGGAGTGGGACGAATGGGTGGAAGGAACGGGGGATGGCTGGAGTAAGGGAAAATGAAGGAGGGCGTGTAAAAAATGGTGCAGCATGATTTTTTTTCTTTCTTTTCCCATAGTTCTGTAGATATTTTGATAGCGGGTTGTCTTTTCCTTCGCAATAGAATGGTTTTTTCTTCAACCGATTTTTTTTTTTTTTTTTTTCAATCGACAACGTAGTGACCTTTTAGCATAAATTGAGAATGGACCGCTGATTTGTATCAAAGACCTTGTTAAATCAGAGAAGCTTTGAAATGATGTCCAAAATCCAAGGTTCAAAGAAGCTTTAAGAAAATGATGACCAAAGGCACGAATCAAAGGAGGTGCCCGAGAAAAGAGCCTTGATACTAATGTTGTGAACCAACCTCATTCACACATGAGTTATCCAAAAGAATAGGAAAAATAAATATAATTCATAACCGATAAGAAAAATATATAATAAGTAATATGAATAAGATGATTTACAATGAGAGTGTGTCAAATATATAGAGAACCTAAAGATACATATGGTAACCATCCATGAAAGGATGCGTCCCTTAATAACTATTTATTATTATTATTTATCATTATTATTACTTAATATTATACCTACAAAAAAAGCAAGAGGCATGACAGATGAGGAGTAGATAAAGCTGGTCAGGAAGGTGGTTTCTACAATCCATGCACACTTTGTCTTGTTCATTGTTGCTGAAGAAAAGAATGCATAAGCCCTTTGGGAGAAATTGGGAAGCTGCATGAGACTAAATCGACAACAAATAAGGTTTTATTGAAAAAAAATAGCTTTATCATCTGAAGACGAAGGAGGATTAAACTATGGCAAATCATTTGAATGAGTTTAATACCTTTATTAGTAAATTGGTCTATGTTGTTGTAAAGGTAGAGAATGAGGACAAAGATATCATTTTACCACATTTCCTCCAGGATACCTGGGATCATTTGGCTGTGACCATTATCAACTCATCACAAGGAATTCTGAAATTTGATGATGTGGTAGCCACTTTGCTAGGAGAAGAGTTAAGGTGAAAACCGTCTTTGGAGCCCTCTACTAGTGAAGCCCTATCTGTGAGAGGTTGATCTAGTGAAAGAGGTCAATGAGGTAGTTCATAATTCATATATAATTTCAAAGGACGCAAGCTAAAAGAGAAGATTTGGAATTGTGGGAAACCATGGCACTCGCAAAAGGACTATAAGCATTTGAAAAAGGAAAAGAAGGATGAAAAACCAGATCAACAATCAGTTGAGGCTAGCAAAGTAGATCTAGAAGAAATCACAACATGTGAGGCTTTCTGTCTCAATAATAATAGATCTCTTTTACATGCTAGGGTTTTGGACTCAAGTGCATCTTTCCACATGTGATATTGGTTTGTGAAATATCAACCCTATAGTGGTGAGATGGCCTACTTGGGTAATGATTATCATCTAGAAATTATGCGAAGAGGGGATATTAGGATCAAGGTGGATATTATGAGAGAAAGGAAGTTGCGTGTTGTATGTCATGTATCAGATCTACGAAATATTTTGCTCTTAGTCAAGATGATGGATAAACTAGGGTATTTTGTTGTCTTTGGTGATAATTGTTACAATATTAACAAAGGAGCTCTAGTGGTAGCAAAAGGAAATTTTTATCAAACCTTGTATTGTTTGTTTGGTGATACAATGAAAAATCATGTAGTAGAAGTATACTCAAGGAATGTTATGGATGCAATGATGTTGTGGCATCAAAGACTTGGACATATGTGTGAAAAAGATTTGAATTTTTTGGTTGATCTAGGTATGTTTTATGGGATTAAGTCTTTTAATTTAGACTTCTGTGAGCACTGTATTTTTGGTAAATGGAAGAGAGTTTAGTTTAATACAAGCTCCGATAATAGTTAAGATCTTTTGCAACTTATTCATTTTGATATATTTGGACGAATCGCCACTTTGTCTAGAAATGGTGCTACATGTTTTTTTAACTTTTATAAATGATTATTCTAGAAGACTATGGGTGTATTTTCTTAAAAATAAGTCAGAAGCCTTTGAGAAATTGAAGGAGTTCAAAATACGAGAAGAGAAAAGTTTGGACAAGTATGTTTTATGTCTTAGATCAGATAATGGAGGAGAGTATTGCTCAAAGAAAATTGATAAATTTTGTATGCGGGAAGGAATTAAGCACAATAAGACTACTACATATAATCCATAGCAAATTGGTATGGCTGAGGGGATGAATTGCACGATCATGGAGTGTGCAAGAAGCATGTTCAACACATCTGGGTTGGATAATGGTTTATGGGTAGAAGTTATTAATACTTGACTACTTATCTTCTAAATATATCACATATAGCTACGTTGGATCAAAAGATTTTAGAGGAGGTTTGGTGTGGTAATCTAGTTGCTCATTCTCATTTACATATCTTAGACTGTGGTGCATTTGCCTATGTGTCTAAAGAAAAGAGGTCGAAGCTTGACTCAAAGTCAAGGAAAGGAGTTTTTTTTTTCAGTTAATATGATAATACAATAAAGAGGTATAGACTGTGGGATCCTATTGAGCACAAGGTAATTGTTAGTTGGTTGTTATTTTTTATGAAAAATCATGTAAAAGAAGGAGGTACAACAAACACCTCAGATTGTACTTGTTGAAGTATAAATGAGTGAAGATAAATTTATGAAGTCTATGATCAACATGAAGAACAACAAGTTCAACATCCACAACTCGGAAGATCTACACATCCCTAGAGATGTCTAGAAAGGTATTCTCATGATTTTCAATCTTCTTTTGCTTTGTTAATTGATAATAGTTAACCTAGTTCATTTAAGGAAGCTAGAGACTGTAAGAATGCAGGTAAATGGAGGAAATCCATGGATGAGGATATGGCAGCACTACACAAGAATAAAACATGGGAACTTGTGGATCTCTTTCCAGGAATAAAGGTTGTTGGAAACAAGTGGGTGTATAAAGTAAAGAAGAACAATGATTGGTTGTTGGAATGTTCTAAAGCTCGCCCGATGGTAAAAGGCTATGTGGAGAAATCATGTATAGGTTTTAATGAAATATTATCTCAAGTTGTGAAGCTTACTTGTAGTATCACATGATTTAGAATTGGAGCAACTAGATGTAAAAACTACTTTTTTGCTTGGTGATCTAAAGGAATAAATTTATATGGAGCAACCTTAGGGCTATAAATAAAAAGGCAAAGAGCATTTGGTTTGCACAGTCAAGAAATATTTGTATGGATTGAAACATGCGCCAAGGATGTATGGAAAATTTGACACCTTCATGAAGAGCCAAGGTTTCAATAAAGGTGAAGTTAACCATTGTGCATATTATAAGAGGTTTGATAATGACAACTTTATTATCTTGCTATTGTATGTTGATGATACGCTGGTTGTAGGCCCCAACGTGAAGGCAATCAATAATTTTAAGGCTTAATTGTCTAGAACATTTGAAATGAAGGATTTAGGAGCAACAAATCAAATTCTAGGGATGAAGATACAAGACGATAGAACAAATAGGAATATCCGGTTATTTAAAAGTCAAATATAAAAAATATTTTGCAACGCTTCAATATGCAGGATGAAAAACCAGTTAGCATCACACTTCTTGCACACTTCAAATTATCTTATGAACAATGTCATAGCATAGAAATAAAAAATACAAGCACGTCTCATATACCATATTCTTAAACAATAGGGAACCTTATGTTTGACATGGTGACCACCATGTCATATATTGCCCAAGTAGTAGGAGTTGTTAGTCAGTTCATGATGAATCCTAGTAAGGAGCATTTGAATGTTGTGAAGTGGATACTTAGATATTTAAGGGGTACTTCAGATGCTGTTATTTTCTATAGATTGATAGATTTACAAATTAAAGGTTTTGCACATTCTGATTTTGGTGGAGACATAGATGGATGAAAGTCTACTATAGGATATACTTTCACTCTTGATGGTGGAGCTATAAGGTGGATATATAAGTTGTAGCCAGTGGTGGCATTATCAACCATTGAGGGTGAATTTGTGGCAGCAACTAAGGCTAGTAAGGAGGAAATATGTTTAGAGCGACCGATGGATGAATTCAAGATAATGCAAAGGAAGATTACTTTGCATTGTGATAGTCAAAGTGTTATTCACTTAGAGAATAATTCAACATTTCATGATCACACGAAACATATTGATATTAGGAAATGGTGGAAGAATGTAGGATCCTGTTGGAGAAAATTGATACCGATGAGAATACTGTAGATATACTTACAAATCCATTCGGAACAAAGAAATTTGAGTGGTGCAAAACTTCATTGGGCTTGATGAGAATGTGATGAAGGCATCATTGGGTAGTGACATGCAAGTGGAAAACATATTCAATGAACTTCTTGTATATCGAATTCAAGTGAGAGAATGTTAGGAGGTAAAGTCAATATCCATATATTTGACATTTTCCTGTATAGCGGTACATGACTATTCCCTCATGTGATTCGTATGCATTGGGGGGTTCAGTTAGGCCCCTACTGCCCAAGGGTAGGAAGGTGGAGCCCACGAGGTGAAAATCTCTATACCTTTTGAGTGTATTTCAGTTCCTTCTAGAACCCTCATATGTATTGTATAAAGGGGGAATGACCACTGGCATTGAATCACAAAGAAAGAAAGCATTGCAAGTTTTTTGCCAAGGAATAATAAAATATTGAAGCTAGCATTGCCCCATGGTTTTACCTACACATAGTAGTGTTTCCACATAAATCTCATGTTTTTTTCGTGTAAATCAGTGGCACATTATATTACTATAGAAAATTTACGTATTAGTTCATTCTCCACAGACACAGAGCGTTGAGATCGGCATGATTAACAACTCTATTCACTAAACCTTCCATCTACTAGAACAGACACAAAAAACACCCCTCCCTCGAGAGGGAAAACAAGGCAATATCATCCTTCTTTCAGTTTGAGATAAGGCCAAAGCAAGACTCCAGGGAACTTCTTAACCATAGTTAAAACCACTAACTATTAAGCACCGCATACAACTTTTTGCTATATATCGGACCATATGCCTAAGACACAAAATCATTAGACAAAAAACAAAACATCAAAGAAAAAATGGATGCCTTAAGAGACTTGGGGACCACCAACAGGCTTGTCTTTGTTAGATTTTATCGGCGTTGAAGGTCCTTCAATACCAATATGTTTCATCATGGTCGACGCCTCCCCATCTTCCCGAGGTCTGGTCGCAAATTGAATGCCCAACTTCCTTGAAATTACATCAATCTTTCGATGCATAATCCTAACGGCCTCATAATGCTTCTTCCAGAAACGCACGGGCTCATCATCCCCTTTCGCTTTCTCGTCCCTGTCTAGCAAGACACGAGCCAAAAGGCTCTTCACCACCCAACGATTCACCACCGACCTTTCATATAACGCCATTCGAGCTATTGTGGTCCCATGATCCTAGATCCAATCCTCTAGGGCATCCATATCCTCCCTTGGCAAAGTAAAATACAACTCCTCCCATAGCTCTTTATCAATTCACTCAATCTCTTGTTGGATTGGTAATGATACCATGTCCTTGAAATCGAGCGTAGTCTGGGTTGCTTTCATCTGCTCCCGGGTAGCCCGTTACAGCCCCTCCTCTTTCTTCTTCCCCTTAGTCTCGCAACCAACTTTCCTCCCTTGGGTTTCCATCTTCCCACCACCCCAAAGCGGTCTACACTCTAATTTTCGGTCCCTCCTTCCACTGATCTTGCCACCATAAACCGACCAAATAAGCATACAACCATCAACCCAAAGGCCCCAAATCCAGACAATATTTAAATTTGAAACTCCATAAATGGTAATGAAAGCTCCAACCAAGCTTCTAGTACTCGGCCCAAGGCCCGTACCCATGAATAAACCATCATCCTAAGCAAAATACATTCCCCACGCATCAAATTGATGTTTATGTTTGCGCTTGTATTGACATCCACTTAGTCCCTCTGGTGGAGTACCCATCCTTCTAATTTCCTCTTTATTCATTAAAATTGACCGGTCCTTATGCGTTCCCCCTCCTCAAACAACAATCACAAGGTGTTCTCCACATGTCGAGCTTGTGGAGCCACCTATCTCGGGGTGTCTATGCTAGAACCCTCATTTGGGGAGTGTTCTATTGTTATTATTGTTTGTTTTATATATATATATATATTTGTAACATCTGGTATCAGAGCTTGGAAAACTTATAGGCATAGGGATTTTGCGAGTGGGAGTTGCAACAACAACATGAGGCTTAACCAAGTCAAGATTGAGAAGTTTGATGGCAATAATTTCTCCCTATGGAAGATGAAGGTGGAGAATTTGTTGGTTAAAAATGACCAAGCCCTAGCCTTGAAAGGGGTTGCAAAAGAAAACAAGAGGCATGCCAAATGAGGAGTGGATAAAGTTAGGCAGGAATGTATTTTATAGAATTCATCTTTGCCCAACTAACTTTGTCTTGTTCATTGTTGTTGAAGAAAAGACTGTGGAATCCCTTTGGGAGAAATTTGGGATAATTTATAAGAGACTAAATTAGAAACAAATAGGGTTTTCCTTAAAAAAAAACTTTAACATCTAAGGATGAAGGAGGGTTCAGTTGTGGTAGATCATATGAATGAGTTTAATACCCTTATCAGTAAACTAGTCTGGGTTGTTGTAAAGGTGGAGGATGAGGACAAAGCCATCATTTTACTTTATTCCCTCCCTAATACATGGGATCATTTGGTGATGACCATCACCAACTCATCATCAAGAGCTTTGAAATCTATGTATGGTTTGAAACAGGCCCCAAGGATGTGGGACAAAAAAATTGACACATTCATGAAGGGCTAAGGTTTCAATAGAAGTGAAGTTAACTGTTGTGCATATTATAACAGGTTTGATGATGGAAATTTTATTATCTTACTATTTTATGTTGATGATATGTTGGTTGTAGTGCCCAACATGAAGATAATCATTGAGATCAAGGTTCAATTGGCTAGGACATTTGAAATGAAGGATTTAGTAGCAACAAATCAAATTCTAGGGATGAAGATACATGTGGATATATTAGGTAGGAAGTTCAGGTTAAGTCAAAAGTCATATATAAAAAATATTTTGCACCACTTCAATATGCATAATGAAAAACCAATTAGCACCCCATTTACTACACAATTCAAGTTGTCTTTCGAACAGTGTCCTAGCACAGAAACAAAGAAGACAAGCATGTCTCATGTATCGTTTTCATTAGTTGTAGGGAGCCTCATGTTTTCCATGGTGAGCACTAGACCAAATATTGCCCAAGCAGTGGGAATTGTTAGCTGGTTCATGGTGAATCCCGATAAGGAACATTGAAATGTTGTAAAGTGGATACTTAGATATTTAAGGGACAGTTCAAATGTTATTATTTGCTACAAATTATTATATTTACAAATTAAAGGTTTTTCATATTTTGATTTTTTTGGAGACAAAGATGGACGAAAGTGTACTACAGGATATACTTTAAATCTTGATGGTGGAACTATAAGTTAGACATCTAAGTTGTTGCCAACTGTGGTTGATTCATAAACTGTCGTGGATATTCCAATGGATCAACTCATCGTAATGGATCTTAGAACTTAGTTCATTGTGTTAATTTAATTCCATAAAATACTGAATATAATGGAACTGAAAGAGAAATAACTAGAGCAAATAAGTACACAATCCACACAATAACACAAGATATACCCTGGGAAAACCCACTATGGGGAAAAACCTAGCCACAAATGAGGACTATGCCTTTCTCTTCATATCAAAATGCAAATACAAAGGAAATGACACTCTCTATGGAGTTACCTATTACTCTGCAACCAAAATGGCTACTACGGGATCTCCTATCTCCTATGTTCTACTATAGTATCCACTCCTGTGTTGTTTGCTCAAACATGGAACAATGCAATAACATCGAAAGAATGAAACTCCTTATTCTCTTAACAACCCGATATTTAACATAGCCTGATAGCCGTCTAGGGTTAATTTTAGGGTTTTTACATGCCTCAACTCTTGATTAGGGTTAGGGATTTGGACCTTCTAGAATTTTCTTCAAAGTCCACACGTGACTAGCTCCACATGTGCGAGAAATGAGAGCTGACGTGGATTCCCCTCGGTACCATGGTGGTCAAGTGGGTAGGTCAACTTATGGAGGCATAACTTCTCCATACAAACTTTCCTTGAGGCAATTCTTGCATTGTTGAAAAGGTCTTAGTGTGTAGAATGTAAAATTTTAGTTCTATTGTTTTTTTGTCGAAAACTGAAGTTCAAGCCCTCAAAATGGCTCAGGAAGGTCTCAGACAGTTTTTTGACCCCAAATCTGAAAAGTGAGTCCTGCCCTAAACTAGGCCCTACAAGCCAATGCATCCAATCTTTTGACCCGAAAGCTCCAAATAGGTGACAAATTATATATTGATCCATTTCGGATCAGTGGCCTTATCAATCACTAAAGCAAAATATGTGGCAGCGACTGAGGCAAGTAAAGATGCAATATGGCTAGAGCAACTGATGGATGACTTCAAGATAATGTAGGGAAATATTACATTGCATCATTCCAGTCAAAGTGCTTTCACTTAATGAAGAATTTGACATTTCATGATTGCATTAAGCAAATTGCTATTAAGTACCATTTAATAAGGAAAGTGGTGGAAGAAGGTAGGATCCTGTTGGAGAAAATTGATATTTATGAGAATATTGTAGATATGCTTACAAAGCTGATCAAAACATAGAAGTTTAAATGGTGCATAACTTCTTTAGGATTGCTGAAAATGTGATGAATGCAACATTTTGCAATGGAATGTGAGCAAAAAACACAGGAAAGGAACTTCTTGTATATTGACTTCAAGTGTGAGAACGTTAGGAGGTGAAGTCAATATACAGATCTTTGCCATTTTTATGTATAGTGGTACATGACCATTCTCTCGCTCTATTCATATGAGACAGGGGGTTGAGACAGGGGGTTGATTACAACCCCCCTTCTTGGGGGTGTGGTGGCAGATCCACCACGTTCTTAGGTTCAGGGGTGGAGCCTCTGAGGTGAAAATTTATGGGCCCTTCTAGTGTATTTTGGTTCCTTCTATAACCCTCATATGTATTGTATAGAAAGGGAGTGACCACTTGCATTGTATCACATTGAGAAGAAATCATTTTAAATTTTTTTCCAAGCAACAATAAAAGATCGAAGTTGTCTTTGCCCCATTGTTTTACCTGCACACAACAAGGTTTCCATGTAATTCTCATGTTCTATTGTTATTGTTGTTTGCTTTTATTTTTATATTTTTCTAACACTCTGTAGGAATAGAATCCTTCGCTGGAACCTCTCACAAGACCCCATAAAAGAACTTTGAATTTCCCTATATCTTGATAATCTCCTCGTGTGAGTAAAAAATAGAACAAGTGTTATGCCCTCCCCCCTCAACATAATCCACCGTGTCCTCCATGGTGTGCAACCCAAGAGGTAAACCCTTGTGGTTTCCACTCTTTGCTTGAAAACCCTATCCCTAGAATTTCATTCTCTGATATCATTCTTTCGTTTCAAATTCAACATCCACATTCTTTATTCACCAATTAGGTGGTCAACATTACAAACCTTAGAGTAATCAATCATGTGAGAAAATTATGATGAAAAAATAAGAGCTTGACCTTTATGCATGTGGTTATATGATATGATGTCTAGAAGGGTGAGTTGATATTAGTGTGCAATTGTGCATCAATTAACCTCCATCTTTAAAGATTGAAGCATATTCACATTTTCAAGAGCGCCATCATAACAATCCTCAAAGCATAAATTCATTCTGCTAGATTTGGTCTTGCTCGGCTGTCATTCCAAGTTTATCCTTACACTTGAAACTCAGTTATGAATCTTTTTCTTTTTTAATGAAATTATTTAATACATTGCATAATAACCTTCTGCTACATAATAATCTACCATAGCTTCTCTTTGCTTAACCTATATCCTCTTCCCTTACTCGCATCCCCTCCTTGAGTCCTCCATCTTCTACATTTGGTCATCCCCATCATTTGACTCTGTTCGTTAACTATGAACACATCCATCCTCAACTACCTCAACTACAACATGAATTTGTCCTCCAACTAAGTAATAACCCTGATTTCAAACCCTTTCATCCTTGGCACGTGATCCCCTTCATGTTCAATTTGCTAGATCCAGAGATAGTTATTGTCAATTTCATCCACACTTGTGAAGCCAAGTCTTCATCTCTATGTCCTTCCATGTTGAGTGAAAACCGATCATATTTTTTTGATTTATTACTATATGAAGAATTTTCAATATACAAACATATGCTTTATTCATAATCTAAATAGTTAAAAATTCTCCTCATAATAATAAATAATAAAATTACAAAAATGAATGCTCCAACAAAAATTGATAAGGTGATTTTGAGCATCACGTCACTTGCAAGAATCGAACCTTAGGGGGATTTTATATATAATAATAATAATTACGCCATAGGCGTTTCACCAACGAGATGCATAAGCATCCACGTCGGCTAGATTCCTCGCTCATAGAGCGAATGGAATCTTGCCACGTGTTCTGCCGCTTTGGCCCCACAAGGCTTTCTCTTCAAGATAACTCCCCGACCATGGAGAACTCCATTTCTCAATTCACCTGCACATCCTTCGACTCAAGCCTTCCTTCGACTCCCCGACCATGGAGAACTCCATTTCTCAGTTCACCTCCACATCCTTCGACTCACGCCTTCTTTCAGAGTGTAACATAAGTGTTTTTTTGTTCATTAGTGCCATGTGAGAAAATGACTCAGGAGAATGTTGCGGAAATGCCAGAGAAGGGAAGGAGTTTTTCTTTAGTGGAGGTCGTTTTCGCATTAAACAACATTATGGATGAAATTCCACAAAGATCCGAGGAAGAAGATAACAGAAAGAATGCGGCAACCTATCCAAGCTCCCATTTAACAATTTTCAGAGGAGATTGAATACTCTTCAGCAAATTATAGACAATAATTTGGCCACGGGCATTCAAATTTCTTAAAAATACCCCAATCTGGCCACAACCATTCAGATTTCGTAAAAATCCCCTCCGAAAAATGCCATGTTGACGGCCTTGCCCTTCTGTATGTCACTGTGAATATAAGTATGAACTTAGAATGATCAAGCAACAACAACTAAGTATGAATATGACCATTATGAATGCACAATGACCAATGAAAATCATTAATCCTTAACCGTTGTTAACTGGGCAAAAAGACATTGGAATGCATAAGAGAGGATAAGAGAAGAAGCAATAACCATGACTCTGAATGTAAATGTAGATGATGAATAATCATTTCAATTGCAACAACGCAAATCAAGCTCTTAGATGAGGGAGAAAGCAGATCAACTCACATCGCCTTGTCTCAGAATGAAATGAGGAAATTGGTAAGCTGCCTAAGAACAATGAGAATATCGTCCTTTATTCCTGCAACATAAAAACAAGAAAGAGATTTATCTGTCTCTGACTTAGCTTTGATTATATTGGGGTTCGTCAGAGAGCTTCTGCTGCGCATGAACAAGAGCACAGGCCATTGCTTCTTGCTTACGACAATCTGAAGTGGCTTTTTTTCATATCTCTGTAGGAATCAATGTCAGCATCATTCTCATCTGCAACTGCCAAACACCAAAAACTGAAACCAACCATTATCTTATTGTGTGTGCAATACTTTGTGCATTTTAGCAATGTTGACAAGTGCAGGCTGAAAGGTGTAGGCTGGCAGGTGTAAGCTCTATTATTTAACATTGATAGGTGCTCGCATTCTAAACATTAATTGTGATGCCATGCAATACTCTGTGCATGTTAGCAACGTTGACAGGTGTAGGATCTATCTTTTAACATTGATAGGTGCCTGCATTCTAAGACACTTTTGCTCTGCACTTACTTAATATACGTGGAATTGATTCTACGACATTTTTTGCTAAGGTAGGTTGTAACTCACACTATGTAATTGTTTTGCAAATTTATCTTATAAATAATAAATAACTTTTTATATCCCGTCTTTGGTTTCTCCAGATAACATAACCTTAAATATTGATGCCTGAAAAGGTCTTAATGCTTTATGTTCCGAAATAGTCAGGACTCAGTATGGACATGAATTTTATATTCACATGGCAAATAGGTTTGGAAGAAATTAGCTCTTAGGCGCTAGCTAGCATCAACAAAATATAATTCATTAGCTCAGCAATGGCCCAACTTAGAACCAATATGGATAAACACTCATAAATAGTTTTTTTTATAATGGTTACTTCTTTATATGAAGGAGCATAGCTATCCTGAAAGTTATTTTGAGCCACAACTAGGCATTGCACAAGTTGAAGCCTTGTGTTGGCTTGCGTATAGTCTACTGAATTGCCACAGGATAGGCTATGCTACTCAGCTTTGCATTAGGGCGACTATAGAAGCACAAAAAAACGAATTTTGTCACTATGCTCTTTTCTACGGTAAGAACTAAAAATTGTTGTAACAGGAAACATACACACATCCTTTTTGCATTCTTTCATGCATGCATGCATGCTTTCCCATGATTTTAAGTCACACAGTCCACGTGGCTCTCAAAGACAACAAGGGTTCTGAGAAATAAATCTGCATATTGATGCGTAGGGTTCCCAATTAGAGGTTGTTTTCATCCGTTTTCTTCTCCATGTGTTGCTATAATATTGATTCTCTTGGTTCGTAAGAGTTTGTTTTCATCCATTTTCTCTGCATGTGTGTGTTGAGTAGCGTCAACTGGTTCGATTCGGTGCATGGCTACCCATGTGTTGCAATTATTATCGATGTGATTTATGTACAGTACGAGCTAAATCGATGGATTACAATGACTCTAGTTGTTTTCTTATTTTAGAAAAGAAATTAATTTGAGTTATCAGTTGTCGTGCTTTGATGTTAATAGTTAATTAAAGCAATTATTTTGATTTAACTCTTTGATGTAAGCTTGAATGCTTTATTTTGGCAGAAAACTTTAACGCCCTCTCTGCGCAACCCACAAGCATGCCTGTGTGTGAAGTATATCATTTAAGAAAAGAATTTAATCAATCCAAGATTGTAGAGAAAGTGCTCAAATGCCCTATGATCATTCAATCAATTTTGGCACCTCACCGTTTTGTTCAGAGATTCACAGTTCGTGTTTTGTTTTAGCTGGATGAGCACGCTTTCTCAGCGCATTTCACATTGATTACAATGGTAGTTGTGATGGTTTTCACTTTAGCTATTCATTGATACGTAAAATATGTGACTTGGGGACTTATTTATGCATGGCATCCAAGTGGCTCAAAGTTACGAGATCAGAGTTGGTAATATATGATTTGTTTTATTATTTATGTTGAAGTAAACAATGTATTTGGCAGTTTGGTCAAGCCTTCCAATCATGAAAAAGTTCTCAGTAAGTTATTTCAGAACCAACAAATGCTTGGTGCTGGTTTTTGTTATTTGTGTTTGGATTATTGTTATTTGTTATTTGTGTTTGGAGCGTTGTTTTGTTCCATCTAATCTCACAACTATGAAAGTGTATTTAACCTCATGATTATGTATGTACAAAGCCCAGATAATTAACAATATTTAGTTGCACCAACACGCGGCATAGTTAGTTGTACGTTTGCAAAGATATTTAATCACTTTCATGCTCCCTTAATGGATTAAGGCACCTGGTAAATTAAATACGCGGCATAGTTAGTTGTACGTTTGCAGAGATATTTAATCACTTTCATGCCCCCTTAATGGATTAAGGCACCTAGTAAATTAAATAGAAAAGGCCAAATAATTTAAGTATTAAATTAATTTATTAGTTTTATTTTAAAAAAGGAGAAAGACATTTATTCATGTTTTTTACATAAATAAGATTTTTAATTAAACACATACACTACAATAATAATATATTTGTATTTTATAATTATAATTTGAAAGTGAAATTTGAGTAAGAATTCACATTATAGAATTGGAAGTGAAACTTGAAAATAGAATTTAAATAAGAATTGGAAGTGGAACTTGAAAATGGAATTTGAATAAGAATTCATATTATCTCATTGGAATTTGAATAAGAATTCATATTATGTGATTAAAAGTGAATAATGAAAATATAAGTAATAATATCTTTGTATTTCATGATTCTAATTTGAAAGTATTTCATGATTCTAATTTGAAAGTGAAATTTGAGTAAGAATTCACAATTATAAGATAGGAAGTGGAACTTGAAAGTGGAATTTGAGTAAGAATTCACATTATGATATTGGAAATGGATCTAGAAAATATAATTTGAGTGAGAAATTGCATTATGTTATTATTTATTTAATTTTAAATGATATTTAAGTAAGAATTTATATTATGAGATTTTGATATTATTTGTTTATTTTTGTTTTTTTAATTTTAAATGGTATTTTGTGCAAGAATTCATATTATTGAGTTATGTGGAATTTGATTACGATTGTTTTTGAGATTGCATGTGATTAATTATTATTATTATTTTTTTAATTTTTAAATGATATTCTCGTGTTGTTGGTTTTTATTTATATATATATACCAATTTTAAGTCCATTTGTAGCTAGGGTGGTTGGGAGGAATTTGCATTTATTTTACAAATATAATGTTTGATGATTTTCTCTTTAAATATTTTTAGGTGATTAGGTGATAATGAGATAATGCAAGAGGAATCTCATTTCATAATTTATGTGAATGATTTAAGATATCCTTAAATTTGGAATTTTTATTAGTATGGGAATGGTTTTTCAAATTACTTTGGTTTTTTTTAAATTGGCCATTCAATAATGAGTTTACATAGCATTTAAAAAGTGAAGAGTGTTTAGGAAATTATGCCTTTATTCTACAAAGATAATGTCTATGATGATTTTTTCTTTAAATGTTTTTAAATGATAATGAGATAATGCAAGAGGAATCTTCTCATGAACCTTGCCAGATTTAAAAATTAATATAACTATGAAATAATAGAAATGCTTTTTTATTTCATTAAATCATAACACTGTTAAAGTAGAATGATACCATAATTCTTATTCATTTGTATTTTTTAACATATAATCATTTTAATGCTCCTATAATAATAAAATATTCAAGTAGGGTAACACAAAATATTACTATTTTTAACTTGTGTTTGCTTGTTTTTTATGGTGAAAATTTTGTAACAAGATTAATTAAAAACATAAGTATTTTTTACATATAATCATTTTAATGCTCCTATAATCATAAAATATTCAAACTAGGGTAACACAAAATATTACTATTTTTAACTCTTGTTTGCTTGTTTTTTATGGTGAAAATTTTGTAACAAGATTAATTAAAAACATAAGTATTTTTCTACTAATTATTTTCTCTCTACATATATAGATATACCTTATATTTCATATTCACATAATTGGGAAAATATTTATATTGAACATGATCATAAAACTTCAATTAAAAGGAAATATGTATTTCTCTATACATTTTATATTTTTGTGTATATGGATCAAATTTATGTTTTTCTTCCAATCTAATCATACTAAAAATTAATTATATCCTAATTTGTATGGCATGCACACTAAACCTAATTTTTATAATATGCACACTAGCATAGTGGTGATGAATCTAACAATGTTAATGGTATATAAAAGATGGCAATGTCTAATCTCTTATTTAATATGCTTGGAGAAGGTTGTAGAGGGATATGCATGATGTCTTGCTCCTCTATATATGTGATTTAGAGTTGTTTGGTGAATGACATGACTATTTGTGAGTTATAGTTGTTTTGTCAAGGACTATTTATGAGTTGAGTTGTTTGCTCTACTAGATTGTTTTGTGAATGACTACTTATGAGTTTAGTTGTTTTCTCTACTAGAATGTTTTGTTTACTCAACATTTATAGAATTAAATGGAAAAAAAATCATTAAGAGTATTTAAAGCATCAT
Source organism: Larix kaempferi (assembly GCA_027924585.1). Lineage (NCBI taxonomy): Eukaryota > Viridiplantae > Streptophyta > Pinopsida > Pinales > Pinaceae > Larix > Larix kaempferi. The sequence goes on along the minus strand of BSBM01000005.1, from coordinate 6,917,472 downwards.
CAATACAATGAAAACAAATATATAGTTGAAATGTACATGTTTTTGTTTTATTTTATATTATAAATATTTCTTGTTAATTAAACCCACTTCAACAAATATTATTAAAGCAAGTGAAAACTAAGAAATGTTCTCAAACACTATTTCAATATGGAAATTGTTTAAACCTTATATTTTGGGTATTTGTTTCAAAAATATTTTACAAAACTACTTTGTAAAGTGTTGTTTCTATAATATCAACTATATGTAAATGCAGACAACAAGAGCAAGCCATATTTACCTCAAGACCTTTCCCACTTAACCTCTTTTAATCCGTCTATTTCTGATTGCACATATAAGTTTCCCATAACCAATATCAATTTATATTTTCTTCTTCCTTGCTATATAGCAGTTCCATAGTTTTAAAGTGGACTCTTTATGTTCTAATTAGCAAACCTCATACTTAACATAAAAAATAAGAACATAACATGTTTTATACATGTATAAGCACTTAATTAACAACATTTCACAACACACTATTGGATTAAGATATTGGTTATAGGAAGTTTATATGTGCATATGCTCGTTTATCTAATACACCTTCCTTCTACTTTCATTTGCATCTTTATTGATTTCTTTATCTACATGCACTATATCTTTTAGTATGCCACCATAACATTATCATTACATGTATGAATGCCTTATGCAACATCACTATACATTTTCAGTTTGTAAGTAGCTTGTATACCTTTTTTCCATCTCCCACCCTTTCTCTTTATCACATATGACCAAGAGTTGTGTTCCTTTCTAAATATAAACCACTTCTAGAATTTAGTATTCATATCCATGAAAGAGACAAAATGAAAATGATAAGAAATGATTGGATAAGTCCAAATTAACATCTTCTTCCAAACCTTGAAATCAAATGTTGTTGTTGTTTCCATTGATCATCTTGTATATATGAAGAACTTGTAGTATCTATCTATACTTATCAAAGTTACTTATGAGTTCATACTTGCTTTTTAGTCAGCATACCTTCCATACTTGCTTGACACTTTCATTTGAATGTTGTTGTTTCCATTGATCATCTTTGTTTCCATTGATCATACTTGTTTTTTAATCAATATATATCTTCCATACTTGCTTATCACTTTTATTTAAAGGTTAATAGACATACTTGTTTGACACTTCTTGTTTGTTGTTCCCATCAACATGAAAATTGTTCAACATGTTTGTGCTCGAGAGTACATTTTGACCTTGTCGGTGAAGACATAAACTTTTAATTCAAATCTTCGATTGAAGGTGTTCGTTGTCATGTCCGAAGAGGTTTCACCATCATTGGCAACAATTGACCCACTTGATGAAAGCGACAACATTGTGCTCAATAGGCGTCCAATTGTCCGCAAGCTTTGAACTTTACCTTTACATTCACTTTTTCCAAGTTTGACTGCTTTATAGTCCAAACTTTGTTTACATTCTTCTCATACTTAGCAGCTACAACTTTTTATATCAACATTGTTATTTAAGTGGTACTTGTAACCAGCAATAAATAGTCTTGAATATTATATTATTTTTGTTTTGTTGTAACATTGCGTTGACCAACAGATTTATTTTAACCTATCTTGCCACTTTCTAATATGTTTCCTTTCTCTTAGTTAGTAATTAACAGCCTAAAATTAACATTGTTTTATCAAGTACTATTTCTAACCTTCATAAGCAATCTTATATATGCTCTTATTTTATACTTCATTTCTTTATAAACAATGTTTAGAAGCGCCTATATTTATTTCTTGCAACAACTTATCATCATTTATCCATGCTCCCCTTATCTTTTACAATCTACCTTTGTTCACTTTTCCAATGGTTAAATATATAGTATGTTTCTCTTTCGCCAAAGGCACCATCAAGATCATAACCACCGCACAATTTTTTTTGTAGGCATGTCGACAAATCTTGACACTGATCAAATCAATGCACGTAGAAGAGTTCTATATGCTTAAAAAAAAAGAAGCGTCAACGCCTTCTATATAGAGATACTCGTCAACTTGTTAATATCCCTTCCCCATTTCACGTTGTCCAACATTCCCTAACACCCTCTCCACCATCCACATCTGCAACACCCCATTCAACAAACTCTAGCCTCGATGGTGCACAACAAGGATTCCATACACTATTGGACAAACTATCTCCCATGAATGTATGCTCTACATGCATGGAATCTTATCCTGGAATTAAAACAAACCACTTTTGTCGTGCATATGCATGTTCTTGTTGTATCGCGGAAAAAATGTCCACCGCTTTTCCTTGGCAAACAACATGGATCCTGGCATACAACCATTTGTACTTGCAAGGATTACTCAAGTTGAAGAAATTCTCATTTCTCGTGTTAACCCAATCTTACAAGTCACTCATGCCCATGGCGGACAATATACATATTCTGGCCACACTATTAGCTTCCCGCAAAACATTTCTAGCATTTCCACTTCCCTCCCTCGTTTACTTTCATACATTGACATCCTTATTGTTTGCAAATGCAGCCCTACAAACAAGCCTTATGAATTCTTTGTTAGTCGAGCACGTGTTCTTGTTGCTCTTGAATACAAACTATCAAATGACCCATACTACAAAGATGTTCAAGTTAACCCAATTGCAAATTATCTTCTTTGCCTCTTGAACCAACAGACATTTCATCCCTCCTTGATCATGTCACACCCGATGAAACCCCATTTGTTGACCATACCTCATCTTCTACTGTTCAACCACCCAACTTCCTTGAACCCCATGAAGTACAATCCTCCTCCTTTAACTGAGGTTGCAAACTATGTACTCTCTTTTACATTCATAAAAACAAAGCAGCCAAGCAAAGCGACCTCTCCTCATCTACCTCCACGTTGAATAAATACAACCTTTATATTGAGAGCTACGACCATTGGACTATTGTATTGTAAGTCTGCATTTTATTGTGCTTTGTTGTGAACTATCTATATTGTCAGAAGACATGTGAATCCTTGATGCAGTGAGAGTCATTGATAACCAGTTACTTTCCTTGGTTTATTAGTAATTTTCAGAAGATTAATTCATATAGTGACAGGTCTGTTCGCCTTTATATGGCTGAGAAGCAAGTAAAGTTTTTATTGTGGACTTAAAATCCTCAATGAGAAGAAAGAAACATATCTGGGTTTCCCACTGTATCTTCCATTCTCGAAGAAAGCATAACGAAGATTCACCACTCCTATTGTGTTATAAGTCTACATTTTTATTGTGCTTTGTTGTGAACTATCTATATTGTCAGAAGACGTGTGAATCCTTGATGCGGTGGGAGTCATTGATAACCAGTTACTTTCCTTGGTTTATTAGTAATTTTCATAAGATTAGTTCATAGAGTGACAGGTCTGTTCGCCTTTACATGGTTGAGACGGATGTAAAGTTTTTATTGTGGACTTGAAATCCTCAATGAGAAGAAAGAAACATATTTGGGTTTCCCACTGTACCATTCTTGAAGCAAGCATAACGAATATTCATTTACAACTTAGCTTGTGGCACTATTAAGAGCTGGTCCATGAAAGAGTTCTATACCTATATTTGTATATGGAGATTCCTAAATTTATTGATACAACACATGGCATGAAGGCAAACTTTTGTTCACAAGTAGTTTGTACAGTTTAGGAGCTATTATAATCATTGTTTTCATTGATATTATTGCAGAAATATTTTTTCAAATTGCTTATATATTCCAGATATAGTAGTAATCTATAGTGTTGAGATTACTACTACAGAGATTGTGAGAAAAACAATTGTAGTTGCCTCATTGTGTTGATGAACTTAACATTATTTTTTGTTATGGGTTGAGTGCCTATGTCTTTGTAATCTGAGATTGTTACAAACTTTGCTCTTTTTCTACGTTACAAACTTTGCTCTTTTCCTACGAGTATCCTTCGCTGCCTATGCCTATGTTTTTGTTCCTTCTAACTTTCCTCTTTTTCTACTGGCGTTCATTTTTGCTCCTCAAAGAACAAATGCTAGTAATAGATTTCATATATAACAATAATAATAATAATAATAAATTTTTTTATATATAATAATAATAATAACAATAAGAAGAAGTATCAAAAGATTGTATCTTCACGTTTTCGAAACTGTTTTGTTCACACTTCAAATAACCAATACCCAGAGAAATGCAGATATATATATACACTTAGTGTAAATTTGTTCTGTTGTAAATCAAAATTAGTTGCGCAGTAGCCATGTATTCTTCAGCAATTCAAAGTTGCAGAAGCCCTTTCTTACGTTTGATTTCACCCAGCACTTTTAATTCCTGTAAAATCCTTCGGCCTTTATTGTGCTTTACGAAGAGGCCGAGAACGAATCACTCTGCAGCTGAAATGTCAGCAAGCGTCCCGAGAACAAGTAAGACTGTTAAAAATGAGGTTAATAAGGGTGCGAATGCAAGTAAATCCGTTCAAAGCTTCACGGGCCATGATACTTTTTTCGTTGAAGAAGGAGTCACGTGGAAAACCTTAGGTGTATCGGAAGAACTAGAGAATGCTTTAATGGCAGCTGGTTTGAGCAGACCTTCGCTGGTACAGGTAGGGTTTCTATCTTTGGAATTTCACTGGCAAAAACGGTCTTCAACATAATATCGAAATAATTTTATTAGAAGAAAAATGCTGCCATTTTATTTTGAATTTATGCTGGTGGGGCTGAGGGCTTAGACATAACTCCGTGCTGTTGAATGCGATATATTTATTCTCAGCGATACTTTTTACTGGAAAATGAGTCCAAGGAAGCTTAATTGTTACTGTAACTCATTTGGATTTTTGTGTGGAACATTGCTTTGAACCATGTTGATAGAATTTAAGAATAGTTTATGTGGTAGTTGTAATGTAAATTGGGGCTTCGCACAGCATTTTGTCAAAGTGGTGTGATAAGCTCAACTTGTTTATTTTATCTATTATTTTCCTAGTGAAACACTTTTTGTTTAGATGGAGGGACTATGAAGCTCCGCAGCGTGTACACTGGGCTTAACATCTCCGTGAATGCAGTCCCTTTATCTCCTTTATCACAGCCTTTTATCGAGTGAAGCATGCCTGCCAGGACTCAAACCTGGATCCTTTCGGTGGTGAGCATAGTTACCGGCTTTGGCCGGATGTGGCTTAGGTTTGGTTGGATCCCGAACCTTCTTGTCTAGCTGAGCTGGTCTAGACCGAACCTCTGAATCGATCACACACACACAAACAAAGAAAAAACGAAGCTGATTTTAGGAGTAAAAAATGTAAAAACTACATTTTGTGTATTTTTTTTGTTTGTATTATTTGAACTTCCGAAGTATAATTCTACAAGTTTCATTTATTTTTCAATGTGGTTCACGGCCCTGAAGCTCGCTACGTCCACGGATATAATCCAAGCAGCTCACTCGAAGGGACCTCACCCCGTCGACATTATTTCGGTGCCTAACCTCGAAGGACCCGGAGAATTGAACCCCGACCATGTGCCATCTTAGTCCCTGAAGATCCAACCAATTGAGCTACCCCTTGGGGCTATTCTACAAGTTTCTATTTATGAACGTTTTGTTTTTCCAAAATCCCAAACTTTTCTAAACTCCTCTCCCAAACCTACCAATCCTTTCAAAAGTGGTACCTATGGTGGCAAGTGCCCCCTCTTACCACTACCCAAAGGAAATAAATAATTAATATAATTTTGTATTCCTTCATGACAAGTTGGCCCAGTGGGTAAACTTCTGCCCCAGTCAAGTTGGACCAGTTAAGAAAAGCTAGGTCGGCCCAGTAAGGGAAAAAATCATTGTCTTAATGTGTATAAATAGAGAGGTCGCACCTCTCATTTGGTCATTCATTCAAGACAAGCTAGTTCGCTCAAAAAGAGGAGAAGTTCACTGCTGCAGTCAAAGAAGGCTTATTTGGGGTTGCTACTATTGGAGAATTTGATCTTTCCCTCTCGTATTTATGATATCTGGATGTACTCTAATCTCAGAACTATTTATCTCTATACGAAGGTTGCTGGGTTTTCTCCTTGTTGGGTTTCCCAGGATAAAATTCTTGTGTCTATTGTTTCTGTGCTTGGTTATTCTTTTAGTGATCTTGTTGTTTTATATGCAATCAAATTACATTACTAGAGTTGTATAAAATCTAACATGGTTTCAGAGCAGAGCTGCTGGGAATCGACCCCCCCCCCCACGAATCGATCCCGAATCGCGCTCCGGAAGGAATCGGTGAGGAATTGATTCTGGAATCGCGATTCCTCATCGATTCCTCCCGGAATCGATTTTGTAATTCGCACTTCCTTGGAGAAAAAAATGCTCCCTGGAATTTTAGGAATCGATTCGAAATCGCTCCGGAATCTACGCTTCCGGATCGATTCCTGAGCGCTCCCGGGCAAAAAAATCGCTCCCGAAAACGCTTCCTGAGCGATTCCTTAATTTTTTTGATTTTTTTTTATTTTTATTTTTATTTTTTTAAATCTTTCTAGATTGGCTAGGGTTAATTTGGGCAAATAAAGTCTATTGGACTCCATTTGGACTCATTCTATGCCCTCAGTGGTAAGCCTCTTTCCATTTTTAAGACTCTGATTTTTTTGTATTTAAGCTGAAAATCCTTGCTTGTGCATGTAGACTTTATGTTTCACATTCCAGAAAAACTTCCTTCAGAAGATATTTTCATATTCTGGAACCAAATGATAAGGAAAAGTCATCATCTATATTTCCCTGGGAATGAAAGTTTGCAGAATCTCAGTGAAGTATCAGGACATGAAAAGCCACAGCTTGGGAGTGTATGGATGGAAAGGAAGAAAAATAATCAGTGTCCATTGATATCCAAGAGTGACAGATATATGAAATACGTGAATACAGTGACGATACATCTAAATAAAATTCTTCCCATGGACTGAGACATAGAATATAAATCAATAGGTTTGGTGGTTGGCGGTGTTGCTTGGAAGCTCAGGTGACACATTAGGAGTCCTACAGTGAAGCATAAAGCTCAAATCGTGTACGTTATTCATCATCTATATACATAGAGCTCCCAAGTGTTTGTTACATAATATCTTTTGCTCTAAACAAATGAATAGTTGGATGACAGTATTCTTTTGATATCTACTGAAGTGCTGGTGTTTCAAAATTTACAGTAGAAAGAGTTGTAGTTCTTTGAGTAACTGTAATACTTCTCAAGGATTACCTAACATTTGTTGTTGCTGCATGTATTTTTGCTTCCTTCTCTTTTTTGCTTCCTTTCCCAACACCATTGACATCATTATCTTCAGAATATCTTTTAAGCTCTTACTCATCACCTAGCTTCTTCCTATGAAAGAAGCCCTGGTTGCTTGTCTTCTATGTGAAAGCTTTGTCTAGCTTTGTCTATTATTCAACAAGCATTGAAATTGTTCACCATTTTTCATTTAATTTGAGCATTATAATGGTTTCCCCAAACACTGGTACCAAAAAAAAAGTTCATTTGATGCACTACCTGATTTATAAAATAATCCTTGGTATGAAGTGAGATTAACTTCCAATGACAATTTTGGTGGAACCTAATGAAATGAATCCTTGATCTTACTCGCAAGATACATACATTTTCATGTATTTCATTTTCATGTTTATTTTGGCGGTTGGCCTATTTTGAAAACATTATGGCCTAGTTTGATGGCAAATATTATATGTTGAAATTTGAAGGTTGATGTTGTTGATGATTGATGATTGATGATTTGATGATGATCATTTAATGACAATGTTATAAGTTATAGCTCCTAGAATCTAGAAGATGAGATGATTAATCATTAATGTTATATCAATGTGTACTAAATGGTTATATGAATATCTAGATTCTATGTTTTGATGTTTTCTATAGCTAATTTGGCATAATACATGTTTTTTTTAATTTATATGCATCAAAATATATTAAAATATATATTATATAAAAAACGCTCCCGAAAACGCTCCCGAAACGGAAGCTTTTGAAAATTTCGCTTTTCGCTCCCGCTCCCGCTCCCGCTCCCCGCTTCGCTCCCCGCTCCCAACAGCATTGTTTCAGAGTAGTGCTAAAAGAAGCCATTGCCGGAAACTAGGGTTTCATATTCCCAAGCGTTCCCACCTTAGTTTGGCTTGAAAAGAGCATTGGAAATTTCTCCCTAGGGAAGGCGCATCTGTCTGTGGAGGCCAAATCTAGCTTGGTGACTTTTCAAATTTTGACCTAATTCTGCAGTTGTTGTAGTTTCTGCAAAAATTAGGGTTTCAAATTTTCAGCGCTTCTGCCCACCATTTTGGCTCGTTCTTATCTTTCTCCAACTCGCCTTGGTAGGGCGAAACTATCTGTGGAAGTATATTTCAGATCTGGAAATTTTCATTTCTGACCTATTCTCTATCGGAGTCGGGAAACTAGGGTTTCCAGTTTTGAGCTGTTTTGTCCACAGATCTGGGAGAAAAGGAGGTCTTTTCAACTCGCCTTAGGAGGGCGCATTTACTTGTGGAATCAATTTTGCAAAAGTCCAAACTTCAATTTTGACCTAGCTCCTACTAGGGTTTCTGGTCCAACACTACAATCAAAATGATTGGAATGAAGATTGAAGAAAGGTTGGATGGGGCTTCCAACTTCAGCTCTTGGAAGTCTAGAATTCTTCTAATTCTTGAAGAAAATGACCTATTGAAGTTTGTAAATGAGAAGGTTCTAGAACCAGAAGAAGAAAGATCTCTCTCATACTCAGTGCTTCAAATGCAATAAGTATGGCCACTATGCCAGATATTGTCAAAGTTCAAATAAAAGGAAGCACGAAGCCTCAACTGTAGATATTGATACTTCTCACAAGAAGTCAAGGAATGATGATCGTACAGAGTTCTTCTTCTAGTGCTCCCCACGTTGAAGTGATGATACGAAGATCCAGATTGCGATGGACTCCCAGCAAGAAAAATGAAGAACAAAGGTCTCTCATGGTTCCCACAAGGAGGTAGTGGGAGCCCACCCACAAAAACAATAAAAGATAAGTATTTGAATTTATCGCTCACATAGATCTGTTTTGTCTTATATGTTTTCATAACAAATTGTATGCATATCTATTAGAAAGTTTGTTGAACATTTGATATAGTTCACCTATTTACCGTAGGCACTTGTTGTACTTGTTATGCATATGAGTTGCACAACATTCCATGAACTCCTGTTGGAGCTAGTTTAGATGATACCTCCTTACATGCTTAGAGCAGTGCACACTCTTGATGTCATGTTCTAGTGGAGATAACATACATCTAGATAGTTACATATGTGTTTGGGATACATGTTTATGATTGTTGTGTTGAAGTATTAGCCAGGATGCCTACATACCTGTGTAAACTATTTTCCATTGCATTAAAATATAAATTGGTTAAATTTGATTATGTAATATCGCTAACCATCTAATGGGATTCGACTTGTAGGGAAACGACCATATGATATGACCTACAAGAGAAGGATGATGAGACTTGTTCCGAAGAACAAGTGACAGACACATGGATCCCATTGATATGTTCAGATTAAGCATGACTCCTAGACAAAGCAGTTAGATGGAAATCATGATTATAAATCAGCGGACAAACGAGGACCTAATACATCCAACTATATTTGATACATGACTCACAGGCCCAGAGGATCTCATATAGAGATTGGTGTTTGAGAGCAGAAGGCTCCAACGGATGTTGGTCTCTCTCTACTACAGATGTTTGATTCTTCAATGATTATGGAAAGCAATTGATTTCCAGTTAGAGTCATGACAGAAGGATTAGAGTATGTTAGTCCTGAAAGACGAGAGTTACTCAGCTGATTTCTGAGGAGGTGCACATCTGTTCAGTTAGAATTGTGCATATTGCTGACAATGATCCCTTGTTCGTGATGTCGTATACTGATGATCTATTCCTCACTGAGACAAAGGGAGTTAGCCCTTGAGATGAGGATCTTGGCCTATTGTAGAAACCTGATGAGATCTTCCTAGGTTAAGGAAGAACACAGTTGAGATCCTGAGCAAATCCAGCATGATGACTGTGAGTACCTGGCTACACTGTTGCTGGTTGATTCAGACAGACAGTTGAGAAGATCATTGATGTACCTGATCATCACCAGGATGGATACATACATTTTTTAGTAAGGAACTGTGCTTGTTTGCTTTGTGAAAGCTGGTGCTCAGATTGGCACCCGAAGTGATAGGTTGATGAACCTGCTTGTGGATAGCTCCAGAGAGGGAGCATGTTGCTCAAATGCAGAGGGAGCAAGATGCTCAGATATAGAGGGAGCAGGGTGCTCCAGCACAGAGGGAGATGTGATGAACTTGATTGCAATATCTGACAAGTATTAGCCATGTGTCTTGGCTAAGGGTGAGTGGTCCGATGGTAGTACCACATCTTCTCCCAGACACCCTGTGATGGGGTGGGGAGACTAGTTTCTTGATACTCTCCCATACAGGTGCATGGATTCTGTCATGTGATTTGCTATTATCTCATTTATTTTGCATTTCATGACTAGAGTAGGGCAGTACAGAAATGTCTACCCCGATATATTTGATGCCTCTATTAGCTGATATGTGTGCAGGTATCTTCTCTTGATCACTCCGAGAGGGAGTGAGGAGATTGGTTCCATGATTGACTCCTTCGGTAAGAAGGAAGGACGACTTTACTCCCTGACACTCTGTGATGGAGTGGGGAGATTGGTTCCATGATTATATCCCTTGTAAGAGGGAAGGACAACGATATAGAGACCAAGCATTCTTTCGATCACTTCGAAAGGAGTGAGGAGATCTCTCAGACATCCTAAGACGGGATGGAGAGGCCATTGCATTCTCCTGATCACTCCGAGATTGAGGATATCTCTTAGACATCTTGAGACGGGATGGAGAGGCCACTGCATTCTCTTGATCACTTCGAGATGGAGTGAGGAGATCTCTCAGACATCCTGAAAAGGATGGAGAGGCCAACGCACACTCCCGATCACTCCAATAGGAGTGAGGAGATCTCTCATGGAGATATTTAGCGCATTCTCACGATCACTTTGAAAAGAGTGAAGAGATCTCTCAGACATCTCGAGATGGGATGGAGAGGCTGGTGCACATTGGCGCACACTGGTACTCTTGTATGGACTCACTGATGGACTGGTTGAGTTGGTGCATGTTCCCCGATGAATTGGGTTGAGCTGATGCACACTGGTACTATTGTATGGACTCACCGATGGACTGGTTGAGTTGGTACAGGTTCCCCGATGGATTGGGTTGAGCTGACACACACTGGTACTCTTGTATGGACTCACCGATGGGTTGAATGAATTGTTGCATGTTCCCCGATGGACTGGGTTGAGCTGATGCATGATGGATTGTGCAGAGTTGTTGAGCTGATGCATGATGGACTCTCCGATGGACTATGCGGAGTTGTTGAGTTGATGCATGATGGACTGTGCAGAGTTGTTGAGCTGATGCATGATGGACTGTGCAGAGTTGTCGAGCTGATGCATGATGGACTCTCCGATGGACTGTGCAGAGTTGTTGAGCTGATGTATGGACTCATCGATGGACTGGTTGAGTTGGTGCATGTTCCCCGATGGACTGGGTTGAGCTGAAGCATAATGACACTTCTTGAAGGACTGAGACTGTGTTGAAGACCTTCTGTATGTATAGAGATGTTCGAGACAAATATGATGTACAATTGAGATCTAGATGATCATGTCTAGTGATGCTGATGATGACTGTGTTTGAAGAATACCTTCCTTGTTAAGAGGGAGTGTTGGAAATAATGTAACTTCGGAAGTTATTCTTAATGTACTTTATTATATTATTGTTGTACCTCCTTGGGGTGAAATTATTGATGTAATTGATCATGTAAAAGATCATGAAAGAATCAATGTAAACCTTGGGTTAGAATTACCCAAAGGAAATAAATAATAAATGTAATTTTGTATTCCTCCATGACAAGTCGGCCCAGTGGGTAAACTGCCCCAAACAATGGGTAGTTTGCCCCATACAATGGGCAGAACTGCCCCAGTCAAGTCGACCCAGTTAAGAAAAGTCAGGTCATCCCAGTAAGGGAAAAAATCATTGTTTTGATGTGTATAAATATAGAGGTCGCACCTCTAATTTGGTGATTCATTCAAGACAAGCTAGTTCGCCCAAGAAGAGAAGTTCGCTACTGCAGTTAGAGAAGGCTTATTTGGGGTTGCTACTATTGGAGAAGTTTATCTTTCTCTCTCGTATTTATGATATTTGGATGTACTCTGATCTCTTAACTATTTATCTCTATACGAAGGTTGCTGAGTTTTCTCCCTGTTGGGTTTCCCAGGATAAAATTCTTGTGTCTGTTGTTTTTGTGCTTGGTTATTCTTTTAGTGATCCTGTTGTTTTATATGCAATCAAATTACATTGCTAGAGTTGTCATGGCCAACCCTCTTGGTTTCACTCTAAGAAGTATTTGGCTTAGTGGCTTTGTTGACTGTCCCTTCGATGTGATGATGTCTCCACAATGGAGGGATTTTAGCCCATGGGTTGGTGCTCCGGGGCTTTTGGGGGTGACTGTCACAAACATAAAATAATATATAAATATATCAATAAACATTCATAATATTTAATAATTAAATAAATTGATTGTAAACATTAAATGAAAGGTTGCATCCTTTCACAATTAGTCACGAGAGGACTATTTAAAAGTTTCGCTATGTATTCTAAATTCATCATCTCATATTTCAATACATTTCTTATATTTGTCCATTTATGGAGTATTTATCTTATTTACATTGGATGTTTCTTGAGTAATGAACTTTGTTCGTTTCATTGGTATTAGAGCTGCGTTTTGATCTGGCCTTTGGACACACCTCTTGTTAGACCATGTTTGATCTTGCTTTTGGCCACACTCATTCTAATTTTTCAGAGTTTCTCTGAATTTCTAGGTTCGGGACCACATCAAGCTTCTAGCCATACAAAGTTTCCGCCAACGAACTCCACAACAAAATTGCAGAAATATCAAGGAAAAGTTCATAAATTCAGTTGAAGAAAATAGACCATTCCGTTGCCCATTAATAAAGAAAAAAAAGTTGCAAACAGAGGTTTTTTCGCACCAAATTATTAATCTGCTGTTGCATATTGTGAAGATTGTCAGATCAAAAAAATATATGAAGGTAACATCCACCAGGTTTGTTACAGGTAGCCAGAAGTATTGACCACCGAAAGTTTCGTGAAGACCATTTAGAGATCAAAGGGTCAGTACTCAGGGGACCCGCCATATTACGCTACTGTCGTTGTAGCCACCGAATTATTGGTATCAATAACCCAATCAATCCATCATTACCATGGTCTACGAAACATTGCAAATAGTTGCGTCATTCTAAAAATCATTATAGAAACGTTTTTCTTCAGGATGCATGCAAAGTTTTGCATGCATAGCAGTTAATTAAAGATGCATGCAAAAGTGAGTTTTTGCATGCACTCACATTAGGTTTTTGGTAAACTTAATTGGCCAATGAGATCTTATAAGAGAACAAGAGGTCACCGGTAGATACTACTAAGTAGACAGATTAGAGTTAGATTTGTCTGAGAGGTGGGCGACTTTCCTGAGAGAGGAGGGCGCAATTTCTGAGGAGAGAAGTTCGTTGTGCATCCAGATTAAGGATTCAACAACTGAGACTTTCGGAGTAGGCTTTCCTCAGTGATTGAGGAAGAACTGTGACGATCAGAGCTCAAATCTGTTGAGATCTGATTTAGTACGAGCTTCCGACAGTTGGAGGGCGCACTTTTCCATGCAGAGAGGGGCACATTCCTCATATCTAGACAATTGGCCTTTTTCTTTGACAGGGCAGATTAGAGCTGTGGAGTGAGAGAGATAGTATAGACAAAGATTGACTTGCAGAGATCCAGATCCGTATTGACAGTTAGGGCACATTTCCCCAGTGCATGTATCAGTCTTTGCATGCAGATCTAGGTCTTTGACACCCGTCAGGTTCGGTTGTTTCATCTGAAGTATTTGTATGTATTCATCTTCTGCTTACTTTGCTCTGGGCTCGAGATAGAAGATAGCCTCACATATTGTTGGTTTTCCCCGTTTGGGGTTTCCAGGGTACATCCTAAGTTATTGTGTGATTGCTGTGTTTTTCATTGTGGAAGTGTTAAGAGATCTATAGTGTTTGTATCTTAAGTCATTATTGTATTTTTGATTTATAGAGACTCAAATTGCTTGAGATCTCAGGGAATCCAAAGGGAGTAGTGATCTCGGGATAAATTAACATGGTATTAGAGCCCTGGTAAGGGTCAGGGAGAGTAATCACACTCATATCTGCGAGCTTCATACCAGATCTGTGTGCTGAACTCAGTTGGGTATCAGATTTGTGGAGAGGGTAACCAGATCTACCAGATCTGAAGTTCAGAGTTCAAATTTGCAGTTATAGAGGTCAGATCTATCAGATCTGTGCTTTCAGGCACATTTTGAGATCAGGAGACCATGACTACAAGTATGAGAGATGATCAAGTTATTTGCACTTCATGCTCTTCAGCAGATGTTGATAAGTATTCTACTGAAGAGATTGACAGAGAGTTGGCTCTTAACACTTGCCAATCATCCAGTGCTTCTACTTCTAGTATATGGTATATAGATAGCGGGGCCTCCAGCCACATGACAGGTGTTCGAGGGTATTTTTCAGATCTTGTCGAGGATGGGCTAGATCTTGAGATTGTACTTGAAGACAATTCTACCGTCAAAGCAATTGGACGGGGAACAGTCTTTTTCCAGAAAGAATCAAGAGAGTCTATGAGAGTTTGTGATGTTCTATATGTTCTAGGTTTAAAGAAAAACTTGATCTCAGTCTCTACTATTGAAGATCGAGGATAATGGGTGATGTTCAGAGATGGGAATGTTCTAGTTCATCCCAAGGGATCCAGAGATACTTCCGCTGTGAGGATTGGAATCCGCAACAGAAAAAGTTAAAGGCTTAACTTTCAGTTTCATCATTCTTTGACTCATAGCAGCCGGGATGATGATTGTGATCCATGTGAGCTTTGGCATAGGAGGATGGCTCATCTACATCATCCAACTCTGAAGATCTTGAGTGAGATTGTGACAGGAGTGCCTGACTTTAGCACTGAGCACAATGATGTGTGCAAAGGATGTGCTCTTGGTAAGTATGTCAAGGCAGTCTTTCCCAAGAGTGACAACAGATCTGCAGGAGCCCTTGATTTGATTCATTCCGACCTTTGTGGTTCGATTTCTACCACATCCTTGAAGGGTTACAAGTACTATGTATCCTTCATTGATGACTACTCCAGGAAGACCTGGATTTATTTTTTGAAAAATAAAGAATCAAAAGAAGTCTTGCAGAAATTTCAAGAATTCAAAGCACTTGTGGAAAATCAGACAGAAAGAAAGATCAAGACTTTTAGATCAGATAATGGAGGAGAATATACCTACAAAAAGTTTAATGAGTTTTGCATTCAGGAGAGCATTAAGAGGCAGTTAACAGTTCCCTATACACCTTAGCAGAATGGGGTGGCTGAGAGGAAGAACAGGGCAATTGTTGGTGCTGCTAGATCTATGTTGCATGATCAGGGATTTCCATTTTTCCTTTGGGCTGAGGCATGTAACACTGCTGCTTACATTCAGAACAAGAGTCCTCATAAAATCCTAGGGAACAAAACTCCATAAGAAGCCTTCTTTGGAAAGAAACCTGAGGTTGGACATTTTAGGATTTTTGGATGTCTTACTTACTCGCATGTCCCTTCAGAGAAAAGGAATAAGTTGGAACCCACAACTGAGAGGGGGATCCTTGTTGGATATGATGAGACCTCGAAAGCCTTTCGCATTTACATTCCTGCTCTAAAGAAAACTGTTGTGAGGCGGGATGTGAAATTTGAGGAGAATTGGGCTTTCAGAAAGTCATGTGAGACAGAGAAGGGAAATCGACAGGTTACTACATCACTGGATGACACAGGTCAGAGTATTGTTCCATAGTGAACAGGGTCCCAAGTATCTGGGGTGACAGGTTTCCGGATTACTAGTTCCACAGGTATAGATGTAGGGACTGGTATAGGATCTCAAGATGGCGATCAACCAGGATCAGGGTCTCATGTTACAGGTTCTCATGCTACAGGGTCGACAACTACAAGTACTTCTACTACAGGTATTCAGTCTCGTACAGTTTATTGGGACGAGGATGAGCAATTCTCCTCACAGGAGATTACATTAGGGAAGAGGAAGCCCAAGTGGCTTCAAGATACCCTGAAGGAAGCTTAGACTGTGGGAACACCCAAGAGGGATGTAAGAGAGAGAAAGGCCCCGCAGAGGTTTTGTAGCGATTTGGCCTTGGTGAGCAGTATTAGTGAGTCATAACCATCTTCCTATGAGCAGGTCGCAGGAAAGCATGCCTGGAGAGATGCCATGTTGGAAGAATATGCTTCCATCATGAAGAATGATGTTTGGGAAGTTGTACCTAGGCCAGAAGGAAAGTCTGTAGTGACTTGCAGATAGCTCTATAAGATTAAGCATGTTGCATGTGGCAACATTGAGAAATACAAAGCCAGATTTGTGGCTAGATGCTTCTCATAGGTAGAGGGAGTTGACTATGATGAGATGTTTGCTCCCATGGTCCGATATACTTCCATAAGGACTGTGATTTCTGTTGCTGCAGAGATGGGTTGGAAGATTCACCAGATAGACGTGAAGATAACTTTTCTCAATGGACTCATAGAGGAGGTGTACATTGAGCAACCATAGGGCTTTGAGGTCCATGAGAGAGAGTCTCATGTATGCAGGCTTAAGGAAGCCCTGTATGGTCTGAAACAAGCTCCTAGAGCTTGGTATTCTAGGATAGACACTTACTTGCAGCAGTTGGGGTTTCAGAAGGGCGAAGCTGATCCCAATCTTTACTTTATTGTGGTAAATGGGAATCCGCTAATTCTTGTTCTATATGTAGATGACTTGTTTATTACAGGAGCAGAGAAACTCATCAGTGGTTGCAAGAAAGATCTTGCTTCAGAGTTTGAAATGAAAGATATAGGGTTGATGCACTATTTCTTAGGCATGGAAGTTTGGCAGGAGGATGGGCATATCTTTCTAGGTCAGGGAAAGTATGCAGTGGACATTCTGAAGAGTTTTCAGATGCAGGATTGTAAGCCCATGAATACACCCATGACAACCAACTGGAAGAAGCGGATCACTTCTGAGGGTAAGTTGGTTGATCCCACCAGGTATCGACAACTTATTGGATCCTTGATGTATCTGGTCAACATCAGGCCAAATTTGAGTTTTGCTATCAACACCTTGAGTCAATATATGGTGGAACCCAGAGATGTTCACTAGGTGGCAGCTAAGCATGTGCTTAGGTATATCAGAGGAACAACAGAGTATGGTTTGAACTATGTGAGGAAGAGTGAGGTGCAACTAGTTGGTTTTACTGATTTTGACTGGGAAGGTAGTGCAGGTGACAGAAAAAGCACCTTCGGGTGTTGTTTCAGCTTGGGTTCGGCAGTTGTGTCGTGGTTCAGCAGGAAACAAAAGTCTGTGGCATTGAGCTTTGCAGAGGCAGAATATATGGCAGCCAGTCTAGCCAGTTGTGAGGCCATTTGGCTTCGTAAAATGTTGGTAAGTTTATTTGATCAGCTGTTGGAGCCTACTGTGATTCACTGTGATAATCAGAGTTGCATCAAACTCTCGGAGAATCTAGTTTTTCATGACAGGTCCAAACATATAGAGATCATATATCACTTCATTCATGATCATGTTCAGAGAGGAGCAATTGAGCTTCAGTACATTCCTACGGATGAGCAGGTGGCAGACATTCTTACAAAGGCCTTAATGAGAAACAAGTTCGTGTACTTTAGAGAGAAGATGGGAGTGGTTCAAAATACTCCTGGTTAAGAGGGAGTGTTGAAATGTTAATCATAATTTTTTTTCTTCAAGATGCATGCAAAGTTTTGCATGCACAACAGTTAATTAAAGATGCATGCAAAAGTGAGTTTTTGCATTCACTCATGTTAGGTTTTTTGTAAACCTAATTGGCCAGTGAGATCTTATAAGAGAACAGGAGGTCACCGACAGATACTACTAAGTAGACAGATCAGAGTTAGATCTGTCTGAGTGGTGGGCGACTTTCCTGAGAGAGGAGGGCGCACTTTCTGAGGAGAGAAGTTCATTGTGCATCTGGATTAAGGATTCAACAGCTGATATTTTCGGAGTAGGCTTTCCTCAGTGATTGAGGAAGAACTGTGACGATCAGAGCTCAGATTTGTTGAGATCTGATTCGGTACGAGCTTCCGATAGTTGGAAGAGGGCATTTAAATTTCACGATGCACCCTCCTCCAAATGCCGGAAGCTCGTATTGAAATGTTCTAGTTCAATAAATAATGTTCTAGTTCATCCTAATGATGGGTAGCAGAAACGACATGTTTACATGTAAAGATAGGTACTTCCTTTATTTTTGGCATATTGTGAGGATAACCTGGAATGTTAGTGAAATCAAAAGGAGCATATGCCATATTCAATGTAGGACTAAAATCAGTAAATAAGTGGTAGATATAAGGTAAAACTTAAAAGGTTAAGAGAACACTTACTACTCTTGCTTGAGTACGTTGCTTTCTTCTATTTAAAATATAATCAAGATCAGGGAGAAAATTACCTTTTGAGCGAGTTCTTGTCACGTACCTCTTTTGATTTTCTTTAGTAGAAGTCGCTGGGAGAGATCTGTTAAGTTAAAGTAATAAATCTCACCAAAGTATGAGCATAAGTACGTACTTGAAATGTTTTGAAGAAAGCACTTGCCAATGGAGTCCCCAGATAAGATCTGTAGGGTTAGTCCTTCTATGATTCTATAATTGAGATCAATGCCTTGGTAAGTGTTAAATTTTGGTTAGGTTAGGGTTTGATGCAGAGAAATCAAAATTTCTTATACTTTAATGCAAAAATAAATGTAACAAACTAGTACTGAAGCAGAATAGTACAGCTGTAACTAAGCGAGATAAATTTAAAAACATAATTTTCATCTCTTTCAAATTTAACACTCCCAAGGAGGTCCCTGTGTTAAAGTTGAAATCTTCAGTAACATGTAACTAGTTCTAATAGTAGTAACATATCTAATTCATAAAAAAAATGAACAAGTCAAAATACTTACTTGGAGTGTTGGACCCTTCCTATGTACTCAGAAAAAATAGCTTTCAGAATAGACTGTGCCTCTCAAAGGCAAGTCAATCAGTAGGAACAAATTGACCCTTACTTGAGGGTTAGTACATACCTGAGAGAGAGATGTAAAAGGCTGTAGTACAGTCAAATAGATAAGGACATAAAGACAACAGTGGTGGTCATTAACAGTCAAATCACAGTGGCAGCCCCAAGCAAAGTCCAACACAATAGATTTGACCACAAGCTAGGCTTAGCACATAGACCTAACCACAACAAAAGTCTCAGCACAAAAGATCAGATCACGCACAAGGCTCAACACATAGATCTGACGTCAACAAGGTCTCAACACAATATATTAGACCTCAACAAGGTCTCAGCACAATAGATTTGATCCAAAGGCAAGCATCAACAGTCAGCAGACTTAGCAATCCACACATGACACCAGACTGTCCACTAGAAGTGTGGCCTCCACAAAATACAATGGTCTGATCACAGAACAGTCAACAGAGGGATGCGACCTCTATAGTAAAAAGTGGTCTGATCACAAGATAGTCAACAGTGGGATGCAACCTCTACAGTAAACCCTCAACCAAGCTACTGTATATATCAAAAGTCTAAGTCATAGTCAAAGCAAGCTACCAGCAGCTGTGGCCTCATCAAACAAGGCTCAAGGTAACCCCAGTAGGTCACGGTAAGGCAGATCAGACTTAACAAGGCCACGACTAGCGGATTAGTCCTCAAGCAAGCTCACGGGGTAGCAGATCAGACCTCAAACAAACCACGACTAGCAGATCAGACCTCAAACAGAGCACGACTAGGTCACAAATGGCAACAACAAACTTTTAATCAAACCCTAGCAGCATAAAACCCTTGACGTCAGCCTACAAGAGTCCCATTCAGATCAGATTTGAAATGTGTGATAAAGATGATCTCCAGCAGGTGGGTGACCTAGACAAACAGGTGAGCAAGGAACAACAACAGACCTTAAACCCTTAGAAACAGTACCAAAAGATCAGAGCTGCGATGTGATTATAAGATAAGATCAAATGAGGAAATTAGGCTTCATTATATAGTTTCTTGAAGGCTTCTAGAAGGGTCATGCTTTTAATCTTTTATTGAGTTAGGGTTCCATTAATTAAGGAGGGTACCAACAAATAAGGGTTAAGACACCAAACAAAAAATAAGGATCACAACTTATATAATTAAGGTGTCTTTTAGTGGTGGGTACTAGGGTCATGGCAAGGTGTCGTAGGAACCACAATAAAAAGAAGGGTGTTAGTACAAGGACCAACCAAGTGGTACATGTCAAACCATAAAACAAGAAATGGTACATGACCCACAACCCATAGGACCAAAGGTGTACCAATAAGGTGGGTAAACAACTCTTTTACCCATAAGACCAAAAACATCAAAGTGGTAAGAGTCAAGACAACTCAATGTGGGTAGACAACCCTTCTAACCACAAGACAAGGTGGTAAACCTTCTAACCACAAGACCAAGAACAACAAAGTGGGAAGACCAAGGGTGAACATCCAAGGTGGGGATACAACCCATCCATCTCTCTCAAATGTACAAGTGTTCCATACACTAACTGAAAGTTTATCATCATTGTATAAGGAAGGTCCACACTGGATGATGTGATCCTGTGGTCCTCCTGACTGCTCCTGAGGTCAAGTGCTAGTGACTCCATCAAGGGGTGGCCAGTCCCTTGAGAAGACAACCTAACTCAACCATCTCGAAGACCTAGGAGAGGAGGGCATCACACATCATCATCTTGGTTAACTGACCAAGATCCTCCATTCATAAAGAATGGCTCTCAGCCCAAGGCTGAGCTTCAGTCCTAGACTGAATCATGTTGATCAACCCCCTGGCCCCAGACCAGGTCCTCCATTCTCCCGGAGAATGGTCCTTAGCCCGAAGCTGAGCTTTCAGTCCTAGACTGAATGTTGATCAACCACCTCTATGACCTACTTGATCCTTGACCAAGAATCTACTTGGTCCTAGACCAGGATGTCTCTGTCTCAACCTACAAGATTTGCTTGGTCCTCGTGACCAAGAAACTGTCTATAAAATCAAGCATGCTGCTGATGGCAACATTGAGAAAGATAAAGCAAGATTTGTGGCACGTGGTTTCTCACAAAAGGAAGGCATAGACTATGATGAAACATTTGCCCCTGTTGCCAGGTATACCACAATCAGAACTATTGTCTCCCTCGCTGCTGTTTTTGGATGGAAACTCCATCAAATGGATGTAAAGACAGCTTTTCTTAATGGAGAAGTTGAAGAAGAGGTCTACATTGAGCAACCTGAAGGTTTTGTGACACATGAAATGCAGTCTCATGTGTGCAAACTAAAGAAAGCCTTGTATGGACTCAAACAGGCCCCAAGGGTCTGGTATGCCAGGATTGATGGTTACCTCCCCAGTTTGGGATTCTCCAAGAGCACTGCTGATCCCAACCTCTACTTTAAGGTTGTTCAGAACCATGTCTTGATCCTAGTCCTATATGTGGATGATTTGTTCCTCACTGGAGAGGAGCAACTGATAGCTCAGTGCAAGAGGGAGCTTACTTCAGAATTTGAAATGAAAGATCTGGGACTCATGCACTATTTCCTTGGTTTAGAGGTCTGGCAGAAGCTAGATGAGATCTTTCTGTCTCAAGGAAAGTATACAGTTGATATCTTGCAGAGGTTTGGGATGCATGACTGCAAACCCATGAGTGTACCTATGACATCAAATCTGAAGAAGTTACGTGACTCAGCTACTTCTTCACAGGCAGTGGATCCT
This sequence comes from Larix kaempferi, assembly GCA_027924585.1. Taxonomy (NCBI): domain Eukaryota; kingdom Viridiplantae; phylum Streptophyta; class Pinopsida; order Pinales; family Pinaceae; genus Larix; species Larix kaempferi. The sequence goes on along the minus strand of BSBM01000005.1, from coordinate 6,895,609 downwards.
ACTCAGTATCGACAACTTATTGGATCTTTGCTGTATCTAGTGCATACGAGACCAGATATCTGTTATATAGTGAATGCATTGAGTCAGTTCATGTCCGAGCCAAAGCACATACACTGGATAGCTACCAAACATGTGCTCAGATATTTGCGAGGTACTATTACATATGGGCTCAGATATACCTCCAACAGTGGGGTAATGCTACTTGGATATGCTGACTCCGATTGGGCTGGCAGTGTAGTGGACCGGAAAAGCACATCAGGGTATTGTTTCAGTTTGGGATCAGCCATGATCTCATGGTCCAGCAGAAAACAGGGTTCCATAGCTTAGAGCACAGCTGAAGCTGAGTATATTGCTGCCAGTGATGCCTGCAGAGAAGCAGTTTGGCTTAGAAAGCTTCTCTCGGACCTGTTTGGTGGAAAGCTTGAACCAACTATTATCCATTGCGATAATCAGAGTTGCATTAAGCTTTCAGATAACCCTGTATTTCACGACAGGTCTGTTACCAACTTTTTGTACCATAGTTGGATTTTCTGGAGAGCCGCCATTTGACAAACATGATGAATGTTTGATTCCAGTGTATCGGATGATCCAGCATTTTGTAGCTAGCCAGTTGTGGTTAGCTTGTTTTGTTTTTTGAGTCGACATGACCATGGCCCCATGGGGGTTTGTAATAAAGTGTGCTAGTAGGATCTGAGTGCCTCGGTTTCTCATGACTGGATTAAGCAACTAAGGTATTCCAAGGAGTTTTTACCCTTGTCAATTATACTTTGCTTAAGGCGAGGTATAATCGATGAGGTTTTCTCCCGCTCCTCCAAAGCTGGAATGCCCGATTTTGAAGATTTGGCCATGGGGGGTTATTAGAGGCCAACTAATGTATATAAGCCTACTAGACACTGTTAGAATAGGTGTCGGTCATGTCCTAGGTCCATAAAACCCTCAGAAAAAATTTCGAAAAATTTTTACCAGGTCCGTCGAAATTCGGGTTTTTATTATTTTTTAAATTTAATAAATTTCTCTATAGTTTAAATAGAGAAATAATAATTTGTAATATGTCAGTCATCCGGGGTCCGAATTCAGTGATTGATGGCTCGTTTCATAAGCCAAAAATCACACATGACCCATGGAGCAGCTAAACCCAACTTTCGGATGTCAATTCAGCCCCGTAATTAATATTTTCTCTGAAAAGTCATTTACAGAGAAATTATTAATTAAAATAATAAAATTGATTATTTTGGAGATAATCCAAATCTCTCCAAAATTAATCAATTGGATTAACATAAAGGGCTAAATGACATGGCAATGAGCATTTAGGAAGATTCCAGTCAACTCCAAGCCCATCCAGTCATCCATCCAGTCACCAAATCATTATCCTTTCAAAGCAATTCGCCCTCTCCATGAAAAAATCGATTTGTTGATGTGTCACTTGATGTTTGGGTTGGTGGTTTTGTATTAATGATAAGGTGGGCGCCCTCATGACTCACCACACCCACCATAGATTGGCTCCCTTCATGATTCGAGTTACACCTACCATCTCACACGTGTTATCCCTCACAACCCACTCGCATATCCTAAAATCCTCACGTCAATCCCCATTAAACTCGAGTTTAAGCCTTGTTGGAGTTTGTTGGTTGGGTAGTGATACTTCCCATGTAATCACGAGTGGCCTTGGCTTCCATTAGATTCGAGTTAGCACCCAATACCCTCCACATGTCTCCATCACACATCAACTCGCCCCTCCACATGGATCACGCCTCCTCTACCTTAGCTCGCCATTTCCTTGTTGGAGTGATGGTATTGGGTAGCATTACCATTCTCAACCTACCTCAAAGTCGAGTTTGCCACATGCCTTTTCCTACCAACCTCAAAGCTCAACTTTGGCCTTGTCTATCTCTCCAAGCCACTAATTGATTGGATTCGAACTACTTGCTCATTACTATTTCGACCTAGGGTTTAGGCTTAGGTTCCTAGTGTGTTTTACTATAAAGAGAGGCCCATTTTGGGTTATTATCTCAAGGATTCTTGTGCAAAGAAACTCTGGTGAAAATTGTAAGCTCTTGTTTAATAAAATATTTTGAGACTTTGGAGGTCATTTGATTGGGCTCTTGGCATTGTGTCTTCATCTCATGTGAAGTAATATCTCTTTCACCCTATTCTTATTATGCAAATTTGATTATGATGCTTATTGAGGACTAACAATCTAGTACTTAGGCTTCTAATCTATTGCATTGAGTTTTTGTGTCTTTAGGGAATTCAATCATTGAGAGCTATTGGCATCTAATACCTTCACCGATCAAGTGCTCCATTTATCTCAATTCTTTGTTTGCAGGGTTGTGAGCTTCTCCAAAGTACCTCTTGCCTTCTCCAACAAAAACTTCAATCAAACTATTGGAAACCGTGGTCCATGAGCTTCTATCTTCCAGCTCTCTTTTTCTCCTTGAAATATTTTTCTTTGCCTTGCTAAGCCTTCCTCTTGTAGCCATCTTCACCTACCTCCTCCTTTCGTTTTTCTCCCTTAGTATCCCCTTCTCCTAGCTTTCCCCACCTTTTCTTCCTTCTTGCTTTTTCATTCTCCTAAATCTCCACTTCTCCCATTCGTCCACCTCCCTTTCATCTCGTTTTCTTCCCTTCTTTTGCTATCGTCTCCCCTAACTCCTAGCCTTCTTTGCTCTCGCCTTTGCCATCTCCTAGTCCTCTTTGCTCTTGTCTCTCTCTCTTTTGCTCCTCTATCCCTTTCGTCCATCCCAAAAGGAGCCCTAAAACACACAAAAAACCAAAAAAACGAATTGTTTAAGTTGATCATAGTTTCATTCTTAGTTTGCAAAAGTCATTGGTTAGAGTTGGTTTGTTTAAAAAGAGTTATTTAGTTAGATCTCATGCATTGAAGGAGTAGTCATAAAAGCATTCTAGATCTCTTCCTTTACACTAGTATAGCTTGCATTGCTTAACTTTAGTTTCCATTTCAAAGATAGATTTTTTTTTATATAAAAATTTTTCTTAAATTTTTTATATCTTAGATCTCATTTCTAGCATATTTAGGGCAACTTTTGATCGCTGGTCCGTTTTCCCATATAAACTTTTTCAAACAAAAATCTCATATTTTTCATGTTTTAGACGTTAAATTTTTATACTAGACTTAGTAGTTTTCATATCTTATTTGTTTTGATTAACAGAATAATGGGTCCTTGAAGTTGATCATTGTTGCAGGTGCTTGAAGTTGATCTTTGTTGTAGGCTCTTAAGAGAAAGATCCAAGAAGAAGAGGAGCATTGAACCAAAGGGAAGATCTAAAGCTAAAGAGGAGACGAGACTAAGTTGTAAAACCAAGAAGATGTCAACCATGAAGACTTAAAACTCACTCTCCTTTGTAAAAAGCTCTTTAAGAAGCTTCATATTATTTTTCTAGTTATTTGCTTCAAAGACCTTGCAAGGTTTTAAACCCAATGCGTTTGTAATTGTTAAATAAAATTTCAAGTGGAGGAGGCCTCCACTTTTTGGTCTTCTTCCCCATTTGGGGAAGAGTGTTGGGTCTTGTGGTTTGATTTAGCTTAGATTATGGTTTCATGCTTTTAGTTTAAATTCACTTCAGTAAGTCATTTTGCTTATATTCCATATTTACTTACCCCCATGCTCTCCTGAGTAGGGTCTTAGACCTGAAAGAGATTCTTGAGTAGTTTAGTTTTACTTTTCGTTTATTTTTATCTTGCTTCTCTTCCAAAGCCTTCAGCCGGAAGTTGTATCCTTGAGATTTCGTCTCAAGGGCAGGACCACATAATTTGTGGTTACTCTTCCTTCCCCGTCGGTTTCTTTGGCAGAGCTTTCAGCTAGCTGGAAGTTCTCAAGTGCAGGCGGTTCTAGTGGTTGATCTTGTTCGGAGATCAATCCCACCTAGTATATTAAAACTTGTGTGGTAGAACACTAGATTTACTTAGTTTCATTTTATCTTGCAAGCAATATTGTTAGTAGTAATTCATATATTGTCGATCAACGTTATTGTTTAAATCTGTTTCAAGTTAAGATATACTGCTACTACAATCTTTCCGCTTCTTTAAAATAAACCAAAGTCTCTTGAACTTGGCCAGAATCCAAGTCAAGAGCACCCTCTGTCGGAGGGCATTTTAGTTTTTTGCATCATCCCTGCATTAGGCATTTTTAAGTTTAGCAAGTCTCTTGAACTGTGGTCATAAGACCGAGTCAAGAGCGCTCTCTGTCGGAGAGTTGAACAAGGTTTTCTAATAATAAAATTTTCCACTCATACACCCCTTAATTAATTTATCTCGGTTTTTGTCCTACACCCGTATGCTCTGCCAACCGGAAACGGTTGGGCTAGTACTCAGAAAGGTGGAAGACTTGATAATTTACAATCGATAACTTAATTAAAATTTTTACCCAAAACCTCAACCAAGGCAAATTACTGTTCTTCCCACGAGAGGTGGTGTCGGGAATCCACTATCAGACTCAGGGGCGGTTCAAACATTGGACACCTATCCTTTTGAATCTGGGTGCTTCCGACAGATCACCTAGGGTTGCCAGTATTTTTCTTGGGTGAGGTTCCACCATCTTTTGATACCTTTGGTCTTATCCTAATAATCAAGAACATCTAAAACACTTAAAATTTACCAAGAACAATTGCAAAACGTCCTCACAAACAGTTACTTTCGACTTATTTTCTTTTTTTGCATCACAAGTTTTATTTGACTCCATTTGGCACTGGTCTTTAATATTTATACATCCTTGAAGTCCGGACCATATGTCCTTGTCATTTGCTTAATATCTATCTTGTGGATGCTTTACTTCAATTTCTAAGTCAAAGTATATTGTCACTTTTTGATTGTATCTTGTGAATTTTGCAACGTGGATTGCGTGTTTAAGTTTGTTCTAGCAATCATTCAAAAAACTCCTAAACAACACCCATCTGCATCACAACACCAAGACACATTTAAAACACACAAAGAGCCTTAGACAACTCTTTTATAGGGACTACCCCCCTTGGCTTCGTTAGGAGTTTTGCCTAAACGGAGGAGCTGGGATTCAGGTGACAGCACCTGGCTCATTGCTTGCCCCCAAGGCCACACCTCTCCCCACTTTCCAATGAGGGAGACAACTTTCAAAAGGTTTCTGCTGCTGGTGTGCAGTTTGGCGGACAACAAGGTCAAAACACATTGAGATGAAGTACCACTTCATCAGAGATATGGTACAGCGAGGTGCCATGAAGCTCCAGTACATTCGTACAGATGAGCAGATTGTTGACATATTGACCAAGCCCCTGTTGTTGACAAAGCTTGTGCACTTTCGAGACAAGCTTGGTATTGCAGAGAATGACCCTCTCGCTGAGAGGGAGTGTTGATTTTTCCTGAGCAACATCGAGTGCCATTCTCTGGCAGAATTGAGGCACCTGGTCAGTTACCAAGATATTGACCCAGTCTGGGACTGGGAACTCAGCCTGGGGCTGAGAGCCATTCTCTGGGAGAATGGAGGCACCTGGTCAGTTACCAGGATATTGATCCAGTCTGGGACTGGAAGCTCAGCCTGGGGCTGAGAGCCATTCTCTGGGAGAATGGAGGTACCTGGTCAGTTACCAGGATTTCACTGTAAGCCCTAGACCGGGTCTGGGCAAGTGGTGTACTCCTCCACTTGGACTTGGTGACCACAGGTGGGTGAAGTAAAGCAATTAATTTATCTTCCTATGATGATGTACTTGGAGTGGACATGAAGACCTTGAAGAACACCTGGATGATTTATTGAAGAACTATAGAACCCAAGCACCACTTGACTTGGTCCAAGAACCCACCAGTTAGAAGAAGAAGAAAAAAAAAAAAAAGTATTTATTTATGTATTTTGGGTCAACTCATTATTGGAGGAAAGAAAAATTAAAATGATGAATGATGTAAAATATATATGTTATATATATATATATTGGAAAGTCGGCCTCAATGTTTAATGGCAAATTAATGCAAGTCGGCCTCAATGTTTAATGGCTAAATAATGCAAGTCGGCTCAATGATTAAATTAATTTTTAATGGCTGAAATAAGAGGACAGGTCGGCCCCAATAAAAGTGGAATTTATTCCACTATAAATAAAAGGTGAAAACTCATCATTCAAACACAATTTCGTGTGGTGTGAGGACAGCTCTGAGAACAGTTTGGTGGTGTCAAGGAGAACAGTTCAGTGGTGTCAAGGAGAACAGTTCGGTGGTGTTACTGCTGGGTTATATGCTACTGGTTCTTATTGCTGTGCTAACTCGAGCCCTGTTAGGGCATTCTTTCTGTACATTCAAGGGTGATCTCATACTGCTGGGTTATCTCCATATTACTGTTACTGCTGAGTTCTCTCCACACTACTGTTACTGCTGGGTTCTATTGCTGGTTCATGGTTCAATACAGCTGAGTTTTATTCAGGGTCTGTCCCTAACCTTTTGGCAGCCATTACAACATAATCTACAAGTCACTACAGCCCTGGAAAAGACTACAACAGACACCAGTGAACAATGACATGTACAGGATTGGTTAAACAAGGTTGAGACTGCTTCAGCTACAGTTCAACAGGGTTCTTCTTGGTAAAATTCTAATTGTTGGAGAGGCTTGTTTAGCCTGCTGTTGTAAAACTCAGACATCTCATATTTAAGGAAGATATTCTTGCTGGGGTTTTTATACCTTAAAAGGTTTTCCCCAGGGTAAACATCTGTGTTCTTGTGGGTGCATGTTGTTCTATTTTTATTTACAGTTAGCTATCTTTGCATTTTTGATATTTACAGTCTGCTACTGCTATCATTTCTTAATTTTTAACAACTAGGGTGCTGATAATATAAGTTTTTTTGATGTTAATACGGTCAGCAAACCATCCAAATCTGATAAAAGAATTTCTGCTATAAATTTATTAGATAGTCGACAGTTTGATACAGTAAAGACCAGCCCTAAAAAAGGTCTCTAAAGACCTCAAAGATCTTCGCTTTGGGGATGAGGACACTTACCCAATCAGGGCAAATAAGGTTTACCATTCAAAATTATAAATTACCCCAACCCTAATCGGGAGGTTGACCTGTAAAATTCGCTTGGCTGATTAAAGCATGAAAATAGGCCAAATCAGGATTCCCTTTGAGATGTATGGATAATTCACCTAAGGCGAATTTGATTGTGGATCTACATTTGCAATTTTTTAATAATTTTTGTAGTTGTGAATTTTCTAATTTTTTAGGGTTTTCTGATTTTTAGGGTTTTTTATGGATAAAAAATGACAAGTAATTGATGGAAAGATAGTTTTGCAAGGGATATGATTATTGTCTCATCCCCTAGGGCATTAGGGATCAATGATCAATGTCCCTCCTAGAAATGTCTCTCTAGGCTTGCAAATTAGGGCATCCTACAACAACCTCTAGGATTCGTTGGGGGGGCCTAATTAGGGAAAAAGAAGAGATACAAGAACCCAATACAAAGAAAACTCCTTCAAGAGGATGTTTTCCACCATACAAAATTGACAAAATATTGATAAGAAACCCTAACAAGTAGAATGCACCAAATAGCACCATTCAACAGAAGATAGAGATAGACTTACCAATATTTAACAAAAGATGAGCAAAGAAGAGCAATAGGTCACCTTTTGTGCATGAGTTCATCCAACCATTTTAGCGTCAATCATGTAGGTTCAAAGAAACCCTAGAAGAATCATCAACATTCACCTTCAAGCCAAGTAAAGATCATCCCAAGAGGTGCGCGTCACATTTCAGCCTCATAGAGTAAGAGGAAAAGATCCAAACTCATAATTTGAACCCTTGTGTTATGATTTTACAATGTGAGGAGGATGTCTATTTATACTAATTCATCCTCAAATATTTAATTTAGAGCCTACAAGCCTAAAACATAAAATAATAATATTTTTAGGGTAAATTCTACACAATTTAGGAATTTTACCCTAAAATAGACAAAAAATAGTAAAATAAGCTAAAATAAGCTAAGTAAAGGCTTCACTTGACGAAATAGCGAGCCGAGGGGGGACGTCATGCCCCATCTAACCCCAAAAAGATGCTAGTCCCTTAACGCCCCCCCTTCCAAGGCTTGTAGGCTCAACAACTAGAAGGATGACGTCATAGGCTAGGAGCCCTAGAGGAGGGGTCCCTGGATGCTGAAAAAGGTCCAAGTGGGTGGAAAAGGTGTGCTAATAGGGGATAACAGCCCTTTACAAAGCTCAATCACCTTTGCATAATAAAACCAGGATAGTCATGTGTCCCAGCGGGTCACCCCTAGAAGCCTTGGAACTCCAGCCCATGGGCTAAAAGCCCTGCATGGTGGAGATATCATCACACCAAAGGGGCAGTGAGCAAAAGCCACTAAGCCAAGTACTCCTGAGAGTGAAACCAAAGGGGCTGGCCATAACCAATCCAAGGGGTAAACAACCCCCAATCCAAATATCCATACATAAAGGCCACTTTGGCCTGTACAATAAAAAAAATTGGACCCCATGCTCTAGGCTTAGCCCTACTGGAACGCTGCAGCCGCTTTAGTGCGTAACAGGTCTTATTATATATAGTTTTTAGCTTCTTCCAGACTTCATTCGGACAATCGATCCCATTTGTATAAATGCGATCTCCCTAGAGATGTAGTTCTTTACAACCTCTATGGCCTCACCCTTTTTCTCATCGATGATAAACTTCTGCTGAACATCCTTCAGATCTGGGGCCATAGTCTTTGTAAATTGCCACAATGCCTTACTCTTCAACAACGTTTCCATGTCTTGTGCCTACACACCATAATTGTGGCCATTTGTAACCATAGGTTCTTGCTTGGAACTCATTATCTTCATCCATAGATCTCATCCCAGATTTAGTTTGCAATTCGAAGCCTTGAATCAATCTACTAGACAGATCCGACTCATCAGGAGTGTCTACAATTGACAGCCTCCAAAAAACTTGCAGACAACAAGCTAGGTCTCAAACCAATAGCTTTAATACCATGTTGGAGAATTAGGGAATTGGATAGACCAAGGAGCTAAACATTCCAAGAAGAGGAGGTGTCTAAAGACACCGTTACAGCTTTTAAGCTTAACTGAGCATAGCTCATCATACAAAGGAAGTACAAGGAACCAAAGAACTTCCCAAAAACTTCCCAAGCTACATCACTACAAGTCAAGGATTTGGCATTATTCGACCAATGTGGACCTAGTCAGAGTCTGAATAATTGGACTTATAGTTGCATAACTTATGTCCAAATTCATATGAGAGGAATATGTCTCCCTCCCTAATCACATCAGGGGAATAGTCCATGAGCTCCTCAAGATCATCCATCCTTCCAGGAACAGTATCTATGATAGAATAAGCAGGCCTTTTACTGGTAACTTTGATGATGACAATTGTTTAGGACTAGTAGTGAGTACTGATATTTTCTGGTTGTTTCTTCTCTGCTATCCATTTCCAATCATCTTCGATTACAGCCCTTGTGCACTTTGAGGATGTGCTTTCCGGAGCTCATTCTCTCACTATGTCTTGTTCCTTGAAACAGTGATGCACCATGCACACCTTGTAGAGATATTTATATTTCTGCTTACCTGTAGCCTGCATTTCTTATGAGCAGGTTGTCTTCTATTAGAATTTGGCAATCTTCTTGGACGGTCACTCTATCTTTTGCTAGAGTCATCTATTCTGTTTTGCATGTTTGCTTCTGTGACCTTTGTCCAGATCTGTGTCATCAGTTGTTTCTTCCCTGAGGGTGTTTTTCATTGTAGTTAAATCATATTATCAAAATTTTAAAAACTGCATGTCTGTAATTATTTTACATTGGGTACAATCTTTCGGCATTGTGATTTCTGCTCACAATTTTCTCAATCGTTTTGCTCTGAAGGCTTTAATAAAAATATTTATAGGTAGTTCTATAAATTTCAATCTTCATTACAATATGACTTGTACAGCTTTGCTGCTGAGTATTAGTTTATCATATTCTAGGCCAAGTAGACCATGGAATAAAGTTTGCATGTTATAATCTTATATAATTTCTACGGGTATTCTAACAGATCACACTCCTTTTAAAGTGTAGGCTGCTGCTATTCCGTCTATTCTGTCAGGCAAAGATGTTATAGTGGCAGCAGAAACTGGAAGTGGTAAAACACATGGATACCTGGTACCTATTATTCATAATCTGCGTGGCATGTATGGACCCCTTGAAAATAGTATGAAGAAAGGTAGATCACAGACTCAAAAGTTTGCACTTGTTTTGTGCCCAAATGCAATGTTATGTGAGCAGGCAGCTCGCATGGCTAGCAATCTCCATGGCCCTCACGGTGATCCTCTCTTGAAAGTGATGGCTGTCTGTGGGAGTCAGGTAAGAATTCTGATCTGTTGATGCACCAAAGCATCATAAGCATTAATGCATATTGTTACACTGCATTTAGGAACATCCTGAAAAAGAACTATAGTGGTACTTTGTATTTTCAGATGTTGCCTACTCTTTAGGAAACAAAAGTGAAAATGGGAATTGGCAAGGATGATGTGAAGGAAGGGTAATTTCATTCAGATTGTTAAGGCTGTACTACATTCTCTTCTGATTGAGAAGTGGTCATTGCAGGGGTGGCCTGTTGTTCAACCCGATGTTTTGATTTCAACACCAGGTACTCTGCTTAATTGCCTTTTTGCTTTTGATCCCAGGAAAAGGCGCCGTACAGCATTTATTCGAGATATAAAATATGTGGTATGTCTTTCTAACATCTTTTTTCTCAAAGTTTATAATGGTTTTTATGGTAATGGCTGCATTTAATCTGCACTATGCTATCAATGAAGTGAAATACAATGTCGCAGATTAAGGAATACACCCAGGTCCCATCAGTTTAGTGATAATCTAATGTTCTTTTAGTTAGATAATCTAAATTTTAAATAACATAGAAATTATAATTGGTAAAGTGCTTGTTGATGCTCTTATAATCGTTCTTAAGGTCTCAGAATGCATCATTTCCAAGTTAAAGTAACATCACATTCATTTGTAGATGATTATGCAAGCTGTTCGTTCAGGTTATTGATAAACACTTTTTTCATTTCATTTTATTTGCTAGCTCTTAGTTCAAATTTTCATTCCTGACTTTAAGAGGGCAGGTATTTGATGAGGCAGACATGCTTTTGTGTGGAAGCTTCCAAAATCAAATTGTACGCCTGATTAATATGTTTCGCTTGGAAGAGAAGCAACTCTCTAAAGCAATGGAATCAGGGCTTGACTGTTCCGCTGAAGCAGATTCCACGTCTTGGATAGATTTCAAGCCAGAAGAAGATGAGCACTTGAGTTCAGTCTCAGATTCAGAAAGTGAAGATTTACATGATGAGTTTAATGATGAAGATGACCTCAGTGAAGAGAAGGTTGATGTCCCTGATAAGAGAAAAGATTGGTTGCGGTCAAGAAAAATATACAAGCGGAGTAAGCAATATATATTTGTTGCTGCGACTTTACCAGAAAGTGGTAAGAAGACTGCAGGAGGTGTGTTGAAACGCCTCTATCCACAGGCCACTTGGGTCAGCGGGAGTTTCCTTCACCGGCATAATCCAAGGTTAATTGGATTTTTTTTTACAATGTTGGTGATCATGTTCAAATTCATAAGGTGGTTAGAAAGGTGTACTTCTTGTTACAGGAAAAATATTTGGCAAGTTTTTCCAGTCATTTTGATTAAGAATGCATCCCTTAGATATGCTACTTAAATTGGTGAAGACAATGATTTGTTAGAACATTATAAACCCGAATTAAACTTCAAACTGTGAATGTTAAATTCAGGGAGAATCTTATGAATCCCTAAAACTTTCTTTGCACAGGTAATTTAATAATTTTTCTTGTGTTTGTCAAGGGACTTAAATTTCTAGACAATGAATTCACTATGCTCTGGAATACTATTGATTTGACTGAATCCTTTGATGCCCCCAAGTCTAATATAACGGACAGCACCTCCTTGTGTGTTACAGGCTTACAGCTAAACAACTGCCAATTATAGTATTATTGTTGATATAAGCTCATGACGAAAGAAAGGGCAAATAGAGAAATGAAATGAATACTATCAATGTCCATTGATGACCAAAATAGGTCAATTGGACTGAAAAGTACAACATGGCAAAATGAGCAATAAGAGAGTGAAAGTCATCTCCCAAAAGTAAAGTAGAAAACCTAAAGCTAGAAAAGAAGAAGAAAAACCCCAATCATCATAGGAAGCCAACTTCAAAGTAGAATATTGAAATAGTAGAGAGATAAGCTATAGCTTGTAATTAAGATGAAGAGTTAGTTGTTATCATCCTTAGAGCCATGAATACAATGTCCAGCCCAAGAACTTATTTGACACTATTCTACTTAAAGTGGTCTATATTTTTGGGTTGTTGGGTAGTGATTTGCTGTGGCCTCTAGATGTTCTCAGGAAGGGTGAGAGTAGAAACTAGAGTCGAGGTGGAATCTCTCCTAGTATCCAAGGAGGAACTTTGAATGATAGAGAAGAACTTAGAAGTTGGTGATCTGTTAGTGAGTCAAAGTATTGTGTTGGTGCCGCTGCCGAGGGACAATCCTTGATGTACTTGTGACGATCCCTTTGGGTAGTAACCTTTAGTTGTTTAAATGTTTTAGATGTTGTGCTGGGTTGAAAGAAAGAGGTAATCCATGTGACTATCATGGAGGGACGCTAGAGCATACAACATTTGAAGTTAACTACCTCCTTGATGAGAGAGAGAGAGATAAGATAAAATAATTTTATGAATGTTAGACAAATGACGACAAAAGTAGGTCAGTGGGACTACTGAGTACAATGATGTTAATACAAAGTGGGAGCACAAAGACGACTTCTATAAAAATCAAGATGTAGAAAATACAGTGTTGATCTAAGTTAATGCATGAAAACCCAAACTTTAAAAGCGAAAAGCAGATATGGGAGAAAAATGTACAATGGGAATGGATCGAGAATCTGGAGTACAAAATTACAAATAATAAAGTTTAATAGGGGCCACTAGAGCTAGCTCCGTTAACATCGAGAGCTGAGTGGAAAAATGTAATGTTCCGTTTTGGGTAAAACTGGAACAAAGGACATGCAGAGCATGCGAGCCCTAGCTCAAGAGCGTGCAAGCACGCATGCAAAAGTGATATGAATGCAATCATGCATGCATGCAGGAGTGAGACGCATGCATGCATGCAAAAGTGAGATGCATGCAATCAGGCATGCCTGCAGAAGTAAGATGCATGCACGCATGCAACAAGTGAGATGCATGCAACTCAACTGAGAAATAGAAGAGAAAAGTGACTTAGGTATAGGGCATGCAATGTCAAGGCTATAAAAGAAAGATAAAGTGAGTTACTCGGTATCTATTATTATTATTGATCATTGAGATTCGGTTTGAGAGCTCTGAGAGCATTTAGGGTTTAGGGCACACCGCCCTAGCGAACAATTGGTTTCGACGGTGAAATCTATCCGTCCTAGTCAATTTATTGAGTGGATCACACAGATCTACTATTGGGTTTCATTGCTGTGGTTTGAGAATTCATATTGAGTTTATTTGATTAGTTTATGGAGGATTCAAGCTTCAAAGAATAACTTGCTGCAGAGACAGTTTGAAGAATCCAAAGATTTTATGAATTTTGGATGCTGCTACAGTAATCCGTACTGCTGCTACAGCTATCTGTACCGTTGCTACAGTAACACGTGCTGCTACTACAGTGATCCGTACGGACGCTACAGTGCTTCGCTACAGTAGCATGGATGCATGGTGGCTTAGTTCCACATCAATCTAAGAGAGGGTGCATTGGTCTGTATTGACAGTCATTTATTGTGTTATTAAGAAGGGAGGACTGAGCAAGGGCGCATTCATCATTCCTAGGGCAGGCAGTACCACCTGTTGGGCAGAGACGTGAGTTTCCATTGTGTGGGCAGTAATCTCTTTCTCAGTTACAGCATGGAGTTTCTATTGAAGACGTGGGCACATTTGACAGTCAAATCCCAATGGAGAGGGTAGCGATCTATTGCATACATTATAGACATCAATACAAGCTTAAGAAGGGTGATCAGAGCTGTTTAGAGAAGTATCAACCTGCTATTAGACAGTTGAGTTGAACTGTGGGTTGTGTTTCCTCTTGGGAGGTCTAATTCTGCACGAATCGTCATCCTGAGCACATTTACTATAATTCTGGGTGTGGTAGCTACTGTGGGCAGCAATTGCCATATTCTAAGAAGTGTCTGCAGCTAGGGTATCTCTCCATCACATTCATAAGGACATGCAATCTGAGATCTGTTTATGATAACCAATTGGAGGGTGTCACTACATATAGGTGGCTGCGTTGAAGATTTATGGTGGATGCATGACATAATTAAGGCAGCTACAGCACCATTTCTCGAATTGTCAAACTCCCAGGTTTGGATGCCAAGAGATCACACCATTACATTCTGAGGGATGCATGCATGAGAAGAGGGCGTGAACAGTCTATACAAGGGACCAATATTATTACCATGGCAAGTTTCTTGCATCTCCAGTCCACTCTATAGTATTTTCAAGGCTCAAACAGCTGCTAAAGCCATCTTCTCAAAGTGTATTACTGCTGCAATTTATATATAACAGCTGTCACGAATTACACCAGCCCACTGTCAACAAATGCTAATATCATATGCAGCCACTAACTCAGTCTGAGCAGTCCATTATCAACATTACTTTGAGGTCAGATTTATTGCATGCTTATTGTTGATTATTTGGGAAGAAATTACTATGCTTATGTGGTCATTATTGGGTCTATATTGTGTTAATAATTAAATTGGGGAATACGAAAATATCAAACCATAATTGCTCTTTCCAAGCATCAACCCATTACCAACCAAACTAGCCATAATTATACCAGTAGTGAAGGAATTTGAGAATAGATTGAAGAGGGAATATTACAAAAAAAGCTGGATAGAAGACTGTCTAGAGGTGGCATTGGAGGAGGATCTGGATTGTGCACTATATTGTTGCTAAATGAGGTTGCCCGTTGTTGGAGCTTGGGTGATATTGTTTGGTATGGGATGTGGACCGACAATGTCATTGAGGTCTTCGAGAAGTACGGATAGTCCCTTGGGCCCATAGCGATTTAGAGTCAAAATCAAGGCTGCTATCAATTTGTCTTTTGGTGTCCCTAGCTGAAAGTGTTACATACATAAATGAATAATAATAATACTAATAATAAATAAAAATGTAATTATTAATTAATAGTCAACAGTCATGTCTTTATAATTGAAAAGGCATGATGGGCTATATAAAAGCCAACCTATTGTAAATGTAAGATCATCAAAAATTCATATTCAAATATTATTTATCTTTCCGAGATGGAATTATTCTCTATTGGTTTGTTCTTTTGGACATTTTTCTAGTGTAACCGGATATGGACACTACATTGGTATTAGGGCCTGGCCATCTGATCCGGCCTTTGGCTAGAATTGTCAGACCTTGTTTGATCAATTTCAGAGTTTCTGAATTAATTATGTCTTTGACCTTACTAAAAAAAGAGAGTAAAAAAAGAAAAAGAGGTTAAAAAAAAAGAGAAGAAGAAAGAAGATCCCATAAAAAAGGGAAAGAAGAAAGAACGGAAAAAACAACATACAGTTTTATAAAACCAACCCTTGGTTTTATAAAACCAAGCATGGTATACAGTGTTATAAAACCAACCCTTGGTTTTATACAACCACGCAAGGTTTTATAATTGTATTAAGCCCTAATTCCCACGTTCACCCCAAGAAATAAACTATATAATAATAATAATAATATTATTAAATCAATAATAGGTTATTATTATTTTTAATAGTTTAAAACCCTAATTCATCCAATTTTTAAAAAATACAATTAATATTATTTAATACTAATTGTTATTATAATATTTAAAAACATCTATATAATAATATTATTATTTATAATAATACCTATTATTAGTGTTTAAGACTTGTTATCACATCCATAGTAGCTGGGCTACCATGATTGCAGAGCAGTTTCTTGTATATTTTTGAGCTAGGCCTTTAAACATTCTTGATGAGATCAGCCTATGATGCACAATACTTTTGGTGATCACTCACATATCAGAGCAGCCTCAGATTAGATATGATGAACCTTGTGCCAAGACTAAGCCTCATGACCTCAGATTTGGTGACCAAGGTGACCACTTTTGTTCCATACCGAGCAGTGTGATAGTGCCCAGAGTTTTACAACAACAGTGTTCCAGTGACTATTGATGATCCAAATGGCAGATACAGGTAACAGGTTTATGGCCTAGCAGGTATATGGTTGTGCATTGGTTATGATTGCTTTGCTCCTTTGCTCATCTTAGTAGCTTGACTTGGTATCTAGTGGTCATGATCTGGCGGTATATATATATGGACATGGTTGTTTTAATGATTATCTAAATGGTCTAATTACTCAGAATAAGAAGCTCTTGTCTATACTCATTGGTTTTACCCTCTTTAGTAGTATGGATGTGGTCATTCCCACCATTTATGGCTTGCTAGCTTTGGCATCACCTTTCACTTTCCCCATCCATCCGTTCTCTCCCACTCTTGGTTTTACCTTGACTTACACCTCAGCCTGTGATATGGAGGACCTCCCCACTTTTTCCTCTGTGTTGGATAGCATCCCTGTTGATTTGTGTCTCGGCTCTGAGTTGGCAATAGAACTTACCGAAGCCTTAATCCTTTTGGGCCAGGAGAACTTGCTGGTTTTGGTTCCTGAGCTTAGGTGAGTTGGATTTGATGCCTTGACCTCTCTGGTCGGTTGCCCCCTATGTTTGGTCCTGATTGTGGATGATCGCCCTGGTTGCCTGAGTTGTGTTGGCTAGACTTGAAGCAAACTGTACTACCATCATTACATGCATATGTGAACTATTATTATATCTTTTGTGCAAGCCCATGGAAATAAATTAAAACTGTGCTTCTCAGCACAATGAAAGAGGGCTATGGAAATTGAAATGTGAAAGCACCCTGGATGAAACCTGCGATTAGTTGTGCTTCTAAGCACATGCAAAATCCAAAGGGTCCTATGGCCTAAAAAGCAGTGGTCAAATGTATGCTAAATCCAAAGACTGGTGGCCATGATTAAATGTAATGATTAATACCTCACGGAGCCTACGGGTTGCGATGTGAGATGGAGTAAGGGACAACTAATTCTAAGTGTCCCCTATAACCTTAAGCTAAGGTTAGCTGTGCACCTAGTTACGACGGTTCTAGTAAAGATCCTCACGGAGCTGGTTTCAACTTGGATGTGAGCTATAGACATTTGCTAAGGTTGAATAAGCACCTCTCAAAACAACTCATTTCATTTGTGAGACATTGCCATTCCCTGTGTGTATATTATCCAGCATATGCTTAAGTGTGTATTCCTTTTCCCTTATCCAAAGTATCACAGTGTTGAGTCAGTAAAGTTATTCCCTTAACCTAGCCTTGCATTTTTCACCCTCACCCATTTCTAGCAAAATGGTCACGTCCATGAGATGAGTATATTCCTGAGGTTCTATTTTGAGTAATTGATTATTTTAATTTTGGACTTATATTTGATATGATTATTGCTTAACCGCCAGTGAACTGCTACTTTATACTTTAAGTCTTGCTATTAGAATATTAAAAGAGCATACCTTATCCATTTGCACTTGCAGCATCAGACATTTCAAGCCTGGGTCGTATTTTGATCAGTCTTGACCTGGTCAACCTAGTTTGACCAAGTCAATCATAGGATCTGAGATGAGTTGGACCAGTGATGTTCAAGGTTGATGATTTATCGTCCTATGATGCCCCATTTGATGGATCCATGCAGCAGACACAGGTTTCACGTGATGGTTTGGTGGATTTTTTTATTGTTATTATTATTTATGGACCATTATTTTTATTTGTTAGGGCATGGTCGAGACTACAGATGATTATCCAGGTGGCCACAGGGTGTATGAGTACTCATCTCTACTACATTTGGACCTTCTGAGTCCATTGGCACACTCAGATATCAGTTACAATCACTTTCGGATGAGATTTCACTCAGATTGTCACTTTATTGTAGATTTGCCATTATAAAATGGCTTGATAGCACAATTGGATTTTTATTTGGTTCTCCTAGGGTGCTACAGAGGGAGTATGGGGTCCAACCACTTATTATTACCATATTACCATACCCCCAGACACTTTGGTATAGTCAGATTTGTGCCCGGGGCACCAGGAAGAGAGCTACAAGCATTTTATTACTTTACAGGTGATTTTTTGAGGATTAAAAATGGAATAAAATGGTCCTTGAGGAAATCGATTTGGGAAATTGAGGCAAGGAATTGGCATGAGGTTTGTTCAGAGGTTATTTGTGATGCATCCCACACCTTTCGGCACAGCTTGCAGTATTCAGTGGGGTCCAACACACTTTGGGCCATTATTTTGATGATTTATTATGCTTTTAAGGGGGCCACGATTTGGTCACTTGGTCACTTTGTGATGTTATTGAATCATATTATTTATCATTGTGCCATGGGGTGATGCTAGTGAACAATATAAACACCTCCTAGCCCCACGATGTGCTTACTACACTTGTCCTAGTCACTTGTCATGTGGTGCGACCCCCTAGGGCCACTTAGTGAGTGCGCATCCCCTCTTTTAGTGAGTTGATCCATGTATTGTATTTCCGGCTCATCTTAGCCGTCGATTAATATTTTTTTATCTTTTGATCTCCACCACTCATTCAAAAAGTGGTTAGGGTTTTGGTCTCTCTCATTCCTATTTAAGGAGGAGACCCCCCTCATTGTAAAGGCACCTTTGGGCTCTTGAACTCTTGGAATAAAATGTTATTTTGCAAATCTACTTCTCATGCTTTGATGAATGTTCTCGTACGTGATTGTAAATCTTTTCTTTTAGACATCTAAGTGATTTACAGGTGGTTTCAACATCTTCTTGGGGAGGCCGAATTCATCTTCTACAAGGTGTGACTTGCTTGAAGGGGCGATTGTGGGGGTTCCCCATCTGTTCTTGGGCAAGATGTTTTCATCTATCAGGGAGTTTTTTTCAATTGTGATTTTTTCCATTGATTTATTCTCTGTGATATGCCATGCTTAGTTCATCTTTTACTTGTGGATCAAATCTAACTTGGGTTGTTTGAATTTGCAGGTGAAAGAAGACACATTTCCTCCTTGGGCTAGGACGTTTTAGTTTGAAATCACCTAGATCTTGCTTAGAATTGTAACTAATCGAAAGGATCATCAATGTACTTGGCGGCCGCAAGCATTTGAGGTAAGATCTACAAGGTACGTATTGGTTTTCATGCATTTTACCCATTGGTCACTTAAACCCTCATTGTTAAAACCCTAGTTTTATAGATCTGATAGATTTGGCGATAATTTGGGCTCAATAAGTAAAGCCCACTTCTTAAATAATTAATGAACCTTAGAGACCAAGTTAAGTGGAATTCCGACTCCATTTACCCCTTGATCCAAGCACAGGCCATCTATAGGGGAGGACGCACTTGTGGGTTCTTAGTCAATTTAACATATCTATCATTTGGGTATTGCCATTTTGTCTTCTAAACTCCAAATCTATCCTTTGGCAAACCTTCTAGTGCCTTTCCTATCCTAATTTCACTAAGTGGACCCCACCTCACTTCATTTTGACTAAATCAAAGGTGGACCCCACTTGGGTCTTTTAGATTGGCATTAGATCTATCTAGATCTACTTGTTTAAATCCATTAGTGGCATATTCATACCTTGGTTGAGCATTTACATCCTTCATAAGCCTCCTCAATCAAGCCCTAACTCTAGTTGCCACCCATCTTCCCTAGATCTAGATCTACTTAGTCTTGATCTCTGTCTCTCTTCAACTTCACATTTCCCTAGAGTGTCTAGAGTGGGTTTGCTAGCCTTCATTAGCTAGCTAGGGTCTCCCCCTTGGTCTTGCATTTGCTTGATCTAAAGTGAAGAGTGCCTCGATTAGCGTGAAAACCATTTATCCTTGGGAATCAAAGCCCTTTTAGGTCACCTCTTTAGTTGACCAACACCTCTACCATCCTGGATAGGATCACCTTTTGGGGCAACTACAAGTTGTGTGATAACATTTTTGGCGCCATTGCTGGGGAGGTAGAGGCTTACCTTAGGTGTATGCGAGTGTCCATGTGATCATTACATATCTTATCGCATCCGGTTTTACATTTGGATGGTTACCATTTACATTTTTAAATCATACGTAGCCATCTCATTTCACTCATCTCTCCCCGCTATTATACGACATATCTTTTGGTAGACAAGACTTACAGTGTACCTGGCAACTCCTAAACGTGACTTTGCTGAGGAACGACCTCATAAACATCCTTACGATCTCAGGAGTAGAGCAAATACGAATCAATCAGAAGGAACCCCTCTTACTTATCATCGAAGAGATCCCAAAGCTCAATCATCTAATTTCTTTTGGAAAATTGTGAACTCTTATGATTCTCCAAACCATTTCTTGGGATCTCCTTCAACTAATCAGGTTCCTCCTACCTCTCCATCTCATCAAGTAAATCCAATGGCTGGAACAAATCAAACCCCTCCAGGAAATAATCCTCAAAATAACCCTCCGGTTGTTCGTAGATTTGGGAATAAAGCTAAAGATTCACCTTTCGACTTTTCCCAAATCCTTGGTTCACCTAAATAACATGCCCGATAAATATTTTGAAAAGATTCCTAGATTCAGTGGAAGTTGTGCAACCTCCATTGTAGATCACATTGAGGTTGTCTGGGCTCACATGGAAGCATATGGGGCAGAAGAAGAAGACGTTTATATGAGAGGTCTCTTCGCATCCTTGGAAGGTGATGCTCGTAAGTGGTTTGACCGCTTGCCTGCATCATCGGTCAAGGGATATGATGCTTTTGTTGAAAAACTTAAATATGAGTGGTTGGTCAAGTTAGACGGACGTTTTCTTTTGAACCAACTTTTTGAAATTAAAAAGAAAGAGAATGAGTCAGTCCATGAATTCAACCTTCGATTTGACAGAATAGTGGCCAACATCTCTGATGACATTAGGCCTAAAGAACAAGCAGTGTTGATTCATTACCTCAATTCATTTGAAGGTTACCTTGGCTATCATCTTAAAGACAAAGACCCCAAAGACCTCAAAGAAGCTCAAGAAAATGCTAGAAGGGCTTAAGCAAATGTTGCTTCAATGGGGAAGCAAAAATTCTTTGATTCAATTAGTGCTTTGTCCTCTAGATATGAGCCCAAAATTAGAAAAGGAAAGGAACTAGTGAAAGATCCCAACGATATGATGGAGAACATGCAAGAAATGATGAAACACTTAACTCTCCTAACTAGGGATTTAGTTAAGAATAAGGAATCAGAAAGGTATAGGAAACCTTATGGCCCAAAGACTTATTGGAACCCTCAAAAGAGGCCTAATAATGATGACAATAGAAGGAACCCTGTGGGCCAAACGTCACCTGAACCACCTAGAATTAACTGGTCGGAAGAACAAAAGGAGGATGATCCTGAGTACCTCACTCATAATGAGGACACCCAGGATTCACCTAAAAACATTAATTGGGTTGACAATCTTGAATTTGACCAGGGCTTCGGACGCATACTAATAGAGCAAGAAGAAGATGAAGAAAGTCCTAGTCCTAGTCTTCCCGTTTTTGCCACAGAGCAACCTAAAAACAGTGGCCAAGCTCCTATTAGGATTTATCAAAGAAGAAAGGATGGCCAAAATCCTACTCCTTTCATCGAGAGGAAAAGTAGTGAGCAGCCTAGCCCGGTGAGTGAGCGAACCTCTATTCTCCCTGATTATGACTTAGACATCAATATTGAGAAAGAGCCAACCTCTAAAGTCATGCATAACATTCCACTCACTAAATTAATGAAGATCCCATCTATTAAAGAACAAGTGGTAGAAGTTTTCGAGAGTATCCCTGAAACTACCACTAGGCATGGTGAAGATGAACCTCTTTCAAACTTGACACCCAATTCCATGGTTGAAGATGAGGAAGATCCTCCCATCAACATCCAGACAACTTTATATTAGAGGAAGAACGGTGGTCACCAACCTTTTTATCTTACACTTCACGTAAGTGACCTCCTTCTCCACAACTGTATGCTGGACTCTGGTGCTTCCATGAATGTCATGCCATTACAAGTTATGGAAGCCATGGGATTAAAGATAACTAGGCCTTATGGGAACATGTGTGGGATAGACTCAAGACCAATACAAGTTTTTTGGTTTAATTAAAAACTTGAGAGCAGACCTATTTTCATGTACCGATATATCCATGCTTATGGACATAGTAGTCATAGACTTAGCCCCAGTCTACGGAATGCTTCTGTGTAGGAAGTGGTCTACTGGACTAGGGGGTCATCTTCAGATGGACTTATCATACGCTACTATTCCTAACTCTGATGGATCTTTAGTTAGGATTTATTGGGAACCATTTTATGATGGTCATCTTGAGAGTTTTGAGGATCGTATCAGGAACACTTATAGTGAGGGAGAACTGTTGCCTGAGGGTATTTTCATGGTCATGTGTAGCCTTGGTGAGGATCATAGTACTGCAAGAGAAGAGATTTGGAGATCTTTTAGGGACTGATTCTTCTGAGGAGGATAACGATAGAACTAGTTTTGCTAGAGAAATAAACCTTGAAATGCATCGTGATGAAGTGTCTAAAGCTTTGAACCAACTTGGTGATGTGGAACCACAGAATGGTCAACCTAATCCCATCATCGAAGAAAATGAGCCTAAAACAGGTAGGGAATCCCTTACATTTTTTGATCACAATACTGATAGAGAAAGACAAGGGCTTGACCACACTCTTCCATGGAAAAACCACATTGAAGGAACACATCCTTCTCCTGTATGGGGAAGTGATGATGAACCAAATGAATATCACTATTTTGATGTTCTTGATCATTTATCTCATATGTCCTTGGAAGATGGTGTTTTAAGGCAAGTAAATGACAACTCTATGAGTTGGCAAGAGCATGCCTTGATACATGATGCTCCTGAAGGAGAGTTCTCATCGAACAACCTTACAATATTTCAGGAAGCTCCCCATGTCACCACTCCAACCAATGAAGATGAGCTGTCATTGAGATATCCATTACTAAGGGACATTCCTAGTTTCCTTTTCCCTGAGAGTTACCTAGTGGTGAAGGAAGTATGCACTATAATGATTCATCTCACATTCCTACTCCCTCACCAACATTTCTAGAGTCGGGAGCTCAGAGTTCTCATGTCACGGTTTTGAGTCATTCATCACTTCCTACGATGCAGTCTGCAAACCTAGAGAGTATGGTTGTTCCCATCCCATTCGGAGAAGGTAGTAGTACAAGCAATGAAGATCATAATATACCATCTCCCTTGGAAGAGGAGGATGAAGAAGTTGTCAGAGATTTTTGGACTGTGGGAGAAACCCCCAAGTATATTATTCACCCACAGAATGAAGAACCAGGAGAAGGGCATGAAAGGAGAAGAGTGATTCAAGAAGTCCTTATTGGTAAGATAGCCATTCCTTTAGAAGGCGAGCCTCCCAGATTTGATGCAGTTCCTCCTAGTAGGAACTTGAGGATAATTACCCCTCAACCACGATACCGTACTGATGTCCATCCTAGTCCGACCCGTAACATTGAAGCAATCCCTGAATCTGTGAATCGCCATAGATTTTCTAGCGGTGATAGGGTCATAGTGCCTAACCATATATTTTACATACGATCTAGGGGATCTGATGACATTTGGGTTGGACCACTCACAGTTGAGCATTGTATTGACGATATGTGCTTCCTCACCACTGGGAGTGGACAACAGATCATGCTACCTATCAATCAAAGGGAGTTGAGGGATTACATCCCTGACTTGACTTGATTTGGACTCCTCTTGCCTGTTTAGTCTAGGGTAGGTAGGCCTTTGAATAAGCTCACTTGAGCAGTAGGATTTGAGTGTCTTTCTTTTTCTGAGCGCTGAGTGTTTTCTGAGTTGTTTGAGTTTGGTTATCTTGCTACTTTCTAAGCTTTCTTTATTTCCTGCATCAAAAATAAAACTGGTTAGTTGTTAGATTAGTATTTTACTTTCATGCATGATTTTCTGTTCTAGATTAGAGTGTTATTTCAGCTACATTATTTATTTTATATTCCATACATGCTGCTCTGGTAGTGTCTGCTTTCATGTGCGCAGGAATAGGTACATTTTGAAGATGAAGTAGGTCAATCGGGTGCTGGATTGATGATTGATGCAGTGAGTATTGGGGACCAGATATTTTTGAGGTTCTCAAGCACTCTCTCCCTTAGAGCACTTGTCCCAGCTAGAGTCGGATGTTATCACGTCCATAGTAGTCGGGCAACCATGATTGCAGAGCAGTTTCTTGTATATTTTTGAGCTAGGTCCTTTACACATTCTTGATGAGATCAACCTATGATGAGCAGTACTTTTGGTGATCACTCACATATTAGAGCAGCCCCAGATTAGATATGATGAACCTTATGCCAAGACTGAGCCTCATGACCTCAGATTTGATGATCGAGGTGACCACTTTTGTTCCATACCGAGCAGTGTGATAGTGCTCAGAGTTTTACAGCAGCAGTGTTCCAGTGACTATTGATGATCCAGATGGTAGATACAGGTATATGGTCCAACAAAGCATCGATTATGATTGCTTTGCTCCTTTGCTCATCTTAGTAGCTTGACTTGGTATCTAGTGGTCATGATCTGGCGGTATATATATATATATATATATGGACATGGTTGTTTTAATGATTATCTAAATGGTCTAATTACTCAGAATAAGAAGCTCTTGTCTATACTCATTGGTTTTACCCTCTTTGGTAGTATGGACGTGGTCATTCCCACCATTTATGGCTTGCTAGCTTTGGCTTGGACCCCTTACAGAGTGGGTTTGTGCCTTGAAGCACCTTGTACCCAGTTGACAAGGTCCCTGTACCCACAAGACTGGATCTTGATGCCACTACCTTGCTGAAGATGTTCAAGACCCTGCTGATGGTGATGAAGACCCTGGAGATGGTGCTGAAGCCTTTGTGGATGATGGTGAAGCCCTAGATGGGTTGGAGAAGCATTAATGACCCATTCTGTGGTCATTCACGCTCTGATGGTGTCATGGTACCCCAAGAGAAGGTCTAGCAATCCCATAGGTGATGTCATGATGAATCTTGACCTTTGGAGGTCTCCTAGTGTGGTTGAGGTGGTTGAAGAAGCCCATGAAGCCCCCTGCTTGATGAAGAAGCTCTTAAAGAAGTCCCTTGAAGTTGTTTGACCCACACTTGATAGATTAATGGTCCTAGTACTCTTAATGAAGAAGATGATGTGGTCATTAATGACCTTGTATGGTCTTTGACATATTGTGGATGCCCTTGGCTTGATAAAGAAGGCCTTGAAGAAGCCTTTTGACCCACACACTAAATGGTTTAATTGTCTTGAAGAAATGAAGATGATGTGGGCATTTGGGGTCTTGGAACCCTTAGGGATGGCCCTAGGGCATAAGGAAGATGAAGGCACCCACACGCATATGATGGTGATTGGGCACTTGAACACCTATTACACCCTTGGTGTTGATACTATGGTGGACACTCTATGAACTTTAATGATGTGGCAAAGGCGTACATGCAAGCCCTAGTGGGTTAAATGACACCCTAATGGTAAGAAGGTTGTTAACCTTAGATATTTAAGTGGCATTTAAAATTTCAAAGTCAAAATAAAAATTTAAAATAAATTACCATCCTCACCTTGTTGAAGTCGGCTCCAATTAAATTAAAATTTTTTTTTTTTCTTTTTTTCTTTTGACATGTCTGCTCCAAAAATTGTATGGAAAATGTGTATAAATGGAGGGCTCACGACCTCATTCTGGTATGAAAAAATTCGGATGAGCTCTGAGGTTTTCCGGATGGTTGACTGAGGTAGCAGCAGGAGCAGCCAACGAATTTTTGCAGACTGAGGTAGCAGCAGGAGCAGCCAACGAATGTTTGCAGCAGTCTGATTTTTTTTGTTTTTGATGATGCCCTAACTTATTGGCTAAGAAAAATTTTGTGGGAGCAGAGAAGTACAAGACCCGAATTTCCAACAGCAGATTCGTTTTCTTTTCTTTTCTTTTGGACTGAGTTTTGATGGACTAAAGGAACATGTGGCAGTAGAAGAATTCCAAATTATTTTTGCAACAGTCCCTTCTTCCTTTTTTTTGAGCAGCAGTCAATATTGAATTTTGTTTTAACACAAGCATATTGAAATATGATTACAAACAGTCCAGAGTCTTGTAGACAAGAAGGATGACAGGGTTTTGACAGTCCTAACCATGAACATTTCCAAGCTGGACAGATCCGAAGCAGTCAAACAAATTTACAAACCCTAGCAGCAGTATCCCACGATGATGAAGAAGAAATTCAGTGTGACCAACAGTGTCTTGCAGCAGTAAACTGAGGCTTTTTCACTCTACCAAATTGGTGATGATCAACAGCAAACAGTCCGAATTTGCAGCTTGACAAACATTCTGAGGTTGGTCTTGGTTAGGGTATGGTATATTCAATATACTTACAGTGATATAAAGTAATGCAATGATATATGTACAGTAGATACTATACAGTGCATACTATGCCCTAGATGAATAATACATGCAGGACATTATGATGATACATACCATGATGAACATTGAAGTGTGTATACAATATATACAGTGAAGCACATACAGTGGTAAATGTTAGTGTGACGTTGTGATGATACATATTACTGTAGAATGATATGATGAAGTTGATATAGTGATACAAATAGTAATATGAGTATATGCACTAGTGTAGAGTGAAGTATGATCATGCAAACCCCAGCCATTGTTTTGATTCCTAGAACAGTGATCCAAGATATGAACAGTTCGTCATATAGCCCAAGCTTGAAGTAAAGTGGCATGTGTGCTGATGTTGATGTAGCCATGAAACAATACATTAGAGTATGTACAGTACAAATACAGTGATGCAACAGACCTTGTTTGATGATGAAGACATACATTGTGCACTTTGATGATGTTGACAATGTTGAGTAAACAAGTTGACAGAAAAAGCAAGTAGTTTGCATACAGTGACATATACAGTGACCTTGATCAGACTTGATGTGACAAAGTGAGGAAAACAAGACAAGTTGATGGCAGCAGCAGTAGTGAAGAGTAATGAGCAAAGGTTGATGAGCAAGCGTTGATGAGCAGACTTGACCAGCAGGATTGATAATGAGCAAAGGTTGATGAGCAAGCGTTGATGAGTAGACTTGACCAGCAGGATTGATGAACAGAGGTTGATGAGCAGCAATGAGCAAATGAACAAGATGATTGATGAGCAGACCTATGACCAGTAGTAGTGATGAGCAGAGTTGATTAGCAGATGATGAGCAGCGTTGATGAGCAGAGTTGATGAGTTAGTTGAGCAGCAGTGAGCAAATGAACAAGATGATTGATGAGCAGACCTATGACCAGTAGTAGTGATGAGCATAGTTGATTAGCAGATGATGAGCAGAGATGGTTGAGCAGCAGATTGATGACAATCAATGATTGGCATCAAGCTTGCAAGTAGTGACTTGCACTTGAGGATTGGACTCCTCAAACCCTTCTTAGTTGAAGCTAAGAAAACCAAGCTGGGTCCTGTTATGAGAGTTGGTGTTCTTTTCATCAGTTAGTGCTGATTGTAATCGAGAAGATTGTTGTCTTCCATGTACAATAAACAAAGATCAAAATTCCATATATTCTTGTGTCTCTCTTGATGTGATGTTTATGCTTATGACTTATGGTTGATTTAGTAGATGCATATGATTATGTGATTAATGCTTGATATACTTTGATTGAATAAAAGAAGGTAAAAAGTTTATAATTGCTTAGACACTGATTCACCCCCCCTCTCAGTGTGGCCATTATGTCCAACATTGGCATCACCTTTCACTTTCCCCATCCATCCGTTCTCTCCCACTCTTGGTTTTACCTTGACTTACACCTCAGCCTGTGATATGGAGGACCTCCCCACTTTTGCCTCTATGTTGGATAACATCCCTATTGATTTGTGTCTCGGCTCTGAGTTGGCAACAAAACTTACCGAAGCCTTAATCCTTTTGGGCCAGGAGAACCCGCTGGTGTTGGTTTTTGAGCTTAGGTGAGTTGGATTTGATGCCTTGACCTCTCTGGTCAGTTGCCCCCGATGTTTGGTCCTGATTGTGGATGATCCCCCTAGTTGCCTAAGTTGTGTTGGCTAGACCTGAAGCAAACTGTACTACCATCATTACATGCATATGTGAACTATTATTATATCTTTTGTGCAAGCCCATGGAAATAAATTAAAACTGTGCTTCTCAGCACAATGAAAGAGGGCTATGGAAATTGAAATGTGAAAGCACCCTGGATGATAAGCATAGATCATTCCCGCTATGGAGCACTCCCACATAGAGTACCCAATGTGACCTCCAACCTACTACCACTCCAGTCAACACATGACTGGACGAGGCTAAGCATCCAAGACATCAGACACACAGTCAAGGGCTACGACGAGGCCATTCTCTCCCTGGGTTGTGAACCCATCTAAGAGAATGATCTGCAGAATGTTTGCCTGATGCTAGAACCATGGAGAACACCAACAATATTCACCCAATAAGTGTTATCTTTACTTCCAAAGTTGTGAGTTGAAAGTTTGGGGGAATCATAGCATCACGTACAAGAAGTCTAGGGGGCGTCCAACCACTTATGAAGCACCTTCTCTCAATAGTGTTCAGGGATGCAATCACATGAATACCATGTAAGCAAGTTCTATCTCTCATTGATAAATATGCACTTTGACAATCGCTCCAATCGGAAGGGGGGTGTGAAAGCAAATGGCTCGAGGAAATTCACTACTCTAATAACATCTAACCCTCCTTCACCTTACCCCATCCGACTTTATAGAATAGGCATAGGAGTGTACAAAATTATCCCTAGCTATTAATAGGAGTCAAAAGTGCAATATGCTAAAGATACATTCGTCCAAAGTGGGTGCATTAGGTAAAAGAGGATAATATGCTAGAATTATCTAACACTAACACATGTAAAGTCTCCTCTAAGCCATGTGCTCCTTCATTTTGTCGAAAATAGGTTAAGTAAATAGTTAGATGCTCCAAAGGCCCTCTCCAAGTGGGGTGTGAAAGCAAAAGACTCGAGGAAATTCACTATTCTATAATAACATCTAACCCTCCTTCACCTTACCCCTTCCGACTTTATAGAATAGGCATAGGAGTGTTCAAAAATATCCCTAGCTATTAATAGAAGTCAAAAGTGCAATATTCCAAAGATACATTCCTCCAAAGCAGGTGCACAAGGTAAAAGAGGATAATATGCTAGAATAGTCTAACACTAACACATTTAAAGTCTCCTCTAAGCCATGTGCTCCTTATTTGTGCCAAAATTAGGTTAAGTATACTAGGTAGATGCTCCAAAGCCCCTCTGCAAGTCCATGTGCTCTCTTCCTCTTATGAAAATAGTTTGTATGAGAGGGAGATCCACCAACTAGAACTCTCATTTACCGCTAATATCTTCCTCTAAAGGGTGAGCTCCAATTTTGGGAGAAAATAAAAAGTGTATAATTAAGGAAATTGCCCTAAAAAGCATCTTCTCTATGCCATGCCCTCCCCTCAAGATGAAAATAGCAAGAGTATTCAAGGAAATTTCCTAAAACACTCTCTTCAACCAAAAATAGGTCTCCATGACTCGTGCACTTTACCATTTGACCAAAATAGCATGATTTCTTAAAAGTCAGCAATATCAAACTCAAAAGGTGGGCACTTCCCTATCTGGCCCAAAATTGCAATGCACACCTCCCAACAAGTCACATGAAGGCTTCTCAATTCTAGTGCTTAATCCCTTGGTGGAAATAGTAGTAATATGGAGTGCAAATCTCACTCCAACCGTAAAACTCTAAAAATAGCAAGTGTCAAAACTGATCCAGTCCTTGAAAAATAGAATTGTTTAGAATGGCCTGAAATTCTGCACTGATAGACTACACCATAGTCTCTCCTCAAAACTATAATCACCTTTCCCCAAAATACTATCCACTTGCTAACAATAGACTGGCCAAAAATAGACCCAAAAATCACAGCCTCAAATTCATCTGAAATTTGAACCATGGGCTAATCTGCATACTATGCCTGTGGAAATATAATTTTCTTGGTATTCTGACTATCTTCTAAAATTATAAAATTATAAAATAGAAAACTTCTCAAAATAGAATTTCACTGAAAATAGCAATTGCTCTGATTCACCCCAAGTTTGAACCATAAGCTTATCTCCCCAATGGGTATCCAAATATATTGTCCTTTGCTGTTGGAAAAGACCAAGTTGCTAAAAATAGTGGAATCGAGAATCTGAAAGTGCCCTCCTGACTGTCCTCCATCCCCCATGCATGGTCCTTCATCTGCATCTGAATCCGATGCATGGGAAAAGCTGCTAAAAGTAGAATGTTGGAAGCCTGAACTAAAAATCTGCTAATGATAGTGTAGGATGTGCCATCCCCCTGAAACACTGATCTCTGAATATTCCTTGAAACTCACAGTACAACTCAGGAACAATGTAAGGATAGAGCTAAGCTCTGTAACATGCTGCCCATATGGCAAAGGTACTCACAAATGGCCGATGCTGAATGATGGATCAACCAACTAGTCCATCCTGTAAGAGACCCATGAACATATGCTGGAAAATGACACAAAGATTTATAAAGGCAATTCTGGTGTTAACATAATGGTTGAGGCTTGTATTTTTTGTCTAATTTATTTAGGAAAAAATAGTTATTTCGTTAATTTTATTGATATTAAATACTCATAAGTTGGATTCTTAAACATACATTTTAGTTCTTGTTTCCAGGTTGGAGCAGCGTTGGATAGAAGTCACAGTGGAGACACACGTTGAAACACTTATCAATTCAATTAAAGAGGGTTGGGCATTTAAACAGTCAGATTCAAGCGCTACTGTAAAGCGGACAATGGTTTTTGCAAACACTGTAAATGCAGTTGATTCAGTTGCTAAAATCTTGCTTAAAGCTGGTATTGAATGTATGTGTTATCATAGAGAGACTTCTTCAGAGGAGCGTGCAGAGACTTTAAAAGTTTTTCAAGAGAAAGGAGGTGTGCTGGTGTGCACTGATGCTGCTGCACGTGGTCTTGACATCCAAAATGTTTCCCATATTATTCAGGTCTTCTATGTTTCTAACTTGTGACTCTCAATTTTGAGATGCATGCACATCTTTTTTACATGGTTTATTTATCGAGTCATATTTAAAATACATATTTATGGTGATCTCCAGTTGGTCATTTGTTTGAAATTTGGAAATGTTTTCAGAAGCACTGTATTCAAGGCAATAGAGCCAGTACCTAAAGGGTCGGACCGTCGGTTGACAGTAAACAATGAAGAAAATTTGAAATATACTTACTCTCTGGACTATTATCAGAAACACAAAATTATTAAATAGTGTAGGGTTTGTAGCTGTTACAGAATGATAGTTGTGCTTGACAGTATCAATTGATAGTTGTGATAATGGTAATCCTGTCATAAGAACCTGCATATTGAATCAATTTCTGTAATGAACATAAATATATAAACATCAATAAATAATAATAATAACAATAAACCATAATTAATAATAAATGAAAGGATACGTCCTATTTAAAAGGCACGACTTAATAAAGGGACACGGTCACATGAGCTATCAAATATGGTGACCAGTCAATGTGTATATAAGTATACTGTCTCATGGCATTGTATCGACTTTCTTTTATTCTTTTTTTAATTATTAAATATTTGTCCTTTATGGATTTTAACCTGTTGTCCTTTTTATATTGGATATTTCCTTAAATGAACTTTGTTCATTTCAATTTGTCTTGCTGCTAACAATCATCTTCTCCCTGTGCCTAGAGAAATTTTTTGGAGATGTTTATCTTTCCTTCTTGTGTTTTGTTTAATGCATTTGACACTATTGTTCCAGGGTTTCTAGAGCTAAAATTCACTGCTTCATAAATTGGGAGGATAAATGCGTTTCTTCCAAAAGGAAGTATGCAATCCAAATTAATATGTACCCCTTGCATTATATTTCCAAGCTTGTGATGAAATATCCTTTGGTATCCATACTTCTTATGGTTCGTATGGCTTGGGACACGACATTGTTCTTTTAATATGAGTTTCCTCTAAGCTATATTGTGTTAGATAAACCACACAAAAACGTAAGCCATGATGAAAGCTAGACTATGAGAAAGATAAGATAAAATAATATTATTAATGTCCAAGTGACCACGGTCCACAAGAGTAGGTCATTGCGATAATATTCAATGAATATGTACTTGGATATTTGTCACTGAAGATAAGACAATATAAGATAAGTTTATTAATGTCCAAAATGACCATAAAAAGGTCAATGGAACTGCTAAGTACATTTGTGTTAGTATAAAATTTAAAGTGAGAGTGCAAGGGCCACTCCTATAAAAGCAAGACAAAAGCTTTTTTAATCTAAGATCTAAGATCTAAATCCTAAGCATATAAAGCTGTAATGCCAATACAAGAATGCCACCGATGAGAATTACATCTCCAAGCTTGTGATTAAATTTCCTTTGGTACCCAGACTTCATATGGTTTGTATATTTAAGTTGCAGGGGAGCCCCACCTTGCCACTTTGAGAGGGTGTGTTTCATAAGAGCCCTCACAAGCATAGTTTTGGATTGCTCCTGGCTCCTAGGGTTTTTGATGTGCTTCCAGGGCACTCCCTGAATGATGATATAAAATTTGTAAATGCTTCCATTTTCTTTATATTTTCCTTTCTACACTTTTACTTAATTTTTTATACTATCATTAATTGTTTCAAGATGTTTGAGATGGGTTCCAACCTCACAAATCTCATTTGAAGAAAATATATTTTCAGATCCCATCCAAAGTTCAACAGACGTAGTAGTTCTCGGGACTCAAGCAAATATAACTGTTGAATCGAAGAGAAGTGCACTATACCATCAAAATGTTAATTTTTCATCAAGTTAGGGTTATATGCAGAAGAATAACAATTCAATATACTTTAATGCAATAAATACATTTAATAAACAATTACAAACATTGAATATGAAATAGTGCAGTAGTAATCTCTAACATAACATAATTTTCATCTCTTTCAACTTCACACATTTAACACTATCAGATAGGTCATTGTGTTAAAGTAATTTTCTCCTTTAACACTACCAGTTAGATCACTGTGTTAAAGTAATCTTCAGTAACATGTAATAAACAAATTGATCATATAGCAGAAAAGAGATATAGTTGAAGATACTTACCTGGGTGTGAAACCCTTCCTGTAGAAATACTCAGAAGAGTTACTTTCAGAAAACACTGTGCCTCAGAGAGGCCAGTCTACTCTAGGAACCAGCTGACCCTACAAGAGGGTATGTACAAACCAGAGAGAGAGAAATGACTGGGGTTGAGAAGGTCAATGACAGTCAAGCACAGTACAGAACTCAGCATAAATAAAGTCACAAAAAAATTATAAACTTCAACAAAGTCTCAACACAAGAGAAGTGATTCTCAGCACACCACAACTGATCACAGGTGATCAAAGTCAAGTATAAAAAACCAGATCTGTCAACAAACAAAACTTAGCATAAACAATCTAAACCAAGGTAAGTCTTAACAAATAGATCTAAGCATAAATAAGACTCAGCATTAAAAAATTGAGAACTTAGATCAAGCTGTGCATACAAGCTGAGACCCACTCAAATCAACCAGCAGATCAAGGCCAAAGAGACTCACGGCCACTACAAGTAAGCATGCAGTAGGGTAGGTCAAACCCTAAGGCCTCACGGCCTACTGAAATGTGCTACCAGCATACCCTAGAACCTCACGACCTCCATTAAGAGACAACCAGAAGGCAGATCTAGGGTCACGACCTCCCCAAACAAAAGATTAGACCTCAATCCAGCATGCAACAACAAATCGGACTCCAGGCAGAACTCAAACAACAGATCGAGCCCCAAACAAATCACAGGGCAGCAGAATGGAGCTCAAGCAAAACCCAAACAGCAGACCGAGCCTTAAACAAATCACAGGGTAGGAGATCGGAGCTCCAAATAGAGCTTACACAGCAGATCGGACTCCAATCATCACCAACAAGCAAAAAACGGATCTCAGACAGGGCTGCAACAACAGACTGGAAAACCACAAAGAGCAGATCAGATTTCTACAGGTTACGGCTAGGGCAGCAACAACAAAGATGAGATTAGCAACAGAACTAAGATTAATTCGTAAGGATGAATTATGAGAGGAGAAGAGATTCCAAATAAATAGCATTGTGATCTTCTAAATTAATCCTTCAAATTAGGGAGTTAACATTTAAAAAATAATAAATTAGGATTTCATTAAAAATAGGGAGTGGCCACCTTTTTTAGTTTAGATTTCTTTTTTTCGCACTTAATAAAATCAAACTAGGATTAAAATTTACCTTGTTGGTCCGTTCCATTGGCGGGCCACAAGTTCACTTAGGACCTAGCTTTTTCACAGTTTTTAACAATTTTCTTTTTTTAAAGTTTTAATCAACCCCCCTTGCTTTCCCGAAGTACGGTTTCAGGATAAGGGCTTGCCCGAGTATTGGCCAGAAAAGAGACTTTTGGGGTTTAAATAAAAAAGAAAAACATTGTTCAAAAATCCATAAAATTAACAAGGCTTTGCCCCCGTATGCTCTAGATCACTGCAACTTTGACTGAACATGCTGATCAAACCATAAAGGGACTTAGTGACTAGTAATTAGTCAAACACTTCCTAATTAACCTCCCATTTACGAAAATCAGGCGTAAATGATTATTGATACTGTGTGGGGAAATTCCTCAAAGGAAGCGGGAACCACTGGGTAGTGACCTCGGGATACCGTTAGACTGCACCCTCGTTTGGTGTAGTGTTGAACACCTCCCAGAGACTCCTCCAATCCAGCCCACATTTCCAAATGAGGAGCCACCTTTGTCAAATTCCAGACATATTTCCAGTACCTCACGGTATATTGGAAATCTCCCATCCCTAATAATCAACTCATTACCACAATTTTTTTTTTTACCAAGAACACTTGCAAAACATTTTCATTTCATTTCGAGCACTTTATTTGACTCCATTATCAGCATTGGTCTTGTTATTGAATATTTCATGATGATGGATGTTTATGTTTCAATGATAATGTTGGATAACAAATGATTTCAAGTTGAATATTGCATTGTTCTTGTATTTAAATTTCTAACTCCGAAATTAGTTGTTTTTATGTTTCATAGATTAAACACCTTAGATTTTCTTTCTTTTTAGGGTCCACCCCTTGGATTCGCTAGGAGTAAGCCTAGACAGAGGAGTCGAGTTTCAGGTGACAACACTTAACTCTGGCTTGCCCCCAAGGCCACACCGAGCGGCTTGAAGATTTTTGCCGTGTTTTCCCAGGTGTGCATCCAGGCGGAAACAACCCTCTTACGATTTTACATGTGCTAAAAAGCACGACTATTTGCAGCTTTCATCAAGGGTCTTTTCATTTAATTTCATTAGGATTCTTGGCCTGCATTTCTTTGGATATAGATGAAAGTTTTTCACATCCCAACCCGGTTTCAAGCTTTAGAAGCTTCTCTGCATAGTTTAATGCCCAAACCCTAGTATGCACAATTTTTCATAAAAAAATGACTTCAACTTAAAACACATGGGACTCTTTTCACCATTAAAATTCAGAAAATTAATTTTCAGTCAATAACTTCAATCTCAGAAATTTTTATGACAATCATTCAACCATAAAAGACACAGGAATTTTTGGCCAATAGCCCAGGATAAAACCCCGAAGGGAAAACCTGTTTATGAGAGAGATTTTTATTTTTAAAGACAGAAATTACATAAACACAACAATACTTATCTCAGTACTTCCTTCTCGGAAAATGTGCCCAAACTTTGACTGAAAAACCCAACAATCAATTCTGAAATTTTTCTGTACTTTCTGATAGCAGTACAATCACCCACGTGTGACCTTTTGGAAAATGTGCCAGAATTAATAAAAACTCAGATTTTGTCCTTGCCTCGATTTCTGTGCAAACCAGCAATAATAAATGCTCACAACTTGCCTTGAAAACAACACCCAAATTCAGCAGTACGACCCAGTACGGCCTCACACATGTGCAACATTAAAAACATAAATATAACCTCGATTTCTGTGCCCAGATTTGATTTATGTGCTCTCTCTCAATTTTTGCCCAGATTTGATTTCTGTGCTGTACCTTTACTTATGCTCTGGAATCCGTACCATCTTCATTTCATTGAAAATTGTGCCCTAGTTCAGCCTCCTCAAATTCTGTGCAAGGTTTCTCCTCTCTTCTCAAGAGTTCGACCTCCTCTCTCTTTCTCTCCAACTCTCCTCTTGGAAATGTGAATAATGAATTTGAAATACCTTGCCCTAGCCTTTTTGTTCATCGTAACTTCCTCTTTCAATCCAATAGTCAAGATCAAATTAGATGGATGGACATGCTTCCCTCTACTCAAAGACTTTGTCTCTGAAATAGACATGCTTCCCTCTACTCAAAGACTTTGTGAGAATGTCAGCCACCTACTCATCAGTAGAAATATACTGCAACTGTACTGCTCCTCTCTGAACATAATCTCTAATGAATTGATACCTGATCTCGAGATGTGTTTAGACCTGTCATGAAATACCGGATTTTGAGAGAGCCTGATGCAACTCTGATTGTCACAAAGTATTACAGTGGGTCCCATCTCTTGACCAAATAAATCAACCATCAACTTGCGAAGCCACAAAGCTTCACAACTGGCCTGACTGGCAGCCATATACTCAGCCTCTGCAGAACTCAATGCTATGGACTTTTGTTTCCAACTGAACCAAGACATAACTACTAAACCTAAATTGAAACAACAACCAGAAGTGCTCTTCCGGTCCGAAACACTACCTGCCCAATCTGAATCTGTAAAGCCAACCAATCCCACTCCATCAGATCTCCTGTAGTCCAAGCCAAAATCTAATGTACCAGCAAGGTACCTCAACGCATGTTTTGTAGCTATCCAGTGCACTCTCCTGGGCTCCACCATGAACTGACTGAGAGTGTTAACTGCAAAACTCATATCTGGCCTGGTGTTGGCCAAATACATCAACGAACCAATCAACTGACGATATAATGTAGGATCCACCAACTCTCCCTCAGAAGCATGAAGCTTCGTCCAGTTGGTGGTCATAGGTGTGGACATAGGCCTGCAACCCTCCATCTAAAATCTCTTCAGAATATCTACAACATACTTTCCCTGACTCAGGAAAACATGTCCATCCTCCTGCCATATCTCCATCCCTAGATAGTAATGCATCAGTCCAAGGTCGGTCATCTCAAACTCTGAAGCAAGATCTTTCTTACATGCTTCAATTAGGTGCTCTCCTACTGTAATGAACAAGTCATCAACATATAGCAGAATAATGAGTGGAACACCACCGACCACAATGCATTATAGGTTGGGATCCGCCTCACTCTTCTGAAACCCAATCGATAGCAAATGAGAATCAATCCTGGAATACCAAGCCCGAGGGGCTTGCTTCAGACCATACAAGGCCTTTTTCAGCCTGCAAACATGTGAATCTCTCCCATGAATCTCAAAGCCCTGAGGTTGCTCTAGATATACCTCCTGTAGAAAACTGTTTAGAAAAGCGGTTTTCACATCCATCTGATGAATCCTCCAACCCATCTCTGCCACAACGGAGATCACTGCTCTGATCGAAGAAAATCTAGCAACCGGTGCAAAGGTCTCATAGTAATCAATTCCCTCTACCTGTGAGAACCCTCGTGCAACAAATCGAGCTTTGTACTTGTCAATGCTGCCATCCGCAGCACGTTTGATTTTATAGAGCCACTTGGAAGTCACCACTGACTTCCCCTCTGGTCTCGGAACAATCTCCCACACCCCATTCTTCATGATGGATTTATATTCTTCCATCATAGCATCTCTCCAAACCTGGTGTGGGTTAGCCTCCTCAAATGTAGTAGGCTCAGAATCACTCAAGCTAGTCACCATCGCCATATAACTGGAAAACCTCTCTAGTGCTTTGCTCTCCTTGACCTACCTCTTGGGTGGTCCCACAGATTGCTCAGCTTCCTTCACAAGATCCTTAATCCAACTTGGCTTACGTTTCTTGGAAGTAGCTTCCTCCTGTAGGTGCTCCTCCATTACCTCCTCATCAGACAACTGTCTACCTGAAGAAGTACCTTTGGTCTGAGATCCTGTGCCTAATGATCCTGAACCTGTACCACCCGAATCACATGAAGGTGAAACCTGTGAACCTGTGACTCGTGAACCTATCCCTGTGCCAGAAGTCCCTGTAGATTGAGTCCTTGAAAGTGATGTACCTGTAACCTGTGACCCAGTCACTCCTGAAACCTGTGACCCTGTACTCTGACTCTGTGAACTTGTCACCTGTGGATACACAATCTGCTGCTCCTCCACCTCTGAATCATAAGACTTCCTGAAGGCTTTCTCCTCCTCAAATCTGACCACCCTCCTCACCACAACATTCTTCTGTGCAGGAAGGTATATGTGAAAAACCTTCGAAGTCTCATCATATCCAACAAAAATTCCTTTCTTTGCTGTAGGCTCTAACTTTGTCCTCTTCTCGGAAGGGACATAAGAGTATGTAAGGCATCCAAATATGCGAAAGTGACCTATCTCAGGTCTCTTTCCGGTGAACATCTCCTCAGGAGTTTTACACCCCAATGTTAGGTGTGGACTCCTGTTCTGAACATAAGCAACAGTACTACAGGCATCTGCCCATGGAAAGAAAGGAAGACTCCGATCATGCAACATAGCTCTAGCTGCTCCTACTATCGCCCTCTTCTTCCTTTCCGCAACTCCATTCTGCTGTGGAGTGTAAGGAACTGTCAACTGCCTCCTGATGCCCTCCTGTCTACAAAACTCATCAAACTCCTTGGAGGTGTACTCACCCCCATTGTCTGACCTGAGTGCCCGAATCCTCCTACCTGTTTGGTTCTCCACAAGAGCTTTGAACTCTTGGAACCTCTGCAAGACTTCCTGAGATTGTTTACTTCTCAGAAAGTAGATCCAGGTCTTCCTGGAGTGGTCATCAATGAAATTGATATAATATTCAAAACCTTTCACTGAAGCTGAAGACATTGGTCCACATAAATCTGAATGAATCAAATCCAGAATCCCACCTGCTCTGGTGTCATTGCTCGGAAAAGCAGTCTTGGTGTACTTTCCCAAAGCACACCCTCTGCACACACCACCCTGCTCAGTGCTGAACTGAGGCAAACCTGTCGACATCTCCCTCAACAACCTCAATGCCGAATGATGCAGGTGGCCCATCCTCCTGTGCCACAACTCACATGTCTCGATGCTATTGCTAGTATGGGCTAATGCATGATGAGGTTGGAAGAGAAGCTTGTACAGTTTCCCACATCTCACTCCACTGGCACATGAAGTAGATGGTCCGGCTGCTCTGGGAAAGATATGAACTTTCCCATCTAGAACACATACTCCAAAGTCCCTGTCCTCAATAGCAGAAACTGAAACAAGGTTCTTCTTCTGCCCAGGGACATACAAGACATCCCTCAAAGACATAGGATGCATGGACTGAGGACTCCCTCTCAAAGGTAACAGTCCCTCGCCCAACTGCTCGCACAACTGTGTCGTCTCCCAATACCACCTCAAGACTCAAGCCTGTCTCAGTCATCTCTGTGAATACATCACGTACACCTGTCATATGGCTCGAAGCCCCACTATCAATGTACCAAGTGGAAGTAGTAGTGGTAGCACTAAAAGAATGGCCAACCAATAACGAACATTGAATCTGATCCTCCATGTCACTCTCCATATCACTGCTGGTGAAAGATGTCCTCTCTGTACATCCAGCATATAGAGAGAACTCTTCCTCAAACCGTGAGGAAAAATCAACCATCTCTGCTGTCGCTGCTATCTGTCGCCCTTTCTTTTTCTTGTTCGGACACTCTCCAGCATAGTGTCCAAACTTCTGACATGCGAAACACTTGACTTTACTCAAGTCTTTCTTCTGCTCACCTGTATGCTGTTTGGCCCCATCGTTGGGACCCTTCTTGAACTTCTTCTTCTTTCTATCTTTTGCTGCCAACGCCACATTCTCCTCATCATCTCTGTGATGTGACGAACTGCCCTGTAAGTATCCTCTATGTGTCTCCTCCTGTGTGAAATCATCCCACAGACGATCCCATGTAGGCATGTTCTCTCGACCAATAATAGTCTGCTCGAACACACTCCACTACTGAGTCACGCCATTTAAGGTTGTACGCACCATCTCAGTGCCCTGTATAACCTCACCTACAGCTGCAAGCTCATCCCTCAACTGTGTAATCTTGGTGAGATAGGAAGCCATGCCTTCCCCTTTGCTCATATGCACATTCTTCAACTTTTTCCTTAACACCATCTTCCTATTCTCATTCGAACTCTGGTAAAGGTTGGTCAAAGAAGTCCACATCTGAAAAGCATGATCCTTCGCTGAAATATGTGGGATCACATGATCCTTCACGGCATCAAGTATGATCCTCCTTGCCTTTACATCTTTCTTCATGAAAGCTTCCTTATCAGTAGCATCGGCAGGTACTGTCACAGGATTTGCTGTTTTATTGTTGATTATATCCCATAGCTCATTTTCTTCCAGTATCAACTTAATTCTAGCCTTCGATGGGCTAAAAATTAGTAGCCCCATCCAATCTGTCTTCAACCCTAAGCCCAAACACCATGGCTACTACCTGTATTACCCAAGCAACCTGTTCAAGAACTCTTTTCCAAATCTGGAAATTTCTGTCGAAACCCTAACTTTTTCAAATCTGAAATTTTTTCCACAAACCGTTGTTTTCTTCAAATCTATTTTTTTCTTCTGTAAACCCCTGTTTTTCTGAATGTTTAAATTCCGAACTTCAAATGCGCTCTGATACCATGAAAGGTTTTCACATCCCAACCCGGTGTCAAGCTTTAGAAGCTTCTCTGCATAGTTTAATGCCCAAACCCCAGTATGCACAATTTTTCATAAAAAATTGACTTCAACTTCAAACACATGAGACTCTTTTCACCATTAAAATTTAGAAAATTAATTTTCAGTCAATAATTTCAATCTCAGAAATTTTTATGACAATCATTCAACCATAAAAGACACAGGAATTTTTGGCCAATAGCCCAGGATAAAACCCCGAAGGGAAAACTTGTTTACGAGAGAGATTTTTATTTTTAAAGACAGAAATTACATAAACACAACAGTACTTATCTCAGTACTTCCTTCTCGGAAAATGTGCCTGAACTTTGACTGAACAACCCAGCAATCAATTCTGAAATTTTCTGTACTTTCTGACAGCAGTACAATCACCCACGTGTGACCTTGGTAAATGTGCCAGAATTAATAAAAACTCAGATTTTGTCCTTGCCTCGATTTCTGTGCAAACCGGCAATAATAAATGCTTACAATCTGCTTCGAAAACAGCACCCCGTACGGCCTCATGTGTGCAGCATTAAAAACAGAAATATAACCTCGATTTCTGTTCCCAGATTTGATTTCTGTGCTCTCTCGATTTCTGTTCCCAGATTTGATTTCTGTGCTCTCTCTCGATTTCTGTGCTGCCTTAACGATTTCTGTGCTGTACCTTTACTTCTGCTCTGGAATCCGTACCATCTTCATTTCATTGAAAATCGTTCCCTAGTTCAGCCTCCTCGAATGTTGTGCAAGGTTTCTCCTCTCTTCTCAAGAGTTTGACCTCCTCTCTTCTCTCCAACTCTCCTCTTGGAAATATGAATAATGAATTTGAAATACCTTGCCCTCGCCTTTTTGTTCATCATAACTTCTTCTTTCAATCCAGTGGTCAAGATCAAATTAGATGGATGGTTCTCATTAAATGCTCATTTAATTATTAATAAATGACATTTAGTGCACCTCATGTCATTTAATAAAGTAGAGACACCACATC
This sequence comes from Larix kaempferi, assembly GCA_027924585.1. Lineage (NCBI taxonomy): Eukaryota > Viridiplantae > Streptophyta > Pinopsida > Pinales > Pinaceae > Larix > Larix kaempferi. Next base: position 6,853,723 of record BSBM01000005.1, on the reverse strand, counting down.
TAATTAAATACTCACTTGACTTTAATTTAAAATATGAACTTAGGATATCATGACTTTTTAACTTTTAATGAAGTCACTTTAAAAATATAAAGTGCATCTCACTTCATTAATTAATTATGACTAGGGGTCACAACTTAAAGTGTCCTTGTCCACCCCAAGGCACTAGTAGGTGAACAAACACTTCCTAGGTACTTTTTCAACAATAGAAAATCATATTGATGCATGTAATGATGATAGGACAACTTGATTCAAGTCTCGTTGAGACCACCCGGGCAACTTGCCAGCCTTAGCTCATGTCACAACACCAATGGGTACTCCTGGCCCAGAAGTGAAGCATGGGGTCAGTTAGCGGGAATCATCCACAATCAGGACCAAACATCGAGGGTAACCGACCGGAAAGGTCAAGGCTTCAGAAACCCAACTCACCTAGGCTCAAGACCCAACATCGAGTGGTTCCTTCGGCCCAGAAGGGTTAAGGCTTTGGCAAATTCTGTTGCACAACTTAGAGCTGAGACACAAGACAACATAGAGTCTATCCAATACATAGGTCAAAGTGGGGGAAAACTCCTCAATCTCACAAGTCTAGGTCATAAGTCAGGGATCAAATCAAACAGGGCGGAGGATACTGGATGGATAGAGATAGTGAAGCATGATGCCATACATAGCTAGGGTCATGGTCAAGTTTGTATAGAGTTGGCAATACTAGTGAGCATAAACAAAAGCCTTAACCATCAGGACTATTTAACTATTAGTACTCATGATAATAAATCAATAGAAGGAAACCACCATTGTTAGCCACTAAATGCCTAGTCAAAAGCTACTAAGATAGATAATAGAGACAACCGATAATACCCCAAATACCAAATATATACTTGCTCAACCATATACCTGTCTCTGATATAACCATGAAGAACTGCTCTGACAAAGGAAAGTATGCATATCAGCTACCCTTCTAACTTGTTAAGTGAGCCGTGACTACAACCAAGTCCTAGGACTCAATGGGGTCATGCAAGGCTAAGTCATGACAAGGGGCATTGGATAACCATACATCATCATGAATTCAACTCAAGCAAATGGACTGGCTCATGTCTCTGACAAGCTGATCTGCATCATGGTAGCTCTGCTACTATGGATGTGATAACAGTACCCTAGAAGGCTCTAGAAGGCTCTAGAACGTCATCCTCCTAGTCAACTGCTGCTGGTCAAAGAGTCACTCTGGCCAATGAAGCACACTAATCTCCAAGCAATGGACGAGTGATGTGGCAATAGATAACTTGCTCTGCAATTGGGGCACACTAGTCATCCTGGTCAAAATTTCTGCAACTGATCAACTAAGAGGCACTGGGCAATCCAAAAATGTAATTATCTTCAAAAGAGCAGAAATTCTATTCTTACACTTAGGTTTGACCATCTTTGAACCAGACCTTGGCCACCCCGAAATGGAACCAAATGGAACCATATGCACATCTCTCAAAAGGGTATCGAAATTTACATTCAGATTTTAAGAAAGACAATTTCTATTTTTTTTTCTTTCTAGATTACAAATCTTAAAATTTTTAAGGTACGCATTTGGAGAACCATCAAATGGAATCTGAAAACTGTCATCATCCACTGAAAAACACAAGTTATTAAAAACAGAAACTGTCTACAGGCAGCCAATTCAAGAATCTGAGAGTGCTAATCTGACGATATGCATGCTACCACACGTACTTGAAATGCTGCAAGAAATATGCAAGCATGGGGAGCCTGCTGTAACACTTAAAACTTGTCCATTTGTGTACTGATATGAGCATGACATGTTTTCTGAATGTACCTTCTATAAAGATATGCTACTAAAACCTGCAAGGGATTTGTCCAATCCTCAACCCCTAAGCAATAAAAGATATGCTACCAGGTGCCATGTCTGATTTTAGCAGTCACTAACCATCGACACTGAATGATGAACTCAAAAATGATAAGTCCATCCTGATCAAGCCATGAATCATTGATGCTGATATTTGCTAATGGATGCATGAATCATTGATGCCGAATGATGAACTTTTGACAGGTCCATCTTGTAATGTATCCACGAACTGTCAATATTGGATCACTGAGATGAATTTTGAAGAAATTCATCATGTGTGACAACAGATATCATTGATGTCATAGGTAGTCTGCTTGTTTTCGATGCATACTGCCCTGTGTTTTCTTCACAAATTTGATAGACAAGTCTCTTTATTTAATATATATTTGTTGTTTTTAAAGTTCTACTGTTTAAAACCTTCCTAAAATTACTCTGCCCTTTTTGATAAGAGAACTCAAATATAATAACTTGCCTCCTTTACATTACGTGTATTCGACACCCTTCACAAAATTTGTCTTGCATGCCGTCCTACGCCAATCGCTGATCTTCACATCTCAGACCACTATCTTGTTTGATATCATATTGAATTGTGGAGGATGCACACATATAAATGTACACGAGAGAGATTGGGAATAACAGGAAATATTTAATCTAAACAGAGACCATCATACATCTGGTCTTGATACATTTTATTTGTGTGCTAAGCAGTTATACTACCTAACTTCTCTAACAAATGGCATTAAGCTAATATTAAGTTGGGTCATTATTTTCATGGTAATATTCTCACATTGATATGAATGCTTAGTTTGAACTTTCATAATGCCCCTTCTTTTAATTTCATTCTGATTGGAGCAGAAAAAGAATAAGATACTAAATGGAAATATAACAGCTCCATTATCTTTACCTTTCATGTTGGGTTTTTTCCAAAACAAAGTTTAGGAACAGATGAATGTATGGGTTGTCTTGGTTTTTGGTTTTGAGTATTTTCTAATCTATAATCTTATAATTATTAGGCAGAGTTTGCAACTTCAGCAGTAGACTTTTTGCATAGAGTTGGTCGAACAGCACGTGCAGGTCAACCTGGATTGGTCACAAGTTTGTTCACAGGAGCCAATCGAGCTCTTGTAGAAGCAGTGCGTCAGGCTAAAACCTTCGGCCAACCAGTGGTAATATTATTTATTCATTCTTAAGTCTATTGATTTGAGTTAGGAATTAAGCTTGGTGTTGCTGCGAAGTTAGAATTTATTAAATATAAAGTGTTAGAGAGACGTCTGGAAGCTAGAGCTTTGTGTTGTAGGAGTCAGCTTGGTTATATTCAATGTTTATCAATTTGAAATTATATGATATGATAATCGTTTCATAATATGATAACTTAATGTCAATCATCTTTCTGAGGCAACAAAGGAGGTATGACTGGGGCTAAATGGAAATCCTCTGTGGATAAAGGTAGAATAATAGGACCATGTTAACCTTTAATGTTGTGAAATATGTTGGATTTGAAGGACATATTCATTTCAAAATTAGTTATCCCTTGTAATAAAAATCAATCATATTATTGGTTACTGTTATCACAACATAGTAGCAGGGCCACTATTCTTGCTTAGCAGATATCTGCACATTCCAGAGCTTCCATTATTCAGAGCTTGGCTATGATGATTGTATATTTTGAGATCACTCATGATCAGAGCAGTGTATTATTCAGACTTATGTTAGACCTTGTGTCAAGGCTGAGCCTTGAGAGTTCATATTTGATGACCGATGTGACCCTTTATTCCATACAGTTTCAGTTCAGTGCTCAGAGTTGTATTGCAGCAGTGTTTCAGATGATATATGATGATTATTATTGTGATGATGTTATATGACCTATGGATATTTTATCATTGGCTGTGGTTATTATCTTGTTAATTTAATCATGATCACAGCATCTGCTTGGTATATTATTCCTGATGTGGCAAACTATTTAAAATGAACTCTAAATTATAAAATGGACATTTACTTGCACATTTAGGTTGTTTGACAAAACTCATTGGTTTACCACCTTACATAGATATGGTCTTTCCTGACACCAGTTGTCTGCTAGTTTAGTCTCCATACTCATTTGACTCCATCCATACATGACTTTCCTTATTTTGACTTTAAACCTTGACCTGTCTTATTTGACTTTCTGATACTGAGGACTTCCCCATTTTTTGTGTTTGGACCGCATCCCTGTATGTTCGGTGTCTCGGCTCTAAGTTGGTGACAAAACTTGCCTTTGGTGAGTTGGATTGTAGGCCTAAATCATTCTGGTTGGTTGTCCCGATGTTTGGCATTGGTTTGAACTCCCCTAGTCACTTGAGATGTTGTTGGCTAAAACTGAAAGCTCATGTACTACTTATGGAAACTTATAAATTCGCCCATGGAAACTAAAAAAAAGGGCAAGAGCGATGAACTGCTAAAAATACTCCTCGAAGAGTATAAGAAAGGTCCAAAAAGCAATGATTATTAAAAGCTATATCTAAACAATTGCTGACCTTATATGTATATGAAAACATGCCCTGGATGCAAGCTGCAACTAGTTGTGCTTATTAGCACACCTGGGATCCGAAGTGTTATGTAGGCCAAAAAGGCCATGAAATGAAATTGAATGATCCTAATGAACCTGGATCAACTTGATGTAGACATGATGCCTAAGTTGAATAAACACTCTCTAAACAACTTATCCATTTGTGAGGCACAACCATCCCCCGTGTTATTTTGTCCAGCACAGAGTTTGTAGTTTTCCCCTTCTCCCAGTCCAAAGTATTTTTGGGTTGAGTAAGACAAGTCAACCCCTTGGCCCAACCTTGTTCCTAGCCTTCATCCTTCACTAGCAGTTTGACCATGTCCAATGGGTGAGTTTGTCATTTGAACTATTGTGCAAGTAATTTCATATAATAAAGGAATATGCTAACTTGATTAATGCCACTGAATGGATGTTATACTTTGAGCTAAGCTGTGAGAATGATTAGAGGAACATGTCTTAGTCTACTGATATGATTTTTTTCTTGGTTATATATGGACCTAGTCAAACCTAGTCTGACTATGGTCATTTCTTGGGATCCGTGATGATGTGGGCTACATATGCTTATAGATGATGATTGATGGACCCACATACTCTTGATGATGATGCCATATGATGGATATAGGATGCAGATGATGATTGATGCAGTTCAGCAGTTTTATTTATTACTTCAGATCATCAGATTTTACACTATCCATATATGGTGGACCCTACAGTTGGCCCATTAGGGCAACCCATGGTGTATGAGTACACATTCCTAGTGGATTTGGGTCTTATGGATCCAATGAGACACTTATCTTTCAGTTCCGGGCACTTCTGACAGTGATTGATGCAGTTTTACACTTGTTGACCATATTTGGGGCTGATTTCCCAGCCTGAGCAGTAGGGGCCATGAGAGGCCAGTTCACCTAGGGCGCTGTATGAGGGGGTGGTCCAGCCACTTGTTTTTACCATTTACCCCCCCTTCTGGAGAGCCTGGTGGGCTCAGTTTGACAGTGCAGATGCCCTGGGAGGCAGTTTTGGCACTTTCACAGTTACCGAGGCAGTTAAAAAATGGGATAAAGTGGTCGCTGAGGAATTCGATTTGGGAAATTGAGGCAAGGTTTTGGCACTTGGTTTTCACAGAGGTCTTCTAGGGTGATCCCACTATCTTCCAGCCAGTTTTCACCATGTGGGTAGGCCCACAGCGATCACAGGAGGTTTTTTACTGCTTGTCTGTCACAGATTTTGAGGACAGATTTGATCATTTATATTATCTTGGACATATTTTATTATTTTATTGTGCCTTGGAGATGAGCTAGTAAGGATTGATGCCTCCTAGCCCCACCATGTGCTTCTTATGTTATGTCCTAGTCATTATGAGGTGGATTTTTGTACTTTTACCCCTCTAGTGGATGATGTCATCCTCACTTTGCAGTGAACGTATCCGTTCATTCAGTTAATAGTCGAATCCGACTCTAATATTAAATAATAAGATAAGAATAATATATTGATTGATAGGATAAAGATTATATGTTACAATGATGGCCCTGCCTTAAATATGGCTCGGGCATTTGATGTTGAGGAGACGCCTCATTTCATAACCTAACTTTAGTTAACCTAATTATTAACTATTTAATTATTATCTTATTATTGCTTGAGATGGTATAGTATAATATTATTATTATATATATTTTTTAATAATAATAACTATGGTTAATTTCTCAAGATTAATGGTAAAAAATAAAAATATAATAATAATAATTGAAATTAATATTATTATATTATATATTTTTATTTTCTTATAAGGTCAGAACTATAATAATAATAATAATTTATTATTATATTAAATCTTTTGTTTTGACCTAATTCGAATTAGGGTTTCTGTTCTTGGAGGGCATGAAAGGGTCGAAGGGTGGTGAGTTGGGTGGTGTAGTGGTGCTATTGGGAGGCAGCGGCGTAGAGGAGGGAGGACGTGAAGGAGCAGGGGGAGGAGGTAGCCTGGGCGGTGCAGAAGAGGGGGGCGCGAGGAGAGGTCGTGGAGTGTGGACCAGGCAGGAGCAAGTGGAGCGTGGAGGTTGCTGGTAGTGGAAGGGTGATCCGTGGGAGCAGGGAGTTGGGCGAGCAGTGGCGGCGGTGAAATGTCATAGGGAGGGATGGCGCGAGCAGAGCAGGTGTGGAGGAGGACGGGGGTAGGTCGACGGTTGAGCTGGCGCCGGCGGGAAGTAGGGGACGCGGTGGAGCGGGAGTGGAGGCTGGACGTGGAGGGGCGTGTTTGCGGAAAGGCAGCGTGGAAGAGGCAGGCTGGAGGGCGCGGAGGTAGCAAGAGAAGGAATGGATGGGGGCTGGACGGAAGGTTGGGTGGCGACTGCTCGGGAGAGGACACGCATACGAAATGTGGATGTGTGCAGTGGGAGAGGCTTTGCAGGGCAAGTGGCAAGGTGAGAATTTCATGGAGATAAGAAGAATTACGGGAGTGAGTGGAATGGTGGAATGAGGAGCCGAATCTGAGCTCGCTGGAGGAGTTGATGAGCCGAGTCCGACCTCAGAGTGCAGGAGCGAATCCGCTTTGATACCAAATGCAGTGAACGTATCCGTTCACTCAGTTAATAGTCGAATCCGACTCTCATATTAAATAATAAGATAACAATAATATATTGACTGATAGGATAAAGGTTATATGTTACAATGATGGCCCTGCCTTAAATATGGCTCGGGCATTTGATGTTGAGGAGACGCTTCATTTCATAACCTAACTTTAGTTAACCTAATTATTAATTATTTAATTATTATCTTATTTTATGTTTGTAGCACACTTTGTACCATTTAGTTAGGGCGTCATCATTATATTGGGTGATCCATGTGATATATTGTTATGATTCATTATTAGCCATTGATCATGTATTGAGATCTTTTAATCTCAACCACTCCTTTGATGTAGTATTGTAAAGTGGTATAGGGTTTTGGTCTTTATTATCCTATATAAGGAGGAGACCCCCTATTGTATAGCTCACCTTTGGAGCTCTGGAATATTGGAATAGAACACTTCTTTGTGGAGCATATCTCTCTTGTCTTGTGGATTCTCTTGCATCTTGAGTATATAGTATCTCTTCTATGTATCATTGTGGATTTTGGTGCTTCTACTAGTTTTCTTGCAGGAAAGTCGAATTGGTGGAGAGGAGGGCGATTTCTTGAAGGTTATTGTTGGAGGGATCCACAGAGTCTCTCTTGGGTTGATCTTGGTGAAAGGGAGTATCATTATTGTATCTTTGTGACATAGTTGATGCTTTCTATTACATCTTTCCATCATTTTCATAATCATCTTACTTGGCTTGTTTCATGTGATCTTGTCTTGTAGGAGGAGGACGATTTGGCTATCTTGGAGGAGGACGTTTTGGTCGGAGCTCTTAGATCTCACTCATGAATATACACATAGGAGAATGCTATCAATTTGCAAGGTGGCCATAAGCAATTGAGGTAAGATCTACAAGGTATGTGCCTCTTTCCATCCATTCTCTCTTCATTGGTCACAAACCTTAATTAATCAAAACCCCAATTTTGGTTTTTCTTATATCTACTTAGATCTAGCCTTGCTTTTGAAAAGATCTTAAGAACCCACCTCTATAGCATCCACCCCTAGTTGGATCTATAGTTTGGTGGTGATTGGGTTAAAATTTACACACTTTTCAAGGCAATATAACTCTCTTGAGGCAAATCGCACTTCCTTGGGTGAGGCTTATTTGGTTAGATCTAGCATATGGGTAGGTGAGATCCCACTTGATTTGCAATCTACATACTTGATAACCTACCCCTAGACCCTTACTTGGGTGATTTCTATCTTGTGGGCATCATTCCACATTTCAAGGGATTAAAACCCCATTTTGGACTACTTCGCACCTTAAAACTCAGATCTAGTAAGATCTAACCCTTGGATTGTCTTGATTTTCTAGATCCACATAGATCATTGCCTAAACTACTTGGATCTACAATTTGGTGGCCATTGGACGTGTTTTGACACACCTTTCCCATCTTTTAGCCCTCCTTGAGCAAGGTCGCACTTCCTTGGGTGATTGAGTTTTCCCACTTTGAGGACGTGGGTAGTTGAGATTTTGGTGGATTTGGAACGAGCATACCTTGAAACCTAGGTCTAGAGTATCATTTTGTGACGATCTGCCTTGGGGGTAGCATTCCTTATTTTAAGGGATTGTGGTCCACTTGGGTCATATCATGAAACCCTAGATCTAGTAAAATCCAACCATCATATCCCAATTAGCCCACTTGATTTGCATACTAGGTGTCCCGATCTACACTTTGACATATCTTTTGACTCCATTAACCCATCCAACAAGGCACTAGTCCTGCTTAGGCAAGTCGCACTCCTTGGGAATTGTGTCAAACCTTAGATCCCATATGTGGGTATTCCTAATTTCAACTTAGATCCATAGATCTACTCACTACATATCCACTAGTACCAACTTGCATCCCTTAATTTCACTTTGTGGGTCCCATTTGAACCATTCACATATCCCAAGAAAGTAGGTCCCACTTGTGTAACACATGGTACTAGATCTTGTCATTATAACTAATCATGTGGCCTAAATCATATATTGGTTGAAACACTAATCATCTCTCAAACCGTCATCAACCATACTTTAACTTCTAGGTCCACTTAACCTTGCATTGGTTTCCGTCACTCATCATTTACTTATCCCTAGGAACCTTTGTTTGGGTCCAATCATCTTTGATTGGTAATAGGGTCTCCCCCTAGGTCTTGATTCATCTAGATCTAAAGTGACGAGTGCCTCGGTTGACGTGACTCCCACCTTGCATTGGGAACCGTGGCATCTCTTGGGTCACCTCTTTAGTCGTCCATCTCCTCTACCATCCCGGATGGGATACTACTAGGGACAACTACAAGTTGTGTGATAACAGTTACTTTATGTGAAGGACAGTTCAGTAAAAGTTCCAGTTGGTGTTTGCTACAATTCGCTTTAAAGCTAACTTGTGAGCAGAGTTTCTTAATCATCTTTTTCTTAACTATATCTGATATTTTTCCTAGTCAAAGACATCTGGGTTATGTTTCTTGTCAGTGCTCAGCTGATTCCATGATACCTGATAAAATGTCCTAGCATTGATAACTGTTGTCCTTGTGTTCTCAATCAAACAAGTCAAACTGAATTTAGTTAATTGCAGAATTTTAACTCCCGGACATAGCAAAAATCACATAGTAACTGGAAAAGTTAATAGTGGAAGCATAAATCAGTTACACACATACACCTATTTCTCCTTCAAAATCAGCTTATCGTTTCATTAATCTGCTGAAACTAGCAGATGCACGGTTGTAAAACCACCCCAAACTGAGGTGTACAGCCTGCACAATGTAGAAAAAGACAGCAGTTGTATGGTACTATGGCCCTATATGGCCTCGTCTTCTTCCTGTCTGTTGCACACTGTTCTCTCCTCTGGTCACTCTTCCTCTGCCCTACCATAAATTGTGTCTGGATCACTCTATCTTCTGTTCTTATACTTTATTTTAAAACCTAATCTACCAAAACCCTAATCTCATCTTGAGATTTACATTTGAGATTAAATAATAGTCTAAGTCATTAATATATGAAATACCCTTGATCAGACTCAATTGCAAAACATAATACTTTTCACTTTTTCCTAAAGTGAATTACAAAATAGAATCATTACCCACTTTTCCTAAGTGGTTATTTTTAAAATATCTCAAATTTCTTCCTACACATTCAGACTTAAATGTGTGCAAAAAGTTCTTGTTCTAGCTGCATTTCTCAACACTACCTCTTAGTGAGGAAGGGATTTTGCACCAATCCAAGTTGTCTTTGAATGCCTCAAATTTCCCTTCTGCTAAGGGCTTGATTAGAATATCAACTACTTGCTGATTTGTGGAAATACACTGGAGCTTTTCTGCTCCCTTTTGAATCTGGTTTCATATGAAGTGATATGTGATTTCTATGTGCTTGGACCTGCCATGGAATGCCAGATTCTCAAAGCGTTTGATACAACTCTGATTATCACAATAAATCACCATAGGATCTAGCTCTTGATTAAACAACTCTACAAGTAGCTTGCAAAGCCAGATGACCTCACAACTAGTAGTATTGTTTGCCATGTATTTTACTTTTGCTGAGCTAAGTGCCATGGAACTCTACTTTTTGTTGAAATAGGATAACATACCTGATCCTAAGCTAAAGCAATACCCATAGGTGCTCTTCCTGTCTACTGCACTACTTGCCCAATCTGAGTCTATATACTCTTGCAACTTCACTTCACCCTCTCCAAGATATCTCAAACCATACTCCACTGTGCCCCTCAAATATTTGAGCACATGTTTTATTGCTACCCAATGCTTTTGGCTCCACCATAAATTGACTAAAGGTGTTCATTTCGAAACATATATATGGCACAATCTTGACCAAATCCATCAAAGAACCTATCAGCTGCATCTACAACATAGGGTCAAATTATGAATTTGAAGCTATCACCTTGTTCAAGTTATTGATAATTGTTGAAATATTGTAACTTGTAAGAATATTCTATTTGTACTTTATCCAGATATGTTTCATTCCTCCGTCGGGACTTTATTGTATATCCGGAGATGTTTATTCCTCCGTCGGGATGTTGTAACTAGGGTTATTAGACTCCCCTAGTGAGGTCGGCCCTGAGTTAATTGTTTAGGGGTTATTAGACTCTCCTAGGAGAAGTCGACCTAGTTAGGGAAAAAGTCAAGTGAGGTAAAGTATAAATACAGGATGTGTGATCCTCATTTATCACACTCACTCATTCATTCACTCAATTGTGAATTGCGCATAGGAGAGAGAGATATGCGAAGGAGGAGAAGGAGCACCTGTTTGGGGTTTACATCTTTGTATTTGTTGGTCATCTATATTGAGGAAAGCTTTGCTGGGTTTTCTACCCCATGAGGGTTTCCTAGGATAAATCTGTGTCTTATGATTATGTTTCTTTTAGTGATCCTTATTATGCTCTTGTTGTGAATTTTATGCTAAACTTAACATGGTATCAGAGCTAGCCTAAATAGGACATCTTTCACAAGGTGAAAATACCTCTCTCCTCCTCCGGTGAAAATTAGGGTTTCTGCAAAAGTTGGAATTTTTGGAATCTGAGAGCATCGCTGGATGCTCCTCCTCAAAAGCGAAATTCTGAGCCTTAGATCGAAGTTTTTGAGTGGGTAGAACCCCGGGATAAGTCAAACCCTAGTTTGACTTTTGGACCAAAAACCAGAAAACTAGAAAAACTAGAAAACTGCGAACCTGTGCACCAGTAAACTAGAAAACTGCGAACCTGTGCACCAGTGAACCATAAAAATTGCGCACCAGTGAACCAGTAAACCAGAAAATCTGTTGCAGATCCGAATTTCACTGGTCAAGCTTGAAGGGTGAAAAGTTGAAGTTTTCAAAAGTCAAGTACACCAGTCAACTCAATTCAATCAAGCACATCTCTTGGTAAGGTCAACTTTGCATTTTAAGAATTTTCAATTTTTGGTGACCTCCTGGATAAGATGGCCCCAAGCACTAAGCTTGAGGACAAGCTAGATGGTATAGAGAATTTCTGGGCATGGAAATATAGGATTGGTCTCATTCTTGAAGAGAATGATCTTGCCCAATATATCAAAGATGAGGTTGCAGAACTTGCGGAAGATAAAGCTAAAGAGAAGTACAAGAAGGATATGATTAGGGCAAAGAGAATCATTGCTGATTCTATCAAAGACCACTTGATCCCTCAAGTGTCATCAAAGAAGACCCCAAAAGAAATGTGTGATGCCCTAGCCAGAATGTATGAAGGAAGGAATATCATCAGGAAGATGAACCTGAGAGCTCAATTTAAGAGCACTAAGATGAGTCAAGGAGAACCCATTCAAGATTACTTCACAAGGGTCTCCTAGTTCAAGGAACAACTAGAAGCCATTGGAGATTCCCTTGATGAGGATGAACTAGTCATGACTGCTCTCAATGGTCTCACTAGACCTTGGGATTCATTCATCCAGACCATGTGTGCCAGAAGGGAAAGCATGAAGTTTGACATTGTATGGGAGGATTGCATTCAAGAGGAAGCTAGAGAAGCCAATAGAGAGGTCCTACTCAAAGAAGATAATCAAGCATTAGCCACCTGTTGTCCGCCAAACTGCACACCAGCATCAGAAACCTTTCGAAAGCTGTCTCCCTCACTGGAAAGTGGGGAGAGGTGTGGCCTTGGGGGCAAGCAATGAGCCAGGTACTGTCACCTGAATCCCAGCTCCTCCGTTTAGGCAAACTCCCAACGAAGCCAAGGGGGGTAGTCCCTAAAAGAAAGTTTCACTAAGGCTCTTTGTGTATTTAAGTGTTTTTTGATGTAGTGATGCGGATGGGTGTTTTTTAGGAGTTTTTAAATGAGAGACAATTTAATACTTGAAAATAAAACAAGATGGTGCAATCCACGTTGCAAACACAAGATGAAAGATAAACTTGGGCAATAAGTAAACCACTTTTCACGAAATATAACAGATAACTCCAATGTTGATATTTAGGCAAACAAAATATAAGATAAAGGACCAGTGCCTTATGGAGTCAAAAATTGAGTATGAATTGTGAAAACTTGACACAAGTGCTTGAATTGAAAGTTTGTGAGAACGTTGTGCAGCTTATCTTGGTAAATTCAAAGTTTTAATTGTCTTGATTATTAGGGCTAAAACCAAGGATGTTCAAAGAGTGTCCGGAAAGTAGTTTTAAGTAGTTCCTTTAAGAGACCTGTCGGGGCCTGTCTGGAATCACGGCGAGGCGCGCAATGCTAACCAGCCACCGTGTCGCAGATTGGGCGGTCCGACGCCTCCCCTGAGAACTGATTAAAATACTTTATGTCAACGCCGGTTCGTTGGTTATGGGGGTGAAAGTTTTAATTAGATTTTCACTTGTAAATTAACAAGTCTTCCACCTTTCTGAGTACTAGCCCAACCGTTTCCGGTTGGCAGAGCATACGGGTGTAGGACAGAAACCAAGATAAATTAATTAAAGGGTGTGTGAGTGGAAAATTTTTTATTATTAGAAAGCCTTGTTCAACTCTCCGACAGAGAGCGCTCTTGACTCGGTCTTATGACCACAGTTCAAGAGACTTGCTAGATTAACAATGCTTAATGCAGGGAAATGCAAGAAACTAAAATGCCCTCCGATAGAGGGTGCTCTTGACTTGGATTTTGGCCAAGTTCAAGAGACTTTGGTTTATTTTAAAGAAGCAGAAAGAAAGTAGTAGCAGTATATCTTAACTTGAAACAGATTTTAAGCAATAGTATTGATCGCAAGATATAAATTACCACTAACAATAATGCTTGCAAGATAAACAAATCTAGTGTTCTACCACACAAAATTAATCTACTAGGTGGGATTGATCCCCGAAACAGGATCAACCGCTAGAACCGCCTGCACTTGAGAACCTCCAGCTAGTTGAAAGCTCTGCCAAGGAAACCGACGGGGATGGAAGAGTAACCACAAATTATGTGGTCCTGCCCTTGAGACGAAATCTCAAGGATACAACTTCCGGCTGAGAGCTTTGGAAGAGAAGCAAGATAAAATTGCGAAATAAAACTAACTACCCAAGAATCTCTTTCAGGTTCAAGACCCTACTCGGGAGAGCATGGGGGTAAGTGAATATGGAAGAATGAGCAAAAATAACTCAATGAAAATAAAACTAATCTAAGAGTATATGGAAAGATCTAAAGCTAAAAGCAAAACCACTCAATGAGATGAGACCACAAGGCTTCCCCAAATGGGGAAGTGGATGTGGGGGCTTAAAAACCCCACTTAGGAAACTTTTATTTATCAAGTACAATATTTAGGAATTTCAACCATTTGAAAGGACCTTGAGAAAAGTAAACTAGAAGAGACTTATCAAGCTCTCAAAAGCTTTTACAAAGGATAGTATGTTATGTTTTTGTCTTCTTGGTTTGGATCATCCCCTTGGGTTTATTTCTCTCTTGTTTAGATCTTCCTCTTCTTCTTGTTTCAAGACTTCCTGGTTTCTTCTTCTCAAATACCTATCATGACAATCGATCTTCAAGCACCCATTAGCATTAGTTAAATTAACAAAATTTGATCTAAGGGCTAAACTAGTAATGAAAATCTAAGATACAACTACTGAAAAGTAAACTAGATGCAAGCCTAACTTAAATCTAAACTATATGCAAGCTAGCAAACTTTAAATCTATATGCCCAGTCACTTTGATATGCAAAAATTGACTTTTAAATGAGAAACTACAACTAGAATGGAAATGCAAACTAAGATCTAATCCTAAAAAATACTAACTCTAAAATATGAGATAAAGTCCAAACTAAAAATAGATTACAAAGTTTTAAAGTTTTTAGAGTTTTTTCCTTTTAGAGTTTGAAGGAGGTAAAAGAGGACAAGCGAAAACAAGGTAAGCACAAGCAAATGGGAAGGGCAAAGGCTTGGAAAAGGCTTGGAAAGGGGGGACTGAAAAGATAAAACAGGGGCAGCGAACAGAGAAGGAAGAGGACTGAGATTTGGGGCAGCAAACAGAGAAGGAAAGGTGCTGAGATTTGGGACAGCGAACAGGGAAGATGGAGAGGACTGATATGAAGGGCAGCAAACGCAAAAAGATGGGCAGCAAATACAAGTTTGGGAGGACTGATAGGTAGGGCAGCGAGATGAATAAGGACAGCGAATGCAAATGAAGCTTGGAGGATGAAAAAGGAAGCTTGAAAGTGGAGATGGAAGATGCGAATGGCGAATGGGAGAAGGCCAATGGGATGAAGATCAAAGGCCTAACTCAAGTAACCAAAACAAGTTTTAAATAATTTTGAAGATGAAACTTTGAACCAATTTCTCATGCCCAACTGAGATTTGAAGATAGACTTTTAGGAGACCCTGAAATGCAAAATTTGTTAGAGAAAATCTTTGATGGAGGGAGGAAGAGACACCCGAGTTCAAACCTCCACTCTATCCTCTAAGATCTGCACATATGCACCACTTACAAGACAAAACTTAGATCATGCTTAGTATATCAAACAAAATGAAATAAGAAGTACATAAGTAAGAACCGACTACAGTTTGCACCCCTATATTGCATCAAGCCTAATATCAATGGGTAAGTTGGACCATCAAATACCCATCCTATGTTCTTAACAAAGAATTCTAAGCTAAACAAGATTTAGAATCATAATTTGTAAACAAATGCAAAAGCACAATATCACCTCAGGGTTTGTAGATCATTCCTCATAACAACAATGGCACACCATGTAGACCTCCAAAGTCTCCTTTTATTCCAAAATAGCAATAGCTAGAACATAGTTACAATCCGGCAGAGTAAGTTTGCCCAAAGAATTCCATGATAAGAGAGTGCAAAGCACCTCCCTTTATACAAAAACAAAAATCCAAAGACCTCATTCGAATTGGCATGAGGAGAGCCAATAACCCAATCGAATCCCAATCAAGTGAAGGCTTG
This sequence comes from Larix kaempferi, assembly GCA_027924585.1. Lineage (NCBI taxonomy): Eukaryota > Viridiplantae > Streptophyta > Pinopsida > Pinales > Pinaceae > Larix > Larix kaempferi. Next base: position 6,837,883 of record BSBM01000005.1, on the reverse strand, counting down.
GAGCGTGAGATCTAGGTGAACAACTTGAGTTTGAAGTAATGTGGATGGGGAGGTGGCCTCCACCTTGGCAAGGGCCCCCCATCCCTCTCCTTGGAAATTCCACCATCAAATCGTGAGCCTCCACCTTTGCATTGACGTGAGCATGAGAGGATAAACGTGAGCTCATGGGAGAGCACGAATCAATCAAAGATGAGGCTTGGAGTTTAAGGTATGTGATGTGGCCTTTATACAATAAATGCACAACCACCATACCACTCAACACTGGCCACATCAACAAAATCGTGAGCCAATTCGAATTGGAGCAAAGGGCCCACGTGAGGCCCAAGCTCACGTCATCCTCAAATAATGATAAACTTAATGCAAAGTTTAAAATAACATGTGATTTATTACTTTTAAGTGATCGTACACCTCATGCCACCCACTTCCAACCTTTTTCCATGAATTTTATAATCATTTTTTACTTTTTTAATTTTTGTCACTTAGTGAATTTTGTCATTTTTGGCCACTAAATGCCAAAATAATGAAAAACTGCTCCCAGAGGCGATGTAATCGCCCGAAACGTTAGAAAAGTTGGAACTAGGATAAAGAGGACGCTCCGAGCGTCAAAACGAACCTCCCCACGCTCAATTCCGCCTCCGGATGAGGTTTTTATCACTTTTTTGAAATTTTTTAATTAAACCATTAAAAAATGGTCTAATTTTATGAAAAAATTATTTTTGCCGGAATCAAACGAAACTCCTAGAGGACCTAGTGCATGTTCATACGACTCAATCGATGTGGCTAACACGTAAAAAATCCTAGACACAAGACTCTAATAACCACCTTAGGTTTTGACCACCATGGGAAATACTCCAGCTTTGGAGGTTTGAGTGAAAAACTCGGGGATTATACGCCACTAATGAGTAGCGCATAATTCCTAAGGAAAAAACACTCTAGAGTATCCCCCAAATGGCTAAACCTACGGATAGCCGAGTCTTTTATAAAAGGACCCTGTTTAGACCAACATTTTACAAATTCCCCATGGGGGTATGAACATGCAGTTATTACAAAGGGGCAAAATTGCCCTGAAATTGACTTCTGAATGCTGATGATGAACATGAATCATGTTCAATAAACTGGCGGCTCATCGGAAGTTCAACTATTTGTACAAAATAGGTGATAACACCACCCATACCAAGAGAAGAAGAAGTCAATCCAACTTCAAGAAGGAAAGTCACAAGGAGTCTCAACCTCCCGGGAAGTTCCATAAGAGAGGAGGGAACAATTCAAGAAACGATTACTCCTCTTTCCAGTGTTACATTTGTCACAAAATAGGACACATTGCTAGAAATTGTCCATCAAAGAAAGGGGAACACAACAAGAATTTCCGTCACAAAAGACATCAAGCACATCTAGCAAAAGATGATAGTGAAGAAGAAGAGGATGAAGAACCTCCCAGGAAGCAAGCAAAGGAAGAAATCGAAGAATATGTTCTGTGACAGTGGTGCTTCAAAGCACATGACAGGACAGAAGAAGACTCTCTATAGTTGAGAAGAAAAGGAGTCCCCTCACAAAGCTTCTCTAGGAGAATAGAAGAAGCAACATACAAGATTGGTTTAGAAACTTTGATGATGATCAGAAGACTAGGATCAGAAGGAGATCCTACCAAACAAACAAAGATAAGTATCTGAATTGTCATTTCTATCACATTGTTTAAATGATAGTATCCAATTATATACACATTTATTTAGGATATGTGGTAGGATGTTTGTAGTGTCACACATGTGATGGGTAAGTAGCCTATGGTGCCATACAACATTCCATTGCTACTTATCTAGAGTGAAACCTATTTGCCGACATATTGGGAGTTGTGCACACTCTTAATAATGTCCTGGTAGAGATGGAAGGCATCTAGAAAGTTACCATATGAATATGGGATATGGATGAATGTTGTGGCATTGGTTAAGATAGTGTGACTTATGTTTTTATACATATATATTTGGAAACTATGAGATGTTTCTAACCATGCTATTGAATTTGACTTGTAGGAAGTATCGTACAACGATCACCTACAAATGAAGAATGATGAGACTTGTTCTGTAGAACAAGTGACAATGGTTCAACTATAAAAGACTACAAAAGAAATGTTCATAGGAAAGAAGCCCGAGGGAATCTTTGTTGGGTATTGTGAAGCATCCAAAGCATTCAAAATATACATCCCAGGATTCCATCACATGGAAATTAGTAGAGATGTAACATTTGATGAAGAAGCTGCTCTCAAGAGATCCAGAAAGAGCCAGTGTGAAGAAGTATATGAAGAAGATATACCTCTTAGAAGTACAGAAGCTGCTCCCTTCCCTGAAGAGGAAACACCAGAAGACCATGATATGATAGAACCTCAAGAACCCCCCTTCTATGAACATATCACGGAAGAGAAAGCCAGCATGGGAAAGAGAAATTATAAGAAGCAGAAAGATATGGAGCACCAGAAGGCTCTACTAGAGCAAGCAAGAAACCAAAACCATTTTCCAGCTATGTGGCTTTGATGTGTGATCCTATAGATCAAGAACCTACCAGTTATGATGAAGCAGTTCATAAGAAAGAATGGGTAGAAGCAATGACGGAGGAATACCAATAATAAAGAATGATGTTTGGGATGTAGTTCCCAAACCAAGGACAAAAGTGTGGTATCGTCCAAGTGGATATACAAGATAAAGCATGCTGCGAATGGTAGCATTGAAAGGTATAAGGCAAGGTTTGTGGCCAGATGATTCTCTCAGAAAGAGGGAATTGACTATGAAGAAACATTTGCACCAGCTGCAAGGTACACTTCCATTAGAACCATCATGGCACTTGCATCCATGATGAAGTGGAGATTACACCAGATGGATGTGAAGACAACCTTCCTGAATAGTGTAATTGAGGAAGAAGTGTACATAGAACAACCACAAGGATTTGAAGTTCAAGATAGAAGAACTCATGCATGCAAACTGAAGAAGGCCTTGTACGGATTGAAACAAGCTCCTAGAGATCAGTATGGAAAAATAGATAGTTTCTTGGCAAGCTTGGGCATTATCAAAAGTAAAGTTGATCCTAACCTTTACCTTAAGGTTATGGATGATGAACCTATCATACTACTACTATATGTGGATGATCTATTTCTGAAAGGAATTGAGAAACAGATCATGGAAAGCAAGAAGAAGCTAACTACAGAATTTGAGATGAAAGATCTCAGATTAATGCATTACTTCCTAGGTCTGGAAGTATGGCAAGGCCCAAAAGGAACCTTTCTCAACTAGGGAAAGTATGCTGTGGAAATCTTGAAAAGATTTGATATGTTGGAATGCAAAGCCATGGCCACTCCCATGGATTCCAACTTGAAGCTGTTAGCTGATGACTAATCAGAGTTCGTAGATGTGACTCTGTATAGACAGATTATTGGGTCATTTATGTATCTGACGAATACTAGGCCAGATATATGCTTTGCTGTGAACACCTTGAGTCAGTATCTAGTTGAGCCTAGACGTGTTCACTTGATAGCTGCAAAGCATGTGATGAGGTACCTAAAGGGTACTATAGACTTTGGTCTATGTTATCTTGGAGATCATGATTTCAGATTGTATGGCTACACAGATGCTGATTGCGCTGGAAGTGTATCAGACAGGAAGAGCACATCGGGTGGATGTTATTGTCTGGGATCTGCCATGATCTCGTGGTTTAGTAGGAAGCAATCCAGTGTGGCTCTCAGCACAGTTGAAGCGGAATATATAGCTGCTTGCTCTACTAGTTGTGAAGCGATATGGCTTCGAAAGTTGTTATCAGGATTGTTTGACTTAGAGATGGACCCCACTATGATTCTGTGTGACAACCAGAGTTGTATCAAGATGACAGAGAATCCAGTATTCCATGATAAGTCAAAGCACATAGAGATCCGATATTTTTATATACGAGATATGGTGCAAAAAGGAGCTATAAAGCTCGAGTATGTGAGCACTGATGAGCAAGCTGATGATATATTGACCAAACCTTTGTCTCGAGTAAAGTTGGAGTATTTCCGAGACAAGCTTGGTGTAGTTCAGAAGGAGCCTCCTCGAAAGGGGGAGGGATATGGTCGATGATGATACTTGGATACTGGTATCGATGATGAGGTTGCCTATACCGACGGTAAGGTCGATGATGAGGATACCTGTATTGATGATGTGGATACCTGTATCGATGATGAGGATACTTGTATCGATGATGAGGAGACTTGTACTGACGATGAGGTCGATGTGTGGTCCTTAGACTTTGTCTAAGTGGACGAGTGGATTGTATCATCCCTAGATTGTATGTCCTAATGAGATCAGGATTAACCATCTTGTAAAAGGTTGAGGATTAATCATCCTTAGACAGTAAATCCTGTAATTTTGAAAGGAGGGATAGTCTTAAATGCTGATTGTGATAGGATTAATCATCCTTAGATAGTAAATCCCGTAATTCCGAAAGGAAGGATAGTCTTAAATGTTGATTGTGATAGGATTAATCATCCTTAGACAGTAAATCCCGTAATTCCGAAAGGAAGGATAGTCTTAAATATTGATTGTGATAGGATTAATCATTCTTAGATAGTAAATCCCGTAATTCCGAAAGGAAGAATAGTCTTAAATATTGATTGTGGTGGGATTGATCATCCCTAGACAGTCAATCCTGTAATTCCGAAAGGAAGGATAGTCTTAAATATTGATTGTGGTGGGATTGATCATCCCTAGACAATGATCTCGTAATTCCGAAAGGAAGGACTGTCCACGATCCCGTAATTCCGAAAGGAAGGATCATGTGTGTTGCAGGCTATGATGTTGTTGATTGGAAGATCCAGATGATGATGATGATGTTGATCGAGAGATCCAGATGATGCTATTGATCGGGAGATCCAGACGATGAGGTTGTTGATCGAGAGATCCAGATGATGATGTTGATTGAAAGATCCAGATGATGATGATGCCGTTGATCGAGAGATGATGCCGTTGATCGAGAGATCCAGATGATGATGTTGATTGAAAGATCCAGACGATGAGGTTGTTGATCGAGAGATCCAGATGATGTCGTTGCAGATCCAGCCGTTTCAGATCCATTCCGAAAGCTGTTTCAGATCCAGCCGTCTTCAATCCATTCCGAGCCGTTTCAAATCCAGTCGTTTCTGATCCATTATGAAAGTCGTTTTAGATCCAGTCGTTTTCGATCCATTGCGAGTCGTTTTCGATCCATTGCGAGCCGTTTCAGATCCATTCCGAAAGCCGTTTCAGATCCATTTTGAAAAAAGAAAAAAAGAAAAAAAAGAAAAAAAGACACCTTAAACTCCTTTGTTTTAACTCTGTTTCCCCTGAAACTTCATTGACACCCTTGCAATCCCATTCTTCATATTTCATTCTTGAGGACCCTATCCCAAACTCCACTTCCCAAAACCAAAGATCGCACATTTGTCTATTTTTAGGGTTTGCCATAACTTTTTCGATTTTAACCCAATCGCATTCAAATTTTTCCACCATGTTCATTCCCTATTTCTCCTTCGTTGTCCCTCTCTGACAAATTTTCTCATTCTTTCACCCCGCTTCTGAAATCCTCATTTTCTGCTTCCCTGTTCATTTGAAAGTGTCTAAAACCTAGTCCAACCCCAATTACCTATCAGAGTTTTTTCCAAAATCAAATTTCCCTTTACTAAATAAGCTTCTGTTTGTGTTTTTCTACCCAGTCACAAAAAAAAAACTCCTGGTTATGGTTGTCACCTGCGAAGGAGCACAAATCATGGAGGAAGAACTTGCAGCCCTCCAAACCAAACTCTAAGATTTGGATGAAAAATTTCTCAGCCTCCATCTTCAGCATTTAGCCATGAACATTGGGTTCTCTTCTTCCAACAATTTTCGTGGGCCGAAGCTTGATTTTCCTCGCTTCAATGGTAATGATCCGACTGGATGGATATACCGAGTAGAACAATATTTCAGTCTGCATAATACATTTGATTTCCAAAAAGTTCCACTTGCCTCCTTTCATTTAGAACAGGAAGCCCTTCAATGGTACCGTTGGTACATCAAGGCTCATGACGAGCCAAAATGGACAGATTTTTGCCAACTCCTTTTGCAACGATTTGGTCCTAGTGCTTTTGATGACTTCACAGGAGCACTCACTAAAGTTTGCCAATTTGGCACTTTTAGAGAGTATCAGACAGAATTTGAGAAACTAGCCAATCACATAGAAGGATTGTCTGATGAATTCTACAGAAGTTGTTTTTATTGGTGGTCTGAAGGATGAAATCCGCTCAGAGGTTAAAATGTTCTGTTCCAACACAATGATGGAAGTCCTATGGTTGGCTAAGTTGGCGGAGGACAAGATCACATCCCAACAACGCTCCAAGTCCACTTTTGTTCCATTCAGAAATATGGTTTCCCAACGACCTCCCATCACGGTAGCTCATCGCACCATTCCTATCAAGCATTTGTTTGAAGCAGAGATGCGGGCACGTAGAGAAAAATGGCTTTGTTATAATTGTGATGAGAAATTCACTCGGGTACATAGATGTGTTGAGCAACAACTCTATCTCTTAGATGTGGATTCTTCGTCTGCCTCTGATCTTGGTGCAGAAGCTCCAAATACACTAGATGATCAGGTCGACATTTAGCAGCTGCCTGTTGACCCTCCATCTCCGGATGACCACCCAGAGATATCTCTCCATGCTTTAGCCGGAGTCACCACCCCACAAACAATGCGGGGCAGGGGTTACTTCAAGAAGATCCCTCTTACAATACTCATTGATTTTGGTAGCACTCATAATTTCATTGACCATCGGATCGCCAAACAGGCTGATTGTTTTGTCCATCCTAGCTCCAACTTTGAAGTCGTGATTGCCAATGGGGGCACCTTACGTTGCAAGGGGAAGTGTCACAACGTGCGTATCTTTTTGGAAGATTATAACCTGCGCTCTGACATGTTTGCCTTGTCCTTAGGCGGATGTGATGTGGTTTTGGGCGTTTAATGGTTATGCACACTTGGCCCCATCTTATGGGATTTTGCTGAACTTTGGATGCAGTTTTCAGTCAATGGAAAACAACACACATTTACGGGTTTACAACCAGGGTCTCTCCGCATCATCAGTTCTCATCGCCTGGAAAAGATCCTTAAGAAGAATTCACATGGTGTCATTGCTCAGCTCCATTCCATTCAGATGCACCCATCAACGGTCTCCACTACTTCCTTGGATAGATATGCAGGTGTCTTTGCTGAACCAGTGGGCTTGCCGCCTTCAAGAGACCTTTTCGATAAGAATTTAGCTGCGTCTACATTTGAGAAGGAAATGATGGCTATTTTGCATGCAACACATAAGTGGCAGCCATACCTATTAGCGAATTATTTCTGCATCAACATTGATCACCAGAGTTTGGAAAATTTCCTAGAACAACGGGTCTCCTCCCCAGCACACCTGAAATGGGTTATCCAACTCATGGGTTATGCCTATGCGATCACTTACAAGAAGGGTAAGGACAATCTTGTGGCGGATGCTCCTTCTCGCACATTTGATGACCCAGTTTCTCTTACAGCTATTTCTTTGCTTGTTCTAAATTGGCCGCAATCTGTTCAACAGGGCTATGTCTTCTATGAACTCCATGCTTCTCCATCGACAGAGCACTCTGGGTTCCTCAAAACGTATGACGGGGAACAGTGTAACTTCTTTTGGCAGGGACTGAAAATGACAATTCAACAGATGGTGGCTGACTGTGATACTTGCCAGGTCAACAAGGGTGAAACGACATTCCTTTCAGGATTGCCCGAACCCTTGTCCATTCCTACACAGATTTGGATAGCTATTTCTATGGATTTCCTTGAAGCGCTCTAGCGGTACAATACCACATCTAAAATGACACCATATGAAGCAATCTATGGACAAGCACCGCCAGTTCTTCTTCCATACACCCTTAGCAGTTTCCTAGTGCAGGAAATTGATTCGGTTCTTCGAAACCGCGATTAGATTCTTCTCATTTTGCAGGACAATCTTCAAATGGCAAGAATTTGAATGAAACAAGCAGCCAATCGACACCATTCTGAGCGCACTTTTCAAGCAGGTGATATGGTTCTTCTTCATCTACATCTTTCCCAGCAATCCTCCCTGAAACTCAAAAGGCGTCAGCTTCTCTCTCAATCTATCACAGAGGTATTAATTCAGTGGCACGGAATGCAACCCGAGGATGCTACAAGGGAACCACTCCTTCAGATTCTGCATCAATTTCCACATCTAAAGCTTTGAGGACAAAGCTTTTTCTAAGGGAGAGGGGATGTTAGGAACCCGTGTCAACCCTTCTCTTTACTTTGTTAGTATATTGTTGTTGGACGCAAATGCTTTGTAAGTCGTCTTGTAGTATTTGTTGATCCATAGTTTGTATTAGCCCATGGTATTCACCCATAGTATTAGACGCATATACTTTGTAAGTTGTCCTGTAGTATTATAGGTTCCACAGTATTGACCCATAGTATTGGGCATAGACTTAGTATATAAGTGTGTGTTGAGGCCAATGAAGGACCGTGAAGTTATTTGTATTGAGCTTGCTCAAAGGAGGTTGTCCTCTCGAAGTGGCCTGCGTTCAATAAAAATATTCTGTGATCTCATATATTGTGCATTTTATCAATTAATTGTTGGAGGTTCCTCACATATACTATGACAACAAGACTGTTTTTCTAAGCCATCTCTTCAAATCACTTTGACCTTTTATTGCCATATCCTTAGCAATCTTACCTTAGGGAATCCCCCCTTGAGTTGGAGAACAGACAACCTAAAGTGTTTAGAGGGAGTTACTGAGGTGACAGTGCGTAACACCTCTAAGTTGATATTGGGCTAGCATTGCTATTTTGGGCTTTAATCACATATGCTAGTTTGAGTTGTAGCTATACCACCTCTTACACCTTCTACTCCTAAGAAATCCAATTGTCACTTGCAATTTTCTTTTATCCAATGTTCCATGGGGATGTGTCCCCCAGGGTGGGAAACGTGCCCCCGCACTCCCCCACAAAGTTACCAAAACCAGACCGTAACCGGAAAAACCGGTCGGTCAGACCAGTTCCAAGTGTTTTCTAGTTCGAACCGGCTTTTTGACCTGTTATCACACCATAGTAGCAGGGCTACTATTCTTGCTTAGCAGATATCTGCACATTCCAGAGCTTACATTATTCAGAGCTTGGCTATGATGACTTTACTTTTTGAGATCACTCATGATCAGAGCAATGTATTTTTCAGACTTATGTTAGACCTTGTGTTAAGGCTGAGCCTTGAGAGTTCAGTTTTGATGACCGATGTGACCCTTTATTCCATACAGTTTCAGTTCAGTGCCTAGAGATGTATTGCAGCAGTGTTTCAGATGGTATATGATGATTATTCTTATATTGATGTTGTATGACCTATGGATGTATGATCATTGACTGTGGATTATTATCCTGTTGTTTTAGTCATGTTCACAACAATAGCTTGGTATATATTTCATGATGTGGCAAACTGTATAAAATGGACTATCTTGATAATAATTTAAAATGGACTTTTTACTTGCACATTTAGGTTGTTTGACAAAACTCATTGGTTCACTACCTTGCATAGATATGGTCTTTCTTGACACCATTTGTCTGCTAGCTTAGGCTCCACCTTCACTTGACTCCATCCATCCATGACTTTCCTTATTTGGCTTTAAACCTTGACCTGTCCTACTTGAATTTCTGGTATTGAGGACTTCCCCTTTTTCTATCTCTGTGTTTGGACCGCATCCCTGTATGTTTGGTGTCTCGGCTCTGAGTTGGTGACAAAACTTGCCTTTGGTAAGTTGGATTGTAGGCCCAAATCATTCTGGTCGGTTGTCCCGATGTTTGGCACTGGCTCGAACTCCCCCTAGTCACTTGAGATGTTGTTGTCTAAAATTGAAAGCTCATGTACTACTTATGGAAACTTATATAGATTCGCCCATGGAAACTAAAAAGGGCAAGAGTGCTGAACTGCTAAAAATACTCCTCGAAGAGTATAAGAAAGGTCCAAAAAAGCAATGGTTCTTAAATGCTATATCTAAACAATTGCTGACCTTATATGTATATGTAAACATGCCCTGGATGCAAGCTGCAATTAGTTGTGCTTATCAGCACACCTGAGATCCAAAGGGTTATGTAGGCCAAAAATGCCATGAAATGAAATCGAATGATCCTAATGAACTTGGATCAACTTGATGTAGACATGATGCCTAAGTTGAATAAGCACTCTCTAAACAACTTACCCATTTGTGAGGCACAACCATCCCCCGTGTTATTTTGTCCAGCGTAGAGTTTGAAGTTTCCCCTTTCTCCTAGTCCAAAGTATCTCTTAGTTGAGTTTAGACAAGTCACCCCCTTTGCCCAACCTTGTTCCTAGCCTTCATCCTTCGCTAGCAGTTTGACCATGTCCAATGGGTGAGTTTGTCATTTAAAACTATTGTGCAAGTAATTATAAATAACAACGAAATATGCTAACATGATTAATGCCACTGAATGAATGCTATACTTTAAGTTAAGCTGTGAGTATGATTAGAGGAACATGTCTTAGTCTATTGAGATGATTTATCCTTGGTTGTATATGGACCTAGTCAAACCTAGTTTGACTATGGTCATTTCTTGGGATCCGTGATGATGTGGGCCATATATATACCTATTGATGATAATGGATGGTCCCACATACTCTTGATGATGATACTATATGATGGACATATGATTCAGATGATGATTGATGCAGTTCAACAGGTTTTATTATTACTTCATATCATCAGGTTATGCACTGTCCATATATGGTGGACCCTACAGTTAGCCCAGCAGGGAAACCCATGGTGTATGAGTACGCATTCTTAGTAGATTTGGGTCTTTTGGATCCAATGAGACACTTATCTTTCAGTTCCGGGCACTTCTGACAGTGATAGATGCAGTTTTACACTTGTTGACCAGATTTGGGGCTGATTTCCTAGCCTGAGCAGCAGGAGCCATGAGAGGCCAGTTCACCTAGGGCGCTGTATGAGGAGGGGGTGGTCCAGCCACTTGTTATCACCATTTATCCCCCCTTCTGGAGAGCCTGGTGGGCTCAGTTTGACAACGCAGGTGCCCTAGGAGGCAGTTTCAGCACTTCACAGTTACCGAGGCAATCCAGAAATGGGATAAAAGGGTCACTGAGGAATTCGATTTGGTCAATTGAGGCAAGGTTTTGCACTTGGTTTTCATAGAGGTCTTCCAGGGTGAACCCCCTATCTTCCAGCTAGTTTTCATCACTTGGGTGGGTCCATAGAGGCCACAGGAGGCCTTTTACTGCTTGTCTGTCATAGCTTTTGATGACAGATTTGATCATTTGTATTTATTTTGGACATTTTATATTATTTTATTGTGCCACGGGGATGAGCTAGCAAGGATTGATGCCCCCTAGCCCCACCATGTGCTTCATGAGTCATGTCCTAGTCATATGAGGTGGGCCCATTGTATTTTGCCCCCTTTAGAGGATGACGTCACCCTCACTTTGTACCATTTAGCTATGATGTCATCACCTTTTGAGTGATCCATGTGATGTATTATTATGATTCATTATTATCTATTTATTATGTATTGAGAGCTTTTAATCTCGACTACTCATTTTGTTGTAAAGTGGTTTTGAGATCTAGGGTTTTGGTCTTTATTATCCTATATAAGGAGGAGACCCCCTATTGTATAGCTCACCTTTGGAGCTCTGGAATCTTGGAATATAACACTTCTTTGTGGAGCATATTTTTCTTGTCTTGTGGATTCTCTTGCATCTTGAGTATACAGTATCTCTTCTATGTATCATTGTGGATCTTGAAGCTACATCTTGTTTTCTTGCAGGAAAGTCGAATTGGTGGAGAGGAGGGCGATTTCTTGAGGGTTATTGTTGGAGGGATCCACATATTCTCTCTTGGGTTGATCTTGGTGAAAGGGAGTATCATTATTGTATCTTTGTGACATAGTTGATGCTTTCTATTACATCTTTCCATCATTTTCATAATCATCTTACTTGGCTTGTTTCACTTGATCTTGTCTTGTAGGAGGAGGACGATTTGGCAATCTTGGAGGAGGACGTTTTGGCTTGGAGCTCTTGGATCTCACTCTTGAATATACACATAGGAGAAAGCTGTCAATTTGCAAGGTGGCCATAAGCAATTGAGGTAAGTTCTACAAGGTATGTGCCTAGATCCATCCATTCTTCTTCATTGGTCACAAACCCTTAAAAGTTAAAACGCTCATTTTTTGTTTTTCTTAGGTCTACTTGGATCTAGCCTAGCTTTTGAAAAGATATTGAAAACCCACCTCTATAGTATCCACGACAATTCGGATCTATAGTTTGGTGGTGATTGGGTTCCATTTGACACATTTTTCAAGGCAAAATAGTCCTCTTGAGACTATTCGCACCCCTTGGGAGAAGCTAATTGGGTTAGATCCAACACATGGGTAGGTGAGATCCCACTTGATTCACACTCCCCTCACTTGATAACCTACCCCTAGTGCTTCACCTTGTTGATTTTTGCCTTGTGGGCCCCATTCCTCATTTTGAGGGTTGTGCCCCACTTGGGTCAATTTGGTGATGCATTTTCAATCTCAGATCTATGGAGATCTATCCATTGGATGCCCTTGATTTTCAAGATCCACATTCATACTTGCCTAAACTACTTGGATCTAAACTTTGGTAGCCTTTGGACTTGTTTTGACACACTATTCCATGCACTTAGCTCTCCTTGGGCAAAGTCGCATTTCTTGGAGGTTTGAGTTTGCCCACTTCTAGGACATGGGTGGTTGTGATCCCGCTTGATTTGAAAAGAGCATACCTTGAAACCCCTACCTAGAATCTCATTTTGTGAAGTTCTGCCTTGGGGGTATCATTCCTCATTTTGGGGATTGTTGTCCACTTGGGTCACATAGTGAAAAGTTAGATCTACCAAGATCCAACCATCACATCTTGAATAGCCCACTTGATTTGCATCCTAGGTGTCCTGATCTACATTTCCACATCTCTTTTGACTCTATTTGCCCATCCATCAAGGCACTAGTCCACCTAAGGCAATTCGCATTTCTTGGGATGTGTGTCAATTACTAGATCCCATATGTGGGTATCTCTATTTTCACCTTAGATCCATAGATCTACTCTTCACATACCCTTTAGTACCATTTGCACCCCTAACTTCACATTGTGGGCCCCATTTAAGCCATTTCCATATCCCAAGGAAGTGGGTCCCACCTGTGTATTTCATGGTACTAGATCTCATCATCTTATCTTATCATGTGGCCTAAATCATTCATTGGTTGAAACACTAGTCACTCCTTAAGCCTCCTTCAACCATACTTAAACTTTTAGGTCCACCTAACCTTGCATTGGTTTTCGTAACTTGTCTTTTACATATCCGTAGGAACCTTTGTTTGGGTCCAATCATCTTTGATTGGTTATAGGGTCTCCCCCTAGGTCTTGAGTCATCTCAATCTAAAGTGAAGAGTGCCTTGGTTGACGTGACTCCCAGCTTGCATTGGGAACCGTGGCATCTCTTGGGTCACCTCTTTAGTTGTCTATCTCCTCTACCATCCCGGATGGGATACCTTTAGGGACAACTACAAGTTGTGTGATAACAGAACCGTTTTAGGCTGGTTCCGTACGGAACCGGTCGATTTGGTCACTGCTCTGGTCAATTCCGTACGAAACCGGTTTTTTATATCGAACCGACCGGTCTGTATGGATTCCGTACAGAGCCGTCCAGCGGGGCCAGAAACAAAATTTTTAAATTTAAAAAAAATTCCAAGTCATTTGGAGGGGATGAATGTCGACAACCCTAATCAGCCTAACAAAGCTATAAAAAGAGCTCCACCCCCTCTCTTTCACTCACACTAATCATTGGAGTCTTTTCGAGTTTGTGCTTGAGGGTCTTCAATTCTTTTAGAGTGCTGATTGCTTAGAGTTGGTTGCTAGGCCGATTTGAAGAGAGGTCTTATTTGCTATATACATGAGAAACTTTGCATATTTTGTGTATAATAGTTTGAATTCGCATGGATGCACATGAATATATATATATACATATATATATGTATACATATATATAATTTTTCAAAATTTGAATATTTTATGTATTTTTGGTGGACCGGTTTTGTGATTCGTTTTTTTTTCCAGTTTTGGTTTAGTTCCTGTTCGGTTTTGGTTCTCCGGGTCGGTCGGTTTGACCACCAGTTCGGTTTTTGTAACTTTGCTCCCCCATGTTTTCGAGATGGGGAAACTCCTAGGTAAACGTTTCCCCACGTCCGGAACGCGTTTCCCTTTGGGGAGGAGTCTGGGCATCCCCCCTCCGATAGGGAAGGGATGTCCAGATGCCCCCCTCCCGCCCCCGCATCCCATGATTTTCATCTTTTCATGTAAGGGACCAGTTTTGTACAAACCCAACCGTTTTTGTACAAGTGACATTGAAGTCAATAATATTAATTGGTAATGTTAAATTCTTAAGGTAAAAGGATAGAAAATGAAAGTTAAGGAGAATGTCACTTTCATTTTCTAACCTTTTACTTAAAGTTTTAATATTACCATTAATTGTTTCAAGATGTTTGGGAGTGGTTCCAACCTCATTGGATTTCATATGCAGAAAGTACAATTTTAGATTCCACTCAGAATTCAACAGACTTAGCAGTTTTTAGGATTTCAGGATTGTAATGTTTCCACTAGATTCTATCATTTATGAGGGTAAGGGATTGGATTTTATTCAAGCACATCAACTCTCTATGTATCTTGATGTTGGTGGCTGATTGTTGAAGTTGATTGAACTCCTTTGTCATGACCTTAATAAAAATGCACCCTTCAGTCAAGCAAAATCACTTATTAAGCATGGGAAGCTTTTTCTACCTTATTTTAAGACTTTGATTAGGAAGTTTCATCAAAATGGTAGGGTGTTGACTATTCCTTGCGGATCAACTTTGAGATTCAAGGTAGAGGCAAGGGCTAGAGCCTAGAGGAGGGGCAACATGATGCTATTGATGAATAGGATACCAATATAGGCAATGGTTTTGATGATATGTAGTTATTTGTTGTAGCATGAAGTTTTTTGGACTCACCATTTAGAGTCTCTTTGTTTATGTATTTTGGGTCAGATATGGATTGCACTCAATGTTCTATGAGGAACTCCCCCCACCCTCTATCTGCCTCACACCATCTCCATTGAGCATTGGTCAGGGCTCAGTATCATTTACAAATTTGAAATTTGAATTTAAATGTACATTGCATAATGATGAATTTAGTTTTTAGTTTTTACATGGTAATAGTTATTGTTGGGATTTATCATTTTTATATTTTAAATTAATTTTTATGACTTCGACATCACCCTGTTGTCCTGGAATTTCCCTAAAATTTGGGATGGCTTCCACACACCCCCCTTGTGCATTTCCCTGCTCCTGTGCTCCCCCGGCCCGGAAACTCCATGTAACATTGATTTTGTTAGATGCTTATATACCTTTTTTGACATTGTTCTGGCATGATAGACTTGATTGGCTATTCCTTATGGGGATTATATCTTCATAACAGAAGTGAAATTGTTAAATACTGGCTAGATAAGATGCAAAGCAATGTAATATTGAAAAGTGATTTTATACAATCAATTTAGTTTTTAACTTTTTATTTACGCAAGTATGAAAACAATTCTTTCAAAATTCTGCATAATTTTTCCTGTAACTGCAGTAAAGTTTCCAAATTTTGGTTATAATTGGATGAGAGTAATGATCTACTTTGTGAAGCTTGATTTCTTTATGAGTGTCTAATTATCGTACTTCCATTTGTCCAGGAAGGAGCTTTCAGCAGGAAAAGAAGTTTTAGAAATAAGCTCAAGAAGGGTATTTATATTTTGATTTATATTGGCACTTTCCTATATGCAAATGCTCATGCATGTTCTATATTCTCCTTAGTTATGTTCTAGTTTCTACTTCTGGATCTGTTAAAAAAGTAAAATGCATCTTGGGATGTTGTGGTTTTGTATTTGCAGAATATGATTGATAGCTTTCAAGCAAAGATAACTCATACCAGTATACACAATAAATAGATGAGAGGAAACTGTTTCCAGATCACCAGTACAGAGTATTCACAGCTAGCTACTTTGTTGCACTGAAATCGCCTACCTTACAAGTTACAACATATGTTTGATGTCAGGATTATATAAATGATAAATCTAGGGAGCTCTTCTAATGTCATTAAAAGGATTATTAATTTCTGAAGTGGTCTCAAGTTCAGAATGCTTCATTCATTTTCAACTTTTCTTATTATTTGGTTTGTCTGTTCCCTGTATAGATTGTCATTGTTTTGAATTAATGCATCCATTCTTTGTTTACTTTAACCAAATGTATTATCATAGTGGAAAAAATCGGCATCGGCAAAAAATCGGCAAGGGTCCCGAATACAACTTCTTGGCAACATCGGCGAAAAAATCGGCAAACGGCAGAAAACATTTAAAAGTACAAAATATATTCATTTTTTTCAGAATTTTAAACATATCAAGCAACAGAAGCATTAGATAAACACATTGGCACATAAATATGGAGAAAGCACTGAGATATATGATGTAGTGGATGCCAAATAAAAAATGATACATCAAAGTTTCAAAGATTGGAAATTTGGAAGTTTCAACACTGGTTGGAACATTGGTCATTCCCCCCTCCTCTAGGCTCTAGGCTCTAGCCCTTGCCTCTACCTCGAATCTTGAAGTTAATCCTTCAAGGACATTAGTCAACACCCTACAATTTTAATGAAACTTCCTAATCCAAGCGCTAAGATAAGGTAGAAAAAGCTTTCCATGCTTAATAAGTGATTTTGCTTGATTGAAGGGTATATTTTTATTAAGGTCATGATAGAGGAGTTCAATCAACTTCAACAATCAGGCATCAACAACACCAACATCAAGGTATGTACCTAGTTTGATGTGCTTGATTAAATTCCAATCCCTTACCCTCATAAATGATAGAATCTAGTGGAAACGTTGCAATCCTCAAATCCTGAAAACTATTAAGTTTGTTGAACCTGAATGGGATCTAAAAGTCTACTTTTTGCATATGAAGTCCGATGAGGTTGGAACCACTCTCAAACATCCTGAAACAATTAATGGTAACGTTAAAAATTTAATTTAAAGGATGGAAAATAAAAGATAAGGAGAATGTCACTTTTACTTTAAGAATTTAACATTACCATTTACTGTTACTGGCTTGAATGTCTGATGTACTGGTTAAATTTTTAAAACTCAATGGCGATTTTTTGGGTTTTCGCGCGATTTTTTAGGAAAAATCGCAATTGCGAGGTCCGATTTTTGCAAAAAATCGCGATTTTTTCGGCGGAAAAATTCGGCAGGCTGAAAAAATCGCGATTTCTCGGGAAATCGGTGATTTTTCGGCGATGTTTTCCACTATTTGTATTATGGAACAATTTGCATTTTACTCTAATCAAATTTTCCATGTAGAATAACGTTTATTGCTATACACATTCTCAAGTATCAAATACACTTATAGACAGACATGTATAATGGAACTTAGTTTCTACACCTGCCAAAATCACACCAGGATCGCATTCCTCACTCCCACACAAACTAATCCTCTATGTTATCAGGGGAATTTACAGTTGATATTCTATATGCATCTGAAGGATCACTGGAGTTAAAGGTTCACTGGATCATTTAAATGTCAACCCAGGGCTTGTGATAAGCTTACAAGACATCGATACTGTATGCACAGAGAAAGATACTCGAGTTTGAATGGTTACTATGCCTATAATTAATCTATCTAATGGTTTTAAGGGTTGTATGTGAGGTTGATATGTTGTTATGATTTGTATTTTCGTTCAAGCAGTTAAGTGTTAAATATCTCGAAACTAACCTACTCAAATATTACTAAATAAAGCAATGTGAAAGTATTACAACTAAGGAAAATTAATATACAAATATTATGAATCATAAAATAATATGATAACCTTTTTGCATATGCCTTACATTACATATTGAGCTCTACAAGCTAAAGCAATACAATACCACGGAATGTTTATTTATGAAAATAACAGCATACAAGGTATAAGCACACATGTTCAGAATTGGGGACCCACGTATCACCAAAGGAAGCTACACAGGTGATAACACTTACACATGGTAACCATGCTTGTAGGGGGTAATTAAATATTACAGAGTGCAAGTTATAAAACAAAGTAATGTTGTAATGAGATCAGAGTTTAATTTATACAAGGTATTCATGGCAGTGAATGCCGTGACAGACTATGGTAAGTCATACACAAAGGTCGATTATACACAAAGGTATGATTGTAGGAAGCTGAGTTTTTTATCGGGATCACACTTAAGCTACAGGGGTCTTAGGCTACAGGCCGATTTTGCAAAGATCATGATTATGTTCAGAGGTTATTTACATAAAGATTGAGGTGGGGCGACTCACAAGATTTGGTAGTTACAAAGTAATGCTATACATTGAGTATCGTTGATGTATTGTTTACATTAAGTAACTTCTAGCTACTTTCTTAAGTTAAGTAATATAGATGCTTATTCTATTAAAAACAATATGACAATCCTTTGGGTGCAGGTTTATGGATGCTGACACAATGAATGGCAACAGTTCTCAGTATGTTTGTCCAATTCGTTAGCTCAGTTCATTTAACTAGTCACAAGTTTTAGGTCATCATAAAATAAGATGCAAAATAAGAGTGTTACAGAATCATCTAAACTAGAAACATCAATCAGAAATTCAAATGATTACTGGATAGTGTAGGATCAAAGTAATTTAATACTCAGAAATTATAGAACACCAACTAGGAATATATACATAAATACAAAATACTGTATAAACACATTGTTAAATTTTGTACCAAGGCAAGTGTTTTTCCACCTTGAGATGCCTAGGGGTGGACAAAACTTTAAAAGTGGTCCCTAGCACTTTATTAAAGTGAGATGTACTTTATGTTTATAAAGTCACTTTATAAAGTCTCTTTCAGTTGTTTTTTGAATTTTCATGAGAAATAAAGTTCACTTCATGAGAAATAAAGTGAGTGATTAATTAAAAAGGGAACTCACGTAATTAAATGATATTTGAGCATTAAATATTATTTATTGAGTTTTTAATGAGCAATTAATGTGAACCCTTGATCATGTCTAATCTAAGCCATTGAATGAAAATGAGGAAGTTGCCATGAACAAAAAGGGAGGAGTTAGGGATTGAAGGAATCATTGTTCACTTTCACCAAAGAGATTTTGGAGAGAGGAGAAGAGAAGAGAAGAGGGTTTGGAGAGAATTCAACCCAAGAAGAAATACTGGAAACTTTGAGAGGAGGAAGAAAAATCAGGGCATGGATTCCAAGGAGAGATTGCATGTTTTTCGAGAAGAACATGAGCATTTAACTCAATCCGTATAGCAGAGGCACGATTTTCTAGACAACCGTACAACAATAAATGCAGGCCGTACATCATGATTTTCGAGGCACAAAAATCGAGGAAGAAGTACAACATTTAATGCTGTCCATACAGTGATTGTACAGGCATAAAATTGGCATGGTTTTTTAGGCAGCAGAAGGCACATAAATCGAGGTCCGTACCTTGGTTGCCGAAGCGTCCCCCCCCCGGTTCCATGGGCAAATTCGCGCTCTGAGCGAGTTCATGCCCGTAGCGACCTCCGAAGCGCGCTTCCAAAAAACCAAAGCATGAACTGGGCAAAAAAAGACCGATTCCTGCCACTGTCGGAAGCGTTTTCGCTTCGGCACGCTCCGAACTCCGGGAAAAACGCTTCGGCCGCGAACTAAGAGCGCTTCGGGCCGCAAATTGGCAGCGAACTCCAGTCTAACCCCGAGCGTTTCGGAGGGGAGTCCGTCGAACCAGCGGAACGAGGCCGGAAAGTAAGTCTTTTTTTTCTTTTTTGGCTTTGTGGGTGGGCCCTGATGAATATGGTTGTCTAAGGTTGTCATTGATGACACACCGTTAATGACAAAGGAGTGACAAGAGATGAACAAGGACATTGGAGGTGGGCATTGAAGTCAATGAAACACCTAATGAGTTAAATGACCCATTTTGTGGTCATTTGTGTCTTAATGAGGTCATGAAGCCTCTTGCTTGATGAAGAAGCCTTGAAGAGGTCCCTGGACCCATACTTGATGGGTTAATGGTCCTTGTACACTTGATGAAGATGATGTGGTCATTTGTGGGTGGATCGGGTCTTGGAACCCACTCATGATGGTCTTTTGTTGAAGATGATGTGGCTCTTGTCCATGTAAGCTAATGGGCCCTTGACGTGGCACTAAGAATGTTGAATAAACCCATAAGATGTCATGGAGTCCGTAAATCGATTGAAGTTGAAGTTGAAGTTCTTGCATAATGAAAAAGCCCACTTAGTACAATGAAGAAGCACATTAAAACTCTTGTTGTGATGAAGGATAGTGAAGAATCTTCTGAAGAAGTCCTTAAGCCCACATGCTTAAAGGAATCTTAAGGCCATAAGAAGAATCCCATTGCAAAACCATGAAGAATAAACACAGGTTGGCCCAGTCAATTTGGGTTAAAAACAAACAAAAATTATTTAACTAATTTTCGGCAGGTCGGCCCACTAAAAATACAGGGAAAATCAGTATAAATACCAGTCAACGTTTTCAGTCAGTTTAGAAGTAAAAAGTTTGATTCTAGCTCTGAAATTCGGGTGTTAAAGGGAGACTGAGGTAGCAGCACTAAGGCATCCGAAATTTGACAGCAATGACATATGGATTGATAGTTAGTTTATTGATGAATATGAAATGCTGATATAATAATTGGTAATTGAAGTTGAAATTGAATAAAGTATATGCTCATTGATTCACCGCCCCGCTCTTAGTGAGCACTGTGTCTAACAACTGGTATCAGAGCCAGCCTTCAGCAAGAAGCCTAACAAGCTTGAAGGAAATCAGTAGACACAAGATGGAAGGATCAGCAAAGCTTGTAAACAATGAAGTTCCAGTTTTGGAAATATCAGACTATTTTGGTTGGAGAAGCAAAATGAAATCTTACTTGAAGAAATTTGGAGTTTGGGAAATAGTGATTAACCCACCTACTCAGTCCAACAAGAAGACAAAGACAGCGACTGACAGATACAACATCATTGCCCTGAAGTTTCTAATGGATGGACTTTCAAGTCCTATAAAAGAAAGTATAGGAGAATGCACTTCTGCCAAGGATCTCTTGTTCAAACTAGAAGGTGAATACCAAAAGGCACATGATCCCTGCACTTCTGCCAAGGATCTCTTGTTCAAACTAGAAGGTGATTACCAAAAGGCACATGATCACGAAATGGAGACTAAACCCATTGAAGATGTAAAGCAAGAAGAAATGGAAGAAAAAGTTTCAGATATTAATGAAGGTAAGAATCTTTCTGAGTTCAGTAATGTTGTTTGTGATAACTTTGAAAACATTCTTGAAGGTGCTAAGAAGAATCTTCTAGCAAATCTTTTTAAGATACAAGATATCAATCATGATCGAATGCTTAAAAAGAAGATAGAGAAGCTCATTGAAGAGTACCATGAGAAGTTAATAGAGCTGCTCATGGATGAGATTATAAGACTTCAAGACTCAGTTGAAACTATGAAGATCCAGCTAGAAGAAAAAGAGAAGACCATGGACCTACTCAAGACAAGCTTACAAGGTGAGCCAAATGATCATAATCTTAAGGAGAGTTGTGAAGATCCTAACGAGCTTGAAGAGACAAGAAGAAATAATATTGGCTTGAAAACTCAACTAGAAGAAGCCAAGAAGATAGAAGAAGTATTGAAAAAGCACTTGGATGAAAAGGAGAAGGAAATTCGGAAGCTTGAAATGGAAGTGGTTGGACTCAAGTAGAAAATGAAAAGTTTAATGCATATGGCAAGTTCAATCACAGCTCAGCCATCCTAGATAAAATATTAGATTGTCAAACGTCCCCACTTGACAAATCTGGCCTTGGGTACAAGAAAGAAGAAGAAAAATTTGAAGATGACACTTGGCCTCCCAAGACTTTTGAAGTTGGGTCCACCTCTTCCAAAGAAGAAAGCAAAGCTCCTCATGTAGTTGCACATGACGACAACGATTTTGGAAAGCCAAAAATGGTTGAAGAAGTCAGCACTGCACCTCAAAGCAAATTCAAGACAACTCCAAGATGGAGCCAAACATCAAGGTATGAAAATGGTTTTAATGGCTATTGTTTTTCTTGCTCTAATTATGGTCATAAGGCTTTGAATTGTAGATCCCATGAAAGAAAAAGGGCTGAAATCCCTAATGGAAAAGTTAGGTGTTGGGACTGCAATCATATTGGACATGTGGTTGCAAATTTGTCACACAATGAGATGTTTCAATTGTGGTGGTATTGGCCATAAAGCTCAAACTTGCACTAGTCCAAGAAGAGAACCTAGGAGGAGTCCATCATATACATCAACAAGAAGAACAAATGAATCATGGAAGAAGTATAATACATGTGAAATTGAAGATCTGAAGACAAGATCTCACAGCCAAGGACATTCCAAGATGTGGGTGAAGAAAAATATCTTGCTAGATCTAAAGGCAGTGGAGGATCAATGCACAAAAGGTGAAGGTGGTTGCCATATGGCAAGCCAAAATTAAGATCTTTTAAAAGATCTTAAGACACTTTGAGTCCATCATTGGAGAATGAACTCAAATGGCAAAAATTGTCTCTCCAAGATGTAATAGGTCCAAGGATCATTAAGCACCCAAGGAAGGTGTGAAGGAGCAAAAGTTAGTTAAGCCTGGGATACAAAATTTTAAGCTTTTCGGATGACAGAATGGATGGCAAGAACAAAGAGTGGAAAAGGCTGGGCTGTATGCATGAACACTAATTATGGGTATACATGAAGAAAACTCAGAATTACATAAGGACAGTTTATCTTGTGAAGTCAAGTGATAGTTTGGGTAAATTGTTCAAATTGGTGTTATATTTTTGTAGCAAAAGATTATCCAAGAAAAAGACATTCAAAATCAAATAGAAGATAGTCAAAAGGTTATAAGGAGTATCTTAGTGGAAGCTTTAGGTTGAAGGAAATTTTCAGATAGTCATGCAAGGATTAATCCGAGTAGCCAAATTGTTGAATTTCAAGCATTACTGGACAAAGAAGTCTACATATGAAAACACTGTGATTAAACTATGATATTTGGAAGACAGGGGAAGCACCTAAATGGTTCTGAGTGTGTTTATTAAAAGACATATTTCCACTACTCAAAGACTGGAGGTTTGCACAGTAGAAGTTATGTAAGCAAGACTAACCAACATACATGCATGATGATAGGGGGAGTATGAAGTATTGATGTCTGAAATTTTTTATGCATGCTTACATTTTATGAATTTACTAGACAAAATCTTGTTGAAGTTTGAAGAGGCATGCTGTTAGGGGGAGCAGAAGTGTAATTTTTTTGGAGGCTACAAGTGTTACAATCTGACTCTTCCTAAGCAAGCAAACTTATTACTTATGGAAGATAATTCCTTGGGTTAAAATGAACATTTTCGAGCTTCACAAGACGTCGATAATGCACTGTTGAAGATTGCTTCTCTTCTTCTACATTAGTTGAAAGTAGAATTGAAATATGTCCAAACAACCACAAAGGTTTGGAAGAAGATGAACCAGATTCAGACCTCATGATGATGACTTTCCACACACAGTAGAGGCTGATGATTGATTGATGACATACTTTTATTGATAATAATAACCTTGATGATGATTTTGATATCATAGAGACATACTCAGTTTGACAAATTCTTTGGAAATAACAGTAGCACAATGATAGGGGGAGCAAGAAATATGAGATCAAGCTTTCACGATGGCAAGTGATGAGGAAATGACAGATCATTGAAACAAGTATGATCAACAAACAAAATTTGCAATAATATGAGATCATAAAGTTCAGGGGGAGCAAGCAGCAGATTTAAAGATTTGCAAAACTGTACCAAATTTAAAGAAAAACTTCATCTCGGCCTGCCACATTTGAAATACATAAATCAGAGAATGATCTCATAAATGCTTTCACGAAAAAAAATGGCATTGTGAAGTCTTTAATGGCTCATTGACCCTTTGTCATTAATGTCAAAGGGGGAGAAAAATAAGTTGGTTGGTCGCCATCAATGACAAAGGGGGAGATTGATGAATATGGTTGTCTAAGGTTGTCATTGATGACGCACCATTAATGACAAAGGAGTGACAAGAGATGAACAAGGACATCGGAGGTGGGCATTGAAGTCATTGAAACACCTAATGAGTTAAATGACCCATTCTGTGGTCATTTGTGTCTTAATGAGGTCATGAAGCCTCTTGCTTGATGAAGAAGCCTTGAAGAGGTCCTTGGACCCACACTTGATGGGTTAATGGTCCTTGTACACTTGATGAAGATGATGTGGTCATTTGTGGGTGGATCGGGTCTTGGAACCCACTCATGATGGTCTTTTGTTGAAGATGATGTGGCTCTTGTCCATGTAAGCTAATGGGCCCTTGACGTGGCACTAAGAATGTTGAATAATCCCATAAGATGTCATGGAGTCCGTAAATCCATTGAAGTTGAAGTTGAAGTTCTTGCATAATGAAAAAGCCCACTCAATACAATGAAGAAGCACATTAAAACTCTTGTTGTGATGAAGGATAATGAAGAATATTTTGAAGAAGTCCTTAAGCCCACATGCTTAAAGGACTCTTAAGGCCATAAGAAGAATCCCATTGCAAAACCATGAAGAATAAACACAGGTCGGCCAGTCAATTTGGGTTAAAAACAAACAAAAATATTAAACTAATTTTTGGCAGGTCGGCCCAGTAAAAATACATGGAAAATCAGAATAAATACCAGTCAACGTTTTCAGTCATTTTAGAAGTAAAAAGTTTGATTCTAGCTCTGAAATTCGGGTATTAAAGGGAGATTGAGGCAACAGCATTGAGGCATCCGAAATTTGACAGCAATGACATATGGATTGATAGTTAGTTTATTGATGAATATGAAATGCTGATATAATAATTGGTAATTGAAGTTGAAATTGAATAAAGTATATGCTCATTGATTCACCCCCCCCCTCTTAGTGAGCATTGTGTCTAACAAGCCCTAGGGAGTTTTTAGGGTTAGAGAGGGGAGATAAGCCAAAATATCCCCCTCTTTCTTCCTCATTGTTTCATTTTGGAGTTGTAGTGGAGAGGGAAGGAGCTCTTGGAGTCTTGGTGTTGGCATGGTGTTGGAGGCTTGGAGAAAAGTTGGAGAGCTTGAAGAGGATTTGAGAGAGCTTGGAGGAGACAACAAAGGGTTACATCTTCTTGCAGATCAAAAGAGATCAAAATAGGTATGCCCAATGTGTATTTTTGTTCAATACTGTTCACAAAATGTCTTGTTTGATTATTGTTTATTGTTGTATTTGTTACTTCTCCTACATTTTCCCATTTCCCTCTTCCTCCTCATTCTATTGCAGGTTGTCCATCTAAAACTTGAAGAAAATGTTGTTCTTGTGGTGTTTGCTTCCATTTTTGGTTCTCATGGTGTTGGTTGGGAATAGGTGTGTGAATGAAGAAGAAGATAGTGGTCATTCTCATAGTGACCCAATGAATTAAGGAGAGGAGGGTGGTGAAGACGGTGATCTTGAAGCTGATAGTGGCAAAGCTTCATTAACCCCCTTGTGGAGGTTTGTCACAAAAATTGAGGAGGGAAGAGGTGGTGGAACCTCTAAGTGGATATGCCCACATGGTTGTCGTCCAAATAAACCTTATAGTGGATCATACACTTGTGTGAGGAGGCAACTTTGTGGGGTGTTAGATAGTGATGATAACAAAGGGTCCCTTGGTATTACAATTTGCCCCAGGATAACACAAGTAGAGAGATAAAACTACATTAAGATAGAGGAAGTTGCACAATGAACGAATGCTAAAAAACAAAAGGTTCACTCTGATGCTTCTTCTAGCTTTGGGAGCCCATTTTCATCTCCTACTTCACCTGGCTGGAGGTCCTCAACTGGTTGTGGAAGTAAGAGAACCATGCAAGATTTCCTTGATATTACTGGCAGGGAGGATATGGATGCAAAAGTGGTGAGGTTTCTTTATGCATGTGGTGTGCCATTCAATGTTCTCTGCTCCCCTTATTGGCATGCCATGGTTAAAGCCATTAACAAAGCACCTGCTGGATACAAGTCCACTGGGTATGAAAAAGCTAGAACCGTGTTACTTGACAAGGAAAAAGCAAAAGTCAAAAGAGCTCTTACACGGTTTACAGATGGGTGGGCAGATACTGGGGTATCCATTGTATCTGATGGTTGGACAAATGTTAGAAACCAACATTTGATAAATATCCTTGGTGTTTCGTCTAGTGGTGCAATGTTTTTTGAAGTGCAAGATTCCTCATCAATCATGGCCTCTTCTCAGAACATAGCAGACAGCTTACTGAAAAGTATTGATGAGGTTGTTCCTACTAATGTGATTCAAGTAATCACTGATAATGCAGCGAATTGTAAAGGAGCAGGAAAAATCATTGAGGGGAAATATACTCACATCTTTTGGTCCGGTTGTTTGGTGCACACAATGAACCTTTTAATGCATGATATTATCAAGCACAAAGAATGCACATGTATAAATGATTTGTACAAGCGAGGGAAGAGACTCATTAAATTTATCACCAGGCATACAAGGGTCAATGCCTTTTATGGTACTTACTCTAAGTTGCAATTACTTAAGCTTGCCAAGACTAGATTTGGTAGCTATTTCCTCACCTTCAGGCACCTATTGAGGGTAAGACAAGCTTTGGGTGCTATGGTGATGAGTGATGAGTGGGATGAAATTAGCACTGATAGAGATGGCATGGATGCAACAAAGGAAACTGTTCTTGATAGCTACTTCTGGTCACGGGTCAAGTATGTTTTACAGTTCACCAAGCTGATTTCTAACATGCTTCGGTTTGTAGATTCTGATAGACCGGTCATTGGGGAGGTGTATGAGCAAATGGACACTATGCTAGGACATATTAAGGACATTGTTCAGCCTAAAGATGAGAATTTGTATGATTTGATCCGTATAGAGGTGGAAAAACAGTGGAAGAAGCTGAATATTCCACTACATGCCTTAGCATATGTGCTCAGACCAAAGTACTATCATATATCATGGCTTTCGACCCTAGCACCAAGTGGTGAGGCAAAGAGAAAACCACACTAAGATCCAGAGGTTCAAGCTGGTTATATGCAAGCATTGGAAAAACTGTACCCAGATGTTGAGGAGTGTGATAGCATTCGGCTACAGTTGAGCCAATACATCAGCTGCACTGGTGCCTTTGGGCGCAACCATGCAGTTAGAGATCGAGGGAATTTGCCTTCTCTGGCGTGGTGGGACATGCATGGCACTAGTTGCCCACAACTACAATCTATGGCAATGTGGGTGCTTTCACAGGTGGTGAACACTTCTTCAGCAGAGAGGTGTTGGAGCACATACAGTTTCATCCACAATGTCAAAAGAAACAGGTTGAATGTACAACGAGCAGAGACCTTGGTCTATGTGCATTACAACTTGCGATTGTTGTCGCATTACTGTGCGGATCCAACTATAGACAAATCAAATAAGATGTGGGACTACAATCTAGAGGAGGACAACTTGGAGGATGGAGCATTGGTTTTGGAGGAGTTGGAGAATGCTCTTTTGGACGAGGATGAGCGTGCTAAGATGCCACCTCCATCCAGTCACAGTGCGAGGTCCCATGGACGTGGCCCCTTGACTAGCACTCCAGCTTTAGAAGGACCTTCACAGTCACAGTCAGATGTACATGCTTCATCTTCACTACCACCACGCGTACCCTCACGAGGCAATTGTAGTGGTGGTAGGAGGAACTAGGAGAAATAGATTGTTTTTGCATTTTACAGTTTACTAGATAGGATTTAAATTTTAAATCATAGCTCAGTTTAGTTATGCAAACTTATGCTTCATGGCGCATGCAGATAGCCAATTTTTGTAAACAAAACTATTTGAATTTTGGTACTTAATGATGTACTTCCCTATTTGGTACTTTACTACTTAATGATGTACTTCCATAAGTTAATGATGTACTTCCCTATTATATGGTTCTAAGTTCTAACTTCTAAAGGTTGTATGTTTGTAATTGATAGAATCTAGATGGTTTGTATTTGTATTTGTATTTGTAAAATGTATTTCAATTTTCAATTCGTAACTTTGTATGTTTATAATGGAATCATGAATTATGGAATTTAGATGGCATTTCATATATTGGAAGTAGCATAAACATACATGTTTCATAAATTTTGCATATAGTTTGGTATTCTACATGTTTTTTTAATATATATATATATATATATATATATATGAATGCTTCGGAGACGCTTCGCTTCCGACCATTTTTTGAAAAATGCGCACCTGCGCTCCCGCATCCCGCTCCCGCTTCCGCTTCGCTCCCACACTTCGGCAACATTGGTCCGTACAACCACACATGTGAGGCCGTACAATACGATTTTTCCAGAAATCCGTACAGCTGTTGGCACATTTTTCGAGATGAAAACTAGATAAGTACTGTTGGTATTAATTTTGTATTTCTATCCCTGAAGAAATAAAATCTCTCTCTCAAATAGGTTTCCCCTTCGGGGTTTTTCCAGAGCCAAGTTGGCTAAAAATCTGTCTAAAATTTTAATGTGGCTGATTTAAATTTTTGAAGATGAAAATGTTGTAAAAATCTCATGTGTTTCAAGCAAATTGTTAATTTTCTGTTTATGAGAAGCTAATGGGGTTTGGGCATTAAACTCTATGCAAACAAAACTTGAAACCGGGTTGGGGTTGGAAAATTTGCATGGTATCAGAGCCTATTGAAATGCATAAATTAAAATTAGAGATTGAAATTTCAGATTTGAGAAAAAAGGGAGAACAATTTTTTTTGAGAAGAACAGGTTGTAGTCATGGTCACTCGACTTAGACTAGAGGACAGATTGGATGGTGCTGCAAATTTTAGCCCATGGAACGCTAGAATAATGTTGATACTGGATGAGAATTAACTATGGGAAATAGTGTACAGTACCACAACAAATCCAGTCACAGTTCCTCCGATGCTACAAATAGGGCTGCTTTTATGAAAAAGGATGCGAAAGCGAGAAGGATCATTCTTGATGCCGTGAAGGATCATGTGATCCCACATATTTCAGCAAAAGCTCATGCTTTTCAGATGTGGACAGCTTTAACAAATCTTCATCAAAGTTCAAATGAAAACAGGAAGATGGTTTTGAGGGAAAAGTTGAAGAGTGTTCACATGAGTAAGGGTGAAGGCAAGGCTTCCTACCTTACTAGGATCACCCAGGTGAGAGATGAACTTGCAGCTGTTGGGGAGGTTGTATGGGGCAGTGAGTTGGTGCAGACAGCCTTGAATGGCGTGACACGGCCATGGGGTATTTTCGTGCAAACAATGGTTGCTCGTGAGCATATGCCTTCTTGGGATCGTCTCTTGGATGACTTCATACAGGAGGAGACTCGGAGAGGATATGTACAGGGTAGTTCATCACATAATAGGGAGGATGAAGACAATGTAGCGTTGGCAACAAAGGGAAAGAAGAAGAAGTTGAAGAAGGACCCCAAGGGTGGGGCCAAACAACACACTGGCGAGCAAAAGAGAGACATGAGCAAAGTCAAGTGCTTTGCTTGCCAAAAGTTTGGACACTATGCTGGACAATGTCCGAACAAGAAAAAGAAGGGACAAGAGATGACAACAGCAACAGATATTGATGATTTTGATACACGATTTGAGGGAGAGTTTTCTCTCTATGCTGGTTGTATAGAGAGGGCATCTATCACCAACAATGACGTGGAGGACTAGATTCAGTATTCTCTATTGGTTGGTCATTCATTGAGTGCTTCCACCACTCCTTCCACTTGGTACATTGATAGTGGGGCTTCGAGCCATATGATAGGTGTTCGATGTTCATTGAGTTGACTGAGATCGGCTTGAGTCTAGAGGTAGTGTTGGGTGATGACGCTGTTGTGAGAGTAGTTGGGCGAGGGACCTGTTATCACATATATAGTAGCCGGGCTACCATACATTATTTTTCTCTTTCCAGTACGCTATTCAGCCAGTCCCCTTGCATTTGAGATGCCGAGATGAGCATTTATATTGGATCACTATCAGATTGTGGACAGCAGTTATATTCCCCATGCCATGACTGAGTTTCAGGACACTCAGAGAGATGCCCGATATAGCCATTATGCCATTGGTACAGAGCAGACAGTAGTGCCCAGAGTTACAGCAGCAGTCTCAGAGGACAGATGATGGTACAGGTTGATGAGCTTTCAGGTATATGACTCAGCAGGTATATCATGGTATTATGGTTAGATTGCTTTTATACTTATTCTTATAGCATGTCTTAGCACTTAGTGTCATGATCTGGCGATCATATAGATATTTGGACCTGGTTGATCTATTATATATATTACTGTCCCTACTCAGACTTAGAAGTTCACTATTCATACTCATTGGTACATACCCTCCTTAGGGAGAATAGAGGTGATCATTCAACCATACCTTGGCTTGCTAGTGTTGGCTTCATCTTTTCATTGTCTTCATCCATCCGTGGCCTACCTTTTAGATTATTACCCTGATTTGCTACTTGACTAGTGACATGGAGGACCTTTCCCCACTGTAGCCTCTGTATTGGATGAGCTTCCCTGTTTATTGTGTCTCGGCTCTGAGTTGGTGACAAAACTTACCTATGGTGAGTTGGAGTTCCTTGAGAATTCCCCCTAGTCACTAAAGTTGTGTTGGCTAAACCTGAAACTTTTAGTGCTGCCATCAATACAAAATCTGGAAAAATCAAATGCTATATCTTGTATATGAAAGAAATGCCAATTGAAAATGGCCATGAAAAATAAAATGTTATATCTTTTGGAAAAATAAATACCTAGGTAAACAAGTTGTCCATGACACACCTAGAAGTGCTCAGGTAAACAAGTGCCTTAAAAACACACCTGCAGCAGAAAGCCTAGAAATAAATGTAAATCTATGCAATGTGTTTGTAAACACACATAGATCAAGGCTATGGAAACCTCAGGCCCAAAAAGCAATGGAACTTAAATGTTATATCTAAACAATTGCTGGCCTTGTTTGTATTATGGATTGTGCGCATCTGTGAAGGTGAATAAACCCTCTTTAAACAACTCATCCATTTGTGAGACACCGCCATTCCCTGTGTTATTGCTCATTCAGTATATACTATGGTGTGTATTCCCTTTCCCTTGCCAAAGTGTCACAAAGTCAAGTTAGTCAAGTCATCCCTTAGCCTAGCCATTTATTTCAGCCTTCACCCTTCACTAGCAAATTGATCACAACTATGAAGTGAGTATGGTCCTGAAAGTCTAGTCTGAGTAATAATAATAACTAACGACACTATATATTTGGATTTAGATCGCCAGTCATGATTACTCTGTGTTATAGAAGCTATTTGAATAAATTGTAAAGCATGTATTAACCTTGACACCTTGCAGCAGCTATGGATGATAGTCTGAGTTGTATTTGGTCTTGGTTAGACCTAGTTTGACCATGGAGGACCATGGGACATGAGATGTTGGACCTTATGATGATATGGATAGATGATATATGGTCCATGTACACATACAGGATGATTCTATGCAGCAGCTACAGGGTTATGATGATGATTCTTGGGATACAGCAGTGTTTGGTCATTTACAGATCATTATTATTGGCCTTGTTCCGGTACATTGGATATTTATTTTGATCATGTAGAGATTCATATGGTGTATGAGTACACATCTTGGATGGATTTGGACCTTCTGAGTCCAATGGGACAGTTTGTTTTCAGTTCCGGGCACTTACAGTGATGATTTAGCCTCAGTAGGCTGTCCTAGTGCAGTTTTGGTCTATTGGAGGCCCTGTCGGAGCAGAGATGACTTTTATCCGGTTGACCTAGGGCGCTGATGATGGAGGGGGTGGTCCAGCCACTTGTTTTTACCATATTACCCCCCTCCCGGACACATTGGTACCCTCACCTTGACAGCGCCATCACTCCAGGAGGCAGTTTGGGCAGTTTCACGTTTCCCGAGGCATTTCAGGATTGGTAGAAATGGCTATTGAGGAAATCGATTTGGGCTACTGAGGCAAAGTTATGGCATGGGATGATCAGTGATGATAGATCGGGACCTTCCACACCTCCTCCAGCAGTTTCAGCTTCATCGGGGCCCGCATCCATCACTTATGGCACTTTCTGTGGATTTTTGGGGTCTTTTGAGGACCACGACTTCACCTTGGAGGCACGATTTGGTACTTTCATGATTATTTATTGGTTATTGTGCCATGGGGATTGACCAAGGAGGGATAAAATTACCCCTTGGACCCACCATGAGCCTCTTATGATATTTTGTCATCATGATTTGGTGGGATTCCCCTCTCCTAGGGCGACTTTGTCCACTTATGTTATATTTTATGTGTGATCCATGTATTATGTTGTTGAGCTCATCTCAACCATTGATTAGACTTTTGTATCTTATAATCTTAGCCACTCATTCAAAAAGTGGTTAGGGTTTTGGTGCCTCTCCTTCCTATTTAAAGGAGAGAGCCTCTCATTGTAAAGGGTCTTTGGCTCTTGGATTATTGGTATAGAAAAATATTCTTGTGGAAATTCTTGTGGTCTCCTTTGCATCTGGTGTTCTTAGATGGTGATTGGAAAGTCTATTGCAACCTAGCATTTGGAAATTTGTGGCAAGATCTATCTTTTTTGGAAATCATTGTTTGTCTACAGGAGGGCGACTTCAACAAGGGCGATTTTGCAAGGCTTCTTCAAATCGACTTTCTTGGCATTCGCTTGTATCAGGGGGTTATCATTAGTATCATTGTGATCTATGCTATCTTTCTGTTACTTCTTTTGTGGCATTAGTCTTATCTCTTGATGCATCAAATCTGATATTGTTGACGTTTGTTGTGCAGGAGAGAGGGCGCATTGGCTTCTTGGACAAAATCGATTTGCATAGAAACTGCCTCAAAGCTTCCAAATTGATCGGGATTGCATAGATCATCATCATCAAGGCATCTACAAGGTTACCCAGGTAAGATCCACAGGTTTGTTTCTCTTTCCTCTATCCAATCCATTGACATAACTCATAAATTGTTAAAACCCTAAATATTTCAAAACCCCCATTTTACATTTTCTCAGATCTACTTAGATCTAGTGGGTTGTTGGGCATGATATTGAAAACCCACCTCTATAGCATCCACGGCATCCCGGATCTATAGTTTGGTGAGGATTGGCTTCCGTTTGACCCCTCTCCCAAGCCAACTTAGCTTCTCCCAAGGAAGGCGCACTTCACCATTTGAGCAAGTTGACCTAGATCTAGTTGATGGGTGTTTGAGATTCCACTTGATTTGACATCTACACATCAAATAACATACACCCAGGTTGTCCCTTTCTTGAAATTTACCTTGTGGGCCCCATTCCACATTTTAAGGGATTTAATCCCCATTTTGGACCACTTGGAACACTTAAACTCAGATCTACTAAGATCTAACCGGTGGATTACCACGAAATTATAGATCCATACTCCTACCTGACCGATCTACTAGGATCTAAAGTTTGGATGCCATCCGACATGATTTGACCCACCTAAACCCCAATTGAAGCCTCCTTGGGTAAAGTCGCAACACCTTGGAGAAGTGAGTTCACTCACTTCTAGGAACTGGGTACTTGAGATTATTGCAGATCTGAAACCGGAATAATTCAAAACCTAGGTCTAGACTGTCACTTTGTCAAATCTTGCCTTGGGGACTGCATTCCTTGTTTTTAGGGATTGTGGTCCACTTGGGTTAAACCTAGATCTAGGCACATTTAACCATCAAGACCTATACTGTCCACTTATCTCATGTTGTAGGAGTCCTAACCATAAGTCAACCCCACTTTGACTCCACTTCCCGATTCCCAAGGCACTGGTTTCTCTACAAGGTAATTCAACTTTCCTAGATTGTTGGATTGACTTGTGGTTTGACTTAGGCATGGTAAACTATACCTTTGAAGACATCATGAACCATGGTCAATCTTGTCTCATGTACTAGTTAGCCCCAATATAACCCTTTAACTATCCTGCATTGGACACGGTTCCCAAGGCAGTGGATCTTTTGACATTGAACTAGTACACTAGCCCTAGATCTCACTACAAACATTATAAGTCACTCTTACATTCAACTATGAACCAAGGCTATATCTGTTGAACCCTCACTTGGCTTGTGACTTCATCCTTAGGTCTAGGAAAAACCATACACCTAACTTCACTTGGAAATACCCTGATTTGGTGTCTTGGTTTTGATCTCTCCTATCGGGAGTAGATCGGGTCTCCCCCTTTGTTGTCTGGGCTAGATAACATAAAGCGAAGGTTGCCTCGACTGGCGTGACAACCATACATATTGGAGGTCGAGGTGATCGTGGTTGCACCTTTCAAGTTGCCCTTCCCTATTGCCATCCATGACTGGATCCATCCATAGGGGTAACTACAGTTTAGGTGATAACAGGACCGTCACCTTTCAGAGGGAGTCCATGTAGCCCATGATATTGAGGGATGTCTTGTATGTCCCTGGGCTAAAGAAGAACCTTGTTTCAATTTCCACTATTGAGGATAGGGGCTTTGGAGTGTATGTCCTAGATTGGAAAGTGTATGTTTTTCCCAGAGCAACAGGACCATCTACTTCATATGCCATTGGAGTTAGATGTGGGAAACTGTACAAGCTTCTCTTCCAGCCTCATCATGCGATTGGATCACACTAGCAGTAGCAGCGAGATGTGTGAGTTATAGTACAGGAGGATGGATCACCTTCATCATTCAGCTATGCGGTTGCTGAGGGAGATGTCGATAGGTTTACTGCAGTTCAACACAGAGCAGGGTGGTGTGTGCAAAGGGTGTGCTTTGGGAAAGTACACCAAGACTGCTTTTCCGAGCAGTGATACCAGATCAGGAGTACTGGATTTGATACGTTCTGATTTATGTGGACCCATGTCTTCTGCTTCGTTGACAGGTTTTGAGTATTAGATAAGTTTCATTGATGATCACTCCAGGAAGACATGGATCTACTTCCTGAGAAACAAGAAGTCTGAGGAAGTCTTGAAGAGGTTCCAAGTGTTCAAACTTCAAAGCTCTCGTGGAGAACCAAACAGGGAAAAAGATTTAGCACTCAGGTCAGACAATGGGAGTGAGTATACCTCCAAGGAGTTTGATGAGTTTTCTAGACAGGAGAGCATTAGGAGGCAGTTGACAGTTCCATAAACTCCACAACAGAATAGAGTTGCCGAAAGGAAGAATAAAGCTATAGTGGGAGCAGCTAGAGCCATGCTGCATGATCAGAGTCTTCCTTTATTTCTATGGGAAGAAGCCTGTAGTACTGCTGTTTATGTGCAGAACAGGAGTCCACACCGTGCTTTGGGGTGTAAAACTCCTGAGGAGATGTTCACCGGGAAGAGGCCTGAGATAGGCCACTTCCGTATATTTGGATGCCTTACATATTCTCATGTCCCTTTTGGGAAGAGGACAAATTTAGATCCCACGGCAGAGAAAGGCATCTTTGTTGGTTATGATGAGACTTCGAAGGCCTTCCACTTATACCTTCCTGCACAAAGGAAAGCTGTGGTGAGGAGGGAGGTGAGATTTGAGGAGGAGCGGCCTTCAGGAATTCTTGTGACATAGATATGGTGGAGCAGCAGGTTATTACTCGACAGGTGACAACATCTCAGAGTTCAGCTAGTTAGAGTGCAGGGTCACAGGTTTTAGGAGTGTCTGGTCCACAGGTTTAAGGATCTACAGGTTCAGGGACTTAGTCTATAGAGACTTCTGGTACATGAACAAGTTCTCGAGTCACAGGTTCACAGGTTTCACCGTCACGTGATTTGGGTTCACATGGTTTTGGCTCACCAGGCACAGGATCTCAGGCCACAAGTACTTCTTCAGGTAGATAGTTGCCAGATGAGGATGTTCATGAGGAGGGCCTACCACAGGAAGCTACTTCCAGGAAAAGAAAGCCAAGTTGGCTTAAGGAGCTTATGAAGGAAGCTGAGGAGTCTGTGGGGCCACCCAGAAGGGAGGTTAGAGAGAGTGTTACACCTAAAATCTTACCATCGTGAGATTCAGTGTATACATCCCTAAAGCTTCCTTGACTAAGTTATTGACCTGGAAGAGATGTGAACTCATTCATACTAGGTTTTGCGAGGTTGTCGCAGGTTGTCCTCAAGCAACCTACGACGTCGCAGGTTGCCCTCTTGCAGCATGCGACGGTGTCAGTTAATGGACAAAAATAGCTCCTCCGAGCCCATTCTCTAAGCCAGCTGACATGGATCCCTATCCATGACCTTTTGGGAGAGTTGGCACTTGGTTCCTAACCTCTTAGAAGGATCCCCTATCTCTCTCCTACCATATCTCAACCTACCCTATCCATACCCTATCCACTTAGTCCTATATAAATGAAACTCCCTCCCATTCCAAAGGGTGGAAGTCTATAGTATCCACATGCTGGTGAAATCATCTTAGGAGAGATCTCTATTCATCCATTGAGAGACTCACACTTCCTTGGGAGGCTTTGGCATTGGTTCGATCAGATGAGGATTGCTACGTCCAGTCTATAGTTGTAATCTTTCTATCCTATGTACTTCTCTTTTCAATAAAGTAATATAATTGCTTTCCACCAAAATCTCATTGTATTAATGTTATCTTGTGTAGTTCGCCTACTTGACTGCTTACTTAGATCTGTTATTGTATAGATACGTTTTACTTGTTTTGTTGTCTTGCTGTCTTGATAGGTTTTGCAGCTTGGATTTGAAGATTGTCAAGCTTGGAACAACATCCAAGGAGAAAAGGATTAGCGATCTGTGGTAACGTATCTAGTTCCTTGATCCTTAATTAGATCTAGGAAAGTAACTTATATTCTGTCCTATTTGTTCTAGACTCACGTTGAGCTAGGGAGATCACGCCTCGAGTCCGCTCTTGGTAGATTGTCCGTCAAACAAATCTGGAGACCATACTGGGGAAGACATTGTTTGTAGTTTTCAGTTTGAATACCATTTTCAGTTGATTGCTTTTGCGAACCATCCATAATCTTGTTTGCCTTCTAAGCCTTGTTTCACCATCAGATCTTCACTTTGAAGACTTTGTAGTCCTCCTATGAGTTTGTACTCATCATTTTCAAACCATTTCATTGCTCATTGTTTGGAGAATTGGTTCATTTTTGAACTTGGATCTCGCCTGTCACACCTGGTTAGTGGACTTAGAGCGACACTGTGTCATTTTTGATCTTTGTTCTCTTTCTGTTAGCCTGTCGTCGCAACCCTTTCATTGGTCTACCGTCGCACTTCCCGCATTGGCAAATTGCGACGTCGCACTGTGTACAAACATAGACCGCGCTGATCTGTCGAAATTGGCATGCAGGCATCCCTTCTCCATTTTTTAATTTGAGTGTTGGTTTGATGTATGAACTCCCTTTGTGCTGCGAGATCTAGCCGGAGACCCCATTTTTGATTTGTGTGTTGAAGCGTTTGGTTTATCTTGGAGTGTGTTTTGGGTTCCATCTTGGACAAGTCTGAGATTTGGTAGTGTTGGACACTCTTGTCTCCCCCACCTGCATCCACTTACCCTTGCATTCCGTACTCTCCTTGCCAGATTTGATCATTGTATTGGATTGGTTTCCAAACCTCATTTGCATACATTTTTGAGCTTTGCTTGTTTTAGTGCTGCTTGTTACTGATTGATTTTGAGTGTTTGTGTGTACATTCAGTCCATTGAGTGCTCGCCATTTTCTTGAGATTTTCTGAGTTGTTGGAGTGCTGCAAGTGATCTTTTCGTTTCAGTATTTGTGTTTAAAAACATCGCTGTAATCAAATTGTTATTTTGATACATCCATTGAAAGATCAAAAGTACTTTATTTCCATCATTTTTCAAGCTCATTCGAAGAATTGAACATGCATTGGAATGTCTCATTTGTAGATCTTTTGGAAAAGTTGAAAGAGAATTGAATTATTTGTGTTTTTCACGAATTATTAACTGCTCATTTTCCTGAAAAATTTAAATAGACATCAAGTTTTGCAAAAGTAGTTCCATGCTTGGAAAGTTATATGCATTTTTTGGTTTTTATGCTTTTAGGCCATTGTAGTGGAAGTGAAAAGCTTGCATACTCTACTTAGAAACTCTCTTTTCATCACTTAGTATCATTTTTGTTTTGAAAAGAAAAAGAAAAAAAACATGCTTTGATTTGGCTTAGCAGTGTTGTGTTACTTTTGTGTTTCGCTTGAAAAGGAAAATAATATTTCATAGTCATTTTTGGTAGATTTGGGATTGTGTTGATTTGGCAAAATCATTGGAAATAAATTTCTCCCTCCCATGCATAGAGTTCATCAAAAGAAAAGTATATTTTTGCATGTAGTTAGGGCCTGCATTATGTTTACGATTATGTACTCACCTCATGCATTCACCTAACCGTCCAGATAATATTAGCCTTAGAACTAGGGTAAAATTTTTAGTAACTTGTGTGTAAGTTAGAGACGTGTTTCGACGTCGTTAAGCGTGGCAGTTGTCGTTATTTGCCAGTACTGTATTCTGGGGGTATTGTAGTCTTCCACATACTTATCTGTATATCGAAGCTCTTTCACATACCCACCAAGTCCCTTAAGTACTTGGCGTATATCGAAAGGTGTTTCACGTACTCAGTAGTATATAGGAAGGTCTCATGCCGTACGGTTATGCATTTGATAGCACCACTACGGATTTGAGCTCCCACGTACCTTGCATATATCAGGAGACACCACTAGGATTCCTGAGACCAATTGAGTTAACCTTTTGGCCGTCTTGGCAGAGCAATACACCGAGAACAACACCCGGGGAGATTACTACTCATGTACCGTCCACGTAATTGGGTATTCATGCAAGGGTACGGTCCCAATCCTCCTTGCCGCGTTTTACTGTTGGACCCTGCGGTATATAGCGATCTGCGAAGCCTTGACAATCCTGTGAGGTTCTAGACCTTTGAATCCACTCTTATCACATAAGTTTGCTTGTGGCCTTAGTTTGTGTAGGGTTTTGTCTGGTCTTCTTTTCTTTTGTTTAGCTTGCCTTAGGAGAAACTTTTGTTTCAGTCACTCTAGCTGACTTTCCTTGGAGAAGGTCTCGTAGGATTCAAAACTTACCGCCCGAATATCCCCTTAACCAGGAGGTAATTTCGAGGGTGAGAATGGACCCACAAGCCAGGGTCGGGTCACATGAAGTGGAAAACCCTACTTTGAATGTTGGAGGACTCTTGTTTCCTCACACTCCTCCAGATTCACCTGTCTCCCACCCCCCGCAGGGTGAAGAGGCCCCAATTCCCACTTCACAAGACTTACCTCCCATTTCATCGGGAGAGCCTAGATCGTTGGAATGGATAAATCAACCCCAAGACGACCCCGCAACAACTGTTGGTCCTTCAGCATTTTATTGGACATCTTCTCTAGGCCACCCAGTGGCCCGTTTTGCCGTTGCACCCCCACCCAGTGGGACTACTCCGGACGATCCCTTAGCTTACTATCGTGGCCAATTGGCTCATTTTCGTTCTATGGCTGAGGTGCTTCGGAGATCAAGTCTCCAACGACGGGTTGAAGAACCGACGTTACCCCCTTGTCGATCAATCCTAGGTCGCTCTTTATCTTTTGAGTCACCAGAATCAGCCATGCAACACGTGACCACTTCTGAAACTGGTCAACTATCCATTCCTGCACATACGTCCCCTAGACAGGAGACCAGTTCAGTACCTCTAACAACCCAACTTGTTGAACAACAACAGTCTAACACACCTGTGACCACCACGGTTACGTCACCTGCTCCTCCCCCACCCCAAACTTGAGGGGAGGATAGTCTTTACCCCCTACCTTCTTTACAGGTAATCGTAATCCTAAAGTGAATAATCAACCACCAGTGCTGGGTCAAACTTTACTTAGTGGTCAGCAAGTTGTTGCTGGGGGGCAACCCCTGTCTCTTAACCATAATACCGTGGCAGGAATTCCCATTGGTCCCCTTCCGTTGGAAATTCCTTACCTCTTGGACCTTCCACTCGGGATTATCCCATGTTGGGGGACCGTCCAACGTAATTCAGCCACCATCGCGTCAAGCGTATCCAGGTCATCTTAACCCTGTGCCGGGTCAACTTAATCCCGGAAACGCACTCTACGGGGTACCCTACCCCGGAAATCTTTACACTCTATGGGGACAACAAAATCTTTTACAACCTGGAACCCTGCTTACAGTCCCTCAAGTCCCTCGACCCCTGTTTGGTCCACCCCCACCTCCCATTGGAGGCGGCGAACCCCCACATAACTCTGGAGGAGGCAGACCTCTACCCTCTAGCGGAGGACCACCTCATTCCGGTCATCATGGTCTACCCCCCTTGGTGGTGGTGGTGGAGGACCATCCCACCCTGGAGGTGGTGGTGGAGGACCATCCCACCTTGGTGGTGGTGGTGGAGGACCCTTTCATCCTGGCGGTGGTGGTGGAGGACCACCACCCCACTATGGTGGAGGTGGCAGAGGAAGCTCTTACCCTTCTGGTGGCGGCGGTGGCCCACCACCCTCTCCTGGCGGAGGTGGTGGAGGCCCACCCTATCCCGACGGTGGTAGCAGACCACCACCTCCTCCCGGTGGAGGCGGTAGCGACCCATTCTACCCTGGTGGTGGAGGCAGACGCCCACCATTTGGAGGCGGCCCACCCCCTCCCGGCGACGGAGGCGGGCCCCCACCTTATGGCAATGGGCCACCTTGTTATGGTAATGGACCACCTTACTATGGCGACAAACGTACATTTGGTCCGGGCGGCCCGTACCCCTATGGCCAGTTTCCTCCTGGAACGCCCTATGGCTAGTCGATACAAGGTCCCATTGGTCCCTACACGCCTTATCAGTACTATCAGTACCCGCAGCTGCCCTTTCTGGCTACTTTGGACCTGCCTGACCTGTCTCGCCTAACCAACGACCCCATCTACCACGGAACTAATTGGCCACCCATTCCGATGAAACTTCCATCAGATATCCCAAAATTTGATGGCAAGCCGGGTGAGGATCGTAAAAACCATGTGATGACATACCACTTGTGGTGTTCATCCAACTCCTTGATGGACGACTCGATCTGTCTTAGGTTATTTCAACGGACTCTCACTAGTTCGGCTGCCAAGTGGTATATTGAACTACCACCCCATTCTTTTCCCGATTTCGGTTCTCTTGCTATGAATTTTTTGACTCATTTCCAGCTGCCTATACGGTATGAAACTGGTACAGAGCTTTTAACCTCGCTCTGTCACAATACCGCTACTCACATCTCAGATCATATACATGAGTGGCGGAGGAGACGATGTCTTATTAAGGCCCCTATTCCAGACCAACTCCTAGCGGACTGGTTTACGAAGTCTCTCATCCCTACCATAGCTCGAGATGTTGCCATGGGAGGTGCTGTCACTGAGGAATAAGCCATCGCCCGTGCCCACTTGCTAGACTTAGTCTATGCTCAATCTGACACGTTGTTTGATATCCTTCCCGATGCACCCCGCAACACGTACGACCCCGCGAAACCAACTAGGGGACCCCAAGCCGATGGCATCATTGGATCCCTTAACACCCAGCCTTCTTCTCAAACCGTTGGATCGTCGAACCCCCAAGGTTCTTCCCCATCACCAACACAGGCTGGTCACAGCACCACCAAATCATCCGCTCTTGTTGTCACCGAAGAATTGAATTCTGTTTCATTAACTTCACCTCAAAAGTCTGGCTGTAAGAAGAAGAACAAAGAGAAACCTAAGAAATCTTCCACCCAGCAGGAACATAAGAACACCCCTGATGATACCAAACAGAAAAGGAAGTTGAAGTATCCTTGTCTACTGTGTGGTGATGATCACTTTTCTAAAGAGTGCCCCCATATAGACGAAGTTCAAAAGTTTCTTAAGGGCAAACCCACACCCGCAGTTCTCAACGACCCCTTCCCTTCCCAAAATCAGCAGTTGATTGCTCACACCTCTCCTTCCCAAGGAGAAGCATCCACCACTGCACATGTTCTCATGATGCGTAGCGAGACCATCAACTTGAACACCCGTTCTCGTTCGTATGACTTAGTTCCGGCAAAGGAACCTGTTGGAAGTAATACTGAAAAAACTTCCACTTCGATGCCCGACGTCACCGTATCGACTACTCCTCTCACCATTGAGAAGCCCACTTTCGAGTCAGTGTTGCGTCCACCCAAGAGCATGATTAGAAAATCAGTTTTCAATCCTAATGCTCCAGCTACTCAAAACTACAACATTGTAGAGGACCTAGCATAAGCTCCTTGTGCTATGTCGACGCTCGAGGTCTTGCAAAACTGTCCTAATCAGCGCAAGACTCTCCTCGTTGCCATCGGTGCAGTTGACCCGGATTCATCGAACACCATCATGTTCCGGCGGGAATCATCGAACACCATCTTTACTTGAGTCAGACTGGGCCTCGGTTGAGAGAGTCTAAACCCTTCTTCTTCGCCGCATTATTAGATGTAAACAGATAGTACCTCAGCACATCATCCTTGCCGAGTTCGGAGCTCAACCCTTCAGGCTTGAGAGGGTTTTCAATTTGATCTCATTCTTACACCGTGTCCGGGGCTTTGCAGACTCGGTGGAGGGTAGAGACCAGTACACTTACCTGGCATACTGCTCTTCTGAGGCTATTGCTCATTCTACCCAGTCGTGTCGGACCCGATGTTGGTTTACAGGGAATTCAGATCTCCTAGAGGCAGTGGGTATTCAGGTGGATCGTCTCCCCCCTTCCGATATTCATTGGATGCTCCTGGACACCTTTTACCTACTAGACAGAAACTGAACAAGACCATCCGGGAAGACATCTATAGGCAGTTCGTCCAGGTCACCTGGGTCAATCCTCCGGGAGGGTTACGCCCAAAGATGGCCTTTTACGTAGAGCACTTCCTGGAGGTGAGAGACGGGCTCATTGTCCGACCCTAGTATATGTTTCGTCATTGGATGCATGCTCTTCGCATCCCTCTAGGCCAGTTCAAAGTCAGTTCTCATAGACTTCGGGTTGAGACGGACCACCAGATTGATAGACCAGATAGAATCTATCAAGTATGTCACCTACAGGAAGTGGAGACCGAGGCACACTTCATTTTTAGATGTCCCATTTACTACGAGATCAGAGGACGGTTCTATTGTTTGTTTAGAGACTCAAACTCTCCACGTACCCCGATCAGAGATGTTTGGCTCTCTACATGCAGAAGGCTCTCAGATTTCGAGCACATATCCTTCAGCCTCCCATCAGACCAGACCCCACGCAGAAGATCACGTCATTTTTCAGGGTATTACCATCAGACAGGGGCACCAAGAGATCGACCGATATCAATACATATCCAGGCTCTAGATCAGTGAGGATCCGTGGGACCTCACCCCGACCCACGGGTTCTCAGCAGCCGATTCATCGCAGACTCTGTCCTGAGAGACGGGCTAGATCCTCTTGACCTCAGCAATGTACGAACCCCCCTA
Organism: Larix kaempferi; assembly: GCA_027924585.1. Lineage (NCBI taxonomy): Eukaryota > Viridiplantae > Streptophyta > Pinopsida > Pinales > Pinaceae > Larix > Larix kaempferi. The sequence continues at coordinate 6,794,388 of BSBM01000005.1, read as the reverse complement.
GGCAACGAGTTTGTGGGTAGTCCGCACTCTCTACTAGCCTGTCATCAGGACAACAGACTTTCTTGAGTTTTCTTCAGTCCTCTTCTTTCAGCCTCGAATGTTAGGAGAAATGGATCGGATCCTCAGACCCTTTTGCTCCCGGATCTTTTCCTGCTAGGACTTCTCCGCCCCATTGCAGGTTTTCTGGATTCACGTCTATAGTCAAAGCTCTCTTGCTTCAGTGCTGTTCACTTTTGTTCACTCTTTTCTTTCTTTCTTCATGCATTGTACCTTTTTATAGGAGACCGTTTGGTTCTCCCGCTTTGTACGGACATCATTGTAAACAACAGTCCCTTTGACCTACTTTGTGGTCATTAGTTGGACATTAATATAATTATCTTATCTATCTTATCTTATCTCCCATCAATTGGCATTTCAAGTTGCCACAAACATTGCTGGGAAGACAATCCATCGTGCTGTTCTGGACGAAGGTGCCTCTCCTTCAGTCATGTCGATCTCATGCTGGAGAGCCATTGGCTCTCCCGAGTTGAACCGTTCTCCTACCACTTTGAGAGCATTCGACGGACGTGGCTTTCAAGCTCATGGGCTGTTACAAGCTTTAGCAGTCGAGCTGCGGGGCAAGACCTCAACCATTAACGTGGAAGTGGTCGTTGCTCCGTTAGATTACAACATTCTGCTTGGTCGTAATTGGTTTTACGCCATGATTGCGGTCGCATCATCTGTCTTCCGCATAGTGCAATTCCCCCATCAAGGCCGAATTGTCACAGTCGACTAACTGGATTTCTGCACACCTGACACCGCTACTCACCCGGGTGATAACGTTCCTTCGATTGGACAATCTTCGCATCAGTATGAGAGCGTGGGTTCGGCCTCCTTAAGCACTTATCCCTTATGGGCGTCTTTCCTACTTTGGATCCCCCAAATCATGTTGCCACGGTGAGCATGATCTCCTCGCAGATTTCATCTATCCCCACCTCCACTCATGGCTTGTACCTGAGGAAGCCACCACACACCTGATTGGAAACACGATGCCTCTGTCACCCGCTGAACTCACATATGAGGCTATCCAGTCAGCACCTGAGGACCACTTAGCTGTGGCCTCCACTTCTTGTTCTCCACAGCGGACTTCATCCGATCCCCTGCCACGGACTTTTCATTCTGACGAGTCCATTATGGAAATCACGAGTGTGGATGATCCTCCGTGGGAAGACCTCCACCATCGTTCGTCTTTCCTTCCCTTTTTGGACACTGTGAAGAATAACATTAACACCATCTTTACACCGGATGTCTACTCCGGCTCTCAACCCTTGATACTCACGTGTCAAACGGACTTCGAAGGCAATTTAGCCAACATTGAGCCTACCACTTCGATAGACATTTCGGTCACTCCTGGTGTAGTGGAATACATTTAGTTAGGCCAGAAGTGTTCCGCTGACGAAGTCATTGCTTATACGGCCTTGTTCAAGCGATTTCGAGACGTGTTCGCTTGGACCTACGAGGAGATGCTTGGGATAGACCCCACCATTGTTTTACACGAGATTAAAACCTATCCCGACGTCAAACCTGTCTGCCAAAAGTTGTGACCGGTACACCCTCAGAAGACTGCGACAATCAAGGCAGAGATTGAGAAACTCTTGAAAGTTGGCTTCATCTATCCTGTCCCATTGACAGAATGGGTCTCAAACATTGTCCCTGTTACTAAAAAATAGGGTGCCATTCGTGTCTGCGTCGATTATCGGGATCTCAACAAAGTTTGTCCCAAGGACAACTACCCGACTCCCTTTATTGACCAGATTATCGGCAATTGTGCCGGAAGTGTCATTTTTTCATTTATGGATGGCTTTTCCGGATACAACCAGATTGAGATCCACCCCGTCGACCAACACAA